>CM031243.1:466290015-467490015 GCA_018340775.1 Taxus wallichiana var. yunnanensis | reverse complement strand
AGTGCTAAACCCTAAAATAAACCATAAACCCTAAGCCATAAACCTTGAGCCCTAAGCCCTAATCCCTAAGCCCTAAGCCCTAAGCCTAACCCTAAACCCTGAACCCTTAAACTTGAGCCTTGAACACTAAACCCTTAACACTAAACCCTAAATCCTTAGCCCTAAACCCTAAACCCTCAACCATGATCCTTAAACCCTAAACCCTGAATCTTGAGCCCTAAACCCTAAACCCTAAATCCTAAATCCTCAACCCTTAACCATGAGCCATAAACCCTAAATTCTAAACGCTAAACCCTAAACCTTAAACTGCAAACCCTAAATCTTGAGCCCTAAACCCTAAACCATAAAATTTGAACCATGAGCCCTAAACACTAAACCCTAAACCCTAAACCCTGAGTCCTAAACCCTAAACCTTGAGCCCTAAACCTTAAACCCTAAACCCTAAACCCTAAACCCTGACCCAAAGGAAAGTCCTAATAAGATCATTCAATGTGTTTTAGTGTGTAGGGAATAGTGTCTAAGGTGATTGATCAACTCATTTAGTTTTGATGAGAGACTACTTCTTATGAAGGCCTAAAATGTCTTTTTTGGCCATTATGTAGCTAATTGAACACCCTTCAGAACAAGCTAAAATGAGCTAGTCATGCCATTGAAGTAGTATCGAAGGACCATCATGTGTGAAGTATTAAGGCATCGTTTGTCTCCATGAGAGACATATGAGTAAAAACATATATGAGAACCATGAATTTGATTCCAAAAAGGATGGTTTTAAATCTAGGAAAGGTGAGGGGATGATCTTTATATGGAGCACCATGTTTCTAAGAATGAGAAATCATTTGAGTTCACTTGATACAATTCACTTAGTAATATTCGTAAAAATTCATTCAACACCTAATAGTGTGATCGGACCTTAAGGATGAGGCACATTACAATCACCTCATTTTGGCCATAGGACAAGAATCCCATTTAGGAGTAAATCCTCTATCTACAAAGTGAGGATTCATTTTATTAAGAAGCATAGAAACATCATAGAGTTGATTCATGGTCACTAAAGTGAATTATGGACCAAATTTAAAATTCAAGCAAAGTGGTAGGGCCAAAATCAAATTTAGAAGGTAAAAACCTACAAAATGACTATATACTTTCCTAAAACAAATACCGACTACAATATATATGCCCCTGAAAGTTTTAGGTTCTTTGCTTTGAAATATTGAAAATGAGTAAGTACTCGACTAGATTAGATTTTCAAAAACTATCTTCTAGGTTATAACTATTGAGCTACGGGACCACTTCCATTAGGTGTAGAGTGAACCTAACTTCTTATATTGTCTTGATGAAATGCGTACGTGTTTTAGGCTCGGTAATTACCAGACCAATAAAAATATAACGTGTACATGTTATGGAAAAACACGTATGTGTTTCGACTATTTTCAGTTTTTCCCACTTTTTGGCCCCCAACTTGGTGCACTTACCCTATTATCTGAGAGGAGACTCACTAAAGCTAGATTGCATAACGTGGTATAACAATTGTAGATGGGCATTCAACAAAATTTTGTGTATTGAATGAGATAAATCACTGACTCTCAAGATGTTTGATTTTACATTGTAATCATAACAATCATTGTCATTATGTCCATTGATCCTATGATAGTTGCAATATGGATGACCTTGATATTTTGTAAGCCGATAAGGAGGATAACAATGAGTAGGTGGCAAAGTGATCAAATGATGACTAAGGAGCTGAGTAAGAATGTCATGTGGCGTAGTATTATGCTCAAACATAAGAGGCTCAAGCAATGGTATATGTCTTGAGGTTTAGCTAAATGACATGTAGTGGACATAGATTGCATATAAGATGTAGAAGGAACACAAACATGGGATTGGGAAGCATCCTTAAGATGTTAAATTTAAGATCTAAGAGATGTGATTGTGGATTCCATGGCTACAATTTTTCTTGAAATAATGTCTGTAAGGATTGAATTGAGTTTAATAATGGCGATTAGATGGATGATCATTAATACTAGGGTCGACAAACTTATAATGAAGTATAGAATTTAATTCATGTGTTGACATATTTTCATAAAAAGATTTGGTGTCTAGGGATTTTTGTAAACCAAATTTGACAATTGGGATATCTCTTAAGGAAATCAAATAAAGAAACTTGATGACCCGTGATAGAAAGAAAGAAGAGGATCCTAAGCATGAAAGTGGTCGTTCACTAAAATGATTAACTAAATTTGAATAACTATGTAGTATGGTGGTAGTTAATCTAAGCTATGAACAACCTGTAATAAAGTAAATAAATGCGAGTAAAGGAAGTATGCCAAGATCTAAATAATTATGCAAAAGGAAATGCTAACCCTAATGTGTAAGAAGGAAGAGGAAAACAATCATTTGAATAATAGATGTCTATCATAGAGTGTCACAAATGTGAATGAAAAATTAGAAGCAAGAACGACCGTGAATGAGCCTAAAAAGAGTGGAGGGTAAGTGCACGAAGTTGGGGGCCAAAAAGTGGACAAGAATATGAAAAAAGTAAAAATGCGTACGCGTTTTGTTAAAACACGCTCGCGTTTTAATTTGTTTGGCTCAGGAATCACCAAAGCATAATTAAATGCAGCGTTACATAATGGGTACACGTTACATAATGCATATGCATTACATAACGTGTACACGTTATGCTCGCTATAAACAAAAAAAAGAGGCCCAAGCCTCTATCATTTTACCTCCCTCAAACATGAGTTTTAGAGCTATTTTGTGCCCTCGCATTTTTTCATTCAGCTGGATCTCAAGCTCAAAGGATCATTTCTGGATCACCGGAAGATCTGAATCGATGATGGCACCACAGAGAAGAGGTAAGCACAATTATTTTCTCAAAATTGCATTGAAATATGATAATTATAGATTAAAATTTGAATTGAGTACATATTTTTATTGTTACAGTTAGAGGTCGAGGGAATCAACCATAACCAAACCCTGTTATTCTTGACATCCCTTCCGACACTCCCACAATTTCTCAACATCCCTCGGGTAGTCAAGAAGATTTAGCATCCCAAATAGTTGAAAATAAAATTGAAATTGAGGATTTAATCAAAACAACGAGGGATGCACACCTCTACAAACCCCACTACGCCTCTCTTGCAAACACATTGGAGGCATTAATTGTTCAAATTAATGCAGCAACGGGAAAATTGATCGTTGGACAACTTACAGAGAGGGTTGTAGGGTTTATTATTCCAACAAATTGTCATATGTGGATGTAAAGAAAAAGAAATTTCAAAAGAACTCATATGTGCCTTATTGCTTAGGACCCCACACTAATTTTCCTGTTATGTTAACATGTAAATGATTTCCCATCCATTGGTGCAATAATAATTTGATTAAAAATAATTTTTGGGACCAATGGTGGATGGTGTTTGATTTTCCACCTTGTAATAACAATGAGGTGCCACTATACTTTCTGAGGAAACTCTATTGTGAGTTTATCCTCAACGAGATCCCAAATTATTTTGATTTCCGAGATTTCCAGGGCCGAGGAAAAGGATCTGCATAGGATCGACTAGGTGCACAATGTGCACCTATTCAATAGGGTAGATTCCCCACACAGAAGCCCCCTCACCCTGAGATTGTCCCTCAAGTAGTGAAGGAGACAATAGAGATTGATACACTCCATGCGCTTCAGGGGCTATCTGCGACCCTTGTTCGACATACGAGGGAGATTTCTGAGCCAGATGCTCGTGGAGGTACACAAAGTATTCCCTTAGGGAGTACTAGCATGAGGCCACATTTTTGCTCGTCATGTGGTAGCATATGTTTGGGGCCCGAGGAGGACGATACTTTCATGCGTATTGATTTTGGTGCACCTGGTGCTAGGGGTGAACATGATAATGTCACTATGTCAGATGTCCTTTTGAGTGAGACATTTGGATTACATTCATCAACGTCACCTTCGCAGGTAAATTTGTTATGTTTTGTTATGTGTGTTACAAAAAGTTTGGAGTACTTGATTTACTTATATATGTTAAATTTTTGAAATAATTGTATTTGTACATGTACATGCATTGATATTACAACATGTGGAGGTGCATCTTCATCCCGACCACAGGTGGCGAGCACCATGCATACACATACATTCACAGAGGTAATTTAGAATGTTAATTATGTAAAATTTTCACATACATGTGTATATTTATATATATTTGCATGTATATATATTAGTTTTGAAGTCAAATATATGTATGTTCTTGTATGTCCATCTAACTCACGTGATATACATGTTTGATAAAGATGTTGACTTCACTAGACACCCCACCATCTCTGTGACAAGTAGATAAAGGTGTTGCTACTGTGATTTCATCTGCGAACAACTCACTAATGTATTCAAACAACACGTGAATTTTGCTAAATTTCTCATGTAATTCATATCATGTTAAATTACATGTTAGTAATGTCTTTCATTGTAGAATTATTAAATTATGTTAATAATGTCCTTCATTGTGTGTATGTAGGAGTTACCTGCGACGGGCGCAACCCTGTTCATTTGATTCACAGGTGTGGTGGGGTAAAAACAATAGTTCTATATTGATAAAATTAGTTAAAATATTGTCATTATGTAGATACATGTACTTAGCTCTATTTTCACTAATTATGATGTTATATTTTCTGATCTTATGTGTATGTAGGGAACTTCAACCCCCTCCATTTTGACTTCGAGGGCACAAACTCCTCCATCTTGTCGTCTTCGTACCCCCGTTTGTACTGCAGGAGCTCCCAATGACTCATCTGAGCGTGATATGCAAATTCAGCGTGATCAACAACTTGTATTAAGTATGTGTATTTATGTAAATAATTTCATTCTAGCATGGTCGTAAATACATGTTGAAAACATATATAAAGTAAGTTTTGAGAAAAAAACATTGTATGCATTTACAGGCTCATCTACAGGTGAGTATTCAGCTGGAAGAGGACTCGAAGCATGGGCTTGGGCGATCCAAAGTCATCTCATGGATCTCCATCTTTGTCTAAGGGAGGGCCTTCTTTGAACAAGGCCAAGAGAGGGATATATTTTGATGAGTAGGAAATATATATGTCTTACATGACATTGTTTTTGTATGCCTATGTGCATGGAATTGTATGTAAGCCTATATGGCATTTGAACTTGATGGTATATGACCTATTTGGGCATTTTTGTATTTATTATGCACATTAAAATACTATTTGGAACTTGATAATTTTGTATGAGACCTTACATTTTTGAGATTATTTTCGCATGAATCTAATATGATGTGCACTTGACAATATTTAAGACATTATGGATTATTTTTTCATTTATTGGTGATGTACATGTACTAGCATTTTCAATGTATAATATGCATCAAACTTTGGAAATCAATATTTATATAATGTATGTATATAAAGAGTTACCTAATATGAGTAATTATTCATTCAATTTATCAATGTGTATATGTGTATTTACCTTACTTGCACTTCTTCTTGCTCATGGTCTCTTTGTACTAGTTCCTATCTTATCATGCACTTACTACATTCTTCTATGCTTCGTAGTATTCTCCTGTTAAAACACCCGAAAATCGTCACAATTTGATGCCTTTCATCTGTTGATATTTTGAGAATGTCTCTCCATATACATTACTCCAATGCTTGAGAATGTCTCCAGATGTAATGACATTCTGATTTAGACACTAAGTGATTCTTGATTGTCTAATCCTGTCCAATTCGTGTTACTACCTTTAAATATGTAGGCATTTCAAGTTATTTGGAAATCACATCACACCCTTCACTAGGCTTGATGACTACCCCTATCCTTTTAAAGAACTTTTGAAAGCATCCATGGGTTTATCATAACATAAATTATCAATGAATGGAAGGTCATTAAGCTGTAGGCCAGCTGACTCCCATCCAAAACTAAACAAGAAAGATTTACTAGGCGATTGATAACTCCCGTGTGTTCTTAGACATAACCATTTCAAATTCATTCTTAAGCCAATATAGTCATTTAGGGCTCTTAAGCGACTACACCCGGAAGGGGTAGCCCCACATTGACTCAGACTACTCTATTTAGCGTGTTTGCAAACAATAACAGAACGAGAGAACCGGATGGAGATGGAGAAACCCGCGATAGGATTTTTTATAGGGTCTCGATATGGAGGTATTAGATTTGGTGAAATGTCTCTAGGTGCCACGGAGTCCGAGAAATCACACATCGAAGATATGGCTTGTTTGGGCCTCCGGGATCTTAAGATACTATGCCCAGACGAGGTAGCCTGAAATCACGGGAGCTTAGGGAACCAAAAAAATCCTCCGAGTGTTCACTAGGCCATTTGGACATGTTGGCATAGTTGGTTCAGTCCCACGAGCTTATGTTTGCAAACTACAACATCCTGACCCTAGACTCCGACTCAAACCGCACTATTTCGCGCATTTGCAAACACTAGGACAGCGAGAGAATCGGATGGAGACTCGAGAAAACCATGAGAGGATTTCGAGAGAGGGCCTCGATATGGATGTCTCATATCTAATGAGACATCTCTAGGTGCCACGGAGCCTGAGAAATCACCCGTCGAAGATATGGCGTGATTGGGCCTCATGGCTCTTAAGCGAATACGCCCAGACGGGGTAGCATGAAAGCACGTGGAGTGTAGGGAACCAAAAAGAAGCCTCCACTAGCATTCACTAGGCCACCATGACGTGTTGGCGTAGTTGGTTTGGTCCCATGAGCTTTTGTTTGCAAACTAAAACCTTTGGAAGCCCTACACTGACTCAGACTACACTATTTCTCACGTTTGCAAACAAAATCACAATGAGAGAATCGAATGGAGATGGAGAAAATCGCGATATACTTTCATAGAGGGATTCAACATGGAGATCTCGGAGATATGATAAGATAGCACCAATGGCTGTGCCGAGGTGTCCACGTGAACATGAAAAGGTTTATCCCATGAAGGAAAGTGCAAGATAGGCGCGGTAGTAAGTTTCTTCTTCAGTATCTCAAATGCACGCTGTTGCGACTCCCCCCAATAGAATGTACCTTTCCCCTTGAGTAATTATTCCAAGGGTGTGGCAAATTTAGTATACCCTTTTATAAACTTCCTGTAATACCCTGTATGACCCAAAAATCATGCACCTCACTCTGAATGGCGGGTGCTTTCAAGCCTAAAATGACCGTAACTTTAGCTGGATCGACCAATAACCCTTCCTTGCAGATTATGTGTCCTAAAAGTATGCCAAAGGGAGTAGCAAAGATGCACTTCTTGATATTCAACAAGATACTCAACTGTCTACATCTTTCAAACATTAAGCGCAGATTGTCACAATGATCCTTAATTAGCCCATAAACGGTCCAATCATCAAGATAGACCTGTAAGAAGTTGTGAATAAAATCCTTGAATGCTTGCACCACTATCCTTGAGAATACAACAGGTGCATTCTTCAATCCAAAGGGCATCACAATATAGGAAAATCTTCCCCATTCAGTAGTGAAGGTGGTCTTTTCTTGATCTTCTAGGGAAATCCTAACCTGATGATACCCTGAGAACCCATATGTAAATGAATATATCTCGCACCCAGCCACTCCTAATATTTCCTCCGTGAATGGCATAGGGAAAGGATTTGTAACACATGCTACATTCAAATCTCTATAATCAACACAAATTTGAATCCTACCATCCTTTTTGATACTTATCACCATAGGACTGACCCATTTTGACTCATCTAATGGTCGAATGATCCCATATTTCAACATCTTGTCAATTTCCTCCTTTACTTTCTCGTACAAATTGGGATTCATTCGATAAGGTCTCTTCCTAACAAGGTGCACACCTTCCTTAAGCTTTATCTTCATTTCTCCAAGTGATTTATGCATGCCTTTAAGTTCATGGTATCCTCTTGGGAATAAGTCCTCATAGTCTCGAAGTAACTCTATGATCTTTGCCACTTCTGACTCTGACCAGTAATCCCCAATTATCACTTCCTTAGGTTCAACTTCTGTGCCAATATTTACCTTTGTTGTCTTCATAGGTTCATGATATGCGCATGCATCTACATCCATCTGTGTAACACCTCATGTGCTCCATGTGAATGATCAACATCCTCATCATCAATTATGTAAACCAACTTCCCCTTGTCTTTTTCCAGAGAAGCGCACTCAAGTAGTATGGTATCATCTACTTCTTCCTCAAAACGTGCCCCTGTCTCTATCTCACCAAATAATTCCTGAATAATTTCTACCACTTTCGCATTCTCTCCCATGGTTAAGCACTTGATAAAGCTTAAAGCCTTGTTCACTGGTGGTGTAGATGAGAAGAAGTCAAAAGTTTGGAACATCCTTGCAGTCAAATTCTGCCAATTGCTAGTGTCGCGATGTAATTTAGCATATACATACCAAACACATGTGCAACATTGTAGAGTAGAATAAAACCGATGCACCCAAAGTGTGGGCAGTAGTGCTTCCTATTCTACTGTCTAGATTCTCTCACATTGCTGGATGTGATGCTGAACAGGTTGATCACCATGATAAGGGAAAATCTTTGTAGGTGCATTACTTCTTGAAAACCTAGTTAATAAGGTGGTCCCAATCTCTCCCCATTCCAAGAGATTATCCTTGTGAACCACCCACCAGCGTGCATTGCTGTCCCACATAAAGTATATGATAGCATATCTCATCTTTTAATCTGGTCAGCCCAGTTTGCCTCCATGGCTTGCAAGAATCCAAATGCCGATCTTAAGATCTAGTATGTCGAGGTACTTGAGCGACCTATACATCGAACAGAGTGAAAACCCTTTTTGCAAGCAACCGTGTGCTTAACTTTGCACCCCACTAGTTCATAAGTACCATGAGCCCAATTATCACAAGCAATACTGGTAGTATCGTTGATTGATTAAGAATCTTCCCAATGAAGGATTCCTTCCTTAGATGGCTCATTGACCTCTGGGTCCTGAATAACACGTATATAAATTCTATTCAAGTCCTCTTCACTCAAAGGTTCCACATATGGTATGGATTTCCCATCTGTTAACGGTATTATGACCCTTTCCTCCTTGTTCTCGAAGCTAATATACCCCTTGTTAAACCTCAAATCAACATTGTTTGCATAACACCAAGGGTGCCCAAGCAAAGTTGGGAAGCTATCTGCTTCCACAAGTGCTAACACTTCAAAGTCTCCTATGAACTTGGCCCCTTGTATAGTGATAGATGCATCCTTTAAAACTCCTATGGGAGTAGCTTTTGTTCTGTTTGCCATGAACAATACATTAGATGATGGCTACAATGGAGGTCTCCCCATTTGTACCCATGCATCTAATGTAAGTACATTCACTTCCGCACCTGTGTCAATCAAAATATTGCTCAACAACCAACCATCCACAACAACATTCAAAGTGATCTCCTTGTCGTAGTCAATGCTATCGGGGAGATTCACATGGAGTATCTATCTTCCAGTCTTAGTTCCCGCACGTAGAGTAATCTCCTTCAACCAATTTCCCAATAAAGGAATAATATTCTCCTGACGCAACATTCTACATACCTCTCTGCTATCATCAATATCAGACGGGGCCTTTTCTGTATCCTTATGCTCCAACTTTCGAGACTGCTCTTTCAAACACTTGTATTTCACCTTGAAGGTTTCTAAGGACCTCCATAGTTTCCTGATAGAATTATTTCTAATGAGTTGGATCTGGATACCTAGCATGCAAAACCTCCTCCCTAGTGATTGTCGGCTTCATTGCAATACCTCTTTCATGCGTGCCACCTCAGCTCGTGTGGTTATCTTGACTATTACTTGCCTTAGGTTTTGGTGTTAACTTGGGCATCCACTGATTCTCTACCATGCACTAGATTCTAACCATCCCTAGGCCTTTGTTTTCTTGATTGTGCTTCTTACTGAGATGCTCATACAAAACCGACACTCTTCATAACTATGCCCCTTTCCAAAAAATGAATAGGAAATATTCTAGTGGGCATTCGCGCCTATAATGGTCAGGTGAGCGCATGTATAGCAAGTTCCTTAAGGGAATTCACCTCTTCCCCTACCTCAGCCTTGTCCTCCATATCCGCCTCGATATCCTCGTCCTCTTCCATGACCTCCTTCAAATATTCCATCATTCCTATCATAGCATGCTTGATTATAATCCCTATCCTGATGCTCATTCTTTCCTTTAGAACTATCAGCCACACTCACCTGTCGCACCCCAATATCAATGGCATCATGGATCTGGCCAATCAATCTACAATCTTCAATATCATGGGTCGTGGACCTACAAATTTTACAAAAAGAGGATACATTCTTCCTGATCGTGCATTGTAGTAAGGGGCAGTGACTAGCATCATGATTCAAATGGAAAATCTCACAGTCTAACAACAAAAGGATCTACAGATCTGCGAGGGCAACTATCCTTGGTGTGGCCTTCTACTTCACAATGTACACTAGATTCCTAAGCGCGTCTCATGAGCTGAGTTTGTTGATAATTTCTCTAATTGTTTCGCCATAGCTACTATCTGAGCCTCCAAGAATGGACTAACTCTAGTGTCAATACTCCCAACTACCTCAGTGCGTAGAGTTGCTTCCAATGCTTCGTGCGGGTTGGTATAAGTCTTATGCGACAGTGCTCTTCGAAATGGAGTAATCAATCCCCTAACAAACCATTGTGCATGCTGAATTGCATGTATATCATAGGAGAGTTTGGATAGAAGTGTTTTAAAATGGGCATCATACTCACGTACACTTTCAGTAGTGCCTTGATTTATATCCTTAAGTGTGCTTATACTCTTCTCAAACTCTGGGATATGGAACTCTTTTAAGAAAGCATCTTTCAATGTTGCATAATCAATACAAGTTTGATTGGGATCAAACTTCCTATACTAGCTGTGTGCGCGTGCACTTGTAACGTAGTAGCAAATTGACTTTCCTTGCACTCAGAAGCCATGATACCTTTCACACACCACAATATTTCACACATATGAATATGTTTAAGCAAAGATCCTCGATACCTCTGTACTGGGAGATAAAAAGAAATATCCATATAAATGTTCTCGGGGTTATGCGGGCCTTGACCACCCGACCCAGAACCTCCTTGGTTTCCTCTACCTCCAAAACCACCCGAACCACCGGAACTAGAACTACCCACACCTCCCGATCCTCCTCCTGAAGTTAGAATAGGGCCCGTAGATGCACTCCCCTATGTCCCAGACAATGGTACTATACTGGACCCCTATAGTCTGTGAAGTAGTCCCAGTTCCAGAGGTGAATCCCACATTCGGCGCCATATTCTGCAGTAGATGATGAGCATGAAAACGTACTCCCAAAGAATAACAAAGTTTTCTCAGGCTTTGCCATTGATGTACTTGCTTTGTCGACTTGTTTCTACTTTTCACTTCTTAAATGAAAAATTTGTTTACTGTTGTGCTTAGATCTTCTGGAAAACCAAGCGCAAGGGCTAGGTCAGCGAGGTTGGCTTAGATGCGCGCTCGCGCCTAGGTCATATCTCGCCGGTGCACTTCCATGTGAGGTCGAAGAGGGTTCCCCGTCATGCTTACCTAGATGGGGGAGATCCTGATGCTCTAGCTCTTCTTCATCTTCATGAGCCTCAAATCCTTCATGAGCCATCTCTCTCCACAATGCCATCCATTCTACAACTTCTTACTTCTTCCATAATTCCCTCTTGCACACCTCATCATAATTCATCCGCCTCTCTTCCTCTCGCCTCACGCCGCTAGGTCTACCATCTTTCACTAATCCTGCTTCGCCCCCGCACATGGAGATTTTTAACTTGCCATGGGCTTATCTTCCAAGTTCAACGTTACCATCAATATCTTGATTGCCAGCGAATACCTTACAAATACGTCCCTCTAGGATACCATAGGAACTGGAACTCAGCTACCTCCAGGCACGAATAAGTCAAAATTGAATACTCCAGAATATAGCTATTTAGAACACCACAAAACCAGGTATCTACCACGCGAGTCCAGATCAAGTCAGCATCATATAGTGTTTGAAATTCCTCCTATGTCCAAACAAGTGTGCGATACCTCCAATTCCGCTTAGATGCATATGTAGTCAACCACTCGTATAATTCTACGAAAGATAGCAAAGAAGCTTTCATAAAAACTGTCATACAAATTCTGCTCTACCCAAGTGCGTGCATTAAATCGGATCCAATGCTAAACCTTCATGCGTATTCTTCCTCCAGATCATGAATCTAGTCTTCAACACTCACCAAAGTTATCCGTATGTCTTCATCACGAACCATCCTGAAAACAACTGAAAAAGAGGTCTCGGCAATAGAACCAATGATGCAACCTAGAATTCTCATATAACACCTAGTCACACTGGCACATCACTCAGCATAGGCTAAGCACTCACCCAAAGTGCGCCAAGGTACCAGTCCCTCTTTAGGGTTGTTATAGCAGGATGGTAGCATGGTGAAGCGATAAGGACATATAGTTAGAAACTAATCCATCATTACATAGTTATACCAAACCAGATCTATAAAGGCATGCATTTAAGTATAAATCATCAAGAAATCAATAGCATGCAATGATAACACATATAAGACACTTTGGTTTGGCCAATATTCTTCATATATTAAACATGACAACAATACAGAGGCTTGATACAATAATAGTCATGCGCACATGGATCTGTTACAATTATCTAGTCTCATGCACTCATGAATCTCTAACCCTTCAACACGGTATATCAACTAGGTGATTCATCTAATATATATAGGGTGGGAACTTGCCCTTCACCACTAACTATGCCAAAAATAGGTCACACGCTAATAATAGCCACACGTCGTTTACAATTATAGCCATACATGCAAGTATGCTATCTATAGATCACTTACAGTTAACTAGAGTGATGAATCTATTCTTGGATTACTTCCATGCAAGAGTACTTCAATATGATCCTTGAACTATAGACAAAATGTGGCGCGCAAGTCTCGGCATCCCTTTGTGTGTTCCACATGCCAGCCTTTGAAAATAAACTTAATCTACAAAATAGGCTAAGTCCCGAAAGTCTGACTCTGCACCTCCATGTGTGACGCCTTCCTATTCCTTCATGCCTTCGATTCCATCCTGTTTTTCCATGTGGACTCTGTGTGTGAGTTCTGATAAGTGTTTTATCTGATCAACAAGAGTGCCCCGACATGGACCTCTTGGATTTGAAGAGATGTCTCTAGGTGCCATGGAGTCTGAGAAATCACTCGTCGAAGATATGGCGTGTTTGGGCCTCAAGGCTCTTAAGGGACTACACTGGACGAGGTAGCCCGAAAGCATGGGGTGTAGGGAACCAAAATGAATTCTCCACTAGCGTTCACCAGGCCACCCTAATGTGTTGGCATAGTTGGTTCGGTCCCATGAGCTTCTGTTTGCAAACTACAACGTTTGATAGCCCTATAATGACTCGATCTACACTATTTCTCATGTTTACAAACAATAGCACAACGAGAGAACTAGATGGAGACGGAGAAAACTGCGAGAGGCTTTTGTAGAGGGCCCCAACGTGGAGGTCTTAGATCTGACGAGACATCTCTAGGTGCCATAGAGTTCGATAAATCACCCATCGAAGATATGGTGTGATTGGGCCTCAAGGCTCTTAAGTGACTACGCCTGGATGAGGTAGCCTGAAAGCATGGGTGGAGGAAACCACCAATGTTCAATGATTTTTCCATAGGATGCAACTATGTAGACTATGAACTTAGTTTTGTTGGGAGACCACCAATGTTCCAACTGTTCATTTTGAAAGAATGAATATCTTCAATCAAACAAAGAATGAAGAGCTTGAATTTTTTTGACATTACAAAAGGTTGTTTGTGCCCAAAAAGAAGCCGAAGGCCATATAAATATTCAGTCTTCAACTTTAGATGACAATGAACATCGTGAAGAAAAAAATTAGGTGAAGATGTCACTATGATTCAAGAAGAAATGCCTCCTGAAATTCATAAAGAGTCAATTTGATTACCCAAAAACATCTGGAAGAACTTAAAGAGAAGATATGAGTGGAAGAAAAGGAAAAATGGGAAGCGTGGAAGGATCACAACTTAACTGGAATGGAAGATCTATGTGATGTTGTCGATAGAATCATGGATAATCTTAAGGACAACATGCCAAGTTGATTATTTTTATTAATCCCAGCTGCTTCAACTTCACAAATCAAACCAGGTAGTTCCAAAAGTAGCATATTGGCAAGAAAAACTGTAATGAAGTATTGATAATTGAGCTTGAAACTTGTTTAGAATTGTAATTTATTTTTTGATTGAGCATTCACCCATAGTTTCTTTTTTGAAGGTAGAAATTCATTTTATATGTGAGAAATAGAATGCTGATTTAGTCTATTACTTTGACTATTTAGGTTATATTTCTGTAGTCTACGAAATCCTCTCGTGGTTTTCTCCATCTCCATCCGGTTCTCTCGATGTGCTATTGTTTGCAAACATGTGAAATAGTGCAGTTTGAGTCAATGTAAGGCTACCAAAGGCTATAGTTTGAAAATTGAAGTTTGTGGGACCAAACCAACTATGCCAACACATCGTGGTGGCTTGGTGAACGCTAGTGGAGGCTTTGTTTTGGTTCCCTATGCTCCCTATGCTTTCGGGCTACCTCGTTCGGGCGTAGTCGCTTAAGAGCCCTGAGGCCCAATCATGCCATATCTTCGACAGGTGATTTCTCGACTCCATTACACCTAAAGACATCTCATCAGATTCAAAAGATCCATGTCAAAGCCCTCTAAAAAATCCTCTCACGGTTTTCTGTCTCCATCCGGTTCTCTCGCTGTGCTATTGTTTGTAAATGTGAGAAATAGTGCAGTCTGAGTCAATGTAGTGATGCCAAAGGTTGTAGTTTGCAAACGGAAGCTCATGGGACCAAACCAAATACGTCAACACATCATGGTGTCTTGGTGAACACTAGTGGAGGCTTCATTTTGGTTCCCTACACTCCCCGTGCTTTCATGCTACCCCATCCGGGCGTAGTCGCTTAAGAGCCATGAGGCCCAATCATGCCATATCTTCGACGGGTGATTTCTCAGACTCCGTGGCACCTAGAGACATATCGTTAGATCTCGAGACATCCATGTTGGGTCCCTATACAAAAGCCTCTCATGGTTTTCTCTCGTCTCCATCCGGTTCTCTCGTCATGCTATTATTTGTAAACGTGTAAAATAGTGTAGTTTGAGTCAGTGTAGGGATGTCGAGGTCAGTAGTTTGCAAACGGAAGTTCATGAGACCAAACCAACTACGCCAACACATTGCAAGGTGGCTAGGTGAACGCTATTGAGCATTCATTTTGGTTCCCTACACACCTCGTGCTTTCAGGGTACCCTGTCCAAGCGTAGTCACTTAAGAGCCTTGAGGCCTAATCACGCCATATCTTCGATAGGTGATTTCTCAGACTCCATGGCACCTAGAGACATCTCGTTAGATCTGAGAGCTCCATGTCGAGGCAATCTACAAAATTATCTCACGTGTTTTTCCATCTCTATTTGGTTCTCTCACTTTCCTATTGTTTGAAAATGCACGAAATAGTGTAGTCTAAGTCAGTGTAAGGTCTTAGATGTCAGTATTTTACAAATGGTAGCGTGTGAGGCCAAACCAACTACACCAACACATTCAAATGGATTGGTGAATGCTACTGGAGGTTTTTTTGGCTCCCTATGCTCCCCGTGCTTTCGGGATACCTTGTTTGGGCGTAGTCTCTTAAGAGCCCTGAGACCAAAACACCTTATATCTTCAACATGTGATTTCTCAGACTCCATGGCACCTAGAGATGTCTCGTCAGATTTAAAACCTCCATGTCAAGCCATCTATGAAATACTCTCACGGTTTTCTCTGTCTCCTTCTAGTTCTCTTGTTGTCCTATTGTTTGTAAATGCGCGAAATAGTGTAGTCTAAGTCAGTGTAAGGCTACTAGATGTTGTATTTTGTAAACGGTAGCTTGTGGGACCAAACCATCTAGGACAACACATCCATATGGCCTGGTGAACACTAGTGGAGGATTTTTTTTAGTTCCCTATGTTGCCCGTGATTTCGAATACCTTGTCTGGGCGTAGTCCCTTAAGAGCCTTCTACGAGTGATTTCTCAAACTCCATGGCACCTAGAGACATCTCGTTAGATCCGAGAGATCCATGTTGAATCCCTCTATGAAATCCTCACATGGTTTTCTCTGTCTCCATCCGGTTCTCTCTCACGGGCTATTGTTTACAAACGTGAGAAATAATGTAGTCTCGAGTCGGTGTAGGGCTACTAGAGGTCAGTTTGCAAAGGGAAGCTCATGGGACCAAGGATAATTTTAGTGGTGAATATTCGTAGTATGGAAAAAATTTCATTTTAGGAAAATGTGAAAAGGTGATTTTTTCAGAGCGAGCCTGTCTTATTCGCCTAAAATTTACAAAAGATATATTTTTGGGGTCGGCTTCGCCTACATTTGAAAACACCTCCTATAAAAACTTAGGTGATTCACCGGGTAGTATACTACGGTACTACCACAAGTAGTTTACCAAATTACCAATACCATGAACTCGTATACTCTTAGGCACCAGAGATTGACGTGAGACAAGGAGGTATTGTAGACACATGACAGGGAGGTATTGTAGACGCACGACAAGGGGTTAAGAAGTTGATGCGTGACAAGGGGTTAAGTAGTTAACGCATGACAAGGGGTTAAGCAGTTGATGCACGAATAGGGGTTAAGCCGCATTGACACGCATCAACAAATCTGATTGATGTGTGTCAACAAGTCTTATTGATGCACGTCACCAAGACTTGTTGAGCCGCACGTCACCAAGTCTTGTTGACACACGTCAAAAAATCCCATTGACTCATGTCACCAAGACTTGTTGACGTCGTCAACAAGACTTGTTGACGCACGTCAACAAGACTTGTTGACGTGCGTCAACAAGACTTGTTGATGCACATCAACAAGACTTGTTGACGATGGATACGGATACCAGTCGAATGTGTAATTTAAGCAACTTATCGGATTTTTTGAATAACAATTTTTTAAGTATCTTGATATGGAAACAATTGGATTTACTCAAGGTGGGACTTCAATGGAGGGGTTAGGTACTGGAATGCAACATGCTTCCCTCCCTGTTTCACAATTGAATGATAAAGAGATTTTTTTGAACAGCTAAAGATACGTCCTAATTGAAATGGCAAGGGATGAAGATAAAATGAAAATTGGTTGGAAGGAGGTGAGTTGCAGGTTGATTATGGGTGCAGATTATAGTGCTTTGGCTTCTTTTGAAAAAAGAGATGGGGCACTTGGTGAAGCTGCATGGATGGTAGTGACATTAGCCTTCCTCATAACACTGTTTAGAGTGGTGGCACCACTTAAGATGCCATGATTCCTGTTCGGTTTCACAATAATTTTGACTGGACTAAGTTACATGGCATTTGTTGCCATGAAATTCACTTACAAGTAATTAATACTCACCGAGTCTACTAAATAAAGTATCTTGATAGGGTTATGCGTGTTCATAGCCTTAGGTATTAGGAATGCATGAAATGGAACAGAATGACACTCCCCTGATATCCAAATTAATTCTGGGGTTATGTGAGTTGATTGGAATGCATGATTCTGTATTTATGTTTTTGATAGTTGTATGTTCACTAACAGTTATATTCATGAATTTGCACCGTAATTTATCGTTTTTGTTTTGCGTTCTAAATTTGTTAAAAATAAATTGTTGTGTACGAGTACATGGTTGTCAAAAGTCTTGTTGACACACGTCAAAAATCCATCAGTGTTTGCAGATATGTAGTCTCTCTGGCTCAAAAAAATGGGTGAAAATTTAGTTATGAAAAATTGGTAAATTCGCCTTTCACTGAAACTAGTTCCGGGAATATTTGCCAGGTATTTTCCACCTCCAATTTTCTATGGGTGTCTTAAAATGAACCCTACACGGATTGAACTAACTATGCCAACACATTATGGTGGCACTCGTGAACGCTAGTGGAGGCTTCTTTTGGTTCCCTATGCTCCCCGTGCTTTGGGCTACCCCTCCCGAGCGTAGTTGCTTAAGAGCCCTAAGGCCCAATCACGCCATATATTCAACGGTGATTTCTTGGACTCTGTGGCACCTAGAGACATCTCATCGATCCGAGACCTCCATGTTGTTGGGACAGCAATATTGTCACAAGAAAAATAATAATATTGATATTGTATTCGACCAATTTGAATTACATACACAAAGCTATTAAATAGCCATATACATAGGAAAACCGACTTCTATAAAATAGGAAAGTGTTACAACAAATAAACCTATTTAGTTGTGATTGTTACTCCCGTAACAATACACAACTCAACACCAATAATATATTATTGTTTATATAACAATAATATATTAATAACACATTAAACTAACCATATAAATAAATCATGTGAATACTAATTCCTAACATTCCCCCTTAGTGTTTACATGGTAGAAAAACATCCACACACTCCTCTGCAGGTATGCTCACCCCGTGGCATGTCCAACTCGTGACTCATGACCTTGATCCAAAAGAAAGGCTCACTCCTTCCATGGTTTTAAACAGGCTTACCACAAACCTTGATGTGAACAGGTCCCATCAACTGTCCACCTCGTGTGGTTTTCTGGATCCTCCCACAAACCCTTTCAAGATCCATGAACTGACTTACTCTGGTGCTACTGTTCATCACTATGCTTATACATCAGGGAATTATGTAGGAAACACAACTTGCATATCACAAAACTGCAGAATAGAAGATATATTGAAAAAATTTCACATTACTTCCTATAAGAATCGTAATGTTCTTAATTGTAGTCTCTGTCTTTGATCACTGCCACTCGATCTCGAACAACATAGAAAACTGCCACTGCCACTGGAAGCTTTCCTTGACTAAGTCGTTTTGGGTGCAGAATGGGAATGGAACATTGGTATGTATTCCCCCCCACAATGTGAAATTCCACTCATATAGATATCTTTGAAGCAAACGCATCGAAGAACATACTCTGAATGGATCTTGCTAGTTAGGTCTTCTTTGCACATGGTCACTAATGCTAGTGAACGTATTCTCTAGTTGACCATCTTCCAAAATACGGCGGTCAGAGGACCAAGTCGGTCGGAGGATCACCGATACCATCTCGTGCTCCAACACAACTTTCTTTCCAACATCCATCAAATACCAAACAAAATAGGAACTCAAAAAGAATCACACCAAGTGAAAAACACTGCAAAACTCAAAAACAAGTACTCACACTGCACACCTGTGCCACCAAATCATTCTGTGCGCCCCGTCGTTGGTGACTGACGAGAGGTCGTTGTTCGACCTCCTTCCTCCGATGCCTCCTTCCTCCATCATATGGGTGCTTAACTCAGCCGGATCTCGAACATGAGACTACATGGTTTCCACATTGTATTTATTTAAGCTTCTCCCTCAATGTGAAACCTTTTATTTCAGGACGTCGGGTACAACCGATAATGCGTCCACAAGATGGCCAAAATAGAGGGTGATTTTCAATTTTTTTATTTTCTCCCAAAATTAGAACCACTAGGACGGAATAAAAAAAAATATACACTTTTGGAAAAAACGGCGCTCAATTTTGAGTTACCGTGCAAAAGTTATTGAGGTTACAATTTCCCGTAAATTGGTCCAATTAAAATAAAATTGAATTGCCCTCAAAATTCAATTATTAAGCAAAAACTATAGAAATATATATATATATTTTAAACTATAGTTTTGCTAAATAATTTAAAAAAATTGACCAATAAGAAAAAACCTGTGTGTTGGATTTCTTTTCCCGGATGTGCATTTCCAGCCACAAAAACGTCCGTTTGACAGCAATTTCGTCATATCTGCATTCTGAATCTGACCCTGATGTAAACTACAAAGTTGTGCGCCTTTTTCTCATCTTTTCAACCCAAAAAGAATCGCCTCAATCCGATATTTTATGAGGAAGATATGATCATTTTACTGAACACTACTTGCTGTATTTTTTTGGACGGATTTTTGAATATTCTCTTTGGCCTCTTAAATCTTCTTGGCTCTCATAGGAATAACTTGCTCTGGTACCAAATGTTGGGACAGCAATATTGTCACAAGAAAATAATAATATTGATATTGTATTCGACCAATTTGAATTACATACAAAAGCTATTAAATAGCCATATACATGAGGAAAACCGACTTCCTATAAAATAGAAAGTGTTACAACAAATAAACCTATTTAGTTGTGATTGTTACTCCAAGTAACAATACACAACTCAACACCAATAATATATTATTGTTTATATAACAATAATATATTAATAACACATTAAACTAACCATATAAATAAATCATGTGAATACTAATTCCTAACACATGTCAGGTCCCTCTTTGAAATCCTCTCATGGTTTTCTCTGTCTCCATCCGGTTCTCTTGCATTGTGCTATTGTTTGCAAAGCGTGAGAAATAGTGCTCACTGAGTCGGTGTAGGGCTGCTCCCAGAAGGCTGTGGAGTTTGTAAACGGAAGCTCGTGGGACGAAAAACTACACTAACATATCTCGGGGTGGCTTGGTGAATGCTAGTGGAGCATTTTTTTTGGTTCCCTACGCTCCCATGCTTTCAACATGTACCTGTCCAGTGTAGTCCCTTAAGAGCCCTGAGGCCCAAACATGCCATATCTTTGACGGGTGATTTCTCAGACTGTGGCACCTAGAGATGTCTCATTAGATCCGAGACCTCCACATCAAGGCCCTCTATGAAAGCATCTCATGGTTTTCTTCGTCTCCATTCGGTTCTCTCACTGTCTTATTGTTTGTAAATGCAAGAAATAGTGCGGTCTAGTCCCCCTAGGGTTGCACAGAGGCTGTAGTTTGCAAACGGAAGCTCGTGGGACCGAACCAACTATGCCAACACGTCGGGGTGGATTTTGAATGCTCTTCGGAGGCTTTGTTTTGGTTCCCTATGCTCCCCGTGCTTTCTAGCTACATTGGCTCGTCTGGTGTAGTTGCTTAAGAGCCCTAAGACCCAATCATGCCATATCTTCGACGAGTGATTTCTTAGACTCAATGGCACCTATAGACGTCGCGTCGCCGATCTCGAGAGCTCAACGTCGGGGCCCTCTACGAAAGCATCTTGTGGTTTTCTCTGTCTCCATTTAGACTGAGTCAGTGTAAGGTTGTCCATTTCCAATCACCTGAATAATATAGGTGGTTCATACAATATAGGTGGTGAAATGAGAATTTTAATAAGATATTTTTACAATATAGGTGGTGAAATGAGAATTTTAATAAGATATTTTTACAATATAGGTGGTGAAATGAAATTTTTTGTTTGTTGTTCCTCTCGTAATATTTAATTTTTCTTAGCTTCACTTGGCTTCGAGAATAATAAATTCTCTCGATCAGTGATGTCAACCATCTTTTAAGCTACTGCAACTTCACCCAAATACGGATTGCTAAGTCGTGAAGGTGGAAGCTTTTTCAGCACCACTAACCTACATAAACATGTTAGTAAATAGAATTTTAAATCATACAAAATTTAAACAAAATCATTTAAGTAAATATTCAAATTAAATTCATGAAAAAGATACCTTTGCAAATTCAATCTAATGAACCGCAAGGATAAAATCTATTCTTTATAATAGCAAGAATTGCTTCATGATCTGATTCACGAACCTTCCATAGATTTTTGTTTGATGGCCGACCTTGATATTTGATCAATTTAATATTTGTTGCAAGGACCAAATGTGAATAGTGAAGTATCTTCCGATGTACTTCATAGTCTTCAAACAACCAAATGTTTGATTTTTTGATAGGATATTATCGAAGCCAAGTTCTAGTGACTACCACTGATCCAATGGGATACTCAAGGTCTTCACCATCAATGATTGTGGAAGTCATTTTTTCCCCTCTACACAATGAGATAAGAAGTAGTATGTTCCCTCTTCATTAAATTCTGTCACAATAACTACAAAAACGTGCCCTATGTATCGAAAGTAAATTGTTTAATCAATTTATAAATACATTAAGAGTTGACCATTTAATAATTTATAAATCTAAAACATGGCATGTACATATATGTATGTACCTTGTTGCACTAAATCAGAGACTTGGTCAAAGTCAGGTGATGTTGTCATTTGATCTGAAGACCCTGCAAGTTGTAATGCTCGTGGAACTTGATGTGTGTTGAGTGGAATTAGAGGTCTACAAGTCCATTCATCCACCCACTGCTGTGACTCACATTCATTCCATGCAAAATCAATGCATGATATATAAAAACATGTCATGCACCTAGTATAAATATTCTAAGCATTTGCATCTGAACTACGAAATGAGTGCATATCACTTGATCCTGTAACTGTCATACAATCTTCAAATTTTGTTAGATGTTGTTGCTCTATCAACCAAAAATATCTATGAACCGTTGATCTCTCTTGAGATTCATGGCCCATATTCTTGACACACCAATCAACAATGCTTTTTGCATCTATAAATTTAGCACCATCCTTGAACTTTAACTCTTTTCTTGCAAGTGTTCTTTTCACACATGCTCATGCACCATCATGCTCTCCTTTTCCATGCCATGCCTTAGTAAAACTACATATATGTTGTACATTTGTTTCTTTGTGTATCCTACTTAGCCAATAAAACATCCATGCATTCTTGAATTGTGATGTGCAGTTGTCCGACCAAATGTAATGTTGATCAAAACTAATGTTCCTCTCATTCAAGTTCGCATAAAACACCTAGAAAAACCCTTGTACATATTTTGTAGAATGTGTCCGATCATCACTGATGTAGAAATGATACTCTCTTAATATTTTTCAATCTTGCTTAGTGCTTTTAGGAGAGTGCATGAATGTTATATGCATGAAAATAGAAACTTACATTGAGTTATAATATTGAGACTAAACCTCCATTTGTGGCTGCAATGTGTAATTCTCTGTACGAAGTCAACTACTGAAACAATAGTACCAAGTGGGAATGTGTCCTTGCTTAACTTGAATTGTTCATCCAATCATCGAGCTCTATGTGTGTGCCTTGCATACTCATAAAAAAATTCCTCTCTGAATTTGACCAAATATTCTAATACAGGTAATTGGTTCAGTAGGATGCTCACACCTATTAGATTATTTTCCATCTTTTAATTAATATGCCATTGATTTATATTTGGTGAAATTAACCAATTCTTTTCCTATTGAATATGTACTCTCCTCGTGGATACAACTTTTTAGATTTGGCAAGCCACCGCATACATTGCACATTCCATCCAAACATGCTTTGTTATAAAAAAATTGTCTTGTTGATTTTTCACAAAATATTGTCGGAATAAATTCCCTTGAAGATTTTTGTGGGACATTTATTCCACACTCCTGCAACATGATGTTAGTATGCAAAACACTACGTATTTGACAAAAAAACATCATAGTGCATTGCAAATTCAACATGATGCCTGCACAAAGAGTAATCAGCACTGATAATCTGAAACTCTACAATAAGTGGTACGTGAGTGATTGATTTTCACATAAAAGGGTTTGCTCATTTTAAAGAATATTTGGCTAATGTTAATTTGTGGATTTTCATTTTTAAACTTGGAGAACAATTGTTTTGAGTCATATCTAAGAAATGTTTTTCACACATTCATGATTATGAGAACCTATTCTTCTTTTTAATCTCTATCTCTTCTATTCGGTGACACCCTTGTGTTCTCATTCCAAAATTTTACAATTAATTCTTTTAGAATATCAGATGTATTCTTGTCTTTTTGTGGAAGTATGCTAGAGAAAGCCTAATAGTCAATGTTATTGACTAACTCAAGACGTTTACGTCTCTCTATTGATTTCATTAGTGTTTTTTTGTTTAGCTTTAAAGCACTGCTTGTTTTTCTAATCAAGTGTTTATTAACTATTTTATCACTTACTATATAATTAGTTAGTGCACATCGTGTAGCATTACTATCTTTGGTGCATCTTTTTGCCACCTACAATTTGGTATGCTTTATGTATGTTTTCAACAATTGATGCATTTTGATCAACAACATTATATGTTCTTAACCCCAGGGTCTTCATTATAGGTCTCATCTTAATTAATTTCATCAATGAAACAAATAATTGACATCTTTGTGTGTCATTTAAATTCTCAAAGTAATTATCCCAAATTCCACTAGCTTTTCTTCTCGCATTTCTTTCAGACATTTTGTTAGGCATTGGTTTTATAATGTTTTCATCAATTTCAATTAAGTGAATTGGTTTTCTTTGCGAAATGGAAGGAGGTGTTCTTAGAGGTGAAGATTTGTTTACAAGGTTACTTTCTTCATTCAGTGTTTTCATACAAATTTTGGGGTTAACATTTGGATTCTCAAGTAAGGGTTCAACAATTGGATTCATATTAATTTCTTCATCCATACCAACATTATCATTTAATTCAATATCATTATTCATTGCAAAATCATTATTCTCTACATTTTCATTATGTATTTCATCCCAATTTTCTAATACATTAGCTACATTTGATATAGCGGATGTACCTTGCCCTACTCGAAGTTTCTGCATTCTCTTCAATTTCTTTATTCTCCTCTTCCAATTGCTCTGGTGTCTTATTCTAGACTTTCCTCTTGTCCTTAGCTTGACGTTTATCACCCATGATTAGACAAAACCAACTAGTGGGGAAGGGGACAAAATGAAATACTAAAAAATTGTGCAAGAATGTAGAGAATATTGCAGACAAAACAGAATGTTTGCAGAATTCCCATGAAAGAGATGAAAGGGACATTGGGGGCCACATATATAAAACAAATCAAAACGCTACATGTTTTGCATTTTCTCTTTTCAAGTTTTAACCATGCCTCATGGCTTGGGATCCTGCCAATCCCCAAGCTGAGGCATGGACTCGCACAAACACAACAAGAACAACGAGTTTTTACAAGAAAATGTAAAAATGACACTTCCTCTATGATAAATCAAAATAAAATAATTGATCCATTTTAAAAAAATTATACCACGATGTAGAGCAAAGTCTCTTCTTTCTAAAAATATAATTTTCCAATTTTTTTGACTAATATAAGGTTTCCATATTATTTATTTTCTAACTATGCCTTTTTATAACTATTTTTTGAAGTGTAAATATGTCTATCTTTCATGGTGTATCTTTTTTTTGGGTGATCGAAATTAATTTTTTATATACTAGCCCAAACTAGGCATAATTCTATACATATTCAAAAAAATATATCTAATTTTATATATTTTTTGAGGTAGTTGGGGGCACGATCGAGTCCGTTATTTTTCAAAACATAAAATTTTTGTACTAGAAAAATCATAAATAAAAAAATATTCACTAAAAATCTAAAAAAATGGAGCCCAAACTAGATGCTCCTAGCTATCTTTCTACTAAAGGGTTTTCAAAAATACTAAATGGTGCTAAAAATGGTGGGGGGCACGAAAGTCACTCTATTATGTTTTTTTAACAAAATAGGAGCATCTGTTGGTATTTTAGTTGTTTGACCCACTTAAACTTATCCGTTTTCAATAAAATTTAGTAGCTTAGAAACTAGACTCAAAATTCTACGATTCATATTTCTACAATATCTTCCAATTTTGAGTGTAACTATTTTGAAAAACTCGTACAAGTTAAAGTTTTTTTTTCTAGAAAAATGTGTCCATTTAAGACCCCCTTTTGGCCCCCAACTTGGTGCACTCACCCTGGATTCGAGACTATTTCTCTGGGTGGAGCTCCTTGAGGAGGACTGGGGTGCATGTGGGCACTTTCGACTGCTATCTGGGTGCTGTGGTATGTGAAAAATCTTTGAAACTTATCTTCATAGGGTTGAGAGATGATATGGAACCTTCCCTGTGTGTCACATCAAATTTGTTGTCATGCGCCATATGTCGCCGATAACTCAAGATGAATGGAAATCTTGCAAGACCCAAAAACAAACATCAAACCCTAAAAATGAATAATGCATATGAAGGGGTTGGGATGACCTCAATTTCCACAATGGTGGACTTACTAACCAAGCTTTGTAATACATCTTAGACCCGATGTAGTTCTATGTGCAAGTGTGTGTGAACATACCCCAGGTTTCTCTTGTTCCAGTGACACTTTGTGAAGTAGCGAGCAATAACCATATGTAGAAAATGTAGTAGAATGTGTGCATGGAATAGAATAGAATCCCTCTTGCTATGAAGTGTGATGTAGATGTCCTAGCCTTTTGCCTTGATGATGGAGCTATGTAGATTGAAGTGATCTCTAATGCAATAGGTGGATAAAAATCTAGATGGAGTGATAGTAGTAAGTGATGCCAGGTCCCTCATTATGATCTCATAAGTTTATATTTATAAGGTTCTCTTGATCTAATTTCGTAATTAATCCCAAAAAGGTCAACCATAAGAAAGATAAAGATGTAAAACGGCTAGAAAGATCCCAAAAAGTGGTGGGAAGTGCAAAAAGGATTGGGTGCCCCGCTGGACCAGGACACCCCGAAAGGAGGCTAAAATGATGGGAAATGACCGAAAGCAATTTGGGCATGTGGATGAAAAGGGGTGGTAATGATGAAATAAAATAAAATAAGATGGCCAAAAGATGGGGTTGATTAGTACTTTCTTCACTCAAGAACCTTCTAAATAGTAGTATGAGACCAAGATAAATAATGTCTAAAGTGCATAATTTTGTGACTACAAATTGATATACATAACATACTTTTTATGTAACCTTTAAATTGTGCTAAAATTTATTCTTAATCTACCATGTTTTGCGTTTATGTTAACTATTTTCTTATAATGGAGTTTATGTTTTCTAGGGCTGAAACCCTAAACCCTAAACTTGAGGACATCAAAATCATTATTTTTTTAATAAAAAAGGAATACCCAAAGCAATTTCTTTTAAATTTTCTTCAAAAGCTTTTGGGTGTGTATTTATTTTCTTTAAAGGATTTTAGGTGTGCAGGTCAACATCAACAATAATAAATTGTTGTGGGCCTATTAATTTCAATATAGTGGATGTTAAAGATGATGTTTTATCTTGTACAATATTTATTGTATCAGTGTTATTTTAGAAAGTTAATAATAAAATAGTTCATGAGATATTCATGTAGCACGAAATAAACAAATTTCACAATTTAAGAACATGAAGGAGACGAAAAAACAATCTAACAAATATTTTGACATATATGTACAAGGTTTGATTAAAATATTCTCCATATCAAGGAAAAAACAAGGGGAGAAACATGTTACGTAAATGCACATAATAAAAAATAACATTGTGTTGCATCATTTTTTAACCATATGGAAGGGTTTTTTAGTCAAAAAATTGGCCCTTCCCCTTGCACAACTAAAAGATATAGAAGATTTTGTGAAAATATAACAAAAGGGGGCTTACCTTTTTTTAAATATTATTTTTACCTCGTTGGAAAGAAAAAGGCGGGAATTCAAAACCTGTATGTTTTGCACCTATTCCACAACTCAAATTGTTCCTACCCAAATAATATCTGTTATTTGTGCTCTATTGTATCATATAGGCCTTGTTCATGCAAATGTAATTTGCACAAAAATAAAAAGGGGAAATCTAATAGGTTCCATGTTCAAAACCCGACCGTAATGCTTACTTGTCGTAGCACTTTGCAACCCCGTTTTTTAGCTTTAAGCTTGAGTAATTGCAGGAGAACATGCGATGCACGAACAATCATAAAACATTGAGCCCCTCAAACAGTTGACCATATGAGTGGTAGGTAGATTTTTATGTTTAGAACCAAAAATTTTAGACTCGAATCCATATGATTTCTTAAGTCGTTAAGAGAAAATTGTTCTCTAATTTATCTTGAGAATTTTTAACTAATAAAAGAATTAAAGTGCACTTGTAATGTACAAGGATGAAAGAGGTAATTAAAGGAGATCTATTGTAGTGCCCGACAAAAGAATCTAAAACAATTAAAAAAAGGACAAAGGTGGATTGTTGTATGGGCAGGTGGAAAGACGCAGGTTGACTTGTCTCCTTCTTGCACAATAATTCATGCACTCTAATTATACATCCAGTTGTTTATCACGTGAAACCCATGTGGAGGTTGAAAATTTAGTAGTCCTTGGATAGTTACATCCATGGAAGGACACACCAATATAAATAAGGCATGGGTAATCCTCTCGAGACAATCTCGTTGTTTCTTCTATGCAGCATACAAGCCTTCAACATGACCAGTTCACCCTTTCCGCGTACTCCCATCTTACATCAAATGATAGCCACGAGGCGGGGTTTGGAAATCCATCAAAGCATATCAAATACAAGATATTTCAGATGTTGTTGTTGGAAGTTCTCTAGTAGGTAACTTTGAAAATGTGAAAGCAAGCTCTTGACTTGTAAGTTGTTTTTCCCAAAACGCTTAAAAGAAATCTGTTATCCAAAATGTGCCCCCTGCTCATTTTGTGGCTAACTCCCTTTCATCTTTCCTTCTCTTGTGCCTCAGACATAATATTTTGCTTTTCAGGCACTCAAAACCTTCTAGGAAATGACACCATTGGATAGAGCTCTTTCTCAGCTTTCCAGAAAGGTAAAGTTTTCCTCCTAACTCCATGTATTTTTGAAGTTATGGCTCGGCGGAGTTTTTGGGAAAAGTTTCCCCTGAAAGGCCCGCGGCCAATGAGATGCCACCACGTGGCACCTAGAGTGGTGGAGCGTGGGGAAATTTTGGAAAATTTTCCAAATGACCAAAAAGGTGCAAAAATTCAATTTTTGCCCGCCAACCCGATTTGGCCCTGTTTTGCCCTAAAACTTCAAATGGCCATATCTTTCGATCCAGAGCTCGGTTTTTCGCGTTCTTTATATCAATGGAAAGCTAGTGAAATTATCTACAAGATTTTGAGGTCAATTTTTTATTTTGATGGATTTTGGAGAGAGAAAATCAAAAAACGTCTCTGGCACGTGGTGATGAGCAGAAATGACGTTTCAACCACCGTTTTTAATGAAGAATGGCTCGCATTCTCTCCCAAAGATGGTTAAAAATGTCGGGAATGGGTCTGTAGGATGCCGATGCTATTTTGAATGCATTTTGGTCAATGATTGAACCTCTCCCACATTTTCCCACATTTCTCTCTCTGGCTCGTCCCTTGCACCGTAAAAGCGATTTGGCTCATTTTCAAAGTGTGGAACATTTTTGTGTATTGCAGTCCTTTCTCACCTTGGAAGTGATTTTGGTGGAATATCATACCTTTTCTAAGATCTACAACTTTATTTTACCTCTCGGTGTTGTAATGCAAGTGATTTTGATGATTAAAATAACAATACAACCTCTGTGATTAGTTTTCATCCTCTTCCTGTGTTGTTTGGTTAATTTCTGATCCTTCATTACAATTATTAGTTTGTGCATGAGGTTCTTTGTTGCATTTTTATGGACTGTGTCAATCTGCAGAAGTAAAAAATGCTCACCACTCCTTTGGTGCATCACCTATTAGCATTAGTTTTAGTTTATCTGCATTCTCTATCTCTGTCTCCTTTGGAATTTAGGGTAGGATTAGGAATATAGACCTCTGCAACTTGTAAGTGATAAATCTGACCAGAGGAATTGAGGAACCAGCCTCTAAACTAGAGATTCCTTTCTCATTTTGCAAGTCCCACACTTGGGGAAAGGATTCAATGTTGTGCAATCACACTGGATGCTAGTATGATCAAACTAGAAATCTGATCAACATCCAGGGGGTGCTGCTGATTTTCCACAACAGTTTTGGCACGCCCGGTGGGACATAGAAGTCTTCATATTCATTGCAACAAAATTGATGTGCATTTTTTGCAAGTTTCTTGCTTTAAAAGAGCTATAAATTGCACATCTGGCAACTCCAAGGAAGAAGAATCAGCTGGTTTTAGCAGTGCAAACCTGAAAACTCATGAGAAGAATCACTACAAGGTCAAGAGTTGGAGAAGAAGAGGTGTTGTTTGAATATCTACAATTATCTCCAAGAATAAGGCAAAGTGGGAGGAGAATCCAAAGGTCTCCATCTCCACCAAATAGAACTCTCTCAACTCCTCCACCTGGTAGGCCTTTCATTCAATCAACAAGGGTTCTAAGGCCAATCAGAATGGCACAAAACAACCCCTATGTCAATTTCACTGGCAGCAACCCACTTGCTCTCAATGCACAAAATCCAATCCCAGTTGCAGCATTGAAGAACATTCCATACTTCACTGGAGAAAATCAGACCACTCCTGGTGATCATGTTAAGGATATTGCTAACATTTGTGCAATCCATGAGATCAATGAGATGCAAGTTGCTGTCAAACTGTTGACATCTTCATTCAAAGGGAAAGCTTTGCAATGGTTCAGGAGTCTTGCCTCAGGTTCTATTCAAAATTGGAATCAGCTATGTATAGCCCTCCATGAGTAGTTTGGGGAAAAGGGAGACAACTTGTCCCTTTTGGAGCAGCTGACAACTATCAAAAGAGCTCCCAATGAGCAACTGACTGATTTTAATTTCAGATTTCAAAGGACTTGGGAGAGAATTCCAGTGGCAGTCAGGCCAACAACAGAAGGTTACTTTTCTTTATTACCTTAAAGCTTTAAATTCTGATATTTCTATGTTAATTCAGTCCATGGGAGGCACAACTATCCCCATTGCTTATAGCATTTCCATTAGAGCTGAAAATTGTTTGATTCAAGCTGACAAGCTAGCTCCTAGGCCTCCAATGCCATTATTTCCAAGTTTAGAGAGCCTAAGTACTAGCCAAGTGCCTAATTTAGCTTCTATTCCCACTCCTAGAAATCAGAATTCAAGTGAAGCTTCCACTTCATCTTCTAGTGCCTCAAATGAACTTCAAGAAGTCATGAAGCAATTGCAAAATCTAGGTAATGAGCTGGTTAAACTCAAAAGGTAGCAAGCTCAAGGTTTTTGACCTTCCTTCCAGCCTCAAGCTCAGCCTAACAGGCAGCCATATCAACCCCAAAGGCTACCCAATCCAGCTACAAACCTAAATCATGCAAGGCCTCCTGCCAACAGACCATTTCAACCCTATAATCCCAATGCTACATTTACCTCTAAAGCATTAGTGCCAGTACAAAACAATATGGCTCAAGAGTATGATTGGTGTTTCCCATGCAATGAACCTCATAACCAGTCCATGTGCTTCAACGGTGCCTTGAATCAAGCATTAATGGTGACAACAACTGGTGTGGAGGGTGAAGGTAGTAAAAGAAATGACCAGCAATAAGAAACATTCCAGTAGCAATCAGCTCCAAATGATACCACACTTGTAAGCTGGCAGGCAGAAGATTTTTGTGGCATGAACTAGACAGTTTCCCAAAGTGTTACAGCCAACACAAGGTCAAAGAGGATAAATTTGGGTGAAGAACAACCATTGGCCCCAAGTAATTCACAACCTTCTGTCACTCCACAAACTATTGGTACGCAAAATGCAATCCCAAGCACACAAGGACTGCCTAAAACATTTCCTAGGCCAACTCAAATGCCAATTGTTGCTGCCCATATACAAGGGATGAATGTGCAGGCCAAGGGACAACAAAAGGATACTTCATCCCCATTCAATATCATTGATCAGATGAAGAAGACAAATGTAAACATATCAATGTGGGAATCACTATCTATCCCAGGCCAAAGAGATTTGCTACAAGCTACCATGAAGGACTGGTCAACTTCAAATCAACAAGTCCAAATGCAAGAGAAGGTGCTCACAAATGCTGCCTAGCCTGAGGGGAATCATGGAGGACAACAAGGTAAGATGTTGAAGCCCCCTCCATTCTATGTTTCATTGATCATTGGGAACCAATTAGTACACAATTGCATGATTGATTCCGGGGCAAGTAGTTCAGTAATGCCCAAGCAAATAGCTGATCAGTTGGGAATTCAGTATGAAACCATATCCAAAGGGGTAGTACAATTGGATGGGAAAACAGTAACAATAGTTGGAGTGATTAAAAACTTGAGTTTTACTTTACATGACTGTCCCAACATGGTTGTTTTGCAAGATGTCTCAGTAATAGACCTTCCACCACTCTTTGCCCTATGTTTGTCAAGGGATTTCAAAGCTAAGATTGGAGGTTACTTGTCTACTGATTGGTCACACATGCTATTCAGAACAAGATATGGAACCAAAGCCACAATCAGGTTTGAACCTATTGCAAACTTTCACATTGAGCCTTACACTCCAAGTCAGATCAATACCAATTGTTCAACATTTGATCAAGAAGATTATCCAAGCACTGATGAAGCTAACACCAAGGTAGGAAGCATCCCAGATTTGACTCTTGATGAATGGGCAAGCAAGGTGCATGCTTTTGATCCTTATCAAGAAATAGAAGAATCTGAGTTAGGAGTCTATTGCATGCATGAAGAAAATCAGCCTATTCCTAGCATCACCAAGCCAGACCACAAAGATGACAATGAGGTATGGCAGCTATTTTTTGATGGATCAAGGAGTAGACAAGGTGCAGGAGGGGGAGCTATGCTTGTTTCACCACAAGGAGTTAAGTATTATTCAGCTTTTAGATTTCAGTTTGCATGCTCTAACAACACTGCTGAATATGAAGCCTTGGTGCAAGGACTACATTGGGCAATCAAGAGAGGAATAAAGAACTTGCAAGTCTTTGGTGACAATGAGTTGATTGTCAACCAAGTCAAGGGGCGATATCTTTGTCAAGAATGATCTAATCAAGTGCTACAAGAACAGGGTGTGGGACCTCATTGAAGATTTTGAGGGTTTTGGCATTAAATCCATTCCTAGGAAAGAGAACCAAGCTGCTGACAGGATTGCAGCAGTTGGGGCAGCCTTTGACGTTGTGGAGAGCATTCAAAAGGACAAGGTACAACCAAACATCCATGTGATTGTGAGGCCTTTAGTGCCGGACAACAATGTAAGTTGGCAAGTATTTGAAAATGATCAGCAAATCATCCATTTCTTACAAGAAGAGGCTGAGTTCTCAGCCAAAAATCAGGAAAAGTTGGAGCAGCAGTATGGTGACCAGGCGGTGCAGCTGAGAACCAACAAACTACCAAAGGGGCTTATTACTTTGGAGTCCATTTTCAATCCTAATGATCAGTTTAGGAAGGAGAAAGAAAACATCCAAGTGAAGGAAGAAGATTCAGTGTCCATCTCGGTAGGAGAAGGCAAATCACTCCAAGTTGGCAAGATGACAACTGAGCAAGAAAGGTATGAGTTTATACAACTTTGTCAAGAATTCCCTGATGTGTTTGCTTGGAGCTATGAAGATTTGAAAGGTTTCAATCCCGAGTTAGCTCAACACACCATTGAATTGGATCCAAATACTAAGCCCATCAGGTAGAAACAAAGGCCAGTCAACCCCCACATGGAGCCTCTCATGAGAAAAGAATTGAATAAGTTGATAGAATCAAGAATCATATTCCCTATCAAGCATTCTAGTTGGGTTGCCAACTTGGTTCTAGTCAGAAAGAAGAGTGGGGAAATCAAATTGTGTGTTGACTTCAGAGATTTGAATAGAGCATCTCTTAAGGATCATTACCCACTTCCTTCCATGGAGCAAATTTTACAAGTTGTTGTTGGCTCCGAGAGGTTTTCACTACTTGATGGCTATTCAGGGTACAATCAGATTATGGTGAAGGAAGAAGATCAGTTCAAGACAACCTTTACAACCAAATGGGAACTTATGCATACAGAAAATGCCATTTGGGTGTCCAACACCGAGCTACCTTCCGAATAGCAATGGACATGGCGTTCAAAGGTTTGATTAACAACATAGTGCTGATATATCTTGATGATATCACCTGTGTTTTCAAAAATACAAAGCAGACCACCTCTCTCATTTGAGACAAGTGTTCCAAAGGTGCAGAAGATTTGGAGTCTCCTTGAATCCTAAAAAATGTATTTTCTTAGCTCATGAAGGAAAGCTCCTTGGCCACATTGTCTCCAAAGAAGGATTAGCAATTGATCCGGAAAGAGTCGAAGCCATAAGAGCACTGCCATTGCCAAGCCACAAGAAGGCCCTTCAAAGTTTCTTGGGAGAGTAAATTTTGTTCGGAGGTTTGTCCCAAATTTTGCAGCCCTTGTCAGACCTATCACCAAAATGTTAAAGAAAAGCATGGCTTTCAAATGGACAACAGAAGGCAAGGAAAGTTTTGAAGCAATCAAAGAAGCCATCTCTCAAGCCCCAACTCTCATCAACCCGGATTTCTCCAAGGATTTCATCCTCTATGCGTTTGGAGGTGATGATACTATTTCTGCAATTTTGGTACAGCAGAATAAAGACAATGATGAGCAGCCAATTACTTTCTTTAGCCAAAGCCTGGAGGACTATGAGGTGAGATATTCTTTCATTGAGAAGCATGTTCTTGCAGTAATCAGAAGCTTGAAGAAGTTCAAGCATTTAGTCTCAAACAACAAGGTTCAATTGTTGGTTTCTCATGCAGGAGTTAAGGACTTCCTCCTAAATAAAGACTTGAATGAAAAAAGGGCAGGTTGGATTACTCGTGTCATGGAGTATGACATAGAGATCAAGGTCACCAAGTTGGTTAGAGGAAAATGATTATGTGAGCAGCTAATTTTAAGCAAACAAGAGGAAGCATGCAATGAGAAGGAGGTTGTTTTGGCGTTGCAAGATAGCCATGAGCAAGGAAGCACTCAAGAGGAAAATAATGGTGTCCCCACCCCTTGCTGGACCCAGAGTATAATGCACTTCCTAAGCATAGGCCTATGTCCTCTAGAGATGAACAAGACCCAAAGAAGACACTTCAGATTGCAGGTTGTCCCATATGCCCTTGTTGATGGTGTTTTGTTCAAAAGAGATGTGAATGGAGTACTGCTGAGATGCATTGGTACAAATCAGATTCATAGGGTGTTGGAAGAGTTCCATGGTGGACCAACTGGTGGTCATTTTGCACCAAGAGTGACAACTCTAAAGATCATGAGGGCTAGTTATTATTGGCCCAAGATTTTCAATGATTGTTATGCATGGATCAAGAGGTGCAAGAATTGTGCATTTTTCACAGGTAAAGAGAGGCTAGCTGCCCTTCCATTGCATCCAATTTCAGTTGACCAACCATTCATGCAATGGGGTTTAGACTTCATTGGAGTTATTAATCCCAATTCGAGCCAAGGGCACAAGTGGATTTTAACAGCCACATATTACTTCACCAAATGGACTGAAGCAGTAGCACTCAAGGAAGTAAATGAAGCTAGTATCCTAGACTTCTATGAGGGAATAGTAACCAGGTTTGGCATACCAGCTACAATAATATCAGATAATGCATTAGCATTCATTGGATCCAAGGTGACTGAATGGGCTGTCAAGAACAGGATCTACCTAAGTACTTCATCAAACTATTACCCCCAGGGTAATGGCCAGGCTGAATCTACAAACAAGAACTTGTTGAGGATCATTAAGAGGACTCTTGATGAAAATCAGAGGTCTTGGCATACTAAATTGAAATCAGCTTTATGGGTTGATAGGATAACTCCTAAAATATCTACAGGTAACTCTCCATTCAGGCTTGTTTATGGGAGAGAGGCAATTTTTCCCATATCACTTGAGTTGCCAACATTGGAACTCATGAAACAGATTGGAGTTGTTGGAGTTTGAGCCCATGGAAGTTAGATATGTAGAATTGATGGAGCTCCAAGAAATCGAGAATCGGGCATCCCAAGCAATGGAAAGGATCAAGCTTTGATAAAGAAGACCTTTGATAGAAAGGCCAAGAATAGATCCTTCCCGTTGGAGATCTAGTGTTAAATGGGATGCGACAGAGAAAAAACCGGGAGGCATTCAAAATTTGATGCCATTTGGAGTGGCCCATACATAGTCACAAAGTGTAAGGACAACAATGCCTTCCAATTGTCTTCATTGGATGGTGAAGAACTCGTAGATTCCAGTCAATGGGATCCATCTAAATCATTCTACTAAAGGGAAATTATCCACCTTGTAAATATTAGCTTAGGTTTTCATTCCTCCAGTGCTTGTGCACATTTTTTTTCTGTAGATTAGTTTTTCTTTCCCTAAGTGCTTTGGCATAGGCTTGCTGTTCCTGGGAATGTGTTTACATGCCTTGCTCCATCAGGTGATATTCCATGTTCCTCCTTGCAAAGTTCTAGTTAGTTGGGGTATCAGATAGAAAATCAGGTGACTCCATGCCCAATGGATTGCTTCAGGCAACTGGTAACTTCATCCAAGCGAGTGATGACCCCTCGAGTCGCCAAAATTGTTATCCAAAATGTGCCCCTGCTCATTTTGTGGCTAACTCCCTTTCATATTTCCTTCTCTTGTGCCTCATACATAATATTTTGCTTTTCGAGCACTCAAAACCTTCTGAAATGACACCATTGTATAGATCTCTTCCTCAGCTTTCTAGAAAGGTAAAGTTTTCCTCCTAACTCCATGTATTTTTGAAGTTATGTCTCGTGAAAGTTTTTTGGGAAAAGTTTCCCCTGAAAGGCCTGCGACCAATGAGATGCTGCCACGTGGCACCTAGAGTGGCAGAGCGTGGGAAATTTTGGAAAATTTTCCAAATGACCAAAAAGGTGCAAAAATTCGAATTTTTGCCCGCCAACCCGATTTGGCCCTGTTTTGCCCTAAAACTTCAAATGGCCATATCTTTCGATCCAGAGCTCGGTTTTTCACGTTCTTTATATAAATGGAAAGCTGGTGAAATTCTCTATAAGATTCTAGGGTCAATTTTTCATTTTGATGGAGTTTGGAGAGAGAAAATCGAAAAATATCTCTGGCACATGGTGATGAGCAGAAATGACGTTTCAACCACCGTTTTTAATGAAGAATGGCTCGCATTCTCTCCCAGCATGGTTAAAAATGTCAGGGAATGGGTATGTAAGGATGCCCATGCTATTTTGAATGCATTTTGGTCAATGATTGAACCTCTCCCACATTTTCCCACATTTCTCTCTCTTGGGCTCGTCCCTTGCACTGTAAAAGCCAGATTTGGCTCATTTTCAAAGTGTGGAACATTTTTTGTGTATTGCAGGTCCCCTTTCTCACCTTGGAAGTGATTTTGGTGGAATATCAGACCTTTTCTAAGAGCTGCAACTTTATTTTACCTCTCAGGTGTTGTAATGCAAGTGATTTTGATGATTAAAATAACAATACAACCTCTGTGATTAGTTTTCATCCTCTGCCTGTGTTGTTTGGTTAATTTCTGATCCTTCATTACAATTATTAGTTTGTGCATGAGGTTCTTTGTTGCATTTTTATGGACTGTGTCAATCTACAGAAGTAAAAAATGCTCACCACTCCTTTGGTGCATCACCTATTAGCATTAGTTTTAGTTTATCTGCATTCTCTATCTCTATCTCCTTTGGAATTTAGGGTAGGATTAGGAATATAAACCTCCACAACTTGTAAGTGATAAATATGACTAGAGGAATTGAGGAACCAGCCTCTAAACTGGAGATTCCTTTCTCATTTTGCAAGTCCCACACTTGGGGAAAGGATTCAATGTTGTGCAATCACACTGGATGCTAGTATGATCAAACTAGAAATCTGATCAACATCCAGGGGGTGCTGCTGATTTGCCACAACAGAAACATGGTTGAATGGAGTGCAACTCTCACCGTAATATATGGAAAAATGAGTTTGTTGAAAAGTCTTAAAAATATTCAAGAAAATGTGATTTGGTAGGTTCGGATCCAAATTTCCATGACCTTGCCAACAGACTTCCCACTGGGGCCAAGATAAGAGCCTTGGATCAGGCGTGTATAGCCATTGCAGCAAATACAAGGTTTTCTTTTTCTTTTTCATAGGTTGTATTTGTAAGTGCCCTATTTATCATGGATACAAATTGTGGAGGCAAGCTTCATTATTTTTTTCTTTCTTTACAAGACATGTAGGTTTAGTGGAAAAGGATTGTAAATACTTCAATGGCATAAGCGCTGTAATAATATTCCACCTACAATTGAATTTTATGTGTGCTTGGTTGACATTCTTTACTATGTTGTCTATCTTGAGGAAATTGTAAACCTTACCATCAACACACCAATTTCACCTATGGTGGTTGTGTTGTCATGTTTTATTGATACCCCCGTAGATCACATAAGAATACGAGGTTGCGATAAATTACAACAACTATTATTTTGAGCTGGTTTGTCAAAATGTTGCAACTTATGTTCTTTTGTCAAACATCTATGCATAAGTGCACAGGTCAGGTGGGGTTTGAATGGTAAGGAAACCGATGAGGGATAGAAGGAATTAATCCTCTTCGCCATAGTGATAAGTTGGAAATTTCAGTTGGATTGTTAAGTCATGCCTTGGGACAACCAATGGAGTTGTCATTAACCTTTGTGTATGTGTTGACTACCATACTTCAACCAACTTTATCTCCAAGATCACCTTTAAGACTAGAAGTTGGCTCTTCCCACTCCTTTTAGTTCCAGCTTATTAAGATATCTTAATATGGGCTATGGTGTGCCGAGGATGGGTCATCCAAAAGGCCTTCAAAACTTTGAATCAAATGCCATTAAAAGGCATAAAGTAGGACTCAACATGCTTGGCCAACACACTCTCTTATTTCCTGAAAATGGGATTTTCAAGGAAAAGGTGTTTAGTAAGGCACTTCACTACCGTTCGACTTGATGCATTGAAGAGATGTGATCTCATGGTTTTGTTGGTGGAAATACGTGCCCAAAGGGGAGTTTTGAAAATAAATGGGAATGCAGTCGAAGTGGATCTAACAAGTGTTTCACCAAACTCTGAAGCGTGCAAACGCTTACTTTTGTTTCCGGCATGGTTCATCTCTCATAATTTTTGTTCTTTAGTTTTCCTTTTTGCAACAAAATGAAGTTTTAAAATTGAAGGATTTTCGTATATTATACTATATAAAATAAACTTGTTTTAAAAATAGTAAAACCGTATATCGTAACTTATAGGATCCAATATTGCTTGGTAGACAATAAACTTAAACCCTCACTTTGTGATGATCTAGAAAATGTCGCAACCAAAATAGATTACTACAGTACCCTTTTCTATTGACAGGTTGAAGTTGAGTTCCCTGTAAATGATTTGACCGCTCCCTTGTTTAAATAGATCAATTGCGATTTTTTGAGACTTGCAAAGTAACCTTCGTAACTCGGAAAGGAGATGTTAAGTTTCCTACGTGTACCTTGTTATGTGAGGTGTCACTTCAATCTTTGGATCAACCTCGAATGAACATTTTTGACCCTTTTGATGCCCCTATAGGAGCCTCGTTACACTATTTTACAATGGTAGGAAGCTACTAAATCTAAAAAGTTGGCTTTCATTTTGAACCGCCATTTGAAACCTGGATAGAGAAATTATTATCTCGCCTTTGCAAACCTCTAGTACTTTTACTAGAAAATTACCTGAAAATTTTGGTTCAAGGAAATTCAAATTCTAGGTTAGTTTGGAAAAGGCATTTTGTAGGCCTCCGGTCAGCAGTTTGATGAGGTCAAACTGGACCAATTATGACTTGTCACTCCAGAAAACATGTCACCATTTGAAAACTATTTTCTAGTTCTTAGTCTTATCGACTTTGATGAATTCTCCTTATATAGGGGAACTTGTAGGAAGTTCCTCATTGCATGTTCATCCATCGAATGTCAGTTTTGGACATGGTTTTCTGAGCCCTTGAGCTCACTTTTGATCATTAACAACTAGCTCATTTATGACCGATGGCCCTAGAAAACTAGCCACTAATTGTAAAGCGTTCGCTAGTTCTGAATTCTATCAGTTCCTATGAACTCTTGGTATATAAGTGGGCACGTAGAAATTTAACCGTGGTGTGTTTGCTCATTGGAAGACAATGTTTGAAAGTGGTTTCTTAGCCTCCAAGCCTGTTTGAACGTTTTTGTAGCTAGTAGGAAAATGTAAAAAGGAAGTTGTAGGACCCCTATCGGGTTGCCAAACCACCGTGGAAACTTTTGACACATGTAAATAACTGTTTGAAAACTCCATAGTGTAACTTGTTGTGTGAAATAGAACTTTTGACAAAATGGTGTTTCTCTCTCCCCTTTCTCTCTCTCATCTGGTTACAAAATGAAGTGAAATGAAATGAAATGAATTCATGTTTCTAAACCTTTTCTTTCGAATGTAAATTATAATTATTATTATATGTAAATGGGGAACTAAAAACATTAATTATGTTAGATTAGGGTGGATTCCATGCCAGCGATTTATCATTGATTTCATGCTCACCTAGTTTTGCAGGATGCAAGAAAGATGGCAAAAAGGTGATGTGTAATTCATTATTTCTTATTGTAATTTATATAGGTCATTGTAAAATGAATATATGTATAATGTAGTCTTTTGTTACAAAAAGTTATATTTGAAATTTGCTAATATGTATGAGATGCTTATTTTTAGGGATATCTTAGGAAATGTGCATTAATCACAAGTTCAATTTGATTTATAGTTGCGTATGGTAAAAGGGTTTGATATATATATAGTAAATGAATTTGAAGTTAATATATTGTAATGCATTTTCAGTGTTCAATAAACGATTAATTAATTACTAGGTTGTATTCTTACCTCGTAAATGTAATAAAGAGTTTCAATCGAAACACTCAACCCTAATATAAGATCTATGTGTAACATGTCTTCATGTGTGATCCTTTTTACCATAGAAGAAATTGAAAACCATAGAATGAACTTAAACTTTGCACTTGATGGAACCTCCTAACTTTTGGGTTTACCGTCATAGTCGTTATGCTTAGCAACATTGTCATGAACCCATCTTTTAGGAACGACATGGTCCAATGTTATCCGAGTATGTGGTTTCCTTCTAGTTTTGGTAACCAGCGAGGAGAATGTCTTCTCTTTAGGTTTGACACCATGTTGAGTGGTGAAGACCACCTTGGAAGTCACCTTATGAGTCCTTGTTCGAAGCAACGACTATGTGGTGTAACCTTACCATCTATGGAGTAAGTAGAGCTATTACTCCCTTAGTATCCTTTTGGATTGTCAGGTCTTACGAAATTAGATCTAGAAATTAACTTCATCAGTGAATAAAATCCTGTTGGTTCTAGATGACATAAATGGAGATCGTGAAATAGTTGTTCTAGGTCTTAAAATCTTGTTAATGAACTCCTTAGTTCCTCTCAGCTAAATGTGTTACCTTGGTTCTAACAACATAACACCTTGGTCTTTCATGAAGGTTGTTTAGCATAAATATGTCCTCTCACCTTAAACTCTTTTATAGTTGAGGCATAGATTCTTAGGTGCAATTGGAATTAAACTAAACCTCAATTGATTGGGAGGTTAACTTGAGGTTCATGTGCAGTTATAACACTTCCAATCATATACTTCTTCAAGATGTTAGTCAAATAATTTTGTAACTCCTTATGTTATAAAACTATGCTAATAATGAGACCATAGTGCGATGTAAGAGTAAATCATATAAGAGTAAAAAAAGATTTGAGATTAGGAATAATGTCACTTTGTTGAGTCCTTATGACTTAATTAAACATTTTCATGTGTTACAAAGAATATGAATTGCTTTGGTGTGATCAAACTTTGAGAAAACAAAAGATATATATATATATATATATATATAATCTAAATACAATTTCTGTTGTGGGAAAGTTGAATCGGGAAATAAAGATATCGAGATCGAAGAATGTATCTTGAATCTAAACCACCGTCCTTAAATCCTAATATTGCTTTCTGGATATCAAGTCAGTTTCACTTGATTTGTAAGGGTATACATGTAGACATTGAATAAATGTTTGAGAAGCATATTCTTAACATAAGAACAAGATAATTAAAGTACTTTATATGTAATTTGAATTATGCCAAATAAGTATGTAAGTTATGGAAATTTCCATAAAGGATAAAAAGCCAACTTAAAATGGTCAAACTGTAAATTAAATGTGGAATGAACTTAAGAATCATGTAGGTGGAAAAATGAGAAAATTATCCTTGCATAATAATGTTCTTGGAATGTTAATTGTAACTAAGATGCAATTAAAGAAATGATGTGTTGTGGGTTTTCCAATGAGTCATTTTCTTGTGGTTGGGTCATTTCTAGTATTCATTCATTGGGAAAAGTGTGGCATTGACATGTCTATGGTGTTGTCTTGTGTCTATGTGAGTCGATGACTTGTAAGTGTCATATGCATCCTTGATTTTTCTTTACTTGGAGCCATTGTGGCGTTGTGTAGTAAGAAATGTAAGTCAAAAAAATTATCCTGGTATTTTTACTTTGTTGTTTTTGTGTGTGTAAAATGTGGGCGTTACATTTGGTATCAGAGCGAAGGTTCATGCTCTTGAACCTCTGGGGAAGATTGGAGTTGTGATGGTGTTGCATGATGGTGGTGGATATTGGAAGAGTAATGTGATATAAGCGTGATGTGAACAATGTTGTAATTGTGACCTTATGGAAGCACATGTGGTGCATGTCACTTAGTGTGTATTTGTTATCATGTTGATGTGCTTGTGATGAGAGTATTCACTCTCCTTTTCATTGATTCAATGAGGAATTCATGTGTGATGTACCACCTTATTGTGTGTGAAAAAGAATGTTATTGTGGATTGCGGAGTATTGGAGCATTTTGGCATTATGTGATATGAAGGTGTATTGAGGTATTGCATGACAAAATTGTTGTAAAGTGAATTGGATTTTATCGTGATGTCGTCACCATGTTGTGATAAATCATGTGTGTCACCATGTTGTAATTGGAATTGACTATATGTTGTAAGGTTATACATTGTGTTCCTCATATGTATAATTCATGTAAAATGTGATGGTTCATGTCGTGATTTAGGGAATATGGTGAGTGTATGATCCCTAGTGTACAGTGATTGCACTTTGGGTGCAGAATGTGGTAATGTGATGTATCATAACCCGTAAAAGTAATGATTGTGTTATACCCTGTATATATACCATGCGTAATACGCTATGGTTAATGTGTGTGAATCACCATTGTGTTAGTGATGTAGTTATATGTTATGTTGTGGACCCTACACTAACCGACCCTAAGGGAAATCGGTAAAATGTGTATGTTTGGAGTGAGGAAATGTGTATCATTGACCAGTCACTCAAGCCGAGTATGAGATAGGAAGTGGAGCCTTACATAGGCTGAAAAACCCACTTTTGTTCATTTGGTATGTGTGGCACTTGCTCAACGGGTGTCATGCATATTGTGTTTCATGGACACCTTAGGCTCAGTAGATGGTGACTTGTACTCTTTTCTCTCTCCTGATATGGTTGTCGTATGGATTCAACCTATGTGATTTTGACTATGTTGAGCCTTGTCAAAGTGGTGGTGGGATGATTCAGATAGAGATGATGACAGTTGTATTATTTGATATGTTATTTTACGAGCTAAGGCTCGATGTTCCAAGTGCCAGCAACTCGTTGAGTACCCCCCCAGTGGCCATATAAGGCCATGTAGTTATTGTAATGTGTTATTTCTATACATGTATTTTATTCGTAAGTTGAAAACTTTCCCTTTTCTTGCTAGAACCAACAATTTTATTGATTGACATGTTCTTATATTTTGGGCATTTATTTGGTTGATGCACTAAAGAGGTAGATTTTTGCACTGATTGTGGCTATTTGGCCATTTGTTTTGCTTAGATTTAAATTTTCTTTTTAATTTTAAAAATCTTATAGCCTTGCCCACGGCCTTAGATTTTCCACTTGGCATTTGAATGGATTGTTATGCTTTGGTTCTAATGTAGTAATGTGTTGGAATAGGGTCATGGGATTCACCATGGAGTGGTGGGACCTATGGACCCGCTTCGTTGTATGGGGGTACGCCCAAGGAGTTAAAGATAACTAGCGGGTTGTTGAACCATGAGTTATTTATGTCACTTGGGTTAGAGGTATCTGGACTCTATGCGCCTAGGGCCATAGGGTGATGACCTCTTTTGGGGAGCGAAAAGGAAAATTTATCTTTATTTTATTTTGCTTGAGGGAGGCATAAGAGACACTTGAGGAGGCATAAGATACTTGAGGGAGGCATAAGAGACACTTGAGGGAGGCATAAGAGACTTGAGGGAGGCATAAGAGATTTGTGTGGGTGTGATTGATGCTTTGGGAGGTATATGCAGTTGTTTTATGATACTTTGGGAGGTATATGGAGTTGTTTTGTGCTGCTTTGGGAGATACATGGAGTTGTTTTGTGATGCCTTGGGAGGTATATGGAGTATTTTTGTGATGTTTTGGGAGGTGGATGAAGTTGGTATTTTTATTTATGTGTACTCTTGTGAGTCTTGTTACACATTGTTATGATTGAGGCTTGACTCTCCCCTTGGTTGTTATGGACTATTGGATATTGTCTTAGCACTATGTTGGTATAGTCATGGATTTTGGGTCATGTGATACCCATTGTATATATATCAATGTGATGATTTTGTTGTTAGTCACATGTGTATGTTGGGTTTATGCCTATGACATAATTGTTGGAAATTATCTGTTATGTGGACTACTTGTTTGTCATTCCAAGGTGGAATTAAAGGTCTTATGATGTGTTACAGTTGGGAAATTATATAGCAAGATGTCTTGTGGGTCGTTCATGTTGTGTTGATTTTGTGCGTCACCTTGAGGCCAATTACTGTTGGGTACCCATGAACATAAGACAATTGAAATTCTAAACAAACAATATTAAGAGCTTGAGATTAAGAAATATTGTAAAAGAAAATATTAATTGAGTAGTAAAATAAAATATGACTAACTACTTCCAACTATTTCCTCCCTACAAGATCAGTTGGACCTTATCCCCTTAAGTCAGCTGGAAGTTAAGGATGAATTGGTCAGAACAATTCTATTGATGGGGACTACTCTGTTAAAATTGGTTATAATACTTTCTTCGACAATAGTCAAACTGAGTTTAAATGGAGTAGAATTTGGATGGCTGAGCTAACACCTAAAATTAACTTTTTCTTTTGGCTTGCTCTCAGGGGAAAAATTCTTACCACTGACAACCTGATAAGAAAAGGTTTCATAATGCCTAATAGATGTCATCTGTGTAAAAAAGACTCTGAGGATATCAGTCATTTGTTTATCCATTGTGAATATGCTACCAAAATGTGGAGTTTTGCCCTCTCTAATTTTAAAGCTTCCTGGGTGGTTCCGAAGGACTTCAGTCAGCTCTGGACCCAATGGAGCCCACCCTATAAACATTGTGTTGTGAGAAGGCTCTGGAATTTGGTAATGCCTCATGTTATTTGGAGGATATGGAAAGATAGAAATGATATCATCTTTAGAAATAGTAAGCAGAATTATAAGCTCAGTATTGGAAAAATTTCTAATGCTATTAAAGAGAATATTGCTAGATTTAAACCCCCCAAGAACAAGAGTTATCCAGAAAATGAAGAGCATATCTTGTCCCAATGGCAGATTAGTGCTGACAATACCAGAATAATTCCGTAATAATATTGATAGATCTTTGATACATTGGCATCCTCCTGATCTCAACTGGTATAAGTTGAACTTTGATGGGGCCTCTAAGGGTAACCCTGGAATTGTAGCTGGGGGAGGAGTGATCCGGGATCATAAAGGTAGTTTGGTTGCTGCTTATGCTGGTAAAATGGGAATACAAACTAATCATTTTGCTGAAGCATTATCCACTTTATGGGGCCTTAGAATTGCTCAGACTCATAGTATCCAAAATCTCATTCTGGAAGGAGACTCGCTTAATATCATTAATCATCTTAATCAGTGTTCACCTCCAAGTTGGAACATCAAGGACTTCATCTTGGAATCCATAAGTATTTGCCAAACCTTCAATAATATTCGGATCAAGCATACTTACTGGGAGGGTAACAAGGTGGCAGATGCATTGGCTAACTATGGCATAAATGTTAATCACATTATTTGGGATAATTGTGATCACATTCCTGAGCATATTCAAAACAACATACAAATCTTTGGGTAAGATAAATGAGCATTTGGAGTGGGTCTTTAAGAATAAGACTTTCACATGTGCTGATAAGTTTAAAACAACACTCAAGTAGATCTTGACGGCCAATCAAGGATATAGAAAGCATAATGATGACTTAAAGTGGATTTATATGAAGATTAAAGCCACACATGCGGGAAATATTGTGCCTATCACAACTTTTAAACAGGTTTTCTGATTTTCAAGTCCATAGTAAGGATGATGATGATCTGGAGTGGGTTTCTAAGGGGGCTGAAGTTCACGCATGCGGGATTTCCCAGGTACATAGCAACATTCACGCAGGCATTCGTGGGAAATGTTATGACAGCACGGCTACACTATTCATCATTCCCATCGCGTGAGAAAAAATAGAGAAAGGCGGATTGGAAACTGCATCTATTATAGAATTCCTCATAGGGATTTTGAAGATTATACTTTCAATCACTTAAGCATGGTGAAAATGGGAGGAGCCCCTTGTCAGATCGAGCCCAGCGAGGACCCAGAGTGGAAGAATAATGAAGAGCTTTGGAATCTTCTCAACCAGGGAGGCATCACAAATTTTATTGAGAAGATACAGGGTCACGACCAAAGCATTTCCATGCAATTTGTAAAGGATTGGAAGGATCACAAAGTTGAATATGGTGGACAAAAAATTCGATCAATGAAGAGTTAATAGCCAAAGCAACATGCCTTGGAATGGATGGGTACCATTTTTTTAATAAAAGGATTGACAAGGCTGCTGAGGAGAGGAAATTTGTTGAGGGTAATGAGAAATTGGTCTTCATCACAGCGGGTTTGCAGGTCAGCTCTATCCCTCCACCTTTTGATGAGGTCACCCGTATGATGGTGCGATACATCTCTTTGGAGGGGAGATTCATCACAGTGCCCTCAAAACATCTTGTGTTCCTCAATCACTTCCGCAGAAGTTTCACGGTATGTTTCCCTCATTATCTAGCTTAATTCTCTTGAGCGCTCCATTTTGGAGTTCCAAAAGCATACTCGTGCGGTCCCTCTGCATCAAGGTCTCATTTTCTTGTTGCATAAACTTTGTCTTCTTAAGTTTCCTGGCATTCCAACTTCCCCCATCTCTGTTCCATCTTTTCCCCTCACCGCTGCCGCTACCCCCATCTCTTCTCCTTCTATCCCCATCACCACTACTGCTACCCCTTTTCCTTCCTTCTCGCTCCCCTGTCATCCCCCCACCTCTGCTCCCACCCCCTTTGCCTCCACTTCGACCAGACCTATAACTAGGTCTTCTAAAAGACTGAACCTGGATACCCCTGTTTGGGGAACGTTCCTCAGGACTTGGAGGTTGCTCATAATCTCCTTCATATTAGTAGCACTGGTTCATAGGAGGCACACATTGAGAGCTCCACAAAAAGGCTTGGAAGCCTTAGAAGCAGACATGTTGCTGTTGAAAGAAGAAGTTAAAAACTTGGCTAAGCAAAAAGGTAAGAGGAAGAAGGAGGAGGAGGTTGATATTGACAATAAACAGGTTGAGGATATCTACAAAAACTGAACTCCTTGGACAACCGTCTAGGGAAAGCCAAGACTCGCCATGACCATAATATGGCTATATTTAGTGCAATCAAAGAATTTATTGAGCAGCATGTCTGCAGCGTTTCTAATCTCAGTGGAATACCAGCAACTCTTTGGGGCACGGAAAAGGAAAGCAAATAGACCATTCAACAACTGGATATTTCTGACTCTACTCATATGACGACATTGGCTATGTTCACCTCTTGGGACTATTAAATCCAGAATCACCAAAGCCACCAAGAAGTAATTGTGGATCTGCACTGCTCTTGCTTTGCCTTCCTTCGTGTTTTTGCTATTTTTTTGCTTTGTTTTTGGCTACTCTTCTGTAGTGTTCAATGAACTGGTTTGATGTTTTGGGGTAACTGCTCTTTGGTTACCTTGGGTTTTTATGTCTTATCTAGATCTTGATCCTTCTTGTAATGTTTTTCATTCCTATTCTGGCTTCTAGGCCCTCTTTGTATACAAGGGTATAGTCCCTTTCAAAAAACTATTTACCAATAATAAAAAAATGACTAACTACCAATCTTCACATAACACTATAATTTAAGATATTGCCAAAATTAGTTTTCTTCCTAGTGGTCACGTTGTACCAACCAATTGTTTTCATACACAACATGTGTCATTATTATCTTCTTTCCTAAGTATCCTCCAAGCTTCGGTGTTGTGTTGCATTGTGGATGATGCTCTTTAAAGGAGGGAAATGTAGTGCTTGACAAAAGAATCTAAAATAATTTTTAAAAAAGAAGATAAAGGTGGATTGTTGCGTGGGCGGGTGGAAAGGCGAGCCGAATTGTCTCCTTCTTGCATAATAATTCATGCACTCTAATTATACCTCCCATTGTTTATCACGCGAAACCCATGTGGAGGTTGAAAATTTAGCGATCCTTGGATTGTTGTAGTCATGGAAGGAAACACCGGTGTAAATAAGGCATGGGTACCCCTCTCGAGACAGTCTCATTGTTTCTTCTACGCACATACAGGGGGTTCACGATCGAGTTCACCCTTTCCGCATACTCCCATCGGGGCATTTTACCCCCTTCCATGCACATGACAAAGAAAAATAGATTCCAAGCATTCCATATATTCGTACATACTTGTTTAATTTATATGTTACTATATATATGTGGCATTTTGTAACAAGGTAACATAAGTTGATGTGATGGAAATTCCGGATACATTACGAGGGCTCGTCGGGGGCATCGGCGGTGGGTGGATCTACTTGGAGGGGCGGTATGGATAACATTGAGCACCCTCGCAGCCGCGCTCAAGCGGGCATTTTTCCACATGTGCACCGGCCTTGTGTAAAGACCCGACTAACATTGAGCGCCCTCAACACACTCAGCGGAATTTTTTCCACATGTACGTGGGCTTTGTGTCAAGACCTTCCTCGGACATGTGTGTAACTAGCACACATAAACTACGTGTCGGCCCCGCCCATGGTCAAAATATTTTGACCAAAAAAATCCGCCTTATCGCTACCGAAATCGACCCCGAACCTCCTGCTTTTATTTTCGCGTCCCAGCGCGCCTCCCCTACACTCCCTACGCGCACCGCACATACACAAAGCGACCACAATTTTATTTATTTTGGTTTGATTCGATTTCGCCCAATTTTTTTAGTTGGTAGTGCCCGAGGCAAAGCAAGCATGCATTTGTGAGTCTTTGGATAAGGCTCTCCCTTCCATAGACTCCCCCTGAGACAATGCTAATGTGTTTGGCGATTGCATGTGGGTCTATTCACACACATCGTCACAATAAATAGAACTCAAGCATTCATAATAACCACAGATATTTAGAAGTTACGGTGCGTCCCCAGGAATGAAAACAATATGGCGATAGTCTCAACTTCATCCTGTAGAAATTAGGTTAAAATTGTTTTAAACTACTAAAAAATATGTTAATTCCGTTTGTTTTCTGTCATCGTGTGAGAGATGATGTTGGGAATGGGTACATTTGAAGGCGAGACCTAATAGTGAAGCCATCCTAATTGAGTTGACATTCTATTCTTAGCAAAAACGGCAATCATCACCAAAATCTATCCCTCGACCATATAGCTACAGATTCCACAAATTTTAAGTTGTCTGTCTCCTGTTTTTATTGGTATAATGATCAAGTTTGGAGCGATCGAATTAGAAATACTTGTCAAAAATGTTCGTAGTAGTAGTGCAAATGATTAGATGGTTAATCATTCGCTCTATCATTTCATGTAATCATGACATGGATGACAACACACAAATACACCTCATTCGTTGGATTAATACAAAAATTAATATGTTGACGAAGAATGGCTCTCATGTATGTCGTCCACTAAATTATCCGTTTGTCATATGAGTGTTATGTAGATTTTTATTTGTGGAACCAAAAAAATTGAGCTCCTCCAATGCATGATCTACGTAGATTTAAATTAGACTTATAATCCATATGATTTCTTAAGTTGGAAAGAGACAATTGCTCTCTAATCTACAAGACGATTTTTTACTAATAAAACCATTAAAGTGCATGGTGTAATGTACAAGTTTGAAAGAGGTAATTAGAGGAGATATGTCATGTTATATCAAAATAGGAACTGGAAATGGAAACGGGCTATGCCATGAGGAATTGAGGTCTAGCACATGATATTTTCACATTACACTGGCATATTAATATTTGATGAGGGTGGAAATATCAATGGATTTCAAAGCATTGGGTTTAAATGGTGTTGTAACAATACCAAAGTAGAGCTAAAACAAGGGCACAAGGCCAAGGAAGAAACAACACCCACTTCTTAGATTTTCATATGTTGTTTCAATTCTCCATGTTAGAGGCTCCAAAACATTCTATTGAATTTTTAATTTGGTTTGAGTAGAGAGAAAAAGATGCCGAGACATTGTGTGGAGTGGACTCAAGCTTTACATATGCCAAATGTATTTGTGATAAATTTTCGAGTCTTTTCAACAAACCCATTATTTACATGTCCACATTCATTGTATTCGATATCTTTTAGGCATTTTGTCAAACAAGTCGCATGCCTAAAATTTAATGGGGTATTTGGGAGGGATGTACTTACTATATATTGAAGCGGATGATTTCTTGCCAATTCTAGCCATATAATTCATGAATAAAAGAATCATTACAAATATATAAATGGGAAATTGTAAACTTCATCATGTTGTATCTAAACGTGATCCGAGAGAGAGTGAATACACATAAAAATATAATCATCGTACATGACAATGTTAAGTATAGATAACAATATCAATGATTGTTGTTGGGCCATGCTTTAATGTATTTGTCCTCACCCACCTGCCCACCATTGATCATAGCCCACGTGCACATGAACATGAAATGACACGGTGGTGGTGCACATTGAGAGACGTACATAGGGAATTTTACCTCCTTCTGCGCACATGACAACACAAATACATTCCAAGCATTCCATATATTCGTACATATGTAATTTATATGTTATAATATATACGTGGCATTTCGTAATAGGGTAATATAAATTGATGTGACAAAATGCCGGATATATCACAAGGGCTCATCGGGGGCCTCGGCAGTGGCGGGTCTACTTGAAGGGGCGGTATAGACAACATTGAGCACCCTCGCAGCGTGCTCAAGTAAGCATTTTTGCTACATGTGCATAGGCATTTTCCCGTAAGCAAAGACCTTCCCCATAATCTCCATAGGAAATGTTAATGTATTTGGCATTTGCGTATGTGGGTCTCTTCACACACATTGTCACAATACAAAGAACTCAACATTCATAAGTAACCACAAATATTTATAAGTTACAGATCCTCCCAGGAATAGAAATAATATGTTGATAGTATCAACTTCATCATATATAAATTAGGTTAAAAATTACTTTAAACTTCTAAAAATTTGTTAATTGTGTATGTTTGTATAGACACTAAATCAAGCACTTGGGTACATTTCTAGGTCCTAAATACATACTAGCATTCATATGATTCCTAAGCAAGAAAAAAACAATAAATACACCTTATTTGTCGACCAACATATAAAATTAATAAGTCGACGAAACACGACTATCATCTACATCATCCACCTACTTCTCCATTTGTTAGAGGGGAAAGCCTCATCCCAACTTGAACAACGCTTTCAACATAATAAAGATTTACTCGAGCCTATTTTCTAGAAGGCTAAAAGGTATGTCAAAATGTTTTGTACTTGGTATAGTTCTATTGGTCAAAGTTTTTTTACTAATGGAAAATAAATTTGCATGTAAAAATAAAGGCTTACAAATAAGATTTAAAAATCCATTTTTAAAGAAAATATCTTTTTTATATGGTTAAATTTTAGGCAAAGAGCAACAAATCACATATGGTGTGTTTTGATTTGGAAATAAAAAAACCAACTAATTCCTTTGGTGAAGGCAATATACATGCCTTTGATAAGATGATTAACAAAAATAGAAAATATTTGTTAAAAGTAGGGTCATATCTTTTAGTACCATAATAGTATATTTTTGGTAACTATTAGCTAGGTTTAATACAATTTTGTGACCTTTGTATGAATTTGTATGTTGGGAACCCTAGTTCTAGCTCTGCATATTACTCGTATGAATCTCTTTCAAATGACCAATCTGTCATTCAATCTAGGTAAATTTTTGAATAATTCACGTTTTTATTACTCCGATTTATTCTTCTCCTCCACCTTTTGGGCTACATAAAATCCTTTATTAATGGCCATCTCTTCAACCCTTGCATCATTTGATATAGGTATCGTCGACAAAGCTCGACAAAAATGGTACCAGGAAAGCAAAGAAGTTTTTTCCAAAGGTTTTCCCAGGTAGTCGGGTTCGATCTAGAAACCTCCTTACTTGATGTTATTATTGATTTACTAGAATATGATATTGCATGTCATTGGCTTGAATCTTTTACCCTTGTTAGGCATTTTATTGGCAAAATACCCCGAGAGCCTACTCAAACAATGAATAGAAAATCATTGACACTCTCATGGTGTTGAGTTAGAGGGGGTTCAAGACTAAACCAAATGTTTTTCTATTTTTTTAATAATGTCAAATATTATAAATCCATTGTCAACCAAGGCCCATGGTTTATTTCCACACCCTAGTCATGTTTTCCAAATAAACGTGAGACTTCTAGGTTTTGAGCAAGTTGTTGTCACCTCCTCAAGAGTTATAAATTTTCCTCTCTATTCTTGAAATTTTTCTATTTTGGTGACTACTAAATGCCCTTGTAGAGGTCTCCCAAGAAAAAGCTAGTTCTAAACAGTTAGTCTTTTTTTAAAATTTTGAGTTTGGAAGCTTTTTTAGTGTTTTGTGGGTATTTGATTTTTTTGTCCCTCATGTCCCAAGTTCCTCCGGGCCATCTATTCGGGTAAGTGCACGAAGTTGGTGGACAATTCCGTGGACATAAAAACCCGAAATAAAGGAACCGCGATCGCGGTTCATTTATTCTAGGTTCGGTAATTACCGAACCTAAAACTATGATCGCGGTTTAGAACCGCGAGCACGGTTATAAACCGCGATCACGGAACTCTGAGACAAAATTTAACAGTCCCGCGACTCGTTATTTTCCTCATTTTTCATTTCAAACCGCGACTTTTCCTAAACATTTTTCACTCGCGCTTTCAATACCATCTCAAAATTGCTCATCGGACTTCTGGATAGCGATATATTCAACCATGCCGCCAAGACGAGGAGGTAAGTCCCCGATTGTAATCATTTTTTTGCATTTTAGGTTTTTTTGCATTTTCATGGGTTTTTTGAAATGTTTGTTTATGTATACAATTTTCTTGTTTTATCAGTTGGTCGGCAAGCTCGAAATCGTGCAAACCATCAAAACATTCCTCAAAACCCTCCGAACATTCCTCAAAACCCTCCTCCAAACATAGATCCGCCTCCTATGGCTCCTTCTGTCCCCACTGAGCCAGCAGGAACGCAAGATAATATCATTGGAAGAATCCAAGAAAATAAAATTGCCATTGAGAACCTAATTCAAAATATAAGACAAAATCATGCTACAAATCCATCCCGCATGACTTTAGCCAATACATTGCAAACATTGATTGGCGAAGTCGAGTCTGCAACCAACCAAATACATAGATGGAACACCTTTAGAAGTGACTATAGGTGGTGGTATGCGGATAAACTATCCCATGCGGCCGTCAAAGACAAAAAAATTGGAAAAGACCTCATTTGTGCATTATTTACCGACCCTAGAACTAATGCCCCCCTGCAGTTACTTGCAAACGGTTCCCAATCCATTGGTGCCATGATGATAGAATCAAAAACAATTTTTGGGACCGATGGTGGATGGTTTTTGACTATCCACCATGCAACAACAATGAGGTTCCTCTTTATTTTTTGAAGAAATTATATTGTGAGTTCATGCTCAATGAGGTCCCAAATTATTTTGACTTTTTGACTTTTTTGGTCGAGGAGGTGGCTCTGCACAGAGCAGACCTGGTGCACACGTAGGTCAGCCTAGGATCCCCCATGCCCCAAAACCCCCACTACCTTCAGTTATCCCTCCTACAGTGAAGGAGGTTGTGGAGATTGATACATTGCATGCATTGAGGGAGCTCACTGACACTCTCACCCAGCATAGCACCCAGATTGCATCCGATGATGTTGGTGGAGGCGCCAGTTCTAGTGCACCACACCACTGTGGATCATGTGGTGCCGTATGCACTGCAGGCGAGACATCATTTGCTGGTTCACATGATTTCTTTTCTATAGATGAGATGCTGGGGAGTGTTTTTGGAACTGGAGCCACTGATATTGGTCTTTCACAGGTAAATTTTAAATAAATTTAAATAATATATATATACAATAGTTTAATTCACATGTTTGAGATATTAATATATATATATATATATTTGATTGTACGTCATGTACATACATGTAAAAAACTATTTTTTAATTTTATTTTAAATAGCAAGAGTTGGTGAAGGAAACATCCAATGTCGACATGCTAAATGCTATCTTCTTTAGCGGCTAGGCATGTTTTAAACGTAAGTTTTAAGTTGTACAAACTTACATTTTTAATAAATCATTTAATTGCACTAGATTATTATTATAATTTGTTTCACGTGTATGTTGTACATGTATTAATATTTTTCTCTTTTATACACAGGAGCCTAGCGGGTCATCATCTGCTCAGGGAACTGAGGCTACTGGCATGCCTCACATGAGTTTTACGCAGGTTAGTAAATCTCTTTACACTTTGTTTCTAATTACTGGAAGTTCACGCACGGATTGCATGCTTTGGACCTCTGTACATGAGTTTCACTTTCTTATACTCAACCTATATATTATTTAGTAGGAAATGCCAATTCATTTGATATAACTAGCCATACAATGTAATCATATATTGGTTTTACATGTCTTGAAAGTACCACCTGGGGTAAGATTGTATAGTAGGGACGGGAATGAATGTATAATTTCCCTCCTTTGTATAGTTTTTTTACCTTCTTAAAATCTCAACATGTGGAATGAGTGCTTGTAAATGTTTCATGTACCTATATATAGATCTGGTGTTTCCTTGATGAACATGAAAATATATGTTTAGAGTGTAGGGACCTTTGAGTTCCTTTACTATTATTTTTTTCAATAGGTTTCGATAGGAGTGCTAAGCTCTTAAGTAGATTTTAATATTGATTTGTACATGTTTTTTGTATAGCTTATGACTGCTAGAGAGACTCCTCCATATATGCAGACTGTGGAGGCTGCTGTAGATACTGCCATAGCATCTGCAGATCCACTAACTGAGGTACACAATTTTTTAAATTTGTTAAATTTTGGAGACCTTCATTATTTCTTATTAAACTTAAATCTACAATATCAAATTTTGTAGGTATATATGTGAAATATTTAATTTGAAAATTAATTATTTGTATGTAGCTTACCCCTCGTGAGTCTATTGTTGTCCCTGCGACGCGTCAACAACAAATTGATAGGGATCATGACATTCGGTAAGATTTCACATGCATTTTAACTAAATTGTACAAGTTTCTAAATTTTGAATGTATTTTTAAATTTTGGGTGTTAAAACTTGTTGTTTATGAATGTGCAGGTTAGGTTGCAGGCATGCTTAGAGACACCTAGGACCACACGGATGAAATCCGTAGTGGCATCTCCCTCCACTACATCCCCAGGTCGTGGACATGCTACTTCTAGCAGGGCAAAGAGAGGGAAGATGTTTCATGAGTAGATTTATAGTGGACACCTGGATGTACATATGTGGTCATGAGTAGATTCACAGTCCATTGTACTATATATAGCCTTTTGCGACCGCATGTGGTCCCATATGTACATTATGACACGTGCTTAGTTCGAGATGTATACATACATTATGAACTTATGTACATATATATTTTCAGAGACGTGCGCGTCTGGAGCACACTTTGTTTGATTCTTATATATATATATATATATATATATATATATATCCATGTGTGTTGGTTAAATCATATTTATTTTGGTTATTTTGGTATTATTGCTAACTCTGAGAAAGTGGGTTTTGATCTCTGTTCGTTGGAACTTGTAGATGCCCCGAGTATTCTCTATCTGTGAATTTATCTGTACCCAAACTAGGTTAATAATATTTGTATTGTTTATTAAATAAAATTTAGTGTTCAAAAGTATACATAGATCATAGTTTTTGTTTGTTGATAAAAGTGATTCCTCCATATATGGAACTCCTATGGATATCTCTGCTACGGTTTTGTTTCCGAGGCTATAAATTTAAACTATTTCATGTCTTTTAAATCTTGAGATGGATTTAGTGTATTACTTCTAGTTATATATTTTCTAGTATCTTTCTGATTATTATTTGTGGTATATTTCACCATGGGCATTTTGAATTTTTATTTTTCAAACTAAAACAATATTGTTAGCTCTATTGCCAACTTAAGTATTAGTAACTAAAGCTTATATATTTAATGGAATTCATCAATTTATCATCCTGTTGTATTTGGAAAAGTGTGCAATATGAGTTAATCCTTGAAGTTAATATGGAATTCATCAATTTATCATCTTGATAATATTACAGGTATACCCAAAATTGGGTCTGCATTGTTTGTAACTTTTGTGTACATATGAGTTAATCCTTGAAGTAACTGTATTGATTTTCCAATCCTGTAGCCATACTATTCTTTTGTAACTCATAATAATCCTAAAATATTGTTAAATCTAAATGATATGTGGCTACATATCTTTATATTATTTTTATTTGCATCATAAGCTTGTACTGTATTTGTATTTGCATCACAACCTAGAAGTTATTTTCAAATGTATTTGTACATTTGTTTAAGCTGATTGCTTCATGTATTTTGAGTTCCAAAACTGTGAAGAAGTTGTAAGTACCTTCCAACATGGATATTGAACTTGGCAGTTGAAGATGGTAGTTGATCATTTTGATTACGCTCATAGTATCTACATTAGAGTTAGATAAATAATATTAGTAAGAAACCATATAGAGGATAAGGGATAATATTAAATTTGGAGTACATGTTAACTAGTGAAAAGGAGTTGTTTGAACTTGATCAAAAGACGAGTTGAGTTTTTAGGGAAACATAGAAACCATTGAGTAGAGAAAGGTAATTGAAGGTTATTAGGCCTCATGAATCAGACTTGATATATGGTGAAGAAGAAGAAGAACTAGCAGGAAATGTGATTCAAAGGTTGATAGAGCTAATGAGGTACAAGAAGGAAGAGAGAGAGAGAGAGAGAGAGAGAGAGAGAGAGAGGAAAAGGAAAGAAGAAAGGATGAAGAGAAGATAATTATGGTTTCACAGGAGGTCAGAGAGTTGAATCAAGAGGTAGCACAACTGATGGTCTTCATAGAAAGAGAGAAAGAAGAGAAAGGAAAAGAAAACCGTAGAACAATATTACCCATAATATTATAACAAAACCAAGTGTTAAGGATAAGGCAGAAAATAAGATTCATGAGCCCCATATATCATCCTACCAAGGACACTTGATGACAACAAGAGATAACATAACAACCAAGTCATTGTAATTTAATTTAAATAAATAAGGAGACACTATATTTTGCAAACGGTGGGTCGTGGCACCAAACGGATCATTGAAACGTCTGGGTGGCGGTGAATGCTAGAGGAGGTGGTTTTTCGGTGCGTGAAAGCGATCGTTGCTTTCAAACTACTTCGTTTGGGCGCGAGTCCCTTAAGAGCCCCGAGACCAAAATATTGTTTAACTTCGACGGGTGACTACTCGGACTGCTGGGCACCTAGAGAGGCCTCGTCTAATCGACACCTAGGCATAGGGACCCTCTCAATAACCTCTCTTGGTTTTTTCGTTCTCATTTCGGTGCTCTCTCATCCCCTCTTGTTTGCAAACGTGTGAAATAGTGCAGTTAGAGCCAGTGTAAGGTTGTCAAATGCTATATTTTATAAACGGTGGGTCATGGCATCGAACGGACTACACCGACATGTTTGGGTGGCCAGGTGAATGCTAGAGGAGGTGGTGTTTTGGTGCGCAAAACGGTCGTTGCTTCCGGGCTACTTCGTTCGGGCATAGTCCCTTAAGAGCCCTGAGACCAAAATATTGTTCAACTTCGACGAGTGACTACTCGGACTCCGTGGCACCTAGAGAGGCCTCGTCTGATCCGAAACCTCAGTGTAGGGACCCTCTACAATAGCATCTCTTAGTTTTTTCCTTCTCATTTTGGTGCTCTCGCTGTCCCTACTTTTTTGCAAATACGAAATAGTGCGGTTAGAGCCCGAGTGTAAGGTTGTCAAACGCTATATTTTACAAACGGTGGGTCATGGCACCAAGCGGATCGCTTGTGACATGTCCAGTGGCCGGTGAATGCTAGAGGAGGTGGTGTTTTGGTGCGCGAAATGGTTGTTGCTTAGGGCTACTTCGTTGGGCGCAGTCCCTTAAGAACCACGAGACCAAAATATTGTTCAACTTCGGCACGGGTGACTACTCGAACTCTGTGGCACCTAGAGAGGCCTCGTCTAATATGACACCTTGGCATAGGGACCCTCTATAATAGCCTCTCTCGAGTTTTCCTTCTCATTTCGGTGCTCTCGTTGTCCTACTTTTGTTTTGCTTGCGAAATAGTGCGGTTGGAGCCGTGTAAGGTTGTTAAACGCTATATTTTATAAACGGTGGGTCGTGGCACCAAATGGACTGCGGCTTGACACATCCGGGTGGCTAGGTGAATGCTATAAGAGGTGGTGTTTTGGTGCACGAAACGGTTGTTGCTTTGAGCTACTTCGTTCGGGCGTAGTCCCTTAAGAGCCACGAGACCAAAATATCGTTCAACTTCGACGGGTGACTACTCGGACTCAAGTGGCACCTAGAGAGGCCTCATCGATCCAACACCTTGGTGTAGGGACCCTCTACAATAGTCTCTCTCGGTTTTCCTTCTCATTTCGGTGCTCTCGTTGTCCTCTTGTTTTGCAAACACGCGAAATAGTGCGATTAGAGCCGAGTGTAAGGTTGTCGAAATGCTATATTTTGCAAGCGGTGGGTCGTGGCACCAAGCAGAGCTGCTTGACACATCCGGTGGCCGAGTGAATGCTAGAGGAGGTGGTGTTTTGGTGCGCGAAATGGTCGTTGCTTAGAAGCTACTTCGTTTGGGCGTAGTCCCTTAAGAACCACGAGACCAAAATATTGTTCAACTTCGATGGGTGACTACTCGAACTCTGTGGCACCTAGAGAGGCCTCATCGATCCGACACCTTGGTGTAGGGACCATCTATAATAGCCTCTCTTAGTTTTTTCCTTCTCATTTCGGTGCTCTCGCTGTCCTACTTGTTTGCAAACACGTGAAATAGTGCAGTTGAAGCCAGTGTAAGGTTGTCAAACATTATATTTTGCAAACGGTGGGTCGTGGCACCGAACGGACTGTTCCGACATGTCCGGGTGGCAAGGTGAATGCTAAAGGAGATGGTGTTTCGGTGGGTGAAACGGTCGTTGCTTTCGGGCTACTTCGTTCGGGCGCAGTCCCTTAAGAGCCCTGAGACTAAAATATCGTTCAACTTTGATGGGTGACTACTCGGACTCCGTGGCACCTAGAGAGGCCTTGTCTGATCCGACACCTCGGCGTAGGGACCCTCTATAATAGTCTCTCTTAGTTTTTTCCTTTTCATATCGGTACACACGCGTAAGTATGGTCTTGTAAACACTTGGGGAGGAGTCGTTTTCAAAATTTACAACATTTTCAAAATTTACAACATTTTCAAAATTTACTTGACTTTTTCAAAATTTACAACTTTTTCAAAATTTATAACTTTTTCAAACAATGAAAGCTTCTCTTAGCTTCGAGAATTTAAAATTCTCTACTAACAGTGCCAACCACACATGAAGGTAAAAGCTTTTATGGCACCACTAACCTAAATAAAAGTGTTAGTCGAAAGAAATTTAAGTTTCAAATCAAAACCATATATTCTATAGATAGATATAATGTATGTGCAAAATACACAAATTTAAAATAAAATATATATTCAAACTTAAATCTAGATCTTTAAGTTCTAAAAATATATATATATATATATATATATATATATATATATATATATATATATATATTGAAAAGAAATTATATATATACCAGACATGCTCACATTGTAAATTCATTCCAATGAACCATCAAGATCGGATCTACTCTGAATAGCAGACAAGATTGCTTCATGATCTGACTCTCGAACCTTCCAAAGAATCTTGTTATTAGGCCTTCCTCGATATCTATACAGCTGAATATTTGTCGCTAGAACTAGATGTGAATATAAGAGTATTTTCCTGTGTGTCTCAAAGTCTTCAAACACCCAAACAGAGGAGTTTTTTAATGGATACCGTCGAAGCCAAGTTCCAGTAACTACCACTAACCCTGTAGGATACTCAATATCTTCACCATCTATAATAGGAGAAGTCAACTTCTTTCTTTCCTCGATGCAACGACATAAGAAATAGTCTATTCCTTCTTCATTGTCTTACATACATGCATTATTGCAAACACATGTCCTACAAAAAAATAACCAAGGAAAGTTGAACAAATCAAATTTAAATTACATATTAAAATTTCAATGGACATATAACTCAATTTACAAAAATTAAATAAATATAACCATATTTATACCTTGTCGCACTAAAATTGAAATTTCGTGGAAGTCCTTGGATGTTGTAACTTCATCTGCAAAAACAAGTCGTAATGCTTGTGGAGGTTGATAACTAGGAAGCGGAGTTAGAGGCCTACAAATCCATCCTTCCACCCATTCTTGTGAATCAAACTCAGTAGTGACAAATTCGATACAAGATGCACAAAATCATGTCAATTTTCTTGTCCATATGGCCCCATGAAGTAGTGTAATCGAGCTACATAATGAGTGCATATCACTTGGACCCGGTGAGTGTCATACAATCCTCGTAGTTAGCAATATGTTTTTACTCTATCAACCAAAAATATCTATAAACTATGGAATTTTCTTGAGAACCTCGGGCCATGTTGTCGATGCACCATTCCACTATGTTCTTTGCATCTTTTAATTCAACACCATCTTTGTACTTGACTCTTCTCTTGCAGAGCTCTTTTCACACATGCCACTTTGCACCGTCATGCTCTCTTTTTCCATGTCTAGCCTCAGTGAAACTCCAAATATGTTGCACACCCATCTTGACGTGCATTCTTCTCATCCAATAAAACATTCGTGCATTCTTAAACTGAGACGTGCAATTATCTGACCATATATAATGTTGTTTGAAGTGGATGTCCCTATCAGACAAGTTTCCATAAAATAACTGGAAACACCCTTGCATAAATTCAGTAGAATGAGTACGATCATCACTGATATAAAAGTGGTACTCTCTTAAGATTTTTCGATCATTCTCTGTACTGTTAGGAGAATGTAGAAATGCTATATGCACAAAAATGACAACTTGTACTGAGTTGTAATATTGCGATTGAACCTCCATTTATGGTTGCAATGTGTAATTCTCTGTAAAATCGACCACTGAAACAATAGTACCAATAGGAAATGTGTCTTTGCATAGCTTGAATTGTTCATCCAACCATCGAGCTCTATGTGTATGCCTCACATACTCATAAACAATTTCATCCTTAAATTTTCTCATAAATTGAAAAATGGGCATTTGTTCTGTAACTAGCTCACACCGTTTCGACTCTTTTCCATCTTTCAACTGGTATGCAACTGATTTATATTTATCAAATTCAACTAAATTATGTCCTATTGTACCTTCATTTTCTCATGGATGTAACTTTCCAATTTAGGTAATCCGCCGCATGTACTACAACTTCCATCTAAACAATCCTGACTATAAAAAAATTGTCCAACTTCTTTTTCACAAAATATAGTAGGAATGAAATCCCTGGAAGATATTGGTGGAACTTGAACACCACATTCAGATAACATAGTTTTAGAATGAAAATTAGAACGAATACGTAAAAATTTAGCATAATGCATCGCAAATTCAACATGTTTCCTACAACAACAAGTGGTGCGAGCATGGTTGATTTTCACATAGAATGGTTTCAACATTTAAAAAAACGTTGACTAATTTTAATTTCCAGATTCTCTTGTTCAAACTTACGAAAAAATTGAGTTTGAGTCATATCTAAGAAATGCTTTGGATGTGGTTCACGATTAGTAGAACCAACTCTCCGTTTTATAACATCTCTTGTATTAGGTGAAACTCTAGTGTTATCATGCCAAAATTTAATAACTTCTCTTATAGCATCAAAATTATTTTTGTCCTTATGCGGTGCTCTAGCAGAAAATGCCCAAAAATCGGTATTATTGAGTGATTGAAGGATATTACGTCTTTCAATTGCTTTCATTAGAGTTTTCGATTAACTTGCAACATTCGACTTGTTTACGTAATCAAACGTTGTTTTTATTGATTCACTTACAACACTAGTAGCAAGTACACGATGCACAATATTACTATCCCTAGTGCGTCTCTTGACACCAATAGTGTGATATGCATCATGAAGGTTTTCAACAATTGTAGAGGTTTGACCACGTATATTAAATGTTGTCAATCCTAAGGTGTTTAATGTAGGTCTCATTTTAATCAATTTCATCAAAGTAACCAACAACTGACATATTTGGGAATCATTTAAAATTTCAAAATGATTATCCCAAATTTCAGTGGCTTTTCTTCTGATTTGTTGTTCAGAAAGTTTGTCAGACATTGGTTTCAAAATATTTTCATCAATTTCAATAAAAAAATTAGGTTTCTTACGTAAAATCCTAGGAGGTGTTTTTGTCAAATTTTGCTTGTCTACAGTTTCAACATGAATTTCCTTATTTACATTTTCATCGTCTCCTTCAATTTCAACATTTTCTACATCATGAGTATTTAATTCTTCTTCAACATTGACAATAAAAACTTCTTCATCACGAGTATTTAATTCAACTTCAACATTGACAATAGAAACATTACCTAGTTCTTCATTGCTTACAATAGTTGGGATTGAAGATGAACCTCTTCTAGATTCACGAAGTTTCCGCATTCGCTCAACATTTTGAATTTTGTTGGCCTCTAATTCGTTTGGTGCTTTTTTACTTAATGACTTCCTTTTTTGACTTCGTTTTGTGTCTCCCATGATGTTTTGCTTCCAATGATAAGAAAAACGTGTAGAAAAAGACAGAATTTCACAGTAATTCGTATGGTAAGGTCAGAGAGTAAAAATCACATGGTAATTCGAGCATTGGGATGTGTGTAAATATGATTTATAACCCTCGATCGTGCTTTATAAACCTCGATCGCGCTTTATAAAGCATGCTCACGGTTTATAAAGTGCGATCGCGGTTTATGTTTAAAAAACCGCAATCGCGGATTTATCTGCCGAACTTAAGGCTCGGAAAATCTTTGTTTTTCACCAACCAAAGCTATGGAAGGTCATTATGAAGTGTAAAGGTCAAAAAACCTCAAATCTGCTCTTTGAAAGACTTGAACCGTCTTCAAAAAAGCTGAAAACATTTCACAAAAATGGTGCCATCACGTAGGGGAGACTCTTAGCTTCGTAGAAATATTGTTTTTAAAGTGAATAGAATAAGATAAATATTATTTTATAATTTTTACTAACAATAGGTCTTTAAGACATTTTTTCCCGTGAATGTTCATGTCTACATTTAAGATATGTAACTTTTGTTTCGCTTATCAAAATATGATAAAGCTTATACCATTCCAAGTGTGGACAAATTATATACACGTTAAAAAAAAAATTTGATTTCGATATTTTTTGATATAGTTATGGCGGGCAAACAGAAAGCGCTCCGTTTTCTAAATATTTTCAGACCACTTTCACGGAAAAAATCATTAAAAAAATTGCTAAAAAAATACAAAATAAAATCCATCCCAAGATAGACAACTACATCTAACATTTCACCAAAGGAAAAAAAAAAATAACAAGATTTGGTCATCCAAAATGCGGGCAAACGGACTATAATCTTATAAGTTTTTAAAAAAAACTAAGTCATATAATTTTAAGTGTTTAATATAGCTAAACTTATCCGTTTTTACAAAAATTAGTATTTTAGAAACTAGATTCCGAATGCTACGATTCATATTTATATAAATTTTTCTAATTTAGAGTGCGTGTATAGCTAATAATCCCTACAAGTTGAGATTTTGTTTTTTTTTGCAATATGATGTCCACGAGATGACCCTATATTTGTCCATCAACTTCCTGCACTTACCCATTCCTCAATTTTCCACTTTTTCCGATTGGTCTTGTTCATCCTTTGGTATCGGTCTTTTTAGATTTGTACATCCCAGTTGTTCTGATGTCCCAAGTGCGACATGTGTCAAAAATTTCTGACTTATCCGATTTCAATGATGTGTTGTAGGTATTTCAGCGTTTTGTGTCTGAGAGTGTCGCTTGACCGCCTTTTCCCCACAAGCCCGCCCTTGCTGATTTCCATTCATTGTGGGTATTTTGGCTTTGCGTGTCTAGCTATCCTAATGTTCCTTGGGACGGTTGTGTAAGATTTTTACGCTTTTACGCAAATCAACTTTTCGGCTTTGCACGTCTCGAATGTCCCGATGTCCCTTGGGACAGTTGTGCTCTTTTTATCCACCTTACCTGATTTTCATTATTTCAAGGTCGACATAAATTATTAATTGCCTCATTAATTTCACCTCGCTGACCTACCTGGTTTAAATGCGTATAAATACTTGGCTAGTTGATCATTTTCACTATCTCATTTGCTTTCGCTATTGACCGTTTGAGTTCTCTCTCCTCCACCATTTCTAGTCGTGGTCTAGTACTCCTCCATTGTTTTCAAATCTACAAGTATAAAGAGAAGTTGTGAATCTTCAAGGTATTGATCGAGGAACCAAGGAAATTACTCTCACGGTGATCTTGCTCCTGTCACAAAATGAAGATTAATTTCATAGGACACGAGCATCTCTCTACCTTAGAGACTGTTATACCAAACATCGGTGATAATGAAGCTTAACATATAGACTTGGATGATTTTTGGGAATGTCTTAATTGTCAAAACCCTACTCCCATTTCCCAATTAATCAAGGATAGTGGAATTGTTGAAGCAAAAGTTTTTCCCATTTCGGTCTAATGTCTTTGATACTGATTCTCACTTGTAGTTTTTGTTTCAACCACATACATTTTATTCCGAAAATCTATCGGGAGGGCAGATCTATGGATAGACGAGCCAACAGTGTGCAGGGCATGGCCCCTCTTTGAGACAACAAAGTGGCCCGGTTTTGTTATTCTACCAATAGGAATCTATGCAAGTCCCACAGTATTCTACCTTCACGGGTTTGGGATCTCATCCTGGTTGGGGTATTTCCGACTACGAAAAGAAGGGAAAGAAGCGAGGAGAGGAGATATGATAGATCTGAAGGGAGAAAAGAAATGAATTCCAAAGTAGAATGGTAAGAGGGTCTATGTTTTGGGCTGGGAGTAAACGAGTTGAACCTACTTGCATAAACGAACAAATCAATATTGATGAATAAATGAAAAAAGTAGAGATAGATCTAACAGAATAAACACAGATTTGACATAAGAAAGATCGGATGCACGTAACACATGTATTCAACACAAAGTCCTAAAATCTATATTAATGTTTTCATCATTACAAAAGTAAAAAGCCTTTTCTTCTCACTTCTATTTTTCATCTAAAAGTGTCCACACCTTGAATACAAAAACATTCAAGTATATATAGAAGGAGAAGGAGAGAGAAGGAAAAAAAGAAACCAATGACTTAATTACAAAATATCTACAAAATATCTAAAAGTCAATTGTTGACTTTGGGGCAACTTGGTGGATAACAACATCCCATGGTGTAACATGGATGATGTCATCATTTATGTCAACATACTTATAAATATTTTACAAAAATGGGAAGAAAGCCAAGAAGAGGAAGGTTATTCGTCGTCGTCTCGTGGTGGAAAGGGGTATCCTGTTTACGCTCGGGAGAGGAAATGTGGAATTGAGCCCGGTACTCCATGAATTTGCTAATCATCGGTTGAAGTTGATCTGGCGGGACCCTTGGTGTGATCACCATGACTTCACAAGTCTCCCGTTAAACTACGAGCTTTTCTAGGAGTTTGAAGTACTCATTTCCTACCTCCATCGGGTAACCCACGAAGTTGCGGAAAACTAGAAGGTTGTTGATGGATTCCACGTCAAAAGTAGCTTATGAGCCTAATCCCGACAAGATGATCTCTTTGAAGAGCCGGATGGTTTCATCTACCTTCCTCAAGGCGTATGAAGGAGTGAGCAAGTTTGGAGACATTCTCGGAAAATTTTCTCTATTTGATGCATTGCATCCAAGGCTTCCTCCTTGAATTTTCTATCTTCTCCAAGACAAATTCCATCGATCGACCCCTGTAATCCAAAGCGTGAGGACTTTTTGGGTGCTGCAGGGGTGATCGAATACGCCAATTTCACTAAGTCATCGGTGAGCAATCGAGCATCTTCTAGAAACGTCTCATGTTGTAACCTAGCATGGTCCAACTCTTGGGAGATAGGTCCTGCAATCGCACAGGTTCCTTGTTCGCTTTGAACAATATTACGATATAGGTCGGTGAACTTCACGATTAATTCCTCACTATCTTTGAGGATTTGGTCTCTCAGGCGGATCTTTGCCATGCCTTGTTCGCCAATCTTGGCATATTCATTTATCTTTTCTGACTAAGGGCCTCGGGAGTTTCGATGGCAATTATAGGAGGTACATTGCCCATTTTCTGCAGAGCTTAGAGAAGATGCTTGTTTCGTTATTTTAGTATCCTCTTCTCTTGCTTTGCTTCCTGAAGCTTATTACAAATGGCATCCACTGCAGATAAGGCTTCTCCTTGCAGGCTCTTGGAGGATGTTCCCATTATGACCTGTGTCACTGTATAATATGTAGGAGAAAGATCCTTTTTTTCCTTTGTGGGATCAGGGTACGCGATCTCCATTACTCTTTCACCTGAGGCGCTATGAGAGAAGTGGGTTATTGGATTTTGCTTCTTAGCTCCTTTTGTTGGAATGACGGAGAATTCCATAGGTGCAATGGGGACTTTCCTCTTGTGTTGGCTCAAGTGTTGGGAGATCCATCTTGGACTTAAGGGAGTGGGACTAGAGGGAGAAGAGGGAACGGCGGAAGAAGAAGGAGCAACTACATTGTACTCGGGAAATGGGTTGAGACGCTTGGTGGTGGCATTGATAAAGAAGGTTGAACCTCCACGCTCACGGGGGTAGGAGTTCTTGTAGGAGAGATGAAACGTGGGGCGGAAGGGAGCTGAGAGATGAGGAAGAAATCTTGGGGACAACTCCGCGAGGAAGAGAAGATGGAGGAAGAGGAAGGGGGAACAATAGAAGATGGGGGAAGACATAACCAAAGGAATGGTTGCTTGAGTGATGTGAGGAGGAGGAGGAGTGAGAGAAGGAGCGGTGGGAACCTCAATGGTTATAGTAGTGGCAACATCCTGAGTGGATGTGCCCATTGGAATACTTACCGCCACTTCTTTCTCTGGAGATACGGGGCACACGACTGCTCACTCTGGGCGGCGGAAGGAGGACTCTCGGGAGCTTGCTCTTGGGTAGCGCTTGATTCCCCTTACTTATCTTTTTCTTTTCCCTTTGGTAAATGTTTTGGCTGTGCGGTGCATTACCTAAGGGAGACGTGGTGAAGTCTACCCTAAGGTAGATGAGACCATTAAATCTGCACCAATGTTACATGCACTTTCTGAGTGCCTTTAACCCTTTCCTCGATAGTCTGAGGTGCCCTATTTCTGTCTATTTCAGAAAATGGCCAGTTGTCCCCGTCCGTATCTAGATAGACCTGATCAACTTCTTGATCAGTCATTTGGAAACCTTTCGAGACAATGGCCACACCATACTGGATGATCTCTGCTAAGGCCAGGTGGGAGTGGTCTTTCCTCCTGAGCTCGACCTCGTGGTATAGGTCAATGTAGATATCCTCGATCTATGGGATGTGGATCGGATCGAGCTTTGCCTTTGGGAGGTAATTTTGTGGATTAAAGGTCGGCCTTGCTGGAAATTGTGCTTCCGATTGAGTAGCTCTAGTTACTGCGAAACATTTCCCGGGCCTTGGTGTGAGAAGTGCAAGTGTACCTACCCCTTTGTGAGGGGAAAGGAGTTCCACCCTTATTTCTTTTTAGGCACTTCTTATGATATGTGATGAGCTATTTGGACAACTCATATAGGATCAACTTCAGCCCCAGTATATCTTAGCAACTTGGTGGGCTCCCCAAAGTTGGTGGCTCTCGAGATAAGTAAAAATGGGGAATTGCGTAAATAACACCCCCACTTCTGTTGCGGTCACTGATGCTCTTGGTCATTCGATTGTGAGTCATGTTGGGCCTCAAAGGTAGATGATGCCGTAGAAGAAGGCATCGTTGATCTTGGTGAACTGTGGAATGCTATTTTCCAATTTCAATTCTGGATAATATTCATATATTTTCACCTGGGGCCATACCCCACATCGGCTCAGTGCCAGATAATCTCTCTCAGAGGTAGCAGCGTAGACAACGTAGGAGTTCATGTAGAACCTCCCCGTTGTTGAGAGTTATTGGAGTTGTTCGGAGATGGTGCTGCTGATGATCTCTGCCCACTCAAAACGCTGATCAAGCACGTTTTGTTCATTGTCTCCAGATACCTAAGCATCCACTTATGGAAGTAATGGGCGTCAGGAAGCCCAAATACCCTACTCAGGAAGGTAATGGTGTCGCTCAGCTCCTTTGAGAAGTCACTCCGATGAATAACCTGGGGCCACCTGGTTATTACCTTCTTATTTTTTAGGTACACTTCATTCATCAACTGCATGCATTTGTCTTCATTTTCATCCCATGCCTTTATGCAGTCTTTCTGACTTACTGCCACAAAGTTACGATGATGAGGAATACCCAGAATAATTTCAAAATACGGACAATGAGGTTGATTATAACCTCGCCCTTTTCATTCTCGACACACCTCGTGTCCTTATTATAACAACGGGCCACCACCATCATGAATTCATTATTCACCGCGCTTACGGGAATTCCCCCAGCAAAGTGTAGACCACTGCCAACCAATTTTTCCATCCAAGGACTACCTGTGACCCTCCTGGTTTTGGCCCAAAAATCTTCCATGTCAATGTGGCCAAGTTCAACATCCCTGATGTCTAAGTCACATTCTGCATGGGACTCGGGCATCCTGACCCTTTGATACTTATACTTCATTTCTTCCTCTATGAGTTTGGCCTTACCCTTTGACTTGGTTGGCCTCTTGCTTGATGAAGACATGTGAAGACATGTGCAAATCTGAGTTTAGGTGCTGATCTCCATCAAAGCTTTACTGAAGAAGAAGGAGCGAGTCCAACACGAGAGTCCAACGTAGAAGTCAAGATTCGGTGTTGATGTAGACGGGATTGTGCTTGCGCCTGTGTTAGGATTTTAAGAATTTCAAAGGGCACAGGGAGGGTGCATGCTGCAGGTAGGGATAGTGCACCCTTTGGCATGATTGTGTTTTATGCAACAACGCATTTGTTTGCGACAAGGAGAAAGGGTTTGGATATGTGATACTTGAGATTTTCTCTCTCTTGATTATTTTTTGCGGTTTTTGGGCTTTTAAGCATAGATCTGGACAGGTGAGGGGAAACAGAGAGAAAGAGGATATTGGGTTCATTTCTGAGACAAATCCCTCCAGACTAGAAAATATAGAAGGAGGGTAAAACTGGTTTGGGGAAGAGAAGATTGCAAAACGGGCTAGAGGGTGCATATTGTTTCTTTAGATTCATTTCTTTGTTTGTTTTTAAACAAAATCAACCCCACAGACAACCAAACCAAAACAAAAACCATAAGAAAAGCAAGGACCACTTACCAGGAATATATAGACTGGAAAAAATGATGCGGGGTCCACGAATGTGACGTAAAGCGACATGGGGATGACAGGAGCGCTGACAGGTGCAGAGGAATAAACTTTTTCACGTGTTTTCAATCGTGAAAATGATAGGTTAGATGTGCCTATTTATAGCAAAAGGCGTAATAAATGTGCCACCAAATTTTTCAAATGGGCACATAAAAAAGAATGCCAACATAAATTTATTTGTGCCTTTGGCGCGGTTATGCGTCTGTCAACATGAAATTATTTGCGCCTTTGGCACGAATTCAGGACTGTCAACATGGGGTTTTTAGCGCTTTGGCACACCACTTAAGGGCGCAACATTTTTAGTGTCGATAGGTTGGCATGCGCCTCGGCGTAGGTTAGAAGGGCGAAACATGGGGAGGTGCAACAATTTTGATGTCAACACTCCAAAGGATGTACCAAAGGAATAGAAGGGGGCATAAATTCATTTGGTGTTGCATGAACAAAATCTGCGCCCACCAAAAAGGACCGAAATGACTCAGTTCAAAAAACTAGATTCTCTGGAAAGGGATATTATGCCATTCCGAATGCTAAGGTACTTTGGTGGGGACCCAAAACAAAATTTTGGTATGGTTACCTGTAAAATTGCCCTTGTCAATTTACAAGATAACAACTAGCTCTTTAGGGACTATCTTTGAGTGGAGCTTAAGGGTAGAGAACCCTAGATCAATATGTGCCTATCCATTGGGTTACAGAGTCAAAAACAAGGGCGACGACAAAAGGCAAAACACACAACCAACAAAAACAAAAAAACACACACAACTAAAGTAAATTGTACAAATTAGAGAGTAAGCTCTACTTCTGAATATTTTGAGATCTTTCCCCGCTATAGGGAAGCGGGAGTTCGATCCATCTAGATACGAGAGATAGAAGCTAGTTCTCTCCATTGAGCTACTTGATCTTGAAAGGTCCTCTCCATAGAGAATCAAACTTTCTCATATGCCTTTTGGCTCTCTTTTCTTGTCCCATAAAAGGGCGAGATCTCCCACTGAAAATCTCTCTGCTTGGCCTTGAAAATCTCTTTGACTTGGCCTTTTGTTTGGTGATCAAACACTCTTACTCTCTTTTCTTCAAGCTCTATCAGATACATGACCCTCTTTTCAAAATAATTTTGGAAAGTTTCATCTTTGATTTCTCGTGCCAAGAGCGAGCATGAAGTTCCACAGAAATGGGAAGTTCAACATCGATTCCATATAATACTTGAAAAGGTGACATACCGAGGGACCTCTTTGGAGTAATGCGGTCTTCCCACAAAGCATCATACAATGACTTGTGCCATGACAGCTGATTCTCATCGACTAGCTTCCATATGATGGTCACTAAGTTCTTATTGCTTGGATTCTTCCTGATCATTTCCATGGGGATAATAATATGAGGCGTGGGCCAAGGTTATCCCATATTCATAGCAAAAATTGATGACTTTCCATGAGGAGAAGTTGGAAGCATTATTGGTGACGATTTTGTGTGGAACGCCAAACCTCACGATGATATTTTCCTTGATGAAGTTGCAAACAATTTCAGAGGTGGCATTCTTAACAGGTATGGCCTCCACCCATTTGGTGAAGTAATATGTTGCTGTTAGGACATAACTATGTCCAACACTTGATTAGGGATGTAGTGCTCTGATAAAGTCAATTCCCCATTGCCTGAATGGTTTGTCAATAATGATAGGGCTAAGGGGAAAAGCAGCCAATTTTGGTTTGCCAACAAATTGTTGGCAAAGCTCGCATTTTGCTACCCAGGTGGTTGTATCCTAAAATAGCATTGGCCAATAGTACCTGGCCTAGGATGATCTTGTGTGCTATGATAGAAGAGGAAAAGTGACCACCACAAGCTGAGTCATGAAAACTTTCTAGCAATTTTACCTGATGTGGCTTGTCAACGCATCGCAAGAAGATGCCATCAATCCCACGCTTGTATAAACTATCATCCCAAATGACATACCTAGCTGCCCTGAGCTTTACAGTACACTTTTCCTTTGAAGTTAGATGAGCTTGGGCACTCACCATAAGTGAGAAAGAAAGTGATGTCTGAATACCATTCGTCATTAGTTACAACAAACAAAACCATAGGTAGAGAATCAACTTTCTCTAGCTGGCCTTGCATTCCATCGATGCAATCATCTTTTCTTTAGGGACCTCTGAATCTTTGTTTTCAGCCATAAGCTGACATAGGCCCTTGCCTCTTACCAACTTGGTTGGTTTTATGTCTAGGTCATACTCTTGGACCTTTGCGATCTAATTCCCTCATAAGCTTCCTAACTCCTGTTGAGTTAGGATTGACTTAACTTGCCATGTCGGGAACCAGCACCACCGTATGAGAGTTCAAGATGTAGTACCAGAAATTCTTGACTGCTTTGACAACGGTGAAGGCGTGTTTTTCCAATTGAGACATCTTCAATTCATGAGGCTTGAGAGGAGAACTCATGAACGCGATTGGAGATTCAACATCCTCATAATTCTTTTGCATTAAGATGGCCGATACAGTATGCTCAGATGCATAACTATACATGATAAAATCTTTGGAGAAGTCGGGACATACTAGGATGGGTGCATGGGCTATAGAGGCCTTTATGTCCTCAAATGATGCCTTTCCTTCTTCACTCCACTAGAAATTTTGTGACCCTTTCATCATATTTGATATGTGGCGAGTCTTTTCAGCAAATTCGGGAACAAAGCGTCTGAGAAAATTCACTTTTCCGAAGAAAGAGTGAACACCGGTCTTGCTCGTGGGTAAAGTAAGGCTCTGAATAGCTTTAACCCTTTCGACATCTATCTTTGTCCCTTCCTTGCTTACAACATGTCCTAACAACTTTCCTTCAGTGACCCCAAAAATAGACTTTTTGGTTTAGGGAGATCCGTGTTCTCGGCATCTAATCAATACTTGCTCCAAATGATCACAATGATCACTTCACTGTTTAGAGAACACAATTAAGTCATCTAGATAAACCACGATAACCTTTCCCATCATACCTTTGAATGCGAAGTCCATCACCCACTGAAAGGTAGCACCAGCATTGGTCAAGCCAAAAGGCATCCTGCTATAGGCGAATGTGCCCCAGGGAGTAGTGAATGCTATTTTGAATCAATCTTCGGGTGAGACTTCAATTTGATTGTAGCTCGAAAAACCATCAAGCATGGACAACATTTCTGAACCAGTTACTACCTGCAGAACCTGATCCATTATGGGTAGTGGGTAGTTATCCTTCAAGGATGCTTGATTCAGGTTGCGAAAATCTACGCATATGCGTATCTTGCCATTTTTTTGCATACTGGCACAATGTTTGCGACCAGTACTATGGTGGATAGGAAAAATGATCCTTGCATCCAACATCTTCTGTATTTCAGCCTGGATGGTACCTAAGATCTTGGGATTGTAGTGCCTCTATTTCTAGCGAAAAGGTTTGACCTCCTCTTTTAACGGGATGTCATGTTGAACGTCCTTTGGCTTGAAAGACTTTAGATTGGCATAAGACCATGCCAATACGTCCATATATTTCTTCAGCAATTTGATGAACTTCCACTTTTCTTCGGGTGTGCAACACTTCCCAATGTTCACAAGCTGCGGGTGTTCCATAGTACCCAGATTAACCGATTCGGTCTCTGGAGAGGAGTTAGGATCATCTTGCCACTTCTTCTTGACAAAACGATCATGTTTGTCAAACAATCGTTCCAGAGAAACTAAACCTTTTGGGATTTTATTTCCTTTGAGTTGACATATGCCATCACCTCCTTTGATTCATTTGCTTGATTAGTGATAGATTCACGACATGCAAAAGTAGATCCTTCAAAGTGAAGCTCACTAAAATTCTCCACCTTCTCCAGAAAGGAAATAAGTTGATTGTCATCGTTGAATACCTGCCAGTGCTGAGAATTGTCAGCACGCTTGGGTGGAAGACTACCTCAATAGTATATGTGTTTTTTTTAACCCTAGGTGAGGGAGCATGAGAGAAGCTGAGATGGCCAGTGAATCGGCCATATCATTTTGAGCTCTTGGAATGGCTTTTATTGAGAAGGCATCAAATTCCTCAATGCTATCCCACACTGCGTTGCGGTAATGCCTGAGCCTTTCATTCTTTACTTGGTATATTCTTTTTACTTGATTCACGACTAGCTCGACATCACCTTGTACTTCAGTTCTTGATTCCCCTTTCTTTTGCAGCTTGCATGCCAAGTAGAAAAGATTCGTATTCAATAGTATTATTCGTGTTGAAAAACTACAACTTGAAAGAGAGAGGAAAAATCTCCTCCTCAGGAGATATTAGCACAACTCCAGCACCACATCCGCTAGTTGCACAACTACCATCAAACTATAGCGTCCATATCTTGTTAAGGTCCTCCTCTTAGATGAGAACGTCCATTTTGTTAGACTCAGTAGATAAGAAGTAGTTTCCCATCCCTGATGATTCGAAGAGAATTTGGGCTTTGGGGTCGTCATAATTGGTGACCAAGTACTTCTTTTGTGATTCAAGCTCCAATGTCTACATTACACCCTTGACGGGGATTCTAGCTTTGGACTAGTCCATATAAATCTCTCCACCAACTTCTTACAAAAGCTCCTTCCTAGTAGAATTCCATATGTTGCAGGGATATATACAACGAGGATGGTCATCTTTACTCTTTTCTCTAGGGAATGCTGTAAAGGTGAACTGTGCATCTTTGATTTGACCAATCAATGGAACTTGTTTGGTTTCCATGGAGTAACATCTGCCAAAAGGCTTGGTAAGAGTGAGGCCCAAAGCATGGGTGACCTTTTCCAGCATGACATTATCGAAGCCCAGAATCAATTATGTAATTGCTTAGCTTATGACCATTGATTAGGAGGAAAGATAAAAAGGTTCAATTTTTCCTGACACGGAAGTTGAGGCCACATTTATGCGAGATGCAGGAGGAGTGGAAAGAATTCCTTTTAGGGGAGGCATGGGAAGTTATGGCAGCTTGGCTTTGGATATATTCGGTCAATCTTACAAGTTGCTCAGGGTTTGACTGGAGATATTCAGCCTCAGACATTTGAATCTTGGTCTTTTTAGCATGATCGATTATATCGAATGCGACCAAGGGTTGCGTTGATGAAGGAATGAGTCCCTCACTTCGTGGTGGTAGGTAGGATTACTGGTCTTCATGGGAATAGAAGAAGGCTGATTTGGAGGAGAGATGGGGAAAATATTTTTTTGTAAAAGACTTAATAGGAGGTTGAGCAGGAAGAGGGATTACCTCTTTTAGCAATAGTTGGAGCGTGTTAGACACCTGACCTTCTCTTTTTATATCTGGCGTGAAATTCTGATTCTTTTCCTTGAGAGCGGGTGAAAATAGCATAGGACTTGCCCTCTTGCATACCCTTGGGTACCCTCTTCTTCATTAGATTCCTCATCTTCAAATTCCATATACCCGATTGTAGAGTCGCCAGTCGGTTCACCGACATCTTGATCATCTTCACCTTGGGATGAAGGTTCTTCATAATTTCACTCCTCTTCTTCAATCTCAACTAGGGCATTGACCGGAGGAGCCTCAAGTGCCAACCGCGGAGCAGTTGCAGGTAAATGTGGCCTTTGTGGGGTGTTGTTGGAAGTGAAATTTCTCCATGGGATATCCCGGTATGAAGTGCTAGGGGAAGCTTGAGCTAACTTGCTTCTTTAATGCGAGCAAGTCGTTCACCATCTTTTGGAACACCGGATCTGATGAAGTGGCTTGAGAAGGGGTTGAAACTTTGGGCTTGGATGGCTCTCGTTTTAATTCACCAGATATAAGCAGGTTGTCTTCTATTCGAATGGCAGCAGCTTGAGCGAGAACCAGGGTGGTAATTTGTTCTTGTAAGAGTAAGAAACTTACTCTTGAGCTCATGGTGTTCATAAAGAAACACTTTTGATTTTCTGTGTTGGTAGCATGGTAGGCGGCACATGGTTAATAAGTGAATTGAAACAGTGATAAAATCACACATGGTTTCATTGACTTCCTTCTTTAGGTGAGTGATCTTGGATAGTAATGCAAACACGTCTTCTGAAGGCTTATATCTTTCTTCAAATGCAGTTCGTAATGTGGCCCAACTAGTGATAGATCCGGTGGAAAATGTTGGAACCATTCTGCTGCGGGTCCTTGCAAGGTCTCTAAAAGAGGCGTACTGACACATCTTCATGGGTCACATCCAGATCTTTGCATGACATGATGAATGTAGATATATGCGAATCATGCTTTGGTTTCCACCCCATCAAATTTGAGGAAATTCTTTCGGTTTCCATGAGGGAGTGTGCATGAACAAGATGTGGCAAAGCAAGAGGGCCCATAGCATTTCCCCATGGTACTACCATTTGAAAAGCTGGAAAAAAGGGACGTGAGCGGGAAGCAGGTTCACCGAGCAAACAAAAGCTTGTGCAAAGGGATGTGGATGCTCCTTGAAAAAATGGTTCTTCGTGGAGGCGAGACACTTCTAGCGGTGACCAATCGGCTGAACTTAGCGATGAGAAGCGTGCTTTGGTGTAATACTAAGTTGTGCCTTTGAAGTAGATCAAAAATAGGATCGACTTCCCCATGAGCTCTCTTGCTACGAGTAAATGGTTCACCCGCCAGTGTATCTTTCAGATCTGCAATGTTTTTAGAGCAGATTTAAAAACTCTTTTTGGTTGTACTTGCTGATTTTCTGATTTTTTTGACAAAAATCAGCAGCATGTACTTTTCTAAATATTTAATTTTATCCCTCTTTTGAAAATTGATTGCGGTTTAATGACAAAGATCAACGAGGATAAAATGATGGTTAAACTTAGCAAGCTGATTTTCGGATCTTAGAGTTGACTTTTTGCAAGGGTTTGAAACTTTTTGTAAAATAGTCAGAAACTCAGATCTACGGAAATATACGGGTTTTTGTAAAAACTCAGTGAACTAAAGATCTCTAACTAGTCCAGATCTATGGATCTCTGAAGAAAATTTTCAGTTTGGATCACTTTTGCAAAAATTTGGATTTTAAGTAAAAGTTAAGATTTGCAAACAGGTAGTGATTTTTACAGTTTTATTGATTTTCTTAGTTACTTTAGCAAAATCAAATGTTAGTGTCTTTTAACCGACACAACACTCACATAGATCTGGTTCATCCCAGTAGAGTCGCCAAAAACTGTTGGTCCGAAAATTTGTCGGGAGGGCAGATCTATGGATAGATGAGCCAACAGTGTGTAGGGCATGGCCCCTCTTTGAGACAACAAAGTGAAACTGGTTTATTGCTATTCTACTAGCAGGAATCTGCAAGTCCCATATTTTTGCCTTCAGGGGTTTGGGATCTCATCCCAGTTGGGGTATTTCCAATTGTGAAAAGAAGGGAAAGAAGCGAGGAGAGGAGATAGGATAGATCTGAAGGGAGAAAAGAAATGAATTCCAAAGCAGAAAGGTCAGAGGGTCTATGTTTTGGGCTGGTAGTAAATAGAGCCAACCTACTTGCATAGATGAACAAAGCAATACTGATGAACAAATGACAAAAAAGTAGAGATAGATCTAACAGAATAAACACACAGATCTGACATAAGAAAGATCGGATGCACATAACACATGTATTCAGCACAAAGTCTTAATATTTGTATTAATGTTTTCTTCTGTTACAAAAAGTACAAAGCCTTTTCTTCTCACTTCTATTTTTCATCTAAAAGTGTCCACACTTGAATACAAAAACATTCAAGTATATATAGAAGGAGAAGGAGAGAGAAGGCAAAAAGAAACCAACGACTTAATTACAAAATATCTACAAAATATCTAAAAGTCAAATGTTGACTTTGGGGCAACTTGGTGGATAACAACATCCCATGGTGCAACATGGATGATGTCATCATTTGTGTCAACATACTTTTAAATATTTTACAAAAATGAGAAGAAAGCCAAGAAGAGGAAGGCTATTCGTCATCATCTTGCGGCTGGAAAGGGGTATCCTACTTCTGCTCAGGAGAGGAAATGTGGAATTGAGCCCGGTACTCCATGAATTTGCTAATCATCGGTTGAAGTTGATCCTGGTGGGACCCTTGGTGTGATCACCGATGACTTCACAAGTCTCCGTTCATCTCTGAGATTTTACGGAGTTTGAAGTACTCATTTCCTACCTCCATCAGGTAACCCACAAAGTCACGGCAAGCCAGAAGGTTGTTGATGGATTCCACGTCAAAAGTAGCTTCTGAGCCTAACCCTTGCAAGATGATCTCTTTGAAGAGCCGGATGGTTTCATCTGCCTTCCTCAAGGCGTATGAAGGAGTGAGCAAGCCTGGAGAGACATTCTCAGGACAATTTTCTCCATTTGATGCATTGCATCCAAGGCTTCCTCCTTGACTTTGTCTATCTTCTCCAAGACAAATTCCATCTGATCGACCTGGTAGTCCAAAGTAGCAAGGACTTTGTTGGGTGCTCTGGGTGATCAAGATGCTGAATTTAACTAAATCATCAACTGAGCAATCGAGCATCTTTTGGAATGTCTCATGTTGTAACCTAGCATGGTCCAACTCTTGGGAGATAGGTCCCGCAATCACCTGGAGTTCCTTGTTCGCCTGACCAATATTTTGATATAGCTCAGTGAACTTCACGATTACTTCCTCACTATCTTTGAGGATTTGGTCTCTCCAGGCGGATACTACCATGCCTTGTTTGCCAATCTTGGCATATTCATTTATCTTTTCCTGACTAAGGGCCTCAGGAGTTTCAGTGGCAGTTGTAGGAGGTGCACTTGCCCATTTTCTGCAGGGCTTGGAGAAGATGTTTGTTTTGTTCTTTTAGTATCCTCTTCTCTTCCTTTGCTTCCTGAAGCTTCTTGCAAAGGGCATCCACTGTAGATAAGGCCTCTCCTTGTAGGCTCTTGGAGGATGTTCCCATTGTGACCTGTGTCACTGTGTATAATCTGTAGGAGACATAGATCCTTTTTATCCTTTGTGGGATCGAGATACGTGATCTCCATTACTCTTTCACCTGAGGCGCTATGAGAGAAGTGGGTTATTGGATTTTGCTTCTTAGCTCCTTTTGTTGGAATGACGGAGAAGTCCATAGGTGCAATGGGGACTTTCCTCTTGTGTTGGCTCAGGTGTTGGGAGATCCATGCTGGACTTAAGGGAGTGGGACCAGCGGGAGAAGAGGGAATGATGGAAGAAGAAGGAAGGAGCAACTACAGTGTACTCGGGAAATGGGTTGAGACGCTTGGTGGTGGCATTGATAAAGAAGCCGAACCTCCAATGCTCACAGGGGTAGGAGTTACTGTAGGAGAGGAAACTGTGGGGGTGGAAGGGAGCTGAGAGATGAGGGAAGAAATACTTGGGGGACAGCTCTGCGAGGGAAGAGAAGATGGAGGAAGAGGAAGGGGGAACAATAGAAGATGGGGGAGAAGACACAACCAAAGGAATGGTTGCTTGAGTGACGTGAGGAGGAGAAGGAGGAGTGAGAGAAGGATGGTGGGAACCTCAGTGGTTACAGCAGTGGCAACATCCTGAGTGGATGTGCCCATTGGAATACTTACTGCCACTTCTTTCTCTGGAGATACGGGCACACGACCTGCTCTTGGGTGGTGGAAGGAGGACTCTCGGGAGCTTGCTCTTGGGTAGCACTTGATTCCCCTTCCTTATCTTTCCTTTGCCCTTTGGCAAATGCTTTGGCCTGGCAGGTGCATTACCTAAGGGAGACGTGGTGAAGTCTACCCCAAGGTAGATGAGACCATTAAATCTGCACCAATGTTCTATGTGCTTTGCAGAGTGCCTTTAACCCTTTCCTCGATAGTCTGAGGTGCCCTTGTTCTGTCTATTTTGGAAAATGGCTAGTTGTCCCCATCCGTATCTAGATAGACCTGATCAACTTCTTGATCAGTCATTTGGAAACCTTTTGGGACAATGGCCACACCATACTGGATGATCTCTGCTAAGGCCAGGTGGGAGTGGTCTTTCCTCCTGAGCTCGACCTCGTGGTATAGGTCGATGTAGATATCCTCGATCTGTGGGACATGGATCGGATCGAGCTTTGCCTTTGGGAGGTAATTTCGTGGATCAAAGGTCGGCCTTGCCGGGAAATTGTGCTTCAAGGTTGAGCAGCTCTAGTTCTGCAAACATTTCCCGGCCTTGGTGTGAGAAGTGCAAGTGTACCTACCCACTGTGAGGGGAAAGGAGTTCCACCCTTCTTTCTTTTTAGGCACTTCTCATGATATGTGATGAGCTATCTGGACAGCTCCAATAGGATCAACTTTGGCCCCACATATCTTGGCAACTTGGTGGGCTCCCCCAAGAAGTTGGTGGCTCTCGAGATAAGTAAAAGTGGGGAATTACGTAAATAACACCCCCACTTCTCTGTTGCGGTCACAATGCTCTTGGTCATTCGACCATGAGTCATATTGGGCCTCAAAAGGTAGATGATGCCATAGAAGAAGGCATCGTTGATCTTGGTGAACTGCGGAATGTTGTTTTCCAGTTTCAATTCTAGATAATATTCATATATTTTCACTTGGGGCCATACCCGCATCGGCTCAGTGCTGGATAATCTCTCTCAGAGGCAGCAACATAGACCACGTAGGAGTTCATGTAGAACCTCCCCATTGTTGAGAGTTGTTGGAGTTGTTCGGAGATGGTGCTGCTGATGATCTCTACCCACTCAAAATGTTGATCAGGCACATTTTTGTTCATTGTCTCCAGATACCTAAGCATCCATTTGTGGAAGTAATGGGCATCAGGAAGCCCAAATACCCTGCTTAGGAAGGTAATGGTGTCACTCAACTCCTCTGAAAGTCACTCCGATGAATAACCTGGGGCCACCTGGTTATTACCTTCTTATTTTTCAGGTATACTTCATTCATCAGCTGCATGCATTTGTCTTCATTTTCATCCCATGCCTTTATGTAGTCTTCCTGACTTACACGCCACAAAGTGCCGGTGGTGGGGGATACCCAACATGATTTCAAAGTGTCGGGTAGTGAGGTTGATTATAACCTCACCCTTCTCATTCTCGACACACCTTGTGTCTTTATTATAGCAGGGCCACCACCATCATGAATTCATTATTCACCGTGCTTACGGGAATTCCCCCAGATGAAGTGTAGACCACTGCCAACCAATTTGTCCATCCAAGGACTACCTGTGACCCTCCTGGTTCTGGCCCAAAAATCTTCCATGTCAATGTGGCCAAGTTCGGCATCCCTGATGTCTAAGTCACATTCTGCATGGGACTCGGGCATCCTGACCCTTTGATACTTATACTTCATTTCTTCCTCTGTGAGTTTGGCCTTACCCTTTGACTTGGTTGGCCTCTTGCTTGATGAAGACATGTGTGAATCTGAGTTTAGTTGCTGATCTGCAAGAAGAAGGAGTGAAGTCCATTGCAAAAGAGCCATGTTAGCTTGTTAGATCATCCATCAAAGCTTTATAGAAAGAAGAGTTAGCAATTTTAGAAGCCTCTGGCGCGGGCACAAGTATCTTTGCAGGCTACAAGGTCAGAAAAAGCAAGGCACACTGATGCAGAGTGTTGCAAGGAAGAAAACAATGCCAAAGGGCACAGGGCACAAGAATATTACACATATCATGCAGTGTTGATGTTAAAAGATATGCACTGTGCCATTGCGTAAGGTTTAAACTGGGTGCAAATAATTTTGGTGTTGCATGGCAGTAGGATGTGCCAATGGCACAGATATGGAACATGTTGCAAAATTTTTGGTGTGCCAAAGGGCGCATGATTAAATGGTGTATCACTGACTTGAGGTGTGCCAGTTCTTAGCCTTTGGCGTGGCGCAGAAAAAACTTGCATAACATTCATGTGTCGGTGTAGGCGGGATTGCACTTGCGCTGTGTTAGGATTTTAAGAACTTCAAAGGGTGTAGGGAGGGTGCATGCTTCAGGGAGGGATAGTGCGCCCTTTGGTGCGACTGTGTTTTATGCAACAACATGTTTTTTGCGCCAATGGAGAAAGCCGTGGGTTTGGATTTTTGATACTTGAGATTTTCTCTCTCTTGATTGGTTTTTGCGGTTTTTTGGCTCTTTAGCATAGATTTAGACAGTGAGGGGAACAGAGCGAAGAGGATCTTGGATTCATTTTGAGACAAAGCCCTCCAGGCCAGCCAGAGATCTGGAAGGAGGGTAAAACTAGTTTGGGGGAAGAGAAGATTGCAAAATGGGCTGGAGGGTGCATATTGTTTCTTTAGATTCATTTCTTTGTTTGTTTTTAAACAAAATCAACCCCACAGACAACCAAACCAAAACAAAAACCATAAGAAAAGCAAGGACCACTTACCAAGAATATATAGACTAGAAAAATGATGTGGGGTCCACGAATGCGATGTAAAGCAACACGAGGATGATAGGAGCAGCGACAGTGCGAGAGAGAATAAACTTTTCACGTGTTTTCAATCGTGAAAATGAAGGAGATGCGCTATATATATAGCAAAGGGCGTAATAAATGCACCACCAAATTTTTCAAATGGGCGCATAAAAATAATGCCAACATAAATTTATTTGTGCCTTTGGTGCGGTTATGCGTCTATCAGCATGAAATTAGTTGCGCCTTTGGCGTGAATTCAAGACTATCAACATGGGGTTTTTAGCACTTTGGTGCACCACTTAAGGGCGCAACATTTTTAGTGTCGACAGGTTGGCGCATGTGCCTCAGCACAGGTTAGAAGGGTGCAACATGGGGAGGCGCAACAATTTTGATGTCAACACTCCAAAGGATGCACCAAAGGAATAGAAGGGGGCACAAATTCATTTGGTGTTACATGAACAAAATCTGCGCCCAGCCAAAAAAAAGGACCGAAATGACTCGGTTCAAAAACCAGATTCTTCGAAAGGGCTATCATGCCATTCTAAACACTAAGGTACATTGGCGGGGACTCAAAACAAAATTTCACTATGGTTACCTGTAAAATTGCCCGTGTCGATTTTACGGGATAACAGTTGAAGGCTCAAACTCTTTTTGATAAGGACAACGAGCTATACAAAAGTAGAGTTCCCAAGTCTTGGTTCAAGAACCCTAAGAAAGGAGCCTCAAGGCTACCTAAGACAATGTTCGAGTTGATTTTCATGAAGAATTGTTAGATGTCATAAATCTCCCAGTGAAAATTATGGGAATGCCCTCCATCAATATTATATGTGAGGGTAAGAAAAACTTAAACTGGGCAGGAATTATTTGTGATAGCTTGATTGAGCAATTGGAAAATGTTCAGAGAACTCAAAATTTCTACATGACCTCCTATCTGATGTACTCCATTGCAGCCTATAAAGAGTGGTTGGGTTTCTCTCCTGTGGATGATAAGAAAGATGCCCCTATTTACATATATCATCCATAGTTAACCCTGAAGGTCAGTAATCATCATTTCAGGAGAGTGAATGATGCATTCACTATGTACATTATCAGGTTACTTGAAGGAGATACTGCTAGGAGATTCTCAGAGGAAGAAAAGTAACTAATCACCATCTATGGAAGCTTTTTCACTCAGTTCAGGAAATTTTCATATATACGTTTGGATGGATTTGAAGGACAACCCTCAAACTTCGATGTACTACAATGATAAAATGGATTTGGTAGAAATATGTAGACAATTGGATAAATTACATAGAACATGCATGGATAAGAAGATTGCAGGCATTCAGTTCCCAATCACATTGGGAAACTACACTTGTAAGACTGCCTTGGATGCTCAAAACATTGATAGGACCATTGCTCCTCTTACCCTTCACTATTATAAGCTCGAACTTGTTTTGACATTAAGGAGTTCATTTCTACCAACTTCAGAATGGGTTATCAACACCTTGTTGATATCGAAGATTACTGGGAAGATTGTTTTGATGATTATGAATCTAGGAGAAGGTACTATGGGAGATTATCTCTACAACAAATCATTGATTTTAGTATATTTGATGTCCCTGAAGGATTTGAGGATGATGATGAGGATCTATAGTCTCTTGAATATGAAATATCCATCAAGCACACTCTGATTAAAACTATTGATTGGTTTGTCAAAGAGAGAGATGACTTGAAGGAGCTTAACCATCCTGTCCTAGTGAGAACTAGACTTTGGTTTGACAGGAAAATGAAAATGTTCAGGGCAAAGGAAATCTAGGTCCACTTCCCAAGATACTCCTACTCCACAGAAAGAAATACCTGTGTTAGCTCCTGAGGTACTTGAACAATTTGTCCCTTCTCCTCTGAATCATCAACTCTGGTATACACCAAAAAAGGGAAAGCCAAAAAGGATGATAAGGCAGTTGATGTAATTCAAGAAAGTGAGCCCTCCTCCAAGAAAGCTGAAGTAAAGGAGACAATTGTGGACTTGGATGATGATGATGATGATATTCAAGAAAAGAACAAGAAAATCCTAAAGAGAATACACCTGAAGCAAGCAGTATGATGGAAGATCAGTCAAAAGAAAGGGTTTCGAATATGCAGAAATATCTGCCAAGGAAGATCCTGTCACCACTCAAATTGATACCTCTGTGTTGGAAGTGGTTGTTGTGCAAACCATAAGTGCCATGAGTGCATATGCACTTGGACCTATTGCTCCTTCTTCCTCTAGTTCCTCATTTACCTGGGTACAACCATTGTTGGAAAGTAAGAAAAGAAAGGCTACTTCAGGTGTTGTTGTTCCTAAGTTTGATGCAGTGGAAACTCTTCTAGAACTAACCCTCCCCTCCATTAAGAAGGCCAAAGTCACCTCAAGATTAGTTTCAGATTCCCAAGGCCAGCAATTCATGGAAATTGCAAAACCCAAGTTGGATAAAGATGAAAAGGACCTAACAATGGGTGATCTAGAGTTGACAAGAATTCCTCTTGGAGAATCAACCCCAGAAAGTGAAGTGCATAATCTGAGGGAGACTGTATCTAAGGTAATTGAAAGGGTTGAAAAAGGTAAGAAAACACAGGAGCAATTAGAAGAGCAGAACCAAATTTTATCCAGTTTCATCAAATCTTTATTGACAGAGGATAAAGTACTTGATCCTACTCCCCTAGCTTCCATCCCACCTCCTACTATCCTATCTAGTGATGAAGTCCAGGCCATCAAAGACATCCATAAGCATGCCACTTATGGTAAGGAAATGGAAGCTATGGTTGATGATTTAATAATCACATGACTAAATTTTATTGAAGAGGCATTCAAGGCATATGAGAAAATTTCCAAGATTCAACTGAAGTTCTCTACAACACTCAATGGGTTGGATAGAGTTGAAACTGTGGAGTGAGTGCATACAAGATCTCAGGTAATGAGTGAAACAGATGTATAGGTCCTTTTGGCCAAAAATGTTTTTGATGATGCAAAATTGAACCTGTCCAAGCAGTGGGTCTTCAACATTGATTGGAAAATAAAGGTTCTTGAGGAAGCCATTGGAGAGCTCCAAATGTATTACAAAAAGGAGAAGATTTTAAAGCTTGTGTCACTTCTGCCTTCCTGGATATTCACTGTCAAATCTTCAAAGAAAATTCAAATGAAAAATTCACTATTCAAGAGATCAAGTCTCAATTCAAGACATTTGTTAAGGAGGATTTGTTCAAATAGGACACTATATCAAAGGAGAAGGTGAAGGAGATTTGCACACTGCAGGCTACCATCACAGATGCCAATAAGGAGTTCTTGGAGAATGTAGAGTTTGGGAAGGAGATGGAGAAGTGTTTGGGTAGTTGGACTCATGCCACTACTAATACAATGATTCCCAAGGGAATGGACATAGCAAGCCTTGAAGTGATTCAGAAATCAAGTATTAAAGACAAAGGGGACTACAAGTGCTTCTACTAGCATCTCAACTTCCTAGTTTATATTCTTCTTTCTTATTGTAAAATATCTAATTAAGATGGCTTTATCCCTTTAAGTCATGTATTATGAAAGAAAGGGATAAGTTGATGATGTAATATTTAATTAGATATTAGCTTTTGAGATTAAAAGAAAGGAAACTGAAAAGACTTTTTGTAACCATCTCTCAGGGTTATTTAAAGAAATTTTCTTATCATTGTAAGGGATCAAGATTTTTGGTATTTGGATGTAAAGAGAACATTAAAATACTCAATACAAAAGAAATTTCTCTCTCTCTCATGCTTTTCCTCTTTCTGTTCTTTGTCTTATTCATATAAGGCTATGTGCATTTAAAGCAAGAACTTTGTGTCTTTCAGTTGATAAGTGTATTTGGAACTTTGTGTCTAATACATGCATGTCATGTGTTTTATATGCATAGTCTAAATCTTGTTATTTTATCAGAGCATTAGTAGGTTATCATTCTGCAATCTATATATCGAAAGTGCTCCTCTATCCTCAGTTTCTGAATATCAGTCCTAACTTTTCCTATTTTCTTCTGTATTGAAAATCTTGGATAAATGCATCTAGAGATATCAAAATCCTCACCAAAATATTTAACAAATGTTTATATTGTAAATAAGGTTTTTGGATTTCAATAAGGGAACCTCTCCCATAAAGAGGAGGACTATTGTTGCATGACTGTTATTTGTTTTCAAAAGATCAAATTCCACAACCAATACAAGCTAAGCTCAAAATCCTCATTTGTGTTGAGTTTTTTCATCTTACTCTCCACCTTTAGGGATTCCTTGAGCAACTCATTAAACCACGAGGGCATTTCATATGCCTTGAACAACCCAAATTGTATGTATCTTTTCCTAAAAAATGTGTATGCGTTGAAATTTATTTATCTAAAGACCTTAATGAAACTATTAATATCCATATTGGAACTTATATTTGGTTTCTCGGTGTGTGTTATACATTAGCCTTACGAACACATGTTTTCGATACTTAAGCATCCGACCACATAATTTGGGAATTCCCATTCAAGGCTGCCTCTCGTCAGCCTACATAGGAAATAAACTAGAACAAATACTATCCCTTTGGGTTGGTTTCAAATGGATGGACCACGATCACAATTAAAAAAATCCTTTACGTGGCTCCACTCAACCCCACTAGCCTCTTATCATCTTTGTGGGTACTTCAAGCTCACTTTTTCTCCATTACCTCCAAACAAGTCACATTGCTTTCTCCCAAAACTTCCCCATTGCTATCACACACACCATTTGTTGTTTCCTCTATTATGTCCTCAACTTCCACTACACACATTTCACAACCCCACTTTAGGGTAAGTAACCCATATGACAATGTTTTTTGTGCTTGAATGTAAATATATTAATTGTTTCTCTCAATTCCTTCTCCATTAGAAGATGGAGAGCTTACTTATGGAAAATTTCATTCATTTCAATTTCTCAACTTTTTTCCTCTTACCCAACATAAATTCAACACTCATAATAATTATGTTGTTGTAGACACTAGAAAACACACCTTGTGCATAAGGTCTACTATTTAAAAAAACCAAAAACATCATAAAATATAATCATACCAAACAATAAAATAATCCCACAAAAGCAACTAAAAATATTAAACCCCACAAAATGGTGATAAAAGGCTTCTTATCACTCATTTACTAACCCTCACCCACTCACATTTAATTATTTCCTTCCCACCTACCCATTTGCATGCCCAATGCACTATAGACCCTTATCATTTCACCCACATATGCACATTGCACCCATATGTGTCACAATCTTCTTGGAACTCAAAAACTATAAAACACCACTCACCCACACAATTTCACCTGCTTGACACTCTTGACTCTTTGTGTACTTGAGCACACACTTGAGTTTTTGCTTCTTTACTTGCATATGTTGATATTGTAGTTAGGAAGAGGTGAATGCGGATCACAAAAGAAAAGTGCAACTCAAAGATCACAATTTTGGTGAAATTTAAACACCGGTGTCACCACACCCACGACTAGCTTGTAACCTCCATTTGATTTTCATTGAATAACAACCATGGTTGGTTTGTGACTAAGTTAAGTCAGTATACAATTCATTTTATGCATTGTCTTCTCATTTTACTCAATAAAATATCGTGTATCTCCTTAAATGGTCGGGGATCTGACAAAGGCATGTCCCCTAACCACCAAAAATAACTAACATTTTTCTAAGTGTGTTTGTGAGCAGGTTTTAGATTCGGACAGAATTTTACCCACCTTATTTAGTGAAAGAACCCATTATTGTCCTCTTTTCCGTGACAACATGAGCCCATTTATTTAGTAGTATTGATTTCAAGAATTTCATATCTACTAATATATCTTGTAGAGGATCCAAATCTAGGCATACATTTTGGTGACCATGGTGAGACCATTTTGGTTGTGGATAAATTGCTTTATTTTCTAAATCTAATAGTGTCTTCTTTAGGGTTTTATAGTCCTTTCAATTTGGTTTTATTTTTCCCTAATGTTTTTGTTGCAGATCTAACACTTGGTTTTGCATATCTACTAATAATACAAAAAAATACAGGTCATAAGCAATCACAACTATGACCTTCTTGTGATTTTTTTGAAAATAAAACTTCTAAAATCTAGTTGTAGGGTGGTCACAACCACAATTATTTTGAATTTTTTTTTCGAAAAAAAAACTAAAAAAAAATATTTCATTTCATTTTAAGGGAAAGAACCTTTATAACATACTCATTGCAAGTTCAAATAAGGGTAAATACATGTCCAAATAATTGTGGTAAGTACTTGGGCATAAGCCCTAAAAATCATTGTGAGGAGTACTATGAGAACCCCAAAAAGCTAACCCATTAAGAGGACTTTTGGGTGAAAAGGGAAACACCCCATTCTGATTGACTAGTTTCCACCCATGAGGTAAACCAAGAGCTATATGTAGTAATGACCCCATCTTGATTGATTAAGGGTAAGTCTTTGACTAGACATTTTCTAGTGAGCGATACTCGTTCAGATAACAATGGTGGCTAGAGAGAATCCTTCAAACCCTTAGACAAACTAATTAAAAGGGGCCCATGTTTGCATTTGTATCACAACATATTGCATTTAAACACAAATAAACAAAAAATACATATATTTTCCAAAAACAACACCATATTGTCCAATACACCTCATCCCAAACATTTCCACTATATTTGGGTTACATTTGTGATTGTTTATGTTATCTATAACATTCCACCATATTTCTACATTAGTTTTAGACATCTTTTCTAAGTCCATATTTTCCCGGCTCGATCGCATGTGTGAGTGTCATGCTATATTCTATCAATCAAATTTCTAAAGTATTTCATTATTCATATTCTATCTCGCATTATATTTCCTACATTTTGTCATTTTTCAAAATTTTCCCGACCTTAGTCACATGCATGATTTCCTTGAGATTTTTGAGCAAATCATTTTCCTAATTTCTTCCATTTTGGTCAATCTGCTCATTCGGTTCATTCATATTTTATAGTCTCGATCACATGTGTGAATGCCCCACATCTTTACTATGCATTCATATCCCTTACATGCTCCAGTCACCCCTTGTGCACTTCGATTATCCCCTTACATGCTTGGCTTTTCCCCTTGTACACTCCCATCCCTTGTGCGCTCCCGTCGACCTCTTGCATACTCTAGGCCCTTATGCCATCCGGTCATTTCTTTTCTCCATCTCCCCATTTAACCCTAGTCACATGTGTGACCGCCCTATGACCATCTTGTAGCCATCTTGTAACTACCCCATTACTTCCTATAACCTCTGCTTGGTGGTTTTCTTAGCTCACCAACCCACTTTCCTCAAATTTCCTCTATCTCCTTGTAGTCACCGACGAGTTAGGCACATCTCCCTCCTACCACACACCACCACTCTTTTATGCCCCGATTTACAACACTCTAAAAAACATGTCCCAATCGCCCCGTGGTGATCCATTTCCCCACCAAAGACTTCTCGACTTCTCCACCACTCCTATTATCCCTATACATACCACTCCCCCTTCTTCTCCCACTGATAACAAGTGTGATTAGGACACACCCTTGTCATATTCCACCCCATCACCATTGCTATAATCCCCCTCATTACTCCACCACTTTTTCCCTCCATCTACCATCCGCTCACCCCTCTCCCCTCCCCCATTAGTATCCCCAGTGACCGGATCCCCACCCACCCCCGTCGCCTTTCCCCTAGCCTAACTAGTTTCCCTAGTTGTTGGCTCCCCATTCACCCGCCCCGGCCTCACCCCTCTTCCCTCCCTATCTCGGTCCCACTCGTGACCCTACACTCCACTTTTGGAAAACACACTTATAATGAGGGGGTGAATTAGTATTATCCAATTTTTATTTATTTAAACATTAACATCCATAACAACAACAATTACATAAGATATAATAATTACACAACACAATATTTATGTGGAAACCCTTTCGGAGAAAAACCATAGAGAAAAGACTTCTTGGAGCTACTATCTAAATCCAGTCACAAAATTAATTATTTTACAAATGTTTGTAGGCACCAACCTACTGGAGACACTAATCCCTAATGCCAAACACCAACTCAACAATGATTTGTGAGCACCAACCCACTAGAGACACCAATCCCCAAGGTTGAGCACCAACTTAGCAATATTCGTGAGCACCAACTCACTGGAAACACCAATCTCCAATTCCAAACACCAACTCAAAATCAAACAATCCAATTTCTATAGTTTCTTCTTTAACCTCGATGATAACATATATATAAATCTTCACTTCTTCTTGCTACTTATGTACACCTGCATTTCACATTCAACTTACTTCATGCTTGGCTCACTCTTTGTTCTTCTTCAACAACTCAACATTCTAATATGCTTGAGTTTTCTCTTCCTCTCTCTTCATAAATATTTTTGATGTATCTTCATTAATCACTTCTCACTTCTTCATGTTTGCCTTTCTTTTTCAAATCAGCATCATTTTCTTGTGAGCCCACTCCCTTGAGTTTGTAATTGAATTCATTTATATACTATGTTCAATTTATGAATGGATATGGCTTTTCATGAGTCAGCATGTCTTAAATTAATTAACATGGGTCAACCTTTATAGAGTTATATTTGTCAATTCATTTGAACACATGCGGTCATCCCCTGTTTTCTCTTTGACCTGTGGATTTTTCTGATCATTGCGGACATTACTTGAATACCACAGAAAACTATGCCTTCCTCAACGTTTCCTTTCTTATACTTTCACAATGCTACAATTTTTTACTTCGTGACTCTTTCTCTAACACCATTGGATCACTATTAACACCCAAAAACCATTATCAACACTCTTGGAGCATTATCACCATCTATAGAACACAATCACCACTTGCAGAGCACTATTACCACATGTAAAGTACTATCACCACCCACGGAGCACTATCACCACTCACGAGAACTATCACCATCCGCATGACACTATCATCATCCACGAAGTGCTATCAACACATGTGGATCACTATCACCTACCACAAACACTATCGCATCTATGAAGCTCTATCAACACATTTGAAGCTCATACACCACATGTAAAACACTACTGGAACCCATGAAACACTACAAATTAGTTTTCCTCAATGCGAGGGATGCAAAACTCAAGCTGTCTCATGTGATTTCAGATGCATAGACTTCTTATAAAACTGAACACTAGAAAACTCTACAATTTGATCACAAAAATGTAGTTATTGGGAAAATTAAGCATGCTAGAAACTAAACACAACTCAAAACCAAATTGTCATCAAAGCTTCATATAACATCGTCGTTGGTGACTAACGAGAGGATGTTGCTTGTTCTTCATCCTCTTGTAATTCGTCCTCTACTTGAATGATGCTTCTAACTAAACAGAATTTGGTTATGTCACTCAATTTTACATACCTCAATCGGACGTCGATTCCATTGAAAATGTGTCTATAAGGTAATCTTTTTGTCAAAACTTTGATAACACAACATGAATGATTTTCAATATTAATAATGGAAATGACAACACTTTGACGACACAAAATGAACAAATTATGACACTAACAATGATTCATTTGACAATAATAAAATGATACAAATTATAGACTATTACTTTGGGCTAATGTCTCTAGAATAGTCAAAATCTATAATTATAAATTCGATTGAGTAACAATACACTAGAAAAACTTAATAAATAATGATTTAAATTAAAAACATAGACCACTAAAAAAACTTAAAACATAACAAATAATCCTATATGCATAAATAATCAAAAAATTAAATAGTATATGTAAAATATTGACCATTAAAACAACTTTGGACATTAAAAATACAAGACAATGTTGAAAGGAATGGATTTTTGGTATAACAAACAATAAATAATTTAAAAATAATAATAAAATCTAAAAATACATTAAGTATCAAAGGGCCCTTGGTCTCTTGGTGAAGTTGATTGGCTTGGAATGAGCCCACCAAGGATCAAGTCTTTCTGAGTGCAAGGCCTAGAGATACCCGACACAGAGAGTCATAAAATGGAGAGGGTCGGGATCATTCCTTGAGTGACTTTGATAGATTGGATTGTGGCTTCTTAACTAAAGAAAGGCTTCGATATAGATATACACTTACTCAACAAATGTAAATTAGTTGTATGTAATCTCTAGTTTATCATGGACAAAGATGCAAATATCTATGTAATTATTGGTTTCTAAACAAGAAAAAAATTAAGTCAAGCTAAATACACTATATAAAGTCAAAACTACTTTTGACCTTGTTCATACTTCATATGCATGCACAAATGGATCAATTACATAAATTTATTATTCATAGGATCTCGGTGAATGAATTTGTTGAACAATGTGAACGAGAGGTGCGGGGTCTTCACAAGGCGAATCGATGACCCAATCTTCTTTAAAATTACTTTTCACGCTAAAGTAAATTACAGGGTTGCAGGGTTGATGGTTGATGGTTGATGAGAATGATGTAATAAATAAACAAGCAAATAATTGATGGTGGGCAAAATACACATGTTACGAGAATGCTAAAGTAGGTCAAATGTACACGAAATATAGATTTGATTTGATTTGCTAAAAATTACGTTACAACGCCTTTATGTGTTTCGGATCCACATGAAAAAATAGAGAAGGAATGAATCATAAAAATGGTGCTTGGTATGGTGTATTCGAATTGCAAATATGTTTTTTTATGACATCGAGATAACAAATGAATGAAAATACTTTTTCTAAAGAGCTCACACTCCTTTGAATATTAGAACAACCTCGCACTAAGATAATACTAATATATATCCACATGGCCTCACGTAGCTCTCATAAATCTAGGTAGTATAGCGAGATGGAATGCCCATCTCACAATTAAAAAATTAAGAAAATATTTTCTATGTGAAATTTGTGCTCGATACCAAATGAGCGCATCACAACATATTTTAAAGAGAATAAAAAACAATAATGTCGACGATATTTAACGAGGAGGTTGAACAACCTCAATCACGTATCATATATATATTATTGTTACAACAATAATATTTTTATTAACTAAATTATCAACATATTTACATTTGAGTTAAAGTTGAATTCTTTAATATAAAAATTGACTACACTTTATGTTGCAAGTTTCATCATGGAGCATGCCACGCCAATACAATGGGATCTTTCAAAACAAATATTGGGTAAAGACAAAGTGTGTTTGACACTCGTATTCTCCTTTAATTTCATTTCATAATTAAAGGAAGGAAATATAGACATTCAAATTTGGAAATTCTACTCTTTGACACTATTGTTCTTGACATTGCTTTTTGGCCTGCATAACCGCACCTTACCCATTATTACATCCCTAGGTCTCTTGTCTATCTTGCTTGGTCTTACACACTCATCTGTTGATAGTTTCTGAAATTTAAATGCATGAAACACAGTAAGAAACTCCACTTGTCAGCTTCTAAACTTCACATTGTTGATTATCACTCTTAGGTAAAAAAGTACATTAGGGGTAGGAACATCCATACGGTCCTGACCCTACTTTATGGTCTTGACCTTTGCTCACTTTGGTCCCACACTTCCCACTACACATTATTCTTTGGGTCACATACTCCTCACTCAGCGTTGTAGCTTTTAAACACCTTCCCATGTATTTGAGATTTTTTATTGTATCATGTACATTTGTTACAAGTATTAATGCATTATTATGATTTTTGATGGTTAATTTTGGAATTTAATTTGTCGAATAACCCTGTAGCTCTTATTTCATTCCTTGTTCTATTATAGTGTAAAACCCCTATTCAAATCTAAAAATGGTGAAAACACCTAGTAAATGTGTGTCAATTTGATGGTTTAATACACATATTTGACATTGACTACAATACATATTTCTTGTATTTCACCTTAGTCCTACTATCGCACTCTCAATGCCCTCAATTTATCTACCAAAGAGTGTCATTCAAGCATTTTATATTTCATTTTTTCATAGATTTAGTACATCACAACATGAATAGTTCTAAGCACTTGTGCAATGTATGACTTGCATCACAATTTGGTTCCTCTATTTTCTTTGATCAACAACCTCACATGAACATTACATATGGAATCTCATTGATATTGAGATTAGGATGTCTTTGACTTTCTTGTCTATTGAGAATCTATTTCATATTATATAAAACTATCATCTTATAAGATTCATATATACTATCAATATATTTGTGCTAGTCTTTTGAGGGGTTGATATATTTGATCATTTTAAAGGATACATTGTGATTTGGAATTCTCTATTTCAAGCACCTTTCTACAAGCTTGTTGGTATATCTCCACGTGTTGTAGCCAAGGACACAGAGGAAATATTAAGAGTTTTCTGATATACATGTGTGCTTGTTGTCGCCGACGCTAATATTCCCATCAAATTTCATGCATCAACTTCACTATTCTAGTCTCGAACTCAAGATTAGGTGTTTGGTTAAATTCTCCATGTCATGTAATATGTAATTTAATATGAGTCGTATCTTTATTTAAGTCCCATTAGTTAGTAGTGTTTTAATAGAGTTTTCTTTGTGGTCTTGTCAAGTTAAAATTATAGTCAAGCTATGTGCTAATTAGTTTTATGTTGTCTTAAAATTATATATTTTTATGTTTAATAGTTTATTTCCTATTTGTCATAAAATTAAATTACTATTTTTAGTTTGTTTATAGTCATTATTCTTCATTTTGACTATAGTGTTTGTTAATCATATAGATATTAAATGTTTAGTCACATATGCTTTAAAGAGAATTCATTAATTCTCAAATCATTCAATATAATTTGTGAGTCAAAGGTGTTTTGTTTTGAAAAAATACCTCTTAGATGCATTATCGGTTGTACCCAACATCCAAGTTGTGGAGGTTTTTAGATTTTGTCTCATAATCATTTTCTACTAAGTTAGAAAAAACATCAATATAAGGATGGAGGAAATAAGGGAAGGAGATCAAACAATGACCTCTCATCGATTCTTGATGGCGGGGCCATGTACAACATTGGTGACATATTTTTAGTTGTATGTTTTCTTTGCAATGTGGTGTGATTAAAAATAAGAGAAGAAAAGAGCATATTTATTCATGTGTGTAGTCTGGTTTCTATATTTCTCTTATTGTGATGATGATGTGGATACCTATACCATAAATATTGAAGCAATAAATTGTTCTTGATATTTTGACAAGTTTGGTTGATGTGAATTGGTCGATGGGTCTCAAATCATGTATTCCCTAGAATAGTTTGACATGTCCTTATTCATGAATGATGTGGTTCCCATAGTCAATATGATGATCGAGACCATGTGTAAGCTACAAAACAACATATTTCTTAGTTGAAAGCGGAAATTTCTCCCATGTTTGTACTAAGGGGGAATGTTAGAAATGTTATATTATTATTACTCACATGGGTGAGTTAGTTGTTAGTTTGACAATGTGCTCAAGATTATTATTAGTATATTGTTATATGAGTTTTAACAACTCACATAATAAAAATAATTTCCTCTAATATAGTAGCGCTTGAATATTTTTATTAAGGATATGTACAATCCTACATAAAGGTACTATTTCTAAATAATAATTGATCTCGATGATTTTGTTGTGTCCATAACTCTTACCAAATTATTATAGATAAATGTGTAATAGCTATTTAAATTGCAATAACTTAGATATTTCATAATTTTTACAAGTAGGATGTGTTGTTTGCTATTCTAACGTTTTAATTAATTTTACATATAGATATTACTAATAAATGTACTTGTTGCCCAAAATAACTCCCCTAGTTATTTTGAAAACTTACATCCCCATTCTAGCTCTGAGTTTCAAATATTGTAGGTTACATGCACTTTGGTTGTTCCCTTGGCACAATTCTCTGGGTTACAGTTTCCTTGTGTGCTCGCACGCACTTTTCTCTTCATGTATTCCTTCCACTTTCCTTCCTCATTCCTCTATCTCTTCCATTTACTTTGCACGCACTCATGTGTATCCACCTTATTCCCAGTAGTTTATGCACCTTCCGCGCGTGCCTCGACTTGCATTTCAAAACTGGCCAAGTCCCCGATATTATTGCTTGCCCTCTCCTTTCTCGCCACGCATCGTCTTCTCGCATGCTTGCACCTTTTCTACATACTTATCTCGTATAAATATGTTCCCATTCTTCTCACGTGCATTACTTCGCATGCCTTCTCTTTTCTTTCTTCTTCCACACTTCTCCTCACCGTGTGTGCTTTCACACATCCTTTCATGCCGCTTACTATGCCACCGACAACCTATCGTAATGAGTGTATAACATGCAACCATCAAATCACGCCAATAGGGCACTAAATCATTGTAACGAACCGGTGCGTGGGATGTGGAAGAAACGACAAAATAGATGTATAGTGGCTGATTTTCCAACCAATCAACATGTGCGATGTGTCATTACATGTTTAGATTCCATTTTAGCCTTCGGATCGACATATATTTTACCACATGGCGGTGACACACTGCATGCCTAGGATTGTTTGAAAGCCATTGATGTGGGCTACACTCCAGATCACTTAAGTTCAAATTTCGGTGGGATTAGGTAGGTAAGAAGCAGGAAAATTTCCTTCACACTATTAATGCAAGATCTGATCATTCTAGCCACCTGATTTGATTCAAATCTCACCTCCTTAGTTCTCCTACATGCCAAATAGTCACGGGGAAGCAAATTTGATGGTTTTGCAGGCATTTATTACTAGTTATTGGTGGTTAAAGATTCAAATATGATTTTCCCTCCTTTCTCCTCCTCTTATCTCCTTCATTCTTCTATAAATGTAAGATCATTGTTCATTATAAAGGGTTGGACATAATGGATCCTCTAGTATTACTAAGGGTTCTAGTTATTTACATTTTGAGTTACAAGACTTTAGATCTGGTATTTGCATGTGGATATCGACCTCATACACCATTGTAATAGATTGTGCATTTCTGGAAGTAATAGAAGAATTGATTTGTGGCTATCTTCAACCTTAATATATTTTGTTCTTCCTCCTTGCCTTTATTTTACATTGTGTGCTTGTCGTGCTTTCTCAAATCCCTTACATCTCATTTTCTAATTGTGCCTCATGAAATTGATTTTGTGGCTGCATTATGGTCTATGATATGTGTGTCTAGCATTCCTTTGCGTATTTTCCTTTGTTTTCACTCAAAACAAATCATGTTCATCCCCCTTTCTTTCTAGTGTTATCGCCTCCCTTAGATTAGTTTTCCCTTTCCGCATATCCTTCTATCCTTGGTCCCTTGGCATGTTTAGCTTAGGATTTCCATTTTAGCATTAGGAGTAGCAATATCAGTAGAAGTAGGTAGAGGAACCGACCTTCTCTAGAGGTCTGTCTCAAGCGCGCAAGGTCCCAAAACTTAGAGACAGTCCCATTGTTTCCTCAACAAACCAATTCAACTTGATCTAGGATGGGTGTAAATCTAAGCTCCAATAGTTTCAGGAATGCTTAGTAGGACTAGTATTGATAGCTTAAATTTCATCATTGCTAAGTTTTGGTGTGTGACTTAGTGATTTCAAGCCTTTGGAGGCTTGTTGTAATACATCTCAGAACTCCCAATACTTAGATCTACTATTTCTAGCGGTTTGCACAACTTCCATGAGAAGAGTGCATACTAGAAAAAGTGTTTTTGATGAAGAATCCTTTGAATACCTCCAGCTATCTCTGAGAAGAACATGTAGCAAAACTAATACATGTGCATATCCATCTCCACCATTCCATGAACTTTCCACTCCTCTCCTCAAGACCACTTGTGTAACCTATCATGACAGCCCCACCACCTCCTAGAAACTTTACTAACTTTATTGGTGGAATTTATCTTCTTCTCAATGGGCAACATGATAAGCCAACAACCACATTCAAAATTATTCTATACTTTACCAATGAGAATCAAGTCACCCCTGTTGAGCACATCTAGGATGTAGCCAATGTGTGCTCTATCTATTTGGTCCTAGATGATGATGTAACAGTTAGGCTGCTTGTGGCTTCACTTAAGGGAAAAACGCTTCAGTGGTATAGAAGCTTGAGACCTCCATCTATTGCTAGCTAGGATGAACTTGGAAAAACTCTATGTAACTATTTTGAAGATAAATCAAATCACCTTTCATTAGTTGAGCAACTGATGACAACTAAAAGAGCACCCATTGAGTTGATGACTGATTTTAATATTAGGTTTAAGAAGACTTGGGACATAATCCCTCATGTAGTAAGGCATACAATCCAACATGATTTCTTATATTATCTAAGGGTGTAGACACCAAAATTGGTTCACACTCCCCTTTGGTCCCCTTTTGAATGGCCAAGTTAAACACATTCACCTAACCATGACCCTTACCCCCACATTAATATTAATTTAATTATTTATAATTAAATTAATACCCATCCTCACCCCATTTATTAATTTAATTTAGTTACTTTAATTAAATGGATGCACACCTCACCTAGACACCTCACCATAGACCTATTCATAGCATGTTTCCATAAATGAATAAGACTTAGTTTAACCCTAAAAATCAAGGCCTATTATTCCTATAACTACCTTCCCACTCATAAAAACATAACATCCATTCTGATCTGCATGAATAAATGGATAGACCTGCCCAAATGATTGCAAGATCTACTATTTTTAGAAAACCTAGGGAGTCCCACCTTAACCAACGCCGGTCATCCCAGTAACTAACACCGAGTCAACCAGGAACCGTTGTTGGTTACCATTTATTCACTTTGGTAACCTTTTTTGTGGGTTGACACATTCGGAATCAAAGAGAAGAGAAAGGAGCTACATGCAAGTAGAACCAGATCCTTTTCATACCTACAAACATCCATAGCCAGCACCAGGATAGATCTAGAGGTATTGCACTCATGGTAACATTCCAGGAAGCACCACTGCGGCACCAAGATCCATCCCACCAATCAATCATCACCACCACATAGCCATTGGACTTGTAACACCAGTAAGTACGTTTATCACCTGTGTTATTTTATCCTTGTCTTGTTTTAAAGGTTTTTGTCACCTTTGTTGTCATTTCTTACTTGCATTCCCTTTTCCCCACTATTCCTCTTTCTGTAAACTCAACCATTCCTCCACCCACACCATAAAACCACCTATACCCGACCTCTACATATTTCTGAGTGTTCCTAAGATCCCCATATACCTTGTTATGCCCTCTGTCATCTTTTCCTGACCTCAACTCAAACCCCACTAACAAATCTTATTGAGTCTTATCAGCCGCCTCTACCGACGCCAATTACCCATAACCGTCGTCGGTTTTGCCTAACCGTGATTGGTCATACCTCGACCGATGTCGATCTCTGTGTCTACCAACATTGTGTAAACCAACAACCATATACCTACTAAGACAACCCAAACACCTTACCTAACCCTCCTAAGACCCTCGTCTGTGACCTGTAGACCACTCAAACAACCTGTAACCTGACATGAAGACCTTGAAGCACATAGTTTTTAGTATTTAATTGGATCGATGCTAATAGTGATATGAGGTACCCAAATTAGAATACTAGCACTAGATTCATTTATATACACATTTCAGTTACTTCATAATTTGTTTTATAAAACAATGGGTTGACAACCTTCTAGGAAGTATCACAGTTCTGGATGTAGCATTGCTAGGAAGCCCCTGTCATATATTATTTAACTCTTCTTTGTGGTCTTCTTTTCTATTTTAGGTAGTTCCTCCCAGCCAAAAGGAAGCTCTCACAGTCATCAACATCGGATTGAGAAGTCAAAACACGCGCATCAACCTCCAAACCAACACAACATGTATTCCTCCTCAGCCCATAACATTATCTATTTTGTCACATTCCAAAATGTAAAGAAAATGGTGAAACATTTTGGCATGCCCGGTGGGACCCATCTGAGGTTCCTTGCATTTTCCTCATTCCTAGGTAAAATTGTGTGTTTTTTTCCCTTCAAAATCTTACACATTAATTTTTCTTCTCTGGAATCATTCTTCCTCTCTTTATTGTCTAAAAACAATCGTGTTTTTGGTGCTTTAAAAGGAACACATTCTTCTTTATTTTTACATTGCATTAGTGAAAGAGCATGTTCCTACCTATTCACCATTTGCTTCATCAAACGTAATTTGTCGATTTGGGCTTAAAATCAATTGCATTTCATCCTTGTATGTTGCATTTAGCTCACATTAAAATGAGGGCAACCTATATGCTGGAAGTCATGCCCAACTGATGGTTGACACAAAGAACCGTAAAAAGCACTCTCTCTTCTTCTATCAAACTACACAAAATCTGAATATACACATTTTCTTAAATGACATCTTACCTGGGAACACCTATCAATGATCACACGATTAGAGGATTGACAGTACTCCCCATCTAGTTATCTCTATCTAGTACCCCATCAGAGAGCACCCCCACCATAACATAACCCGAAACCTCACCTTTTAGACATCCTTCTTTGTAGGATGCCTTCCCAACCAAAATTCTATTCTGAATTCACATGGTCAGTTCTAAATAACATAAGCTAAACAAACATAAGAAAATCACTCGTAGTGTCATGTTTTTCTTATTTTTTCTTCTTGACTTGTATTTTGAGGTGTGAGACTATGAATCTACATTATTCTTCTTCTTTGCACACTCCACCATCATAGTTGGAGTATTCTAACTTTTTCTGAGTGTGTCGGGACCCATCTTTCATTCTCAGATTCCTGAGTTTGACTCTTCACTTGATTTAAATTCACAAAATCCAGTTTCTTCATCGCTATCTTGTTTCACATTAACCGGTGTCAGTCCACCACCATCATCGGTTCACATATGACTGTTGTTGGTTACACCTAACCGGTGTCAGCTGCTGGATTTCTAGTTATTTTATATGAAATAACCTTCATCACTCTTATTCTATTTTGGCCTTCAAGGAACCATCCTATTCCCCCCTGTTGATATTTTTGTCATACACAATTTCCCCATTTACATATTCATCATTCTTGTTTCACTTCTTGAAACTAGTGTTTTTCTACAAAGGACCAACATCGGTTTATATAAAGGACATTAGTTCCCCATTAACCGTCATCTATCAGCTTGACCGTCGTTGGTGTGTCTGTGTTTGGTTTTCAAAATCCAACCTTTGACCAAATTCACCCTCCCAACCTCATTTTTCCTCTATTCCTACTATTTTCTGATGTCATTTACAGAATATAGTCTTTTCAAGTCAACACTTACTCACATGGTGTTGACTCACAGCCAAACTAATGCTCTTATATTCCACACTAGTCATCAACCACTCCCACCTATTCCTTCACCCCCTTCTATCCTGTCACCCATGGATCCAACCCTACCTACCACCATTACTATAGGAGATGAGGAGTTCACACGAATCCTCGATCAGAATCCTGCAGCCTTGCAATTCTACCTTTCCCACTCTTCCACTTAGGATTCCTCAGGTCAGTTGATATATGGAATGCCCATGTCCATCTCTCCTACCCTTATCCCCACTTTTGCATCCACCCCTACTAGTTCGGCGTTACCTTCACTGCTTTACCCCATTGGTTTCACAAACAGCCCCACACCCATTATGACCGCTTGCATTTGCAACATCAATTGCACCCGTAGTATCTGTTGTTCCTTCATTGACCAACCAGAGCATAACCCCATCCGCACCCATTATCTCACATATACTAATTGCAACACAACCACCCGTGGTATTGGTGACCCCCACCCCATTCCATAATCTTGTCCTCTCCATCCTGCAATCTCTTCCCCCAATCACTGCTAGAGTCACTGAATCTGCCCCACCTACATATACATATTATCAAAAACCCCCTATCTCATCCGTCATTCATTCTGGATATATGCCCTCTATGTCGGTAGCCTATTCTCAAACTTCCTATTTGGCATCATCATACACTGGAATGCCACCCACATCACATGTTCAGCACTAGCCCTCTTATGCCACAGGAGGTGCCCTTCTATCACAACCTACTAATGACCTCATCAAATTAGTTATGGAAAGGATGCGAGAGACTAGACGCATCGGTTTCCTCGGCTCACACAATTATCTCACCTACGATGAAATTGGTAATGATCCCATTCAACCATACCATGTACATTGGGAAATGCCAAAATTCAACCGCTTCAATAGTAAAGAAGATCTGCAACAACATTTGCGGTCTTTCAAACATGGGTGTTACCTGATTTCCCATGATGACACTTTACTCCTACTGACCTTTCCAATGTCCTTGATAGGACTGGAATTAGACTCGTACAGTGGGCTACCCAAACATTCCATCTACTCATTTAATCAAGTATCCCAAGCCTTCTTAGACCACTTCTTAATCAACATTGTCAAGAAAGTCACCATGACTGATCTTTACTCCACACGATAGTATGACGACGAGTCTATCGCTGACTTTTTCACTCATTGGTGTAACCTAATTAACCAGCTCACATTTTAATTACCTTAAACTGAGCTCATAGAGTTGTTTACTCGGGCTTGTGCTAGACACATTTCACCAACCCTGCAGGTGTAGACCTTCCGCACCTTTGACGAGGCATTCACCATGGCATGAAAATTGGAGATTTGTGCTATCAAAGAGAAGAAAATTCAGCTACGTAACAAGAACACCGTGTTCAAATCAAATGATGCTTCTTCATCTTTGAAACCCCGAACAACTATTCAAAACCCAAAGGATCTAGCTAATGCTGTGTGGTTCTTAAGGCTAGACCCTCTCACCCATCAAACCAAGCCAAACCTTCTGCTAATCTCTCACTGTCCAAACTTTCTAGTTCAGATGAGAACAATGAAAGTACACCCCAATAGGAGAACCATATTCTTCTATTTTGGAAAAGCTTATTAAGGCTGGTGCCATTACCCTTCCACCTATAAAACCACACACTAGTTTTGACCCTAATCACCCCACGCCCGTGTGGTATAAAGAACATGACTTTTGTAACTATCATCGTGTAAAATTTCATAGTGATGGTAACTACATCACCTTTAAGAATATCGTCTAATAAATGTTAGACAATGGAGATCTAGTCTTGGATAACCCAAATGCACCTGCTAACCAAAACCTACATATCTTCAAAAACCATTCCCTAATCATGCCCCATCTTCCAACCAAACTAGTGACACTTCAACCAATGATAACAATGTCTATGAGGTCCACACTATTTTCGAGGACATACCAGTTGCTTCTCAATTTCCCTGCTTCCTTCCATAGACAAAATCCTAGCCCAAAATCCCCTACCTACATAGGAACCCATCTACTCCTCCATCCATAGAGGAACCCGCATCATTTCTTCCATCACCCATGAAATAGCCCATAATTAGCACTCCACCTCTGGCCCCTCAAATTACCGAGTAGTCATCAGTAACACCTCTCCTATTCATAGGGGACACATGTCCATTCCATACACCATCACAAGGAGAGTCCACCTAGTCTGGACCATCATCTCCTCTACTCATAGAGGGTCCTGTAGAAACATCATTTCCTTTAGATGACCATTCTTCATTGAACTTCCAATATCCTGTTGATCTACTTTTGGCTCTCTTACGCACAGAGTCTAAAGCCGACATTTCCTTGTGTCTCAAACACATTTTATGGGGATTACTTCTTGATACACATTGGCCCCACTTACAACAAGACCATTTTCACACTTGGCCGATCGCCTAGACTATGTTGATATATAATTACTTTGGGGATGTCTTCTACTTCCCTTCAACCCAAATATAGCTGTCACTCACCGACACCTTCGCAATCTATCCAAAAGTGTTTCAAGCAACCAAACCAAGCACAACCATGGCTATTAGAACACATTCCATGTCATCGCCCACAACCCAACTCACACCTTTGCCCACAACCCAACACACACCTATACCTAAACATCTACCCATGCATATATCATCTCTCTTACCTAAACCCATCACTATGTTAAGGGGTCATGCCGACATCGAACCTTACTCACCCACCCATCAAATTAGAGTTATCCACAACACTAAACTTATTCCTGCCCCTAAAAGGAAGACCAAACCTTCTAGGCCTCATACACCAACCTCGCCTACCACACCATTGTCACCTTCACCCCTTCCATCCATCCTAGGACCTCACCCCTCGACCCTAGCTAGGAAACCTTCCACTAGTAAACCAAGAACACAGTAGCTCACCTCCTCATCACGACCCTCTAATATACCCAAGTGATCCACACAACCCCCACCATCACCCGTGACCTTCTTACCACCCATACTACCACTACCTTCCATAAATTCTTCACCACCCACAAAACTCTCCTTGCTTCCACTCACACCTTCTACCCAACCTCTACCAGCCACCTCCACCACAACTCGGTTTCCCCATGAGTAACCTATCCTCTTCCACCATATGCTTTTCCTTCTACATCCCGTACCCCCGTGTCACCTTTACCATAGAAGATGCAACCTAAAGATAATAATCCACTACCCTCCAATAAAGTAGTCAAACCAACCAAAATGTCCATTGCTGGCTCTTCTACCCCACCTTTACCCAAACAGATGTCCGCAAGACCTAAGACCACTCCACATACCAAAATAGTGGACCAAACCATTCCCCCTCCTGTAAAACCTCTTCCTCCACAATCAACTACACATGTACCCAAACCCACACTCAACTCCCATTGTGATCCATTAGCGGGGTCCTATGCTAAGATTTTAACCAATCTCTTAGAGACTTCCGTCATCACATTACCACCGCTTCGACCTTACGATCCTTTAAAACTGAAACCCAAATGGTTTGATGAGAATAAGATTTATGCCTACCATTTTGTGCTTTGGAAGCGATGTAGAGAATTGTAAGGATTTAAAAACTGCTCTTGTCCAATTATGTCCTCCTGAAGAAAATTTTTACAACGAAGATCTTCTTGTTGAGGACCCCATTCCACCTTTGCCAATCTCCCCAAATCTTCTTCCATTACCTACTCAACGACGAATGTATCCACCCTCATGCAACTCTTTTATCCACGTCTAATATTTGAAATTAACATGGTCCACATTACCACCGTGCTCAGAAAGACAAGGGAAAAGAAAAGGTAGCTAGCCCATTAACCAACCATGTACCCAACATACCATTTGCACCCACACCCAAAGTCACCATTCGAGGTCCCACGTATCCTATTTCCGATGGGGTCAAACATCACACAATGTTAAAACAATTAGACCAATCCTCCCTCAAAATGTCTTTATATGACCTCATCCAAACCTCTGAGTCATATTGTCAAACCCTCACGGAGGTCCTTTAATCTATCGAGGTTTTACCAAATGACCCCATGCCCGTAGCCTCCATCATTACCCCTCATCACGTAGCCTCTCTCACTAAGTTGTTGCCTTCCTCTACACCTCCACCTACTCACCAAGTAGTCGCCCTCATCTTTTAGATGAAGAGATCACCCCTTCTAGTCTGACGACCCTGATCCCACTCTTTTCATCTTCATCTTTATCGATAATATACACATACGACACATTATGATTGATGGTGGTGCTAGTATTAACATCATCTCCTCCCATGCGTACAACCAAATGTGCATACCTGCCAATTGCATGCATGGTAACCCAGTTATGTTGCGCTCCTTCAATGACACCATGACCTCTACCCTAGGTACCATTGTTCTCCATGTCCATGTGGGTCCCTGCGCACTAGTCCTTGAAGGAGTTCTAGTATAACCTATTGCTTGGCCGACCTTGGATCTATGCCATGGGTTATGTCCCTTTGACTTTACACCGCTACCTTAAATTTGAACATGAAGGACATAACTACACCATCCTAGCTGACCCATCACCTTTTAAGACCTGTAACATGTTATACCAGCCCAATGATGTGCTTGTACCAATCAAGGCATCTGTCACTATCCCCACTTCACCTTCACCTACAATCCCATCCACCAAGACTGCCACCGCCCCTCCCACATCTAACCCTGTTATTCCTACTACCGCCACAACCTCTATAATCGACTCACTGTCTTCGAATCATCTAGCCCCACATATCAACTACTGATCCCTTAGAAGGCATCTTTCAATGCCTCACTCTGGGGAGTACCACCTATACAATATCGACACGTTCCTCACTCCACAAGAGTATGGAAACTTGTGTTAGCATCCTAGTTATGACTACAACATAGACGAGGTTCTTCCTTATGGTCCTCCCCACCTTCGCACTAATCTAATGTATGGTGGACTTGATATTTCCACTTATTCACCCAAACCTCCATCCAAAACACAACCATTTTCATCTGACTTACACTCCCTTACTAACCACCGCTTCACTCACACTTTCCTTCACCGTTGCGTGTGGAAAGGCTTTGGCTTCAGCTTTTACAAATCTCCTATACCAATCGTAAACACATTGACCATAGTGGCATTGGCTTTAACGCACCACCTCCCAAGAAGGCTCTCATCGACATCATTAAGGAAGAAAAACCTTCTTCACCTCATTCACTCACATCACCATCTTCCCCATGGAGTCCATATATCCTGAATCTATCAAAAACATATCAAACGTTCCTACAACAAACATGTTCATGAACGAACCTTTTAGGTTGGAGACCTTGTCCTGAAAGAAAATCAACATGTAACCAAAGAAGAGAAAAGTAAGTGGGAAAATTTTCTCCTAATTGGCTTGGACCCTATATCGTTACCCATGCCTATCGATTAGGTGCTTATTGTTTGTCTTCACTCAAAGGTAAACTGAACCCGAGCCTCTCAATGCCTTACATATTCGGCCATTTTATTGTTGACATCAAGTCCTATATCACTTTCTATTAGTTGATCGCTCATCCCTTGAGCACTGTTCACCTTCCATATTACTCGTTTTTGAGGATCCATGACTAAATAAGAATCAGGTGATTACCCATCGCCTTTCAACCTTATCTTCAATATGAGTAACATGGATCTACTCATAGCATGATTCTCATGGATACTTTTCATCTTCTTTAAGATGGAATCCCATGGTCATTCATCACTCAAAACCACCCCTTTCATAGTTAACCCCTGTGTACTATGGTTTGGTCCTCCGAACAAGATCCTACTCTTCCTCTATAGTCTTGTCCATGACTTAAACATATAAACAAAAAAGGGATTCAACTCCTTGACTCAAACTTCCAAAGAAAAGATAACTCCCTCATAAAGGGATATATCTTCACTCTATTTTTGCCGCTATAACTAGACTGCTCCATTGAAGGAAAACTATACCAAGTCACTACAAAAATACAATGAAAATATCCAGAAGATTCTCGCATTGATCAGCTTCACAAAGACCTCAAGGAGATAATATACTCATCCCATATAGACTTCCCGCATCGATCAATCTATCGAAAACAAACATACAAGAAGAAAGTGATAACTTTTCATCATGGACTTTCCTATTTTGATCATGGGTTTCTTGCCAGGTAAACATGCTGCCATACACTAGGTTACACTGAACCGCCCACTCTCACCTCATTGCCTTTTCATCCTAATTTCCTCTTTACTCAAGGGACTTGCCACAACCACAACATTTCGTGATTATGTGACTTTCTTCACCCTTAGAATGGTCCATTATGCAACGCCTTTAGGGTCTTACGTTCATAAGCCCATCTTGGGTATGGTAGACTCATTAGGGTTCTTATCAATTAAGCGGCTTTGTTGCCACTTCTTACCATTCACCTTCCTCATTACTTATTGATTATCTTACACAAGACCAGATCATTGACACCTATATTTAACACAACTCAACCAAGCCTACGACCTACACCCAATCAGGCATATGACCTACATTCTATCATGCCTAACACCTATCAACCCATTCCTCTACTTCATCATAATATTCCCGAACTACATCGTCCCGAGGCCCCTTTTTTCTGGGGCTATGTAGGAAGCACTTCGAGGGCATGGGCCCTTGGAGGTTAGCTTGGCCACTCTTTACCCTAACCAATTCCTCCTTTCAATTTCCTATTAACATTCTACCTTAGTTAGTTTCCATTTTATATCAATGACTGAAATTAAACCAAAAAAGTATCAATTAATACACATTTTTACCACATCATCAAATCATTCATTTATCATTTTCACATTTCCATTATAGCACATATTTGGAAATTTAAACCATAACATGCATATACATCACCATTTGTCCCCCATGTTACCAACAACTTGGACATTAGATCAAACTTAAATCAACCTAACTCCACCATGCCTAAATCAACCTAACTCAATCATGCCTAAACAAACCTGACTCCACCATGCCTAAATCAACCTAACTCAATCATGCCTAAACCAACCTAACTCCACCATGCCTACATCAACCTAACTCAATCATGCCTAAACCAACCTAACTCCATCATGCCTATTGACCTCACTCTGCCATGCCTACATGACCTTGACTCAATCATGCCTACTTCACCTAGTTTCCATCATATACACACATAATAATGGAAATTAAAACAAGTACACCATCCATGCTATAAATATCATCATCTATAAATCATAAATTTTGTGTATACATACATATGTACACAGATACAAATAAATACAAACATCTCAAATCACTCAGATACATCCTCACCATCTTTGCACAGTAGGTATATAATACAAAAATCTCAAAAACTCTCATGTACATCCTTACTCTCTTCAAAGACGTAGGCCAGTATATACCAAAAATACACAAAAATAGAAATATGCGCAACTATCGGGAATCTCCCCGTTGGATATCCTCCGTGCCTATCTCACCGGTCTCCTCCTCCTCCACTACTCCTGTGCGGTGTCCTACTAGCATCTCCCCACCCACCATGGGCCTCGGTATAACCTCTGATGTCCCCTCACCTGGAGCTAGCCTCCGTACACTAATGGCCTCACCCTGCTACTGTCTATGGGCTCGCCGACCCCATGTACTCCCTACACCATGAGTGTGGGACGTGATCCTCTCACTCAAATCTTGCTTTGCTCTATACTCTACATAAGAAGGGACATATATCCCTTAAACCATCATGTGATCCTGATAAAATATTTCCTCTCCCAGGGCATCTGTGTCCCTGTACTTGTACCTATAGCGAGGAACCCTATCCCACCCTTGTGCAAAATGGGACCCCGTCCCGAGCTTGAGTAGGTGCCTTTGCCTATACTGAGCCTCGTAGGGTCACAATATGTGCATGTGTAGTGGCCAATGGCCCTCCAACCTCGTAACTTGTGCTTGTAACGTGGTCACCTCTTCCCCGTGACCCCATCACCTGCCCCTATAAATAAGTAATCTGGGCTGTAATGCTACCACTTGTCCTTGTAATGTGTCTCTCTAGACTGTGAGGGTAGCCACATCTAGCTTCCCAGTGTAGGTGGTGCTACTCGTAGCTGGGCTACCCACCACCGTCTATATGCATATGTGCAGCCAACATCATCTATATATCAGTCCACACCACTACTCCTCCTACCTTGTCAAGACTCAGAGGTTAGGGTGGAGACATAGGTCTCTCCATGTCATCCCTCCTATACTTCGAAATGGTGGTGGCACATCCTAGGGCAGCCCAAATTACCATTGGACTCTATCTACTGGTATCATCTTGTGCTCCTCAAAGACATTGCCCTCTATCCACCTCGAGTAGGTATAGCTCGTCCCAACTCATCGGCCATGTGACTGTATGATGGATATACCACATATGGCCTCTAGATAATTTGTTCTCTAGATAACCCCTTCAAAGATTCGCCTTTGTAGTGGGCTACATCATGTATAGCCCTAGCTCCCGGTACACTCCACCAACCGACACCAATCACTTATAACCAACTGGACCCTACCCGGATCAAATGCATCCATCCAAGGAAAACTAATCAGCCACACACACATAATGTGCTTGTAGGCCCAACAGTGAAGAAGGAAGGTACAACACACGCTGAACCTTTGTAACCTCCCGTAGGCCCATAGCTCCCTATATAACTACACCAGGTAGGTTGGTGCCCATGCAAACCAGGTCTTGTCCTCCATCATATCATGAAGAACTCCCATCAATGCCTATGGGAATATCCTACCCTCTACATTAGATAGTGCAAAACAATACACTGCCTTCATAATCAAAACAACTAATTGCATCTCCTTGGGATGGGCCGCGTACAACTCTCCATAGCTTAGGATCGTGCTATGAAACCTCATCTCGGCCATCCCCTCTCAAAATAATGTCAACATCAGCTCCTTCAAGGCTTCTGATGAAAGGAAGTACATCTACACTCCCACTATTGGTAATCTCAGGATCCTGTACACATCCTCTAAGGTGACTGTGATCTCACCTATCGGAAGATGGAATGTGTTGGTCACAAAATCCCATCTATCGATGAGAGCGACCATCAAACTAGGATCACACACTATACGCCCATAGCGTCAGATACTAATCAGACCCACATTGGTCACGTGCCTCCACTCCTCATCGGTCACGTCTCCCCACACTGCTAGCAATAGAGGTGGAACTCTATCCCACATCCGTAGCTGATCTCTCGCTGATATAAACAATCACACTATTGTTAAACCCATAACCATTTCCATGAAACCCTTACCCGACTAACCCATTCCTGTAATTCCTTCATATTTTCCTTCCCTAACCTCCGTAACCCACCCTACCTACCCTCAACCCACTTACATTTACACCTCATAGTTTCCAACCCCCTAAAACCCTTGTCTGACCTCTTTTTCCTTAAAATCTTGATTGACCTCGTAACTAAGAATCGAATTCGGTCATATGTTATATCTTCATCGATGTCGGTCACTATCGCCGCACCAAATCCAAAAACCCCCATTTTTTTCTCACCAAATTCTCAAACATTCACCTAATAACCTATTCTACCCTCTCCCTACCCTAAACCCCTCCCCACCCCTGTTTACCCTACCTAGGACCTATCCCCTCCCTCATTTCATCAATTTTAACCACAAATTTCATTATAATCCCCACCCAAAAATCCCTACCCATATCCCTTTTTTCCCACAACAAATACATAGAAAGGATTAGATCTTACCTCGTCTCAGTGTCATCTACGTGGTGGCACATCTGGCCACTGCGCCGGTGGTCCACCCGAACCCTCTCCCGCCTCTGCCTTGCCGAAATCTACCTCGAATATCTCCCCCAATCAACTCGCTCTACCCGATCTCATGGACCCGTCTACCTAGCTCCTCTCCAACTGGATCTCTCCACCTTAGCTAGGTATAGTCCCTCATACTTTCCTCTCGAAAAGGTACAAAAAGTTTGGTGCTCTGTCATTTTCACTAAAGCCAAAGCAATACAAATGAATCTGTATTATACGAATTTTTATTTTTAAATCCCCAAATCGATATGATGACATCAGGTCAAAGTCTTTCCTACCCAATCGACGCCGGTCATTACATAACCGACATTGGTTACCTCTCATTCCCCTTGTACCTCTTTTATCCATTTTGACCCACAATTATCAATACCCACCACCTTGTACCCTTACCTTCACTTCTTGCCACATACCTACAAACCCCACCTACCCCTCCATTGCCTTTGTTGCATCTTAGGAGTTGTTATTTTACCTATACCTTGGCCTTACCATGCAAGTTACTGTATACCTTGACCTGAACCAATTTTTATGACCTTTGACCCCCATGCTCACTATACCTTATGACGTGGTTACCCATATTGTTCGGCCTACTGACCTTACCTTGCCTATTATCATGTTTTTATCCCCGACCTGACATTTGGTGTACGGAACATACCTAAACATTCATGCACTCGACCTTTGTTATGTTTCACGCAGATATCCTATACCTTGGATACCAAAATCACTTCAACCCTATTTGGATAGACCTATCAACCTTAGACGATGTAGAGTTTGAAAGCTTCTCAACTGGGTACCGTGCCACAATTTCCAATGTGTGCGTGCATTCAATTGCCACTACCTTTGACCCTAGCCCATTTACCTATTTACCTGATTTGACCTGTTACCTTTACCCAATGCACCCACTAATCTTCATTTTCTCACCTCCTCATTTTATCAAACCACTCATCGCTTCTGTCTCTCACCTCATCGGTTCCTAGTTTGAGGGGGGTTACCTTCACCCACGCTTGGGGCAACACCACCCTCACTTACACTCGACACAACCATTTCCTATTTTTGTCGCATCTGCTTACTAATACAAGCCACATGATAAAAAGGGGCAATATGTAGACACCAAAATTGGGTCACACTCCCTTTTGGTCCCCTTTCGAATGACCAACTTACACAAATTCACTTAACCATGACCCTTATCCCCCACATTAATATTAATTTAATTATTTACAATTAAATTAATACCCATCCTCACCCCATTTATTAATTTAATTTAGTTACTTTAATTAAATGGATGCACACCTCACCTAGACACCTCACTTAGACACCTCACCTAGACACCTCACCATAGACATATTCATAAAATGTTTCCATAAATGAATAAGGCTTAGTTCAATCATAAAAATCAAAGCCTATTATTCCTCTAACTACCTTCCCGATTGTAAAAACATAACGCCCATTCTGATCCGCAAATAAATGGATAGACTTAGCCTAAATGATTGCAAGATCTACTATTTTTAGCAAACCTAGGTAATCCCACCTTAACCGACACCGGTCATCCTCAGTAACTGACGTTGGTCAACTAGGAACCATCGTTGGTTACAATTTTTTCAATTTGGTAACCTTGTTTGTGGGTTGGCACATTCTGGAATCAAAGAGAAGAGAAAGGAGTTGCATGCAAGCAGAACCAAAGCCTTTTCGTACCTACAAACATCCATAGCCAACACCAAGACAGATCTAGAGGTATTGCACTCACTTTGTAGCATTTTGGGAAGCACCACTATGGCACCAAGCTCCATCCCACCAATCAATCATCACCACCACATAGCCATTAGACCTACAACACCAAGTAAGTATGTTTATCACCTGTGTTATTTTATCCTTGTCCTGTTTTAAAGGTTTTGTCACCTTTGTTGTCATTTCTTACTTGCATTCCCTTTTCCCCACTATTCCTCTTTCTGTAAACTCAACCATTCCTCTACCCACACCATAAAACCACCTATACCCAACCTCTACATATTTCTGAGTGTTCCTAAGATCCCCATATACCTCATTATGCCCTCTTTCATCTTTGCTTGACCTCAACTCAAACCCCACTAACAAATCTTATTAAGTCTTATCATCCCACCTCTACCGACGCCAGTTACCCATAACCATCGTTGGTTCTACCTAATCATGATCGGTCATACCTCGACTAACGCCAATCTTTGTGTCTACCAACACTGTCTAAACCAACAATCATATACCTACCAAGACAACCCAAACACCTTACCCAACCCTACTTTAAGACCTGTTTGTGACTGCCAGACCACCACCCGAACAACTCCGCAACCCGACATGAAGACCTTGAAGCACATAGTTTTAGTATATAATTGGATCGATGCTTGATAGTGATATGAGGTACCCAAATCAAAACACTAGCACTAGATTCGTTTATGTACGCATTTCAGTTACTTCATAATTTGTTTTATAAAATAGTGGTTTGAAAGCCTTCTAGGAAGTATCACACTTCCCGGATCTAGTATACGCTAGGCAATCCACTATCACGTATTATTTAACTCTTCTTTGGTGGTCTTGTTTTCTATTTCAGATAGTTCCTCCCAGCCAAAAGGAAGGATTGAGAAGTCAAAACATGCACATCAACCTCTAAGCCAACACAACAAGTATTCCTCTTCTAGACCATAACATTATTTGTTTCATCATATTTCAAAACGTAAAGAAAATGGTGAAACAAAGGGCTTTAAAGAGTGAAATCTTAGTCATGATTCAATCCATGAGAGGAAGAACCTTACCTACCAGCTACAATATTACAATAAGGGAAGAAAATAGTTTCATTCGGGCATGAAAGTTAGCTCCTAGGTTGCCCGCACCCTTATTCCCGAAATGCCTCACGCGACCCAACCTTCTATTGTTCATGTTCCTAAGTAGAGTGGTCAACATGTTGCATCTACATCATATTCTCTTGCACATCAAAATCGGGATGAAGAAATGAAAGATCTAATTAGAAACTTGTTCAATAAATTTATATAATTAGAAAAGTAGTAGGCGCAAGCCTTTAGAAATAATTCTAATCGGGATATAACCAAATCCATCAACCCTTCAGAAATAAATATGCAAACCAAAGATATGGAAAAAAATTATAGATGACATGCTAATGCGTACCTTCCCTTGTAAGTAGTTCCTCCTATGCAACCTCTTCCACCGTGTCTAGTGCAAAGCCACACACTAGTTCAAGTTCAGAACATTATGGAGCGAGAGTAAGAATGATGCTTTCCTTGCAATATGCCTCATAGTTAGAATAATTGTGCCAATGCTACATGCGCACAAAGCTTACATGATTCAACCCACTTCTAACTGTGAACCTTCCACAAGCGTAAATGAGCCTCGACAATTAAGAAATACCAAAATTTCCTAAAGCCAACCTTATGTTCTTTGGTGCTGAAGACTTATGTGTAATTAATCAAGTTGTAGATGACACAAATAGACAACGTACGGAGGTTGCTAATAACACAAGGTACAAGAAAAGAATGCTTGAGTCTAGCTCACAACCTTCAGTTCCTGCAACACATGTTGATCCTCAAAAGTAAAAAGATGTAACTAAGCTACCCAACAGTCATGGTGTGAGAAATCCTACATGCAGGTTTCTCACGCAATGCTACAACACAATAAGCATGCGCCCCTCGTTTGATATGTCAAGCCTTTGTGTAGGCTAAGGCCCCTTCCTCTACACCTAAACAATCAAGAAAGATGTTGTTGTGCCTCAAATGCATAAGTCAATGGGCCTCCATTTAACATTATGGACTAGATGAATAATAAAAATGTAAATGTCACAATGTGGGATGTCCTAGCCATTCCATCTCAGTGTGACTTGTTGAATGAATCACTAATGTAAGTCCTGCACACTGATCTAGTTATCCAAAAACCCCATGTTATTGTCAATATTTGTCAAGAAGAGGAGAAAAAAGTAAGTAAGGTTGTCAAAACCCCACCTTTCTATATGTCCTTGATCATAGGTAAACACCTTGTGCATAATTGTATGATTGACTCAAGGTGCTAGTACTTTTGTTATGCCAAAGAAAATTGTTGATGTCCTAGGTCTTAAGTACACCCCCTATGTCCAAAGGATTATTGCAGCTTGATGGCTCAATTTCACCACTCTAGGGGTCATCAAAGGATCTTTAGTTAACCCTCCATGCATGTCCAAGCCTCACCATAACTCAAGATGTGTCAATCATTGACCTACCTCCTTTGTTTTCCTTGTCTATCAAGAGATTTCACTGCTAAAGTGGGTGGTTACTTGTCTTCTGATTGGTCTCATATGTTACTAAGAACAAGGTATGGTACCTAGTTTACCATACAAGATGAACCAATATTTTCCTATCATGTTGAGTCATATGACCCATCTCCTCTCCAAGCTAATTGCCTAATCCAAGAAGGCCAAGAACAAGTTTCAGTTTCAGAAGAGCAACCTATTCCTCCTCCTCTACCTAATTTATTGCTAGATGAGTGGGTAGAGAGGCATCACAAATTTGATCCATATGTTGAAGAGCTTGAAGCCTTTGAAACTGGACTTGGTACTTATTGCATCCTTGAAGAAGAAGCTATGTTTCCACATGCACTCAAGTAAAATGAAGAAAATTCTAGTCTATGGAAGTTGTACTTTGATGGATCTAGAAGCAAAATGGTGTAGGCACAGTGTTGTTCTCATTTCTCCCAAGGATGAGAAATTCTTCTTCACACACAAGATTGTAGTTTACATGCTCCAACAATGTAGCAAAATATGAAGCATTGGTGCATGGTCTTCTCATTGCTTGAAAAGAAGATAGATTAAGGTGTTGTGATATTTGGGGACATAGAATTGGTCATCCACCATAGGTCACAAACAAGTGCATAAAAATAATAAGCTTCTCAAAGCTTATAAACATAGAGTTTGGGACCTCCTTGAGAGATTTGATGCTCTAATCTATAGGTGGTGCCAAGAAAATGAACAAAGAAGCATATCAGATGGTGCTTGGTTCACAATTCTCACATGCTAAGGATTTTGTCAAAGGAAATGCACAACATGTAAAAATGGTGATTAGGCCATCTATTCCAGAAAAAATACCTACTAGAAAGTGTTTGACAATGATGTGTAAATTTCTAGTTCATTCATAATGAAGTTGAGTTCTCTTCAAGCATGCAAGTGACTTGCATGACAACTATGGTGACCAAGTGATTCAACTCAAGACAAATAAGTTTCCTAAAGGGTTTGGTCACCTTAGAGAAAATTTTTAGCCTTGATGATGAGTTCAAGGGTGAAGAAAATATATGCACGTGGCATGCAAGAAGACTGCTCCCAATCACTATTACACATGGAAAGGAGTTGCTATTGAGTAAAGCTTGCACATGCATGATGAAAAACAAGCCTTCATTTCTCTCGTGTCGAAATACAAGTGATATTTTCTCATGGGAATATGAAGACCTCAAAGGATTTGATCCAAGTGTTTCTCAACACTCCATTGACCTTGATCCTAGTATCAATCCCATTAGACAAAAACAAAGGCCAATTAATCCAAGGATAGAGCCCTCATGAGGAAAGAGTTGTCTAAACTCATTGAGGTGAAGATAATATTTCCCATCAAATACTCTACTTGGGTCACAAATCTTGTTCCAGTGTGCAAGAAGAATGGTGAAATCAAACTTTGCGTTGATTTTAAAGATTTGAATAAGGCATCCTTGAAGGATCACTATCCTTTTCCTTCTATGGAGTAGATTTTACAGATTGTGGTTGGTGTGAAAAGATTTTCCATGTTGGATGGGTATTCTGGCTTCAATCAATCATGGTCAAGGAAGAGGATCAATTCAAAACAACATTTACAACCAAATGGGGAACATATACATATCAAAAAGATGCCCTTTGGTCTATCAAATGTAGGCGCAACATTTCAGCATGCCATGGACATTTCCTTCAAAGGATATATCAATGAGTTCATCCTAGTTTACTTGGATGACATAACTATCTTCTCAAAGTAGAGCATGGATCACATGGTGCACCTGAGAAAAGTCTTTGAGAGATGTAGAGAATTTGGGGTATCTCTTAACCCCAAGAAGTGTAAATTTTCTATGGTGCAAGGTAATATTTTTAGGCCATGTGGTCTCTAAGGATGGTATTGTTATTGATCCTGAGCACATTTCTACCATCCTTTCTCTCTCCTTTGCATGCACAAGAAAGCCTTGCAGTCATTCCTAGGAAAAATCAATTTTTTAGGAGATTTATTCCTAACTTTTAGGACTAGTAAGGCCCATCACCCTCATGCTCAAAAAGGACATACCTTCAAGTGGACAACAAAAGGAAAAGAGAGCTTCAACAAATCAAGCAAGAAATTTCTTGTGCACGCCAACACTCATCAATCCAGGATTATTCCAAGGATTTCATCCTTTATGCTTATGGAGCTGATGTGAGTGTTGTTGTTGTCTTGACATAAGAAAATGAACAAGGACTAGAAAACTAGTGGCTTTCTTCAGTCAAATAATGAAGGATTATGAATTGAAATACAAGTCACATGGAGAAATAGGTCTACACCATCATGTGCACGTGCTTAAAAATTCAAAAGTATGCTCACCACAAATCATATCAAGGTGTTAGTTTCACACTCAAGTGTGAGAGACTTCATCATGGGGTAGAAATCAATGAAAAAGAGCAAGATGGGTGACCAAAATCATGGAGTATGATGTGACTATCAAAGCCACAAAGCTTGTTAGAGGTAACACACTTTACGTAAGAAGATTGTTGAGGATGCACAAAATGAACCTAAGACTTCATTATTTAGTAATGATGAACTCCCACACACTGAAGCTGAACAAAGTGTAGATCTTAGTGCACACAACTGGATGAAGGACATGATCACATTCCTTTCCTCAATGCACATATCCTCCTAGTTTAAACAAAGAAAAGAGATGACATCTTGAGGTTGCAGTCTATTCCATATGCACTTGATTGATGGTGTTCCTTCAAAAAAGAAATATTGATGGTGTGATGCTGAGGTGTATTGATGGTGCACAAATTGACAAAGTGTTAGCAAAATTTCATGATGGATTCTCTGGTGGACACTTCTCTCCAAGCAACAATGATGAAGATCATCAAGGTAGGATACTTTTGGCCTACCCTATTCATAGACACACAAAGTGGGTCATGAAATGTAAAGAATGCATTTTCTTTTTGTAGGAAAGAAGAAATTGACAGTGCTTCCCCTCTAACCAATCCAAGTGGATCAACCTTTTGTGCAATGGGGTCTTGACTTCATAGGCATGATCAATCCTCCTTCAAGCTTTATGCATAAATGGGTGTTGATAGCTACATAGACTTACTTCACCATGGATGGATAGAAAGTTGTGTGCTCAAGGAATCAACCGAGTCAGTCATCCTTGAATTTCTCAAGGTATTATAACAAGGTTTGGTATTCCTCAAACCATTATCTCTGATAATGCAAAATCCTTCCTTGGTACTAAAATTTCTGATTGGGCACTAAGCCTTGGTATCTACTTGAAGACTTCTTCCAACTATTACCCCTAAGGTAATGGCTTGCAAAATTAACAAATAAGAACCTAATCAAAATCATGAAGCGAAAATGAATATCAACCAAAGGTAGTGGCACACAAAGGTCTCGTGTGCACTCTGGAAGAAAAAATCATGATGAAGAAGGAAATTAGTACTTCACCTTATAAACTTGTTTATGGAAAGGAAGCTAGACTTCCTTTATCTCTTGAGTTTCCTTCATTAGAGCTTTCCTAACAATGAGTTTGAGGGCATGGATCAGAGAGAAATCAGAATGGCAGAGCTGGTTGAACTTGAAGAATTAAGAAACTCTACCATAATCAAGCTAGAACAACATCAACAATCAACAAAGAAGTGGTTTGACAAAAAGCTAGGCCTCAAGCTTTCAAAGTTGGTGACTTAGTCTTAAAATGGGATGTTGATAGAGCCAAACCAGGGTCCATTCAAAGTTTGATGCACTTTGGAGTGGCCCATACATCATCAATTTTGTGTAAGGAGGCTAACTCTTTTGAGTTGTCTCATCTTGATGGAGGCACACTATCAATCCCATTCAATGGGATTTATCTCAAACCCTTCCATTAAGTCTTCTACATCATTGTATATATTAGAGTAGTTTCAATTCCTCCAAGTGTGTTATGTGACACATTATTTTGTTTGTATATAGTTATTTCTTCTCACATGCTCCTTACACTCTTTTTTGCTTCTAGGATGTTAGTTATCTTCCAAAGTTTTTTCAATAGTTTTGTAGGATTCAGATAGAGTTCAAAAAATAATTTCAAATGACTTCAGGGGTAGTTCTTCAAGTTACAGATCAAATTTCATATTTTCAGGTTGACTCCATGCCCAATGGATGCTCTAGGCTACTGATCTCCTTCATCTAGCAGGAAGATGGCCTCAAAAAGTCACCAAAATGTTGTCCAAAATAACTCCCCTAGTTATTTTGACAACTTACATCCCATTTTGGCTCTGAGTTTTAAATATTACAGGTTGTGCACACTTTGGTTGTCCCTTTTGCACAATTCCTTTCGGGTTACAGCTTCCTCATGCCCTTATGAGCTTTTCTCTTTCATGCATGCCTTCCACTTTCCTTCCCTCATTCCTCTATCTCTTTCATTTCCCTTGCATGCACTCTTGGCACATCCACCTTCTTCCCAGCAGTTTATGCACCTTCCTGTGCATATTTGACTTTCCTTTCCAAAATTGGCCAAGTCCTCTTGATTCTTATGTGTTCCCCTCCTTTTTTTCCATGTATCGCCTTATGCATGCTCATGCGCCCCTGCCTATATACTTATCTCCTATAAATAGGTTCACATTATTCCTTCCATGCATTACTTCTTGCACACTCTTCTCTTTTTTTCTTCTTCCACACTTCTCCTCTCCATGCACATGCTTTTGTGCATCCTTTTTCACACTATTACTTGCCATGTGGCAACTTTATCAGAATGAGTGTATACACACAACCATCAAAGCACACCAACAGGGTGTTGAATCCTTATAATGAACCAATGTGTGTGACACATGGCAAAAATGACAAAACAAATGTATAGTTGGCTAATCCTTCAAACAATCAAGCATGCACCATGTGTCATTGCATGTTTAGATTCCACTGTAGCCTCAAATTTCCATAAATTTTTGCTATAGGGCTCTGAATTACACACCTAGGTGATTTTTTCTTGTTGAAAGTTGCTGATGTGGGCTACACTCTAGATCATTTCAAAATTCAAATTTTGGTGGGATTTGGTAGGTGAAAGTAGGAAAATATCCCTCATGCCATTAATGCATGATATGATCATTCCAACCACCTATTTGATTCAAATTTTACATCCTTCCTTCTCCTACATGCCAAATAGTCATGGGGAAATGCATTTGATGGATTTATAGGTGGATTTGTAGGCATTCATTATTGGTTGTTGGTGGTTGAAGATTCAAATCTGATTTTCCTCTCATTTTTCCTCCTCTTCTCTCCTTCATCCTTCTATAAATGTAAGAGCATTTCTCATTGTAAAGGGTTAGGCATATTGGATCCTCTAGTAGTACTAAGGGTTCTAGTTCTTTACATTTTGAATTACATGCCTTTAGATCTGGTCTTTACATGTGGATATCGGCCTCATACACCATTGTAATAGATTGTGCAATTTCTAAAAGTAATAGAAACATTGTTTTGTGGCTATCTTCTACCTTAACTTGTTTTTATTCTTCTTCTCTTGCCTTTATTTTACGTTGTGTTCTTCCATGCTTTCTCAAGTCCTTGCATCTTTTTTCTAATTGTGCCTCATGAAAATGATGATAATGTGACTATGTTCTGGTCTATAATACACATGTCTAGCCTTATTCTACACATTTTGTTTCATTTTCGCTAAAAATAGATCGTGTTTATCCCCTTTCTTTTTGGTGCTATTTCACTCCCTTAGATTAGTTTTCCTTTTCCACATATCCTTTATTCATGGTCCCTTGGTATGTTTATATTAGCATTTCCATTTCAGCATTAGGAGTAGCAGTATCAATAGAAATAGGTAGAGGAACTAGCCTTCTCCGAGGTCTGTCTCAAGCACGCAAGGTCCCATAACTTAGAGATAGTCCCATTGTTGCCTCAATGGCCTAGTTTAACTTGATCCGATGGGTGCATGGCTGAGCTCCAATAGTGCTCATAAGTTTTCCTCAAGCTCATACACCATAATTCACAAAAGTATGTGCAAAATCTTTATTTGATAAACGAATGATTACGCTATATCTTAAGTATCTTAGTTGATTCTTATTTTTGGTCCCACTCTTATTCACTTTTTAATATTTTTGACATGATCCATCATCTTTACACCGACATCATTATGAATTTCCATTACCTTTTATTTCCTTTTTATTTTAAAATGATAACACACTTTTATTATTTTTAAAGAGCCCTTGATTATTTACTAATTCTATTTTTGAATTTCCTTAAAAGGTTATAGGCCACCTATTTTTATTCACTATTTGGTCATTAATAGATACAAACTTGTAACTCTTGCCTTGTACATATCTAATAAATCCTTAAAATGTAGGTGATAACAAGTTGTGCTAAAATGTTTGGTTTATGTTCACACCCATGAGCATGAAAATATCATTAATAAATATGATCTTGAGAGGAAATCAAAGATTTCAGTAATGAATAGTGAATTTGGAGGGGAGAAACAACTGTCTAAATCAACCATCAACTAGGATCATTTTATGTCGTGAAGGTCTACGTTGTCTTTGATCAACCCTAAATATTACAAAGCATTAACTCAATTAGTATTGATTATTACATGTTACAAGACATATAATAAAACAAACATTTATAGATTTGTAGTAGATATTATGTTATTTGCAAGCATGTCAAATTTATATAGCAATTAAAAACACAAAGAGGGTTAGAAATATGATTTAACTATATCAAACTAGTTTTAGATTGTACCACTTTCAAATATAATAGGTATAAAGGATATTGAATGATCACAGATCAATTTTTCTTCATAAATTTCATACATGGGCAAAACCATACAAAAGGTTAGGACCAGATCCCACAAATCAAAATTTCCTACTATGTTGGACTCACCTCACCAAGATCTAATTTTTCGGGGTTCCTTCATTATCACCTATGCCACTTTTATAGGTTCAGATTCACCTATATTTTTCACATGTACTTGAAAAACAAACATATTTTACTGCAAGAACCTCATGCACTTATTAGATATAAAAATAGAGTATGTAAATGTTTGAGCCACACTAACCTCGAGATGTCACCCAATTCGTGAGTCACTGAGTGTTGCACCACATTTCAAACTCAATGTAGTTCTCTTAAAGCGTTGTTCCAATGTACATGTGATCTAGAACCCTTGACCTAGAGTTTCCCTTATGCTTCCATACCAATAGTGTTAAGAATTTTCGCTCATGAGCTATTAGTTAGTAGTTAATTATATTGTGTGAGAATATTATGTGAATTAGATGTAATTAGTTTATACTCATATTTAGATAGTTGTTTGAATAACTTTCGTAATAGGAGTTGGAGAGATATTTATGGAGTGTGTGTAAACAAGGGAAATTAACAAACAACATAAGATAAATAAATTAAACATTGATTATACCTTCACTGATCTCTTGCAAACCTCAAGATAAGACCATAGAAGCTTTGAAACTTGTTTGATCTTGTTGAAGTTTGGATTGTGGATGCTCTTTGATATGACTCTCCAAAGGGATTTACAAATTCTACGAGAAAATTTCACAAGGATGCAGATGTAAAATTGGTAGAAGTTGGATGCAATTTGCTCAAAGCTTCAGGATAGATTTACAAAGGAAATGGATTGCTTTTATAGTTAAGGGTAGAGCCATGAAAGGTGGATGAAAGATTAATTAAACTCCAAGTTAATGGTTAAATCACCCAGGTTAGAAATAAGACTTGGCAATTGGTAGTTATAGATTTAAAGGGAAATGGACATTTGGAATAGCAGAAGTTACATCCAGCATTTGAATTGCATGTACAATCCAATTGCCCCATAGTTCTAGGAATCTAGAAGTGGAGTCCAAGTGGGATAGGGAAGTGTAGTTCAAGTGTAGTTGACGTGAATAGGTGGAATTAAATAACTAAATTCAATTAGTATTTAATTATGAGGAGATAATGAACCATTTAAATAAATAAATATTTAATTATATTATCCAGATAGGTGTTAGGAATTAATTTAATTAATTCCAAGAGCATGATAGAATTAAATTAAATTAATTAGTATTTAATTGTGAGGATATAATTAACTATTTAAAAAAATAAATGTTTGATGATTTTAGCTATAAGGTGTTAGGAATTAATTTAATTAATTCCAAGGGTGTAGTAGAATTAAATTAATTTAATAAGTATTTAATTGTGAGGAGATAATTAACTATTTAAATAAATAAATGTTTAATTATATTAGCTAGAAAGTGTTAGGAATTTAATTTAATTAATTCCAAGAGCACGGTAGAATTAAATTAATTAATTCGAAAGGGTAGGAATATAGTTTAGGTAATAGAATTAATTTTTATTAATTCTAAAAGGGAGTATTTGAATGAAAAAATTAATTTAATTAATTTCTAAGGGGTATATTGCGATAGGCTATAATTAATTTAATTAATTCTATTTGGATAAAGGTGGACTAGAAATATGTATGTATTTTTTCTGTGTCTAAATTTGCCCCTCTTTAGAGTGCTATTATGAAGTAATAGTATTTTAAATATATTAGACACATGCAAATTAGCGAGCGGAAAGTGGTGAAGTGTTTGGATGCCCCAATAGGATATGATGGTAAGGGAATACACCCTTAAGTGGGTGGATGATGCAACAAGGCAGTGGATGACCGCTTGATAGGAAAGTGTAGTCACAAAATCAAACGTTTACTATTACATTTATACCGCTAGGTATATTAATTTATAAATGGATCTTGCGTGATAAAATTATTCACTAGTGACCCATCCCTAGGTCTTGTTGTCACTCAGTCTAGTCGTCATTGTGTTTGTCTAGTTCATTTGTCACATGTCTCTATAGTTTTGGCATCTTTTAGGATGTCTTAGATGTCATGTTTTACTTGTTTGTCACCTTTGTGGTCGCTCTCTAGATGCCTAGGGTAGCACTGAGCACTACTGGAGTGCTCGAGTCTATGATTTTAGGTGCCCATGTCATCATGATTTCTGGTCTTAATTTCTATGTTCGAGATTAGTCCTAAAATCACCTTTTGTATTCCCCTAGGTCATAGTCGGCGCTTTCGAGTCATTAGTGTTGAAATTTGAGCAAGAGATCCTATATAAACAAAACATACTCACTACATTACAAAGTGACATCTTACACTTCAAGGGAAGCTATCTACTAAGGCAAGGGATCGTGCATTGGGGCTTCTACATCTGCATCGACAAAACATAGGGGAAAAGGTTGTATTCTTTCTATTCCATCCACCATTTTTGCATTCTACATCTAGTTACTTCCCCTATTATTGTGCCATTGGCACTTGGGAATCCTAGGCACAAAAATTGCACACACACTCACATAGAACTACATTGGGTCCGAAATGTAAAGCAACACTCATTCGTAAGTCCACCGGTTTGGAAACCGAGGTTAATCATCATTTACAACAACATATATGACAACATGGTGACACTTGTGTGACATGAGTGAAGTTAAGATAGAGCCTTTGCTACACCTCCAGCCCCGGATCTAGAGATTCCATGGCCTACAACACCTAGATTTCAGACCAAGGTGCCCCTAGGCACCGCAATACACCTCCAAATGCCCTAGTATAGAAATTCAGCCAATTCTGCCCTTCTCGAGCCCTTTTCATTGTAGTTTTCACAATCCATACACCAATTTGCAACAGTTCAACATACAACTAGGTAATTCATTTATAGGTTAGTAATATATCCCTCTTATTTCCATTATTTCAATATATATATTCAAATATAAAAACAAAAATAGTTAGTTTCCATATTCCATTATAGCACTTAGTTTTCTATTTAGATTAACTATTAAAATAGATTAGACAAATCCATCTTTCCTATATTTTTAGTTAATCATTTTGGTGAACCTGATCTTTCAAACACTTTTTTGTCTTCCTTCTTTCATACCTTAGTGTTAACATTGTTCTTTTTTTCTTTTTCTTCTCTTTCATTATGTCACATTTTAGTGTAAACCCTATTTATGATGAGGCTGTCATAGCTGAGCTTAGGGCTTTATATAGTGCTCCCATGATTCTACCTCCCGCTACTCAAAAGCTTCTTCTAGAAGGCCAACAATAGGTACCTACTAATCCTGTTGATTCTCCCATTGGTATATGCCTTGTTGATGATCTAGTTTCCTTTACTCATTGCACACCATGTCACCCCATTTCTTATGACCCTTCTTATTCCTCTCCCAACACACCACTTGATGTTCTAGATCCATCCATCATTGATTATTTTCTAGGTATTTAATCCCAACCTCCACCCTCTCTTTCCACCATTCTTCCTACTCCATGCATGTCTTCTACTCCTCCTATTCCTTCTAGTCCCACCCCTACTTCAAACATACATTCTCCTTCATATTATGTTGATGATCCCATTGACCCTTGTGTTGACCATGCCATTTCCCATGAAGATCACATTACTATTGATTCCCATCATGAATCTCCTTCCTTCTATACTACTACAGGTGACTCTTCGATTCCATTATCATCCTCTTCCAAGGTTGCCTCTACTACTATACATGAATCCACTCCAACCATTTCTCCTTCCTTCTCTAGTTCTCCTCTTGTCTCCTCTCCCATTGAAGCTTCTTCACCTATTTCATCTACTACTACCACATCACCTCTTGACATCCCTATGATTACCCACAATGGCAAGCTTCAACCACTTAATACGTTATTACCCTCTCATACTATTCCATCACAAGATCTTTTATCCCTTATGCATGTTGTAGGTCAACATCAATCACAAGTCCATACTCTCACTTTAGAAAGTCGAGCTTATTACGCTTCCATTGACAACAATTCTCTACATGGAAATCCAGTCCCTAAAAAGATTCACAATTCTGCCTTTCCAAAATACTTTTCCATGCCTTCTTTCATTTTCTTTGATGGCACCCGTGATCCTCATGCCCACATCCTACATTATCACACACTTATGGCTAATTATTCTAATGACTGATTATTGCTTAAGGATTTTCATTATAGTCTCACAGATGATGCTTTACAATGGTATACACACTTACCTTTTGGGTCCATTAGTACTTTCTATGACATGGAGGACGCTTTCCTCTATCACTTTATTCTTAATAATGGCCCTAGGGTTACATATGACCACCTTCCCACCTTACACCAAGGCTCCTCTGAACCCGTCAAGGAGTATATCTTACGATTCAATGCTTGCATACACCAACTTATCTTTCAGCCTAGTGACTTAGAAAAGAAATTTATCTTTTGTCATGGTCTTCTCCCACCACTTAAGCTTAGACTCCAATATGATACTTGTGAATCATTCATTCTCTTGTCTATAAGGTTATTGATCTTGAGCAAGACATTTCCTCCACACAAGACCCACCACTTCTACCTGTTGATCCATCAGGCCCATCTATTATTCCTCCTCTACCACCTCTTGTTGAACAATCATGATCACTTCCATTGCTACCTAAAGCCCCTCCTAAATAGGCTCAACCTCCTTTACCTCCTCCAACCCATTCTCCTCCAACTCCACCTCCGCATGCCACTTCCATTACTCCACCTCCTTCTCCAACACCTTTTTTTTCACCTGATTCACGACCACATGATATCCTCTGCATTCTCCTTAATGAGCACTTGATTTGGCTGCCCTCTAATTAACATCATCTACCACACCGATTACAATGATAGCTCGATCAATACTATCATAATTATCACCATATTTCTAGACATTGGGATAGTGATTGTCTTGCCCTTCATGAACAAATACAACACCTTGTAGACTCTGACACTATCTCCTTTTCTCCTCGGAGTGTTCATTATCTCCTTCTCCTCATCCACATTGACATCCTCTGCTTGACCTTCACTACCTAATGTGCACTTCACTCGTCACGCTCCATCACTACATGTTCATTCTCCACCTCATTCATCATTTTCCCCTCCACATACATTACATTCATTCTATCCACATTATCCATAGTTCCATGCCATTACACCTCATGGTTTTCCACCTGCTTCTACATATCCCATATACACTACACTTGACACCCCATTCATTTCACATGTCCATACTCCACCAATTCCACATATTTTCACCTTTTTCTGTCCCCATGGTCGTCGGTAGGTGATTCTACTCACCTTCCCCCCAATGAAACACTTGTGTTCTTATGGTTCTTATATGACTGTTGAGGGATTAGTTTAAGAATTTTTCATCATGTGCTCCGTCATTCATATAGCGCACCTCAATCACCTCCTAATGATGCACTCTTGATTATGTGTCTCATACTTGACTGTTGAGGAGTCTTATTACATGATCCTATTCATCCATACACTAGGGGCATCGTTAATTTCCCCTATTTTTCGTCGCCTTATCATATTGCCATTATATTACATTTTCACATCGTCATTATAACATACTTGATCTATTTTCACATTTATTCTATTATCACCATTACATTTCCTACGTGCTACATATTTTTTTGTCTCATCATATTACATTACCTTAGTTATCTACATCATCATTTACCATGCATATTTTATCTACCATTCATGTTATTATATATAGAAATTTATACACATCACATACACAACAACACACATGCTCGGATAATCAACATAACACCATACAATATTCATTACACCACAATAGCAACACAATGCAAATATTGATCTCATATATATCAAAAATAGGTGTCTGTACATATAGTGTTAATACGACCATCATAAAAAAACATGTTTCATCATTGGGGACAAGGCCCCTACATCATATACAATCATCACTCTTAAACATCATCATCACTATCACTCTCATACACTATGAGAGCCCTAGAACTTGATGCCTTGCCCCCGACGTGACACCACATTTCATGGCCCCAAAACTCATCCACCTACCTTTGTAGTATGCCTATCTCCATAATCTATTGCAAAAATTCCACTCCAAATCTATATAACTCGGTGAAAATGTCCTGTACCAAGGGACCACCACCTACCACCTCTTGAACACATTACGCCTCCTCACATGCCTTGTCCCTCTCGCTAAGCAACACCGTACATGTCTCAACTACCATGGCCACTGGCTCAAATAAATGGGCATGCTCACCCGCAATGTCATCCACGTGCTTTAGTATCCCTCCACATAACACATCACTAGGTACATTCTCAGTGTCAACATGCGGATCAATGTGTCTAGTATCAAATACCAATAGGCATCTCCCGCAACCACAACATGCAACCCCATGTTAGTTTAACACATCTAATACAAAATAAATAATTCATTAAGAAAACTATAAGAATAAACATATACTTATGCTCTACCACCACCACTACTAAAGGTTCAAGGAAACCTCCTCACCCTCTCCTCCTACCGGTAACTCCATAACACCCGCAAATACTGGGTATAACAACACCCACCAGTGTGTTTCCCACCATGCTCGATAATCCTCCGTGCACCCCGCATCATCACTATCCACAGCCGCTATCACTGGGTCTACCACATCTAGCCCTGGTGGTATCAACTCCTTTATCGTGGGCCTTGACCTAACACTTGCCCTCTTAGGGGATCGATAGTTCGTAACCATATATATGGCTCTAGGGGAACATCTTGTGCCATCCCAAACTATCATGACACTCTCTCCACCTGAAAAAGATCCACTACACCTGGAAAGTGGTCCTCTAACCACATAGTCCTCTGAATGCATCGTAGGTCTCTGTCACATCATGAGGCCATCCCCATAATCTCGGTATTGCCTCCATATCACTGACTCGGGACCTATCTTGTCTATTAGTTCCCTAAAACTATTTGTATCCATATTCCTACCGTGAACATCTACCCAATGTCAAGAAAATATATTTTGCTTTGAGCCTTCTTCCTCGTGGCCTCATAGCAGCTAGTCTCAATACGACTATATGCTCATATGCCCATACATGTAGCAGTGTGGTGGACCCTATACCCCCATCATGCTCATCGTGTGTAAACCGATACAAGTCCCTGTACATGTGGGCCAACACACACCGTGCCCATGCATATCTCATCCCATCCTCCTCTATCCACTAACATATGTCATGCATCTTATATAAGATGCCAAAACCCCCTCCCTCCACTGCTATACATGATACTATCACCACTGCGATAAACTTTCGTAACCATGGAACCCTTGACTTGCGATATCACATCCAGACTAATATGGGCCTCCATAGGAACCTAGGCCCCTGTAAAACATCATCTAGTCGAGTGCATCTGCCACTCCATACCCACTACCACCATCACCTATACTCTCTCCCAAACCACTGGAAACTACAATATGTGATATACATCCTCTAAAGCATCACCATCATCTCTGCTGTAGGTAATAAAAATGTGTATGTATCTACACACCACCTCTCACACAATGCGGTCAACATCGGCATATTATGGGGCACATCCCCATCCATGCTATATGCCACAGACGCCATGGTCCAACACATCCCACTCATCATATGATAAATTGAATCCCAATAGTGTACTCAAGTGCCGACCACCATGAAACTCCCTCGAGTGGATATCCCTCTCGTAAAAGACCAAACAACAACACAAACAATGATTAGAACACCTCTCATGATACAAATCAACCATTAAACATGTTCACAACACTTTCCTTAGCATCCTAGGTAAAAATCTATATTTCTTGGATCAGGCCGCCTGGACACAAGACTAGGGCACCCCAAGAAAGGGCACTAGCACCCGGATCTAGGTGCTCCAGTCCTAAGGGTCACTAGCATCCTCACCACTATTGTCTATGTCCCAAATGCTGAGAAACTAAAAATCTCAAAATTACAAAAATTCACCTCAATAGCCTATTACACCCTATATTTTAGCAAAAATAACACACTTACCAAATCCTCCATTGTACGCGATGCCACCAAGGTTGTCACTCTCTCAAACTGGGTATGACATAGTGGTCTTGCTTGAGGCATCTCTACTCACTCCATCTACACTCCTACACTCGCACCAGAAACAACTGAAATGATAAGTTACCTTTTCATTTTACTATTTATAATCACATTACCACTGCCACCTTTACTATGGTCTCCCTTTCATGCTTACTTGCACAACTAATACATCTTGCACCATTTTGGCCATATATTGTGCATTTTAACTCCAATTTGCATCTTGTTTGTGGCATTATTTTTAGAATTCTACCTACCACCATATTATATAGGTTTTGTATGTGTTATGTATCTCATAATTTTTTTATAATCATTAAAACCACATTTTAACCTCTTGTCATTACTTTCAGCTTAGATTTAATTCCTTTTACCCCTCCCTATTTCACCGAAGGGGGCATATCACCGGGAGTCCCCTATCACCCCCTTTATGTTGTCATGCATTTAAACATCATGAATCCAACACCTTGAAATTTATACCACGATGTTTCACCATGAATCTCTCCTGATGACCTAATCTGGGGGCAACAATCACTGAACATTTCCCAAACACGATCACACACTATAACCTCTTAATTCCCTCTAATGACGTAACTTGGGGTCAATAAGTGACTAAAAATCCTTTTCCGTGACATCCCATCAATTTCTAAAGCAACTTGCCCCAAATGACCTAACTTGGAGGCAACTAGCGAAAAACCTCTTTATGAGTAACTAATCAAAACAAATCAAAATCAACATGTTCAAATCAAATCATGTCATTCAAACCTACAAGAAGTCTCCCAGAGGGACATAACTTGAAGTCACACTCGTCACTTCATTCCTAGATGACCTAACTTGGGAAATTTATTATATATACCACCTTTTCTTCCGTGATGGCTTAACTTGGAAAGCCACCCCGCTCTCTATCACATTTTCTTCCGTATGACCCATATTAAAAGCCATCCCATTTCTCTATCACGTTCACTTTCAGCTGACCCATCTCATTCTCTATCATGTTCTCTTCCAAATGACCCAACTTGGAAGCAATCCTATTCTCTATAGCATTCAATTCCATATGACCCAACTTGGAAGCTATCCCATTTCTCTATCACATCCACTTCAAGATGACCTAACTTGGAAGCCATCTCATTCTCTATTACGTTCACTTCTAGATGAACTAACATGGAAGTCTTCTACATTGAGGTGACACCCATGGATTGGGGGAAAGAGTGTTTTCCCCCTTATCACTCTTATATGGATCAACTATTTAAACTGAAATCATCTAGATCTAAAATCACCACTTTTTGATTTGAGTCCTGTCTACAATTCTTAGATTTAATGGATGTAGTTCAAGCTTGGATAATAACACAATTTTTTCCCTACACTCTCCTTCCGTGGTAGAATGCCAAAATCCTCCAGCTTATTCCATTCTCATACAATTTTTGGGTTGGAAACTTATCACTCCCCACCCACCTATTTGATATTTAACCACGTTTAAAATCATCTAATCATCATTTTTGGTTTCCACACTTCATTGTGACACTTGCACTGTTATGTTGCATGGATCAACTCACTAATCCATGGTTCGAATGCTTCTATAGTTCTATCGGCACGCTTCTACTACATATATATGATTTCTTCTACAACTTGGGCTTCTCCGGCTTTCTCTTAGGTACGCATCTCTATCTACTTTATGTTACCAAGATTTCCACTCACCAACATAAAGTGGGGAAAATTTAGTCACAAAATCACCCATTTACTATTACATTTATACCGCTGGTATGTTATTTTATATATGGATCTTGCGTGATAAAATTATTCACTAGTGAGCCATCCCTAGGTCTTGTCGTCACTCAGTCAGACGTCATTGTGTTTGTCTAGTTCAATCGTCACATGTCTCTACAGTTTTGGGCGTCTTTTAGGATGTCTTAGATGTCATGTTTTACTTGTTTTTCATCTCTGTGTCTGCTCCGAGGCACTTAGGGTAGAACTGTGGTACCCAGTCCATGATTTTAGGCACCCGTGTCATCATGATTTGTGGTCTTAATTTCTATGTTCGAGGTCGGTCCTAAGGTCACCTTGTGTATTCCCCTATGTTGTAGTCAACAGTTTCAGGTCACTAGTGTTGAAATTTGAGCAAGAGATACCTATATAAACAAAGCATACTCACTACATTATGGGTGAACATCTTACACTTCAAGGTGAGTTATCTACTAAGGCAAGGGACTACATTTGGGATTTTACATCTACATCACACAAACATAGGGGAAAGGATATTATTATTTCCATTCCATCCACCATTTTTTCATTCTACATTTAGTTATTGCCCCCTACTATTGTGCCATTGGCACTAGGGAATCCTAGGCATAAACATTACACACTTAATCACATAGAAATACATTGGGTCCAAAATGTAGTGCAACACGAAGTCGTAAGTCCACTGGTTTGGCAACTGAGGTTAATATTCATTTACAACGACATATACGACAACACAAAGACACTTGTGTGACAAGAGTGAAGTTAAGATAGGGCCTTTATGACACCTCTAGTTCCAAATCCAGAGCTTCCACACTATCTACAACACCCAGATTAAAGACCAGTGGTGCCCTAGGTGCCCAAGTACACCTCCAGTGCCCCAATATAGACATACAACCAATTTCAGCCCTTCTTGAGCCCTTTTCATTATAATTTTCCCAGTCAGTACACCAATCTGCAATAATTCGACATAGCCGGTAAGTCATTTATAGGTTAGTAACATATACATTTATTTCCATTATTTTAATAATATATATATATATATTTATATATTATATTTAATATATAAATATATATATATATATATCAAAATATAAAAAAAAAAATAGTTAGCTTCTATATTCCATTATAACACTTAGTTTTCTATTTAGATTAACTATTAAAATACATTAGACAAATCCCTCTTTCCTATATTTTAGTTAATAAAAAGAGACAAGGAAGTTGAATGATAAGGATGGGAGGAATTTTTCTCATACCATGAGTGCCATTTGGAGAGTGTGAATTTTTTCCATGTGTTTTTTATGGGCAAAATTCACTAGAAAACAGACACCCATACCATAGTGTCAATTTTTTTAATGTTACACCTTTCCAAGACACCCCTAGGTAAACCTATGCCCTACACCAGTCCTATCATGTCATTTAAATGGTCAATATGTGAGTGTCATCCTTCCCTATAGGCAATTTAGGAAGAAAAAGAGCATTCAACTACTTTTGGAGTAATGTATCAAAAATGGGTTTTCAAGCAATCTTAGGAAGGGCTATCATCAACTTTCCTAAGGCAAGTGCACAACCCCTGGAGTGGATTAAAGGTCCAAATTCATCAAGGAGGAATATTTAATAGCTAGGACCATTACTGCAACTGATTTAGGAATATTTTGGGAAGATTCGTATGTTTAGAAGCTAGTTCACAAAAAGCGGGTCTTTAAGGTTGAAAGAGCTTGCATCGGTAAAGTGTACCTAAACATAAAGAGGTGATCCAGGAGCTATAGAATGATTTTTGATCAAAAAAAAAAATCAATATAATTTTTTTTAACCCTCTACATGGTGAAAAAGTATACCAATCTCAAACCCCACACATTTTTCTAGACATCTCATTCTTTCCATGCATAACAAGTAATCTCAAAAAAAGAGGTTTCTTAAGGTGTTTTAAGAAGAATTAAGGCATGGGATCCATCCCATACTTCTAAAAATTCCTTTTATATGCATAATCATATAAATAAGCATTCAAAACTTCAGCCAGGAGCTCAAATTATGGTCATTTAAAGTCACCCTCCAAGGTACGTTGTTCGATAGTCAATTTCAAGGTGGGGCATGTGGCAACACAACGCGAAGGCACACTTTTGTGTCCTCATTGTCCCTTACCATGGGGAAAAGAGGGAAAAATAATTTTTCCCTTACCCCTTTAAGCACTTTAGTCGCATCATATGACCCCGACGACTCACTTTAAACACCTTTGACTAGTTTGACTTTCTCCTTCAACTCCTGCATGCATGCCACTTGTTAGGATAAGGATAAGAAACCTTTTTGTGTACTTATTGTCCCAAACCAAGGGTAAAATGGGGAAAAATTGCACCCCACCCCCTCTCTTTGTGCTCAAAGATTATATATTCATAACCTAGCCATTTTTGTGCTCATATCCCCACATTCTCCATCTGTGCCGAAAATCTTCTAGATTTTATGCTCGAATCCATCCTCCATCATTTTCATCCTCCAATAATTATTGGCATATCCTATTAATCTGAATAAGATAGAACCATGAAAAAAACATGGATTTTTGAAGACTCCACATGAAATTTATCACCAAGAAATTTGTAACACATGAGGAGAATTTTTTCATAACTAAAAATCAAAGCGGTGCGAATCGACGCGGGGTTTTTGAAATATTGTAGTTTTCCAGGTGCCTTGAGGATCAATTAATAGATTTCACATGCAAGCCCTATATTTTTTGCAGCGTGAAAAGAAACCCTAGTTTCCCCATGACAAATTTTTGAATTTTAAAATCTCCATTTCTAGAGCTCGGGTTGATGTGAAATTTCAAAGGTGTGACGAAGATAAAAAATCCATATCGAAAAACTAATTTATTTAAAACCGAGGTATAGAACACCACTTTTAAAAATATTAAGCATCCTACACATGCACTTCCTATTTTTAGTAAGTCTTCAAAAAGAGTAGTTTCAGTGGAAGAAGTGTGCACAAAGGTCATCCAGAAGGACAATTTGACTGATCGGATTCAAAAAGGGTGAAAAATTTTCGATTACTAAAAATATTAACCACCCTTTTTAGGTTCATAGAATTGTATTAAAATCCATGAAACTTGAATTCATAGACATCAAATCAATCCCAGCTTCAATTGTCATTCTATTTAAGGTGATCGGATCTTAAAGGTTATAATTTCTCATCCAAGTGTGTAACTAGAAGAATGAAGGAATGATGGCAATTCACAGTTTGAAGTGATTGTTTAATTTTGTGGAATGAGAATTCTTAAGTGTTCAAATACACCTCTTTAGAGCTTTCTAATCAGTGCATTAGTATGGCCATGTTTCAAAGGTCATTAGGGTCCATTTTCAGGTTTAAACATCTTGAAGGGATCTTGTGGAGCGACACTTGTGGTCAACAAAGGAATCATCATTCAACAATGTTTTTAAACACTTAGTTCAGTGGTGCTCATTGCATCATCCAAAGGAGGTTTCTCATGGTTTAAAGCATTCAAGGATCCAGAGTTCACTACATTAGAGTGTTTCATTGGATCACCCGAAAAGGATCAATGAAATTCATCTAAAGCGTTTTCTTCATCGAATTGTTCTCTCCCCATTATTTCTCTCTCTTCCCCTTATCTATCCACCATGTTTTATTTATTTGTTGGAGTTGCACTTTTTCATTATTCCTTAATTATTTTAAAAGTGACTTTAATTTTCAATGTAGTAATCCAACCTTATTTCATAGAGAGGGGAATTAATCTTGTTCCTAAGAATGTGAAAATCACGAGTTGTGTAAGGCATATGAAAATTCATGTGGGGGTAGGTGAATATATTTCCAAAGTCTATAAATTGTAAAGGTACCATCTTTTCAATGGGTTGTCAATTTTGTGTGTTCATGAGAGAGCATTCCTTGTGAAGAAGAAAAAAGATAACACTTCCTCCATTTTCTCATCTCTATGTTCTTGTCACTAATTATTGTACAATTTTTCTACAGCATCAATGAAGAAAGGAGTTTATTGCCTTTTTGGATAAAGAGATTTATGATACTTTTGCTCAAAATCTTAACTTATCTTGTTGCCCTTTCCAAAATGATGTTTCTTCTAATCTATGTTTGTTGGAATTTTTGGTTAACGGTTGTAGGAGTATGATTTTCTACCTACAATGTTAATCCCTCTCTCCTTTCTAAATATCCTCAAAAATTCCTCTCTAGCATGTGATTGTTAAGATTTTTCTGAAGAGTCAATGGAGTGCCCCATTGGATCCTCGGCCGTAAGGCCACCATAGAGTAAAATTTCACAGACACATATAAATATGGAGTTACACTTTTGTTCAAGTAGAGGGACTTAGATTCCCAAATCATTAGCAAGATATCCACCAAATTTTCCACCGACAAATTTTCTTACCACTAGGATTTTGCACCACTATGGGGTAGAATTAGTAGAAATTTGTACCAAAAATATGACCATAAAATCCTAAAAATTATATATTCCAAAAATTTAAAAAACAATAAAAATTTCAAAAAACAGAAAAATAGGGTTGATGGAAATCCATTATTGAGAGACACACTGTCAATTCCTACAAGTGACCATTCATATTCCTATTAGTGCAAATCAGCAGCACCCCTGGATGTTGATCAGATTTCTAGTTTGACATTTTGGACATCCAGTGTGATTGCACAACATTGAATCTTTTCCCCAAGTGTGGGACTTGTAAAAATGGGAAAAGAATCTCCAGGTTAGAGGCTGGTTCCTCAACTCCTCTGATCAGGTGTATTACTTGCAAGTTGCAGAGGTTTAAACTCAAAATCCTACTCTAAATTCCAAGGGGACAGAGATAGAGAATGCAAAAGAAATAAAACTAAGACTAATGAGGTGATACACCAAAGGAGTGGTGAACATTCTTTACTTCGCAAATTGACACAGATCATAGAAATGCAACAAAACATCATGCACAAACTGATGAAATGTAATGAAAGGTTAGAAATGAAGAAAACAACACAAATAGAGGATTGAAACTCATTCACAGAGCTTGAATTATCATTTCCAATATAAAAATACATGCATTACAACATCTGAGAGGCAGAAAACATGTTACAATCTTGGAACAGGTATGATATTCCACAAAATCACTTTTCAAGGTGAAAGAGGGAGCCTGCAAAACATAAAAATGTCCAACCACTCAAAAATGAGCTAAAACTGGCTTTTACAATGTAAAAATGAGCCCAGGAGAGAGAAACGCGGGAAAACATGAGAGGAGCTTCAACCACCAACAAAAATGTAATAAAACAACATGGGCATCCTTAAAGGTCCATTCCCTGACATTTTTCACCATGCTAGGAGAGAATGCGAGCCATTCTTCATTAAAAATGGTGGTTGAAACATCATTTCTGTTGATTACCACGTGCCAGAGGTGTTTTTCAATTTTATCTCTCCAAACTCCATCAAAATACAAAATTGAGCCTGAAATCATGTAGAGAATTTCACCAGCTTTCCGTTGATATAAATAACATGAAAAATCGAGCTCTGGATCGAAAGTTATGGTCATTTGAAAATTTAGGGCAAAACAGGGCCAAAACGGGTTGGTGGGCCAAAAATTTGAAATTTTCCCACTTTTTTGCATTTGGGAAAATTTCCCCAAAATCTCCATGCCCCACCGATTTGGTGCCACGTGGCACGTTCTGATTGGATGCGGGCCTTCTACACTTCATTTTCCATCGTTTTGGCTATTGGAAAATTTTCCAAAATTCTCCGCCAAGCCGATGACCTGAGGACACGTGGCATGATATGATTCACCGCGGGCATCTTCTCTTAAATTTTCCATCATTGTTGACCATTTTCCCGAGCTGGACATGTGGCAGAACCCTATTGGACGTGGGCCTTTCCCTTTTGATTTTCTCCCCGCAGGCCTATCTTGCATTTTTGTCGCCACATGGACACGTGGCAAGATCCCATTGGCTCGTGTTTAGGGGTGGACTTTTCCTTTCAATATTTTCTTTCGATTTTGCTTGGAAAAAATATCCCAATTTCTCCCACACTCCACCAGTTGAAGACACGTGGCAAGTTTCCATTCATTGCGGACATGCGGGGCTAACATTTCTCCTTTTCTCCAACCTTTGGGAAATTTTCCCACTTCTCCCTGCCACTCTGTCACTCCAATGCCCTCGGGACACATGGCCTCGATATCATTGGTCATGCGGCCTTCAGCCGGAAATTCCTCTTTTCCTCTCACAAAAACACTTTACCAAATATTCAATTTTACCTCCACCCTCCGCCACTCCTTTCCTCTAGAGACACGTGCAACAATGTGATTGGATGCGGGCCTGGCGTCGAAAATTTTACTTGTATCAACCCTTAGGAAATTTTTCTAATTTCTCCCCGCTTAGACACGTGGCAACATCTAATTCATCGACGAACCTTTGGGGCAAAAATTCCTTTTGAAAACTTGGTAAAATTCCAAGTTTACCTCCACCTTCTCGCCCCCTTGAGGACACGTGGCCTCATCTTATTGGCTCGGGCTTTTCAGGGAAAATTTCCCACAAAATCTCTGCTGAGCCATAACTTCAAAAATACATGGAGTTAGGAGGAAAACTTTACCTTTTTGGAAAACTGAGAAAAATCTCTATCCAATGGTGTCATTTCCAGAAGGTCTTGAGTTCCTGAAAAGCAAAATATTATGACTGAGGCACAAGAGAGGGAAGAATGAAGGGGGTTAGCCACAAAATGTGCAAGGGGAACATTTTGGATAACAATTCCAAAGTGTCCTTTAACATTCCCATTGCAGAATTTTTCTTAAAAACATGACTAAAAGGAGATGTACCATGCTTTGAACATGCTAAGAGGAATTATTGAACCCATTTTTTAGGCTTTGTAAAAATCCTAAGAAAATATCAGAGATAACCCATACTACTTCTCTTAAGCCTTGTCCCCATCTAATTCATCAAGTGGTACTCCTGGTAATCCTATTTAAACACCTATTGATACTCTCTCCACAAATTCTTCCATCTTTCAACCACCATTGAACATTTAATTTCCTAGTGAGGAAGAAGAAGAACCAGAAAAATAATTAGGAGAAGGATTTGTTTAAGAAGTGCCGAAGAGGAAGCAAAAACAACATTGATAGACGAAGAAGGAGAAAGACCCCAACCCATTGTTCCATGGGGAGGAATACAGCCCACTTTCTCTCACACCTCCTCTTCATGGTCTACCAATGTGTTCCCGCAAGAACTTCCCAAAATTAAAAGGTGACGGAACCCAACTTCCTAAAGAACGCATCTCTGCCTTCATCATATCATGCGGAATTATTGGAATCGAATATGATGACATTGTTATTAGATTTTTAATGGAATCACTTAAAGACAAATCATTGAATGGCTATACCTACTACCAGCTTGGATCAATCACCTGCTGGGATGACATCAAGACTTCCTTCGAGGAAAGATTCAAATCAACTGAAGACTGTTAGGATCTCTTGGTGTAATTGGGTTAAATTAAGAAAGGATCTAACGAGACTATGAGGGGCTTCATAACATGTTATAAAAAGTTACTCAAAAGGATACCTCTGGAAGATGTTCCCTCAAATAACAACGTAAAAATGTTCTTCATTAGTGCTCAAATTCCAGAGGTAGGATTATTTCTCTCGAAGGGTTCAATTAGGAATCAACAACCCTTCAAAGGTTAAAGCTCAATGTCTTAGAGACGAGACAATAGATCCATTACTATAGAGAATGGTAAATGAAATGGAATTTTTGAAGAGGGAAGTTTTTCAAAGAACATATCCTCAAAAACATAACAAAAATCAAATTGTAGGGGCACCATGAAGGCTTTCCTTGAGGTCACACTGTAATGCTAGTTGCAGGACTCAAGAATATAAAGAAGAACTTAAAAATAATGTGAAGAAGGTGATTACCTAGAGGTTGAAAAAGTAGAGAATGATACATAAATCAGATTCTCGTGAGTATTTCAAAGGTGATGATGATGAGAAAATATAGGCACATAGTCTCTCATGTGTAGTTTTCACCCACTCTCGGTCCCAAAATAGAGCTTCTTCCTCCAATATCACATACAAATAAGAAGAGCAAGATCCCCTTATGGTGACTCTACCAAACAAAATAATTAGTCAAGGATCTCCACTTCCACTGTGCATGGAGTCTGCGTTGTAAAAATTAGATCCCATGACAAGAAAGAGGTCACTGCCATCCCAAGGAAGTCTCCTAATGCTTCTTCTAAACCTAAACCCGGTTCTATAAAATCTAGTCCTACAAAATTTCCTAGTGTACCTTTCAAAATAACCTTCATTACTCAAACATCTACCCTTGCTTCCAAGCCTATCCCAAATCCAATAGTAGTGGCTTCATCTCCACTATTCGTATTCTACTCATTTTTTCATCATTAAACATGCAAACAAAAACAAAGTGCAAATTTCTAAAACCGAATACTGCAGACTCATCTTGAGCAATTTGAGAGATGTGTCCAACATATCAAGAGTAGTAGTTCAAGCCCTAACACTTTGATTCCTAGTTCTAAACGACTAATAACAAATCCCACTTGCACCTCCATAATAGAGCTTTCTTTCTTTGAGTGCATCAAAGAATGATAAGGTCGACCCTTTCTACGTCTCCATTGTCATTGGGAGTACATTTTGAATAATTTCATAATAGATTCAAGTGCCTCTAACAATGTAATGCCTGTAAATGTTGCCAAGGCTCTCAAACTCACCACAACTCAGTGCGGTGGCTCTTGTTACTCCATGGAGTCAAAAGAGGTCCCACTTGTAGGGAAGGTTAAAGATGCACATGTGGCCCTCACAAATTCCAGACAAGAAGGTTTCAATGATGATCTTGGTAGAAGACATTTTGGATTCATTTGGAATGGTGCCAAGTAGAAGTTTCTACCAATAGTTGGGATGGAAAATCCATATGAATTGGTCTTCTACAACCATTCTGGTTAAGGGAGACATGGAAAAATTATTTCCTGAGAAGAAGATGAGGTATAAAGTACAAAAGGCAGAAACCCGTGAGCCAACATCCTTTACCAAAATAGTGGGAGGATGAATCATTTTGTAACAACTGAAGAGGAGGATGATATTCCCATCTTGATAGGACCAAGTATCCCTTTCTAAGGAGGTATTGATCTTGAAGAAACATTGAAGAACTTTGAGTTATAAGTGGATAGCCCCAAGTTACCAGATGATGCGAGCCATGACTAAGATGAAGTGAACCTTGGTAAATTCTAGGATGAGGAATCAACCTATGTGCATACCCATGAAGAGGAGATATTATCATTCTCATTTGGAGATGAATATTCTCTCTATCATGTCATACATGGAGAAATAAATCCAATTTGTAATGATCCCTCAAAATGTTTGAAAGAATAATTTGTGCAAGAACTCCTAAGAGTTGTGAAAGAAAAATAATACCCTAATCCAATATTTTATGATCCCTCAAAAGGTTTGGAAGAATAATCTATGCAAGAACTCCTAAGAGATATGGAAGAAACATAATACCTTGAGCTTAGTATCAAACTCCTGATGTGATCTAGTGTTCTTCAAGATAAGCGTGAATCTAATTCTAGTTTCTTAAGTGGTTCAATAATCGGTCATGATGTATTAAAGAAATGCGAGGAATTCAATGTTCCCCCAGAGCCTATTGATGATGGATATAATGATGAAGTTGAAGCTTTCTATTTTCCATTCAAAGGGAAGTTTCCCTCCATGATGAAAAATTCTAAACCAATAATTATGAGATCCTCAAGTTTAAGACTCCCTCCACAAATAAGTAGTATAATACCACTATCTCCAAAATAATGAAGCCATGCCTCTCGAGGGTTGTTTTGAATTTCTGAACAATTTTTTTCAAATGAATGCAAAGATGAGCTTCTGGCAGTACCAAAAAGGAATTTTTACAAGAAATATTGGAAGCAACAGAAGACACAAAAGATATTGAGCTAAGTCTTGACCTCTTAGCTCAAGCCATGGCCATGTAAGATAGGTATGAGGTTATGCCCGACTCTTCACTAACCTTCCAAATACATCATAATGAGATGGGTCAAAAGGATGAATTCAATTATTTTTGTGGAAAATATTTCCATGAACATAAATGTGGGAATGAAAGGATCTCGAGAATATTCCAAAAATTGAACAAAAACCAGTTTTGTGGCAACGACAAGATACTCAATGAAAAATCAACAATATTGATGAACACAAGACAATTGGCATTCCAAAATGGATTTCAAAAAGAATGAAGGCAATGGATTTTCTGAGTGAAGCGATGAGCATGACAAATATCTTGTAGGATAACTCTTCCAAAGTACACAGAGACAGTCATGAAAGCACTTGGCTTTTATAAGCGATTAAGAGAGGAGGCTAATTTTTTGAACCATTCAATGTCTTCACGGAACATCATCGCTCGTGTTGCCCACTCGGGGGTAAATTCTAAGAATAAAAGAGCACTTCATTGAAATTAATTTTTCCCCACATTGTACCATAGGTGATTTAGGTGTGTGTTTCCATTTCATGTTGTGCGTGTTCTTTCCTTTTCGTGTGTTTTTGTTTCCTTTTTTTCGTGTGTGTGTGTGTACTCCTTCTAGCTATCTTTTGTAAATGACTATGTGAAGCCTAATGGTTAAAGCACTGGTCTGATTTAAAATTAATATTCTAGGATTTCTAGTGTCATGTCGTTGTTGTGATCAGTCCTAAACATGTCCCCAAGCTAGAGCTAGTTGTTGTCCTATGTTTTTGCATGGGAAAAATTCACTAGAAAACATGACAACCATACCATAGTGTCAAATGTTTATAATGTTACACCTTTCCAAGACACCCCCTAGGTCAGCCTATCCCCTACATCAGTCCTATCATGTCATTCAAATGATCCATACGTGAGTGTCATCCTTCCCTGTAAGTGATTTAGGAAGAAAAAGAGCGTTCAATTACTTCGGAGCAATATATCTAAAATTGGGTTTTCAAGCAATCTTAGGAAGGGCTATCATCAGCCTTCTTAAGAAAAGTACACAAATCCTGGAGTGGATAAAAGGTAAAAATTCATCAATGAGGCATATTTAATAGACAAGACCATCAATGCAACTAATTTAGGAAGATTAAAAGGTTTAGGATCTAGTTTACCAAAAGTAGGTTTTTGAGGCCAAAGGAGCTTGCATCGCAAAAGAGTACCTTAACTTAAATAGGTGACTCTGGGATATCTAGAATGAGTTGTGAGCCAAAAAAATTATCAATGGAAATAATTTTCAACTATTTACATTTTGGAAAAAAACAAATCAATCTTAAACCCCATACATTTTTTCCATACATGACAGGTGATACCAAGAAAAAGGAGGTTTTGAAGGTGTTTCAAGCTGAATTAAGGAATAGGAACCATCCCATACTTATCAAAAGGAATTTTCTATGTAAAATAATATAAATAAGTGCGCAAATATTCATTTGGGAGCTCAAGCTATGGTCATTTCAAGTCGTCCTCCAAGGTACGTTGATCGACGCTTAGTTAATTTCAATGTGGACACATGGAAACACCACAATGAGGTGTAATTTTGTGTCCTCGTTGTCCCTTACCATGGGTAAAATAGGGATAAAAAAGTGCACCCTTCCCCCTTTAAGTAATTTGGTCACACCATATGACCCCGATGATTCACTTTAAAGACCTTTAAACAGTTTGACTTCCTCCTCCACCAACTCCCGCATGCATGCCACTTGTCAGGCTAGGGCTAAGGCACTTTTTTTGAACCTATTATCCCAAACCAAGGGGACAATGGGCACAAAAATGTTCCTCACCCCTTTGACCCCGTGATTCCTTATACAACTCATATTTTTCCCCTAGGTGCTACTTTCTCACTCCCCCTCCATTCGTCTCGACCGGTGAATGAGTGACACTTTTCATGAAAGGGATAAGGAAAATTTTTGTGCACCTATTTTAAGAAAAAAGGGGATAATGGGGGAAAAAATGCAACCCACCCCTCTCTTTGTGCTCAAAGCTTTTATATTCATAACTTAGCCATTTTTGTGCTCATATCCCCACATTCTTCATCTACTACCGAAACTCTTCCAATTTTTTTGCTCGAATCCGTAATCAACCATTTTCATCCTCCAATAATTACTAACATGTCCTAATAATACGAGGAAGAGAAAATCATGAAAAAACCCAAATTTTTGAAGACTCCACATGAAATTTATCGCCTAAAGAACTTCGTAACTTTGTGAGGAGAATTTTTTTAATAACTAACAAACTGATGAACAAATTAACGTGGGTTTTTTTTTACTATCTTCTATTTTTCCAAGAACCTTGATGATCTAAGTAATATATTTCACATGCATGCCCTGATTTTTTCAAAGTGAAGAAACCCTAGTTTCTCCACGACATATTTTTTTGAATTTTAAAATTTCCATTTCTAGAGCTCCGGTTGATGTGAAATTTCGAGGTGAAACGAAGAGAAAAAACCATATAAAAAAACTAATTTGATTGAAAACCAAGGTCCAGAACACCAATTTATAAAAATAGTAATCCTCCTACACAAACATTTGTTATTTTTAGTAAGTCTTCACAATGAGCAATTTCCATGGAAGAATTGTGCTTAAAGTTCATCTAGAAGGAAAATTTAACTGATAAGAGTAAAAAAGGGTGGAAAATTTCCACTTACTAAAAATAGTAACCTCCCATTTTTAGGTTTAGGGAAGTGTATCAAAAGCCATGAAGCTCAAATTCACAGACATCAAATCAATCCCGCATTCGAGTCATCACTATATTCAAGGTGATAGGATCGTCATGGTTAGAATTTCTCATCCAAGTGTGTAACCCGAAGAACAAAGGAATGATGAAACTTCACATTTTGGAGTGATTGTTTCATTTTGTGGAATGAGAATTCTTAATTGTTCAAATGCACTTCATTAGAGATTTCTAATCAATGCAGTAGTACGATCAACTTGCAAAGGTCATCAGGGCACTTTCCAGCTTTAACCTCTTCATAAGGGATCTTTATGAGTGACACTCATGGTCACCAAAGGAATCATTCAATAGTGTTTCTAAACACTTAGTTCGGGGTGTCCATGCATCATCCAAAGGAGATTTCTCATGGTGTAAATAACTCAATAATCCAGAGTTCACTATAATGGAGTGTTTCATCGAGATCACCCGACAAGAATCATCGACCTTCAACAAGTATGATTCTTCATCGACATTGTTCTCTCCCACTTTTTCTCTCTTATCTACCCCTTTCTCTCTCCTCCATGTTCTATTTCTTCATTGGGGTTGCAATTTTTCATTATGCCTTGATTATTTTAAAATTGACTTTAAATTTTAATGTAATAAGTCACCCTTATTTTATAAAAGGGGACTTAATCTTTTTCATAAGAACGTGAAAAGTCACGAGTTGTGTAAGTCATATGAAAGGCTATGTGGGGGTAGGCGAAGAGGATTTTCAAGTCTATAAATTGTAAAGGCACCCTCTTTTTAAGGGGTTGTCAATTTTTTGTGTTCACGAGAGAGCATTCCTTGTGAAGAAACAAAAAGATAGTATTTCCTCCATTTTCTCATCTTTATGTTCTTCTCATTCTCACTATTTTAAAATATTGCTATAACATCAATGAAGAAAGGAGTTTATTTCCTTTTTCATGAGGATATTTATGATACTTTGTGATTAGAATCTTAGCTTGAATTGTTTCCCTTTACAAAATTATATTTCTTATAATCTATGTTTGTTGGAACTTTCTTGTTAATGGATGTAGGAATTTGATTTTCTACCCACAACATTAATCCCTCTCTTTTCTCACTCACTTAGCCACACTCCTCAAAAATTATTCTCTAGAAAGTGATTGATAGCTTTTTCCACAGGTTTAATAGAGTTCCCTTGTTGTATCCCCATCCGTAAGGCCACCACAAAGTCAAATGTCACATGTGCATACAAATACGAAGTTGCACCATTCAAGTAGAGGGATTTTGATTCCTAGAGCATTGGCAAGATATCCACCAAAATTTCCAACCGAACAATTTTCTCGCCAACATAGATAAAAGAGAAACCTTTATTTTATTTTTTCATAATAGAGTTGCCACCATGATTATTAATGAATCAAGATGGTTAACCTATATATTCTCGTAAAGAAACACACACACAACAAGGAAAAGATAAAAAAGGAAAACAAGCCCAATATGAACAATAGGTGCGAGGCATAGGGGTTATAAAGGAACCAAGATGTTATCACACTACTTCAGAATTGGTAAGAAGTAAAAATAAAAATGCAACACAACGTCAAAAAAGAAGACAATCAAACAATCAACTATGCCCCTAATGCATGCCATAATGATGATTAAGTAGATGCAAATGTTCTAAAGGTGGGAATACGATCATACTAGAAGAGTGGAATATACTTAGAAAATCCCGAGACACTCTTGTTAGATCCTTTGTGCAAATGATCAGAGAGAAATTTCCCTAGGTGAAGTTATATCATTAATCATGAAAAGGGAAGAAAGTGATAGTTGTAATATTGGAACGATCACTAGGGCAGTAGATAAAGATATGACTTTATTCGATTGTGTTGAAAGGTTGAAATATTCACTTCAAGGGTTTTCCAGTTGTAGGATTTCTATGACAACAAAAGATAACTAAATAAAAGACAAATTATACCTTCATTGTAGATCTCTTGCAAACCTCAAGTAAAATCGTAAAAGCTTTTAAAACTATTTGAATCTTGTTAAAGATTTGATTACGAGATGCTACGAGAAAATTTCACAAAGATGTGGATGTCAATTTGGCAAAATTGGATGCAATTTGCTCAAAGATCCATGGATAGATTTACAAAGGAAATGAATTACTTTTATAGATGAGGGTAGAGCCATGAAAGGTTGATGGTTGAATCACCTGGGTTAGAAAGTAAACTTGGAAATCGGTAGTTACAAATTTACAAGAGCAATGGACATTTGGAATAACATAAGTTACATTCGGAATTTGAATTGCATGTACAATCCAATTGCCCCCACACTTCTAGGAATCTAGAAGTGGAGTCCAAGTGGGATATGGAAGTGTAGTTCAAGTGTAGTTGACTAGAATAGGTGGAATTAAATAACTAAATTTAATTAGTATTTAATTATGAGGAGATAATTAACCATTTAAATAAATAAATGTTTAATTATATTAGCTAGAAAGGTGCTAGGAATTAATTTAATTAATTCCAAGAGCATGGTAGAATTAAATTAATCTAATTAGTATTTAATTGTGAGGAGATAATTAACCATTTGAATAAATAAATGTTTAATTATATTAGCTAGAAGGCGTTGGGAATTAATTAATTCCAAGATCATGGTAGAATTAAATTTATTTAATTTGTGAGAAGATAATTAACCATTTAAATAAATAAATGTTTAATTATATTTGTTAGAAAGGTGTTAGGAATTAATTTAATTAATTCCAGAGCATTGTAGAATTAAATTAATTAATTCTAAAGGGCGAAATATAACTTAGGTGATAGAATTAAATTTTAATTAATTATAAAAGGGAGTATTTGAATGAAGAAATTAATTTAATTAATTCCGAAGGGGTATATTGCGATAGGATATAATTAATTTAATTAATTATAATTGGATAAAGGTGAAATAGAAATATGTATGTATTTTTAGGGTGTCTACATTTTCTCCTTTTTAAAGTGCTATTACAAAGTAATAGTAATTTAAAGATAGTAGACGCATGCATATTAGTGAGTGGAAAGCGGTGAAGCATTTGGATGCCCCAAAAGGATATGATGGTAAGGGAATGCCCCCTCAAGCGGGTGGATGACATAGCAAGGTGGTGGACGACCGCTTGATAGGAAAGAGACAAGGAAGTTGAACAATGAGGATGGGAGGAATTGTGCTCGTAGCATGAGCGTCATTTGGAGAGTGTGAATATAAGAGAAACATTTATTTTACTATTGCACAATAGAGTTGTCACCATGATTATTAAGGAATCAAGATGGTTAACCCATATGTGCATAAATAAACACATACACAACAAAGAAAAGAGAAAAGGAAAACAAGCCCAATATGAACAATAGGTGTAGGCATCAGGGTTATAAAAGAACCAATATGTTATCACACTATTTGCAATTGGTGCAAAAAGTAAACATCAATAATGCAACACAACATAAAAAAAAGACAATCAGCTATGCACCTAATGCTTTCCATAATGACGATTAAGTAGATGCAAATTATCCCAAGGTAGGAATATGATCAGATGGAAGAGTAGAGTATACTTAGAAACTCCTTGAGACACTCTATTTGGATCCATTGTGCAAAGGATCTGAGAGAAATTACCCTGTGAAGTTATATTGTGAAGGAAAAATAATTTTTGACCGACCCCAAGTATAGTAAGTAGTTGTGCAAAGGGAAGAAAGTGATAGTTATAAGATTGGAACAATCACTAGGGTAGTAGATAAAGGTATGACTTTATCGATATTTTTTTGAAAGTTTGAAATACTCACATTAAGAGTTTTCTAATTGAAGGGTTTATGTGATAATTGAATGTTCGTTAGAGAGTTTTGTAATTTTTTATTTTTTTGGAATTTTTGGAATATTTGATTTTTTTAACGATTTTACAATTTTTGGAAAAAATGAAGCAAAGAAAAAGAGCGGTGTTTTTATGTTACATCAGATTTATTATGGACTAACGATGAAATTGAAAGCATTAAACAAGCATGTAAAACAAACTCGGTATGAACATGAAGAAACCACACCAAAGTTATATGTGAACTAGGATCAAAAGGAATTTTCCTACAATTGGTCTACAATAAAGGTAAACAAAGTACAACAAAATAACAAATTGAAAAGAAGATAAAGCATAATCATAATGTTGAAAAACCGTAACAATAAAACATAATTGGAAATAATGACATATAATGACACTCTGAATGTGTTCCATATTGAAGAACTAGACAAATATGAATGCCCCCAAGAAATAGCTTAGAATGCAAGAGTATTGGATTGGGCTGAAGAGAAGAGTGATGCTTAGATACTCCAAAAACTCTTGTTGGATCCCATTGAAGTTTGATCTGTATTGGATTAAAATGTGAAATCCAAGTGTGCCCCATAAAAGTTATATTACGAAAGGGTAAATGATTGCTTGAGCATAGATATACACCATGACCAATAAAGATGATTAAGGAAAGATGATCTAGAACAATCATGATGAGCACCATCAAATGGTGAAATTATTGAACTGTCTTTACCAGGTTGTTGAAATTTGGTTAATTTTTTTAATGTTTTGATGTTGACAATTTTATACAATTTTTTAATTTTTGGAACAATTTTATTTATTTTTGTATTTTTTGAAACATATTTGAATTTTTTTATAATGTTTAAAAAATATTTGAAGGTTTTTTTAATTTTTAAAACATATTTGAATGTTTATGGATTTTGGAAACATATTTGAATGTTTTTAGATTTTTGACTCGAGAAAAAGGGTTGCATGTACTTGAACACAAGTGCAAACAATTAGAAGCATTCCATTACATTGGAAGAAGTATAGATTATTTAATGATATGATGCCTCACTCCACCCGTGACTCCATGAAACTAGGAAGATGTGAGAGATCATCTCTAAGAGTGAAGAAGGACGTGAAAATAAGGTGAATAGTGATATGAAGGTGAAGATATTGATACTAAGACAAAAGTCAGTAACAATGATCCATGTAAGAAGAATGTAACTCATCTTTAGTCAAGATTATCTAATCAATTCCAAGATGATTCTACTTTATAGGTTTTGACTAGAATTAGATTCGTAGATGGCCTACTGATTGGTAAAATACGATTGAAGGAACTTTTGTCTCGTTTTAACATGAACATTTAAATTACTTCTCGGAACTTTTGATTAAGCACTTTTGATTCATATTTGATAAAGGTTTTATTTGTTGATTGAATTTGTGAAGGACCCCTTACATGTTGCCCCATGTCACTAGTAAGAGACATGGCTCAACATCGAAGACAAAATGTAGGTGAGTAATGGCATCTTCCTGTATTCCCAGGCCTCATACTACTATTGAGAAGCATGGGCTTATCATCGAAGACTGTGAAGGAAGAAAGGTGTAATAATTGAATCATTATTGCTTTAATATTTTTAAATTGATTTTTCCTTTTATATAAATTATGTGCTTGTTGGGAAGGAACATTTTTCCCTCAAGTCTCAGTCGTATGCGACTAGTTGGACATACGTATTCAACACCGTAAACTAATATCAACAGTAAAAAAGGTCTGGGTAAAGAAGTTTAGTGTTTTCTGTTAAAGAGAGAGCTTATTTGAAAGGAGGATTTTGACATTAATAAGCTTCAAGAAAAAACCATAGGTAAAAATACCTAAAATTGTAGAAACCATAACAAAGATGAGACACACAATGCCCAATAGGAATAAGGTTCACTTGTGTCATGATAGGTGAAGAATGCGAAGATATGATAATGTTGTGATTAAGATATATGCCAATAGATGGAATGATTAACATTATTTGCACTTGTTTTTCCACTTATTATTTTCAAATAGTGATTTAAACAAAGGTTTAATACATAGTTTATTTTTTGTTTTATACTTTTGAATTTTTCTAAATTTTGAGGGATGAGGTATTTCAATGGACTCATCGGGAGAGAGGTCCATGTTTATGAAAATGGAATGGTATTGAATTACAAGACTTGGGTGGATGAAATATAAGTCAATCAAGAGGATTGAAATATTTTCGATCAATGATAGATGGAAGTAGTACGAATTTACGATACTTAGGTAGATGAAATCCAATTCAAAGAAGAGAATCAAATGATTCAATGAGTCCTGAGATACAAAAATTGGGTGGAAAGGGTCCAAGATAAAGGATTTAATAAAATGATTTAATGAGTCTGAGTTATGAGACTTGAGCTAACAAGATCCAAGTCAATGGAGTGAATCAAAAGATTCAATGAGTCCTGAGTTACGAGACTCGAGCGGATGGGATCGAGTCATGGAGTGAATCAAAATATTTAAGGAGTATCGATATATGAGACTCGGGCGGACAATTTAATCTACCTTGAGAAGAAGACTTTAAAATCAATTAGGAATTTTTTTGAAAAAATCTTCACACAAAAGATCTCTACATCTTGAAGTTTCTCAAAGTCCAAGTCCAAAAATTTGGAAATTTCAGATTTCAAACTTCAAGGATTTTCCCTTTTGGGGTTTAATTGGCTTAAATTGAAACTATGTTTTTCAAGTTCCGAAGTCTAAAACCCCAAAAGTCCAAAATTTTGGACTTTTAGGGCTTTCGGTTTCAAAACTCTAAGTCACAAATTTTAGAAATTTCCTTATAGAGTTTCAAAGTTTGAAACCCCAAAAGTCTTTAAATTTTGAGCTTTCGGGTTTTGAGTTTCGAACTAATGGTCATGCTTTTTGAAAAAAATCCTCTCGGACTTCCAAAGTCCAAAGTCTTGAAAAAATTAGACTTTTGGGCTTTCGGGTTTCGAACTCTCCCGATTATTTACGAGTCATTTTCTTTCGGACTTCCAAAGTCCAAAGTTTTAAAATTTTGACTTTCGGGATTTTGGTTTTGAACTCTTCCAAGCCTTTTCACATTTTCATCCCTTAATCTCTCAAAGCCAAACCCCAAAATTCCAAATTTTAGAATTTTGGGTTTTGATTTTGAACTTTCAGAGCTCTCACATTTAATTCCCACCTACCTCTGTATGGATTGAATTTTTTCCATTAATATCGGGTTTTTTCTATTTAAATCACATTTTCACCTGTCATTTTCACTTGACACTTTGCTCTAACAACTGATTTTTAATATTTCATACTTTTCAACGTCATCCTCAAGGTATTTTTTATTTTTGGTCTTTTCTTTTGGTTTAAGATCTTTTGTTTGTTTCCTCCTTGTTTATTTTCTTTGTTCTTCCTCTGCATACCTTGGGAAATGACAAATCTATTTCCCACCATGATTCCATGATTTGAGTTTCTGTAGGCACTCATAGTAGGGATCCTCTCGAGTTCTCTTATTTTCCCCCTCGACCTTTTATTTTTTAGATTTCAGAGATTCACATTTTTGAAGAACTCTCTTTTCAGAGAGCCTTGGATTGTTTGGCACTTCTCATTTTTGGGATTGTGCTATTCAGATTTCAGAGTCCTCATTTTCATTTTTAGACTTCTTCATTTTAGAGATCTCCATTTCTTCTCATTTCGATTTTGCATTTCAAGTTTTGGACTTCTCTCTTTAGGTTTTGAACTTGTCATTTTGGATTTCCATTTCATTTGTTTTTTGGAGATTTTGGGTTTTAACTTCTCTTTCGGGTTTCAGGTTTTGGAGACTTGTCTCTTTTGGGTTTCTAATTTTGGGTTTTTAGAGGTTGGAGATTTTTGGGTTTTTGGACTACCTTCTTTGGCATTTCAAAACATAGAATTTGATGTCTACTTCCACTTCCAAGGGCAAGGAAAAATGAAATACTCATTCCTCGGGGTTTCCCCTCACTCTTGCTTATCTTCTGACCTGGGAAACATAGGGGACACCAACCTTGGACAAATTGATTTTCCAGACTTTTGGGAAAGGGTGAAGGCCCCAAATAAGAAACCATGGATGCAAGGCTATATATGATAATGGGGCTTTCTCTTGCTTGCCGATTTTCCCACATCCATGCATTTCCCAAAATTTTTTTTGGCTGTAATAACCCACTATGATGAAGAATCTATTTTAGTTAAAGATGTCGATGGAAAATTCATGATCCACTTGGACCCATTTCTTTGAATATTTTCTCAAACTCCCTGATGTTGAAGACTATGCACAACCATTTCACCAGAATCAATGGTGGAACATTGGGACAAGGAAGCAGAGTTGTGCACGAGGGTCATGTTGAAAACTTATCTGGCCAAGAGCTTTTCCAAATTACCAAAGACCATGCATCGGTCAGATTTTATTCAGAGGTCAGTGACCTTATTGTGCTACTAAGAAGAGTCTCAGGTCTTCCCTCCATGAAGGAATTTCAGGAGTGGATGTTCTTATATATCGCGACCATAAAAAATAATAAGGAATTTATCAGATGGGGGAACATATCAGTAGCTCCATTTGCTATCAATTGAGTAGAGTGCATTCTTCCAAATGTTTCTATATGACATCCTTCTTGGTTTATGCCACAGTTTCCATGGGAGATTTCACCGGATTGAATACCAAGGGTATTAAAGCACCTCCCAAATCTATGATTTCTATCCTCAACTCACACTAGATGAGGGAAGAAAACACTTCCACAGATCAATGATGCCTTCTTTGTTGTTATCCTCTACCATTTTGATAAGGAGTCTATATAATCGAGAGAATTTCAGACAATGAAGCCTTCAAGGAAGTGCATGTGAGTGGGGAGCTATCTATCTTTAGTTCCCCACATTTACTTACATTTGAATTCCTAGTTTCGTGGGTGCTCCCAACAAGCTACCTAGATGTCCCACTAACAAGTGGGTCTTGTTAGAATTGGTTCGAAAATTTTTGGATTACCACAAGATCTAGAATAAAAGGCACAAAGTGGGAATGCAATTCCCTATCTCAATTGGTAGATACACTTGCCCAAATATTTACAAGGCCAAGAATGTAGATGCAGAAATGGTAGAGGTAACCTTGAGAACTTTCCATCCATGGACCAATTTTGACTATTGGGGAAAATTCAAATGAGATAGGTCGGTCCAGTTCCCATGTGCCCCAGTTAGAAGATATATGGATCCATTGTTTAGGGATGAATTTATCATCCGACAGAGAGATTATGAATGGCTAACTTTGGATGAAGTTCAAAATTTGGAATAGCCGATGTACCAAAAGACATGCAGGATAATGATGAAGTTTTGGATGAATTGTATAAAAGTAATAATATTGCCAATCAACCATTGTCATGGATTGATTGGTATGTGGAAGAATGTTTGCAACACAAAGGAAAGGGTGGGACCCATTTTGCAAAAATAACTCACAGTTGGTTGGTTACCTTGGGAATCTCACCCAAGGGGTCAGAGCAACCTACAAATATAGGGGCCCCATCAACCATGAGCCAATCAACACCCACAAAGGGGAAAAGGTCACCCAAAAGACCCATATGGTTCCAAAAATATTTCATTTGTTGTTGGGAGCTCATCTCTTTCCAAGGCTCCTGTTCCCAAAGTCATGCCTCCAACAACACTTGTGATAAAAATAGTTGAAGTCAGTGATTCTCCTAGTGTCCCACAAGACCCATCATTTCCCTCTTCTCTTCCATTGTCCCTTCCTATATCAGTTCCTTCCACTTCTACCATCATTTCTTCTTTCCCATCACCTTCCATGGCCCAAGTATTCTCATCCCTTCCAGTTCTCTCAGCTGGAGAAACTATTGGGTCACCCATTTCTACCTCACTTCCCCTAACACTTCCATTTTCCTCCATCTCATCCCCTAACATTATTGTATCAACTCCTATGGCAGTCCTCACATCCACCCCATCCATCACTACCACTACCATTCAAATGCCAACTAATGTTACTTGGTACTCTTGTGGTGGCTAATGTTTCAGGTATTGAGTCAACTATGTTATCTTCATCAACATCAGCCATTCCAGAATGGTTGTTCCAAAAAAATCCAAAGCAAAAGAAGAAAGTGCCTCTAGGAGATGTAATAGATCTAGCATATTGGAACATACCCCAAAGAGATAGGCCAAGAGGCCAAATATTGTTTCAAGCCTAATGATGAATGCATCTAGGGAATGAGTTGTGGAGGTTTCCACTCCCATTGAGGGAAAACTAAGGAAACAATTACAATTGCAGATTATCATATTTCTAGATTCTCATTGGGAAAAGCCACTCATGAAGGAGCAAAACAAGATGTACACACTGCTCTTGGAAATCTGCTGGAAAAATATGATAAGGATAAAGCTTCCAAGGATGAGCTTAAGGCCAAGGTCGAGCAGCTCACTACATTGCTACGAAAGTAACAAAGCCAACTCCATCTACTGAAGTCTCAACTACTACGGCCATGATGAGTTTCATCTACTATTGATGATATTTCTTATCATGAGATCAAAAAGATAGGCCAAAAAGGGAGATCGGTAGATGGATGGATGGAACGTATACTGTTTGGAGAGGTTAACCCTTTAATTAAAGAAGTTTTTGAGATATACAATGATTTACAGGTTGGGAAAACTACTATTTGCAAAATGGATGAAGCTTTTTTAGAAGATAATAACAATCTTGAATTTGAATTTGGCAACATGGAGTGAGATTAGAGAGGAAGATTCGGATCTACTCCTCCAGGAGGATGTAATCGATGATGCTGCAAAGTTGTTTCGAATATCAAAAGGCCATGGAATTCTGGTGTCAGGTGCTACAAGATCTAATTAAGAAGTTAGATGATAAATGAGTGGAGATTATGGATGCTTTGAATGACATATCAAAAGAATTTGATATTGTTAACTATAAATTCTTCAATGAAAATATCGATGCTCTTCCAGAGGAGAAAATCAAGTAGAATTTTAAGGATTTGGTGAAATGTGATGATGAAGTTACTAAAACTTTCAGCAGTGAATCTATTGATAGGTTGGTTTTATGCCAAAATTTCACAAGAAGATTGAAGAAAGTTTTGAGTAAACTTAGAAGAGTCCCAACTAAAATCACAAGAGAGATTGAGACAACAGATGTGGTAAATCACTACGCATGTGGGCCCGGGATGAGGAAATTCAAGGAATCATTAAATGCTTCATCAAGTATAAACATCGAATGGCTGCATGGGAGGAAACACAACAAAAACCTACATAGATGAGGAAGGAGTTGTAGAACCAGGCCAAAGCTGAGTGGCCATGAAAGGACAAATCCAAGCTCTGATCGGTCAGAGTTGTAGGGTTGACTGAGTCAAACCCTTGTAACAAATTTGCTATTTTTATGGGAGCCTGTTCCCTTGAATTAATGACATTTCTATTATTAGTAAATGTTAGTTAAGGGCCCAATGTAATGGCTCAGCCTAAAGAACTTATAAATAGTTAGTTTATGGAGTCATTTGGGGATAGATCATATTTTGGTGAAGTTTCTCTTCAAGCTTGGAAGAGTGCTTCAGAGATTTAAAGAACCTTTTAATTATATTCAGAGAGATATCTTTCCTTGAAGAAACTGATTTATTGTGCTAAATGGTTGATTTATATATGCTTTGTGAATGTATGATTCCTTAGTATAGATGGTTAGCTTGCCTTTATTTCAGATCATTTTGTTTCATGTTATGGAAAAGTGATATAACATCTTTTATGTCATTTGTGGAAAAAGTCTTTTCCTTTTGTCATTTAAAGTTATATTATCATTAGCCATCATCAAAAAAAATGAATGTTTGACATGTGCATGTGTTTTATCCTCATGGCTAGTTAATTGTGTGTCCAATCCAATTTGGTCTCTCTATTTTGTATGATTCAAGTTTTAACAAAGGAACACATGCTTCTGGTTTGTGGTATTTTGTGCCCTTTCTAAAGTTGCAATAGGTGAAGGTGACTAATGATGTCTACATCTTACTCACATTAACCCTTCCTGTGATTCAACATATCCTTTTATTCGGTGCATCACCATCCCTAGTTTAGTTTCCTTTTGCATATCTCTTTCCCTAAAACTCAAAAAAATGTTAGCCTAAGATTAGATAGCCATTTTATTGCATTAGGGGTAGTACAACACTTAGTTTAGGAAAAGGAAGTCGGCCTTCTCTCGGAGGTTCACCTCAAACCCAAGTCCCACAACTTGAGAGGTGATCCCATGTGTCCCAATCACACCGAACAACCTACTTATAGCCTGTCCATTCGGGGGTGCAGTGATTTGGTGACAATAATTTTTGGCACACCCGGTGGGACTAAGAATTGGTACTTCTCTTCTCATTTTCACAAATCAAAGTACCTGGCGACTCTATATCTCTAGATTCCAAATCTCAATGCATTAACTTATGTGAAGAATTCAGACAAGAGCTTCTTCAAAGCAGGGAGGTTATCAACATATCAAAACTTTCCTTGTCTCCTCCAAAGAGAAGAAGTAGAGGTGTTTCAACTCCACCAGCTGCAACTTTATCTCATAGGGGTCATTCAACTCCTCCATATGGAAGGTTTCCTCCACCAAAGAACAATCAACCTCTTGTTGCTATGGCATGAACCAAGTTTTTCCCCTTTCAATGCAAGTAGTCCACTTCTGTTGGCTCAACGTGACCCTATACCTATTTAGGCTCAAAATTTACCCTTTTACATAGGAGAAACTCATGTTACTCCAGTAGAACACATTCTTGATGTAGCCAACATCTTGCAGTACATAACATCATGGAGGATAATGTTGTTGTCAGACTTCTGGCCACTTCCTTCAAGGGAAAAGCACTTCAATGGTTTTGAGGGTTACGTGTTGGCAGCATAACCACTTGGGATGAGTTAGGAGAGAAGCTCTACAAATAGTTTCAAAGACAAGAGTGATCACCTATCACTCTTAGAACAACTCACTACCATAAAGAGAGCTCCCCAGAGTACATGAGTGATTTCAACTTCCGATTTCATAGGACTTGGAATAGGATTCTAGACACTCATTAAGCCTTCTCCAAATAATGCATTTTTGTACTATTTGTGAGCTTTGAATAGTGATGTAGCAGTTATGATCCAATCCATGGGGGAGCTACATTACCTGATGCTTACGACATAGCCATAAATGTGGAAAATTCCTTAATTCAGGCTGGAAAGATAGCTCCTCGACCACCCATGCCATTTTCTCCAGATCTTACAAATAATCAACCTATCATTGCACCTATCCCAACAGCCTCTAATCAGCCAGCTCAATCTTCCCCCAACCTCTTCAAATGATCTATTTGAAGTCAAATCACTACTTACAGACCTTCAGAAATGAGCTTGTAGTAATTAAAAGGTAGCAGTCCCAATATGCTCGACCATTCCAATCCCAATATCAAGAAAATCATCCTCCTTTTCAAGGAAATAATCAGGCCCAGAACCAGGTCACTAGCCAAGTAGCAAGCGTGAAGCCTTTGAAACTTCCGAAACCCTTCTATTACCAATTCATCCAAAGCCATAGTACCAGTCCAAAATAACCTCATTCAAGATTATGAGTGGTGTTATCCTTGTTCTCAGCCTCACAACCAAAATCTTTTCCCAAATGGAGTTTTGAGTCAGGCCCTTATGGTCCAAAGCATATCCACTCCACCTAAATCATCCATTAGACCATCCACTCACGAGAGTCAAGACCAACCTTCTAATGAAACTATGCTACTAAATTGGAAAACAAAGACTTTTGTGGTTTGAATATTGATGCCTCCACTTTGTAGCATCCAACACATGTTCCAAGAAGAGGGAAATAGACCCAATCTTCCAAAACTAATCAGGCATCTATTTCACAGTCCCAAACACAAATATCAGATGATAAAGGCATGAGAAAGAAATCACCGAAGTATCCATGGATCAGTCTACAAAGAAGGATGGGACTTCAAGTATCACAATGCCCAATAGGCATTTTCCAAAAGAAGACTCTAATGCCCCAAAAGGTATTAGCAAAGTTGGGGCAATTCCATTTCAACATTGTGGAGCAAATGAAGAAGACCAATTTGAGCGTCACGATGTGGGATGCACTCTCAATTCCTTCTCAGAGGAACTTGCTACGGGAGGCTTTGAAACAACTTTGGTACTACCAATAGATCATCAGGTCAAGAAGTAGCATGGCAACCAGCCTGTGCCAACCCAAAAAAAAAAGTGTTTTCTAAGGCCAACAAGCCTCCACCATTCTATATCTCACTTGATTATCGGTGATCATTTGGTGCACAATTGTATGATCGATTCTGAGCCAATAGTTCCATAATGCCCAAACAGATTGTAGATGTGTTACGAATTCCATATACTCCAATTTCAAGAGGAGTTTCTCAGTTAGATGATAATGTAGTCCAAACTATGGGGGTCATTAAGGGGCTTCACTTACTATCCATGCCTGTCCTAGCTTGACATTCACACAAGACATATCTGTTATTGATCTCCCTCCCCTCTTTTCCATTTTCTTATCACGTGATTTCACTACCAAGATGGGTGGTTATTTGTCATCAGACTAGTCACATATGATCCTTAGAACTCGGTATGGGACAAAGGTGACTATAAGAGCTGAACCTATTTGTCATAATCATGTGGAACCATACACCTAAACCCATAAATGGGAATTATGCCATTGGTGATCCAGATGAGGAGGACATGAGATCACGAGCCAACTACTCTCACGGAAGAAGTTCCTAACACAGTGCTTGATGAAGTAAGTATCAATCACCAATATGATCCCTATGCTTGATTTATTAGCAGATGAAGAATCTGGTTTGTTGCTTCTAGAAGAAACAGATTGGGGACATACTGCATTCATGAAGAAGATACAATCATACCACAACTTGTCAAAACATCAAGTGATTCAAAAGGACTATGGAAAATGTTCTTCGATGGCTCAAGAAGTAAAAATGGATCAGTGCAGGGGTTATGTTGATTTCTCCGGAAGGAGATAAATATTTCTCTTCCTTTTGGTTGTAGTTTAGTTGTACTAATAATGTTTCCAAATATGAGGCTCTCATACAAGGAATTCAGTTGGCCCAAAAAAGAGGAATCCAAACCTTGACCATCTTTGGTGATAGTGAATTGGTTGTGCACCAAGTAACAACCATAGTGCATCAAAAAATGATCTATTGAGATCATATAAAAATCAGGTTTGGGACCTGATAGAAGATTTCAAAGCTTTTGGAATTCATGTAATTCCTAGAAAGAAAATCAAGATGTTGACAAGCTTGCTACTATTGGCTCCTAGTATGATGTACCTATAGACATCATGAAAGAAGAGCAGAGAGATGGTCAAAATGGTGGTCCATCCCATAGTACCAGATAACGTAAGTAGTTGGTAGGTGTTTGATAGTGATCAACAGATTGTCCTCTTCCTACAACAAGAAGCGGAGTTCATTGCCAAACATCAAGATAAACTTCAAAACTCTTACGGTGATCAAATTATACAGCTTGAAAGGAAACAAGCTGCCAAAAGGCTTGGTTACATTGAATCTATCTTCAATTTAGATGATCGGCCAAATGACAGAGCACTAATATGGTGGTCAAGGAAGAGGATTTTGAAGAGGTCGAGGTGGCAAGTGAAAAACTTTTAAAAATTGGTAAGGTATGCACTGCTCAAGAAAAGAAAGCTTTCATTGAACTATGTCAAGAATATCATGATATTTTTGCATGGAGTTATAAAGATCTATGTGGTTTTGATCCCATCCTAGCTCAACACACCATTGAGTTGGATCCAAATGCTAAGCCAGTTCATCAAAAATAGAGGCCAATTAATCCTAAAATTGAGCCACTAATGAGGAAGGAGCTAACCAAGCTTATTGAGGCCTGCATAATTTTTCCCATTAAGCATTCCTCATGGGTAGCCAACCTGGTGCCCATGAGAAGAAGAATAGGAGATTTGGTTGTGCGTGGACTTCAGAGATTTGAACCATGCCTCATTAAAAGACCACTACCCTCTTCCATCAATGGAGAAAATCCTCCAAACCATGGCAAGGGCTCAAAGGTTTTCTTTTCTTGATGGATATTTGGATACAATCAGATCCTAGTCCAAGAATCTGATCAATTCAAAATGGATTTCACTACCAAGTGGGGCACATATGCTTATAACAAAAATGCCATTTGGGTTGTCCAATGCAGGGGATACTTTCCAAAGAGCCATGGACATGGAATTCAAAGGACTCATTAATGATATCATCTTAGTTTACCTTGATGATATAACTATGTATTCCAAACATGTTGAAGACCATATCACACATCTACGAAAAAAATTTTCCAAAGATGTAGAGAATTTGGGGTCTCACTAAATCCTAAGAAGTGCATTTTTGTAGTTCAAGAAGGAAATTTGTTAGGACATGTTGTTCCATGGAAGGACTGTCTATTGATCCATCCAAATTCATTCAATTATGTCCTTATCTCTTCCAAGTCACAAGAAAGGTCTCCAGAGCTTCCTGGGAACCATAAATTTCATGTGCGAGAGATTCATTCCTCAATTTGCAACATTGGCTAAACCACTCACAACCATGCTGAAAAAGAACATTCCATTCTCATGGATGAAAGATGGGAGGGAGAGTTTTGAGGCTATCAAAATGGCCATTTCCCAAGCCCCCACACTGGTAAACCCCAGGTTTGACAAATATTTCATTCTCTATGCTTTCACGGTCAGGAAAGTATTTTGGGGATTCTCACCCAACAAAATGACAATCTGATGGAACAACCAATTTCCTTCTTCATTCAGTCTCTCAAAGAATACGAGCTCAAGTATTCCTTCATTGAGAAATAGGTCTTTGCATTCATTCGAGCTCTGAAGAAGTTTAGGCACATGTTGTCCAACAACAAAGTACACTTGATGGTTTCTCATCCTGCATCAAGGATTTTTTGTTGAACAAAGAAATGAATGAGAAGCGTGCAGGGTGGATCACAAAAGTAATGGAGTATGATGTACACATTAAAGTCACTAAACTTGTCAGGGGCAAAGGGTTATGCCAGTAGTTGGTCTGTAGACATGGAGACCAAGGATGTAGAGGATGCTACGCTCCTAAACATCGATGAAGGTGACTGTCAAGTTGATTGGTTAACAAAGATGCAAAATTTCCTCCTCTCAGGGGCATATCCTTCAAAAATGGATAAAGTCCAGAGACACAGTTTTCATCTCTAGACTATTCCATACGTCCTGATCAATAATGTTCTTTTCCATAAAGACTTGAATGGTGTGCTTCTGCGCTTGCATAAAACTAGAGCAAGTGAATAAAATTTTAGAAGAATTTCACAATGGTTTATCTAGGGGGACATTACTCTACTCGGAAAAACCACCACCAAAATTATGTGAGCTGGTTATTATTGGCCAGATTTGTTCAAAGATTCTCATCTCTGGTAAGGAAATGTAAGGAATGCACCCTTTTTGTAGGTAAACAGAAACTAACAGCCCTTCCCCTACACCCCATTCAGGTAGATCAACCTTTCATTCAATGGGGGTTGGATTTTATCGGGATGATTAACCCTCCTTCCAGTGATGGACACAAATGGGTTCTTACTGCGATGATTATTTCACTCGATGGACAGAGGTGGTGGCTTTAAAAGAAAGTAATGAAAAGGTGGTCCTTGATTTCCTAGAAAATATAATGACGAGGTTCGAGTTCCATTTACCATCATCTCTGATAATGCAATGGCTTTCCTTGGTTTAAAGTTAAGTGAGTGGGAGTTACTGAATGGGGTCTATCTCAAGACTTCATCCAATTACTATCCACAGGGAAATGGGTTGGCTGAATCCAGTAACAAGAATCTCATAAGGATCATCAAACGGATGATGGAAGCTAACAAAAGGACCTGGCATACACAACTTAAGACTACCTTATGGGTGGATCAAATCACACCTAAAAAGGCCATTGGAAACTCACCTTTTATGCTTGGTATATGGGAGGGAGGAAAAGCTTCCACTCTCCTTGGAGTTACCTTCTTTGGAATTGGCTCATCAGCTCTGAAGTTATGGAAAATGGCTCCTTAATAGTGAGGTTTGCTTGAACTCATGGAGTTGGAGGAAGTTTGAGACAAGGCTATGAAAACTTTAAGCCAACATCGGCTCAAGTTAAGAAATCCTTTGAAAAGAAAGCTTCTGATAGGCATTTTCAAGAAGGAGATTTGGTTCTCAAGTGGGATGAAGACAAAGCCAAACCAGGCAGGCATGCCAAGTTTGACGCTCTCTGGAGTGGACCATATGTTATCTCCAGTTGCAAAGAGGTGAATTCATTTCATCTATCCAGACTCAATGGAGAAGAACTTCCCATTCACGTGAATGGGATACATCTCAAAGCTTGCTTTTGAGAATGTCTCACCCTTGTACAATGTTCATTTTCTTTTCCTCCAAGTGCTTTGCACATTGTTTTGTTTTTTTTTCTTTCTTTTTTTGTTTTTTTGGGTGTCCTCTTGAGTGTAGTTTTCTTCCAAGACTCTTTTTCCCAATGGTTTGTATAAGGCTACTTGATCTAAAATCTTAGCAGGAAAGCATTCCTTAGAGGTCACAAAAATGTTACCAATTTAATCTACCTTGAGAAGCAGACTTTAAAATCGATCAGAAAATTTTTTGAAAAAATCTTCACAAAAGATCTCTACATCTTAAAGTTTCTCCAAGTCCCAAAGTCTAAAAATTTGGATTTTAGAACTTTGGGGATTTTCCTTTCGGGGTTTAATTGGCTTAAATTTGAAACTATGTTTTTCAAGTTCCAAAGTCTGAAACCCCAAAAGTCTGAAATTTCAGACTTTTGGGCTTTTGGGTTTCGGAACTCTAAGTCACGAATTTTAGAAATTTCCTTATAGAGTTCCAAAGTCCAAAACCCCAAAAGTCCAAAATTTCAAACTTTTGGGCTTTTGGGTTTGGAACTAATGGTCACGCTTTTTGAAAAAATCCTCTCGGACTTCCAAAGTCTTGAAAGTCTGAAATCCAAAATTTTAGACTTTCGGGCTTTCAGGGTTTCAAACTCTCCCGATTATTTACGAGTCATTTTCTTTTGACTTTCGAAGTCCAAAAGTCCAAAATTTTGAAATTTCAAACTTTTGGGCTTTCGGTTTTGGAACTCTTCCAAGCCTTTTCACGATTTTCATCCCTTAATCTCTAAAGCTCAAACCCCAAAATTCTGAATTTTGGAATTTTGGGCTTTCAGTTTTAGACTTTCGGAGCTCTCTCATTTTTAATTCCCACCTACCTCCATATGGATTGAATTTTTTCCATTAATATCAGTTTTTTCTATTTAAATCACATTTTTACCTATCATTTTCACCTGACACTTTGCTCTAGACAACCAATTTTTACTATGTATTTCATACTTTTCAACATCATCCTCAAGGTATTTTTATTTTGGTCTTTTCTTTTGGTTTAATATCTTTTGTTTTTTCCTCCTTGTTTATTTTTTTTCTTCCTCTCATACCTTGGGAAATGAAAATCTATTGCCCACCATGATTCCATGATTTGAGTTTCTACAGCACTCACGTTGCAGGGATCCTCTCGAGTTCTCTTATTTTCCCCCTCGGCACCTTTTGTTTTTTTAGATTTTGAGATTCACATTTTTGAAAACTCTTTTTTCGAGAGCCTTGGATTGTTTGACACTTCTCATTTTTTTTTTGTGCATTTTTGGGGATTTCAGTCTCATTTTTGAATTTTGGAGTCTTCTTTTTGAGAGATTTTCCATTTCATTTTTGGACTTCTTCATTTCAGAGATTTCCATTTCAGAATTTTGGACTTCTTCATTTTGGAGATTTGCATTTTGGTTTTCAGACTTCTCTACTTTGGGTTTTCGGAACTTGTCATTTCAGACTTCTCCACTTTGGGTTTTGGAGGTTTTTTTTTAGGTTTTGAGATTTTTTTAGAGGTTTCCATTTTAATTTTAGACTTCTCCTCTTTGGGTTTCTAATTTTTGGGTTTTTGAGGTTGGAGATTTTCAAGTTTTTTGGACTACCTTTCTTTGGCATTTCAGAACACAAAATTTGATGTCTACTTCCACTTCCAAGGGAAGGAAAAAATGAAATACTCATTCCTCGGGGTTTCCCCTCACTCTTGCTTATCTTCTACCCTAGGAACATAGGGGACACCAACCTTGGAAAAATTGATTTTCCAGACTTTTGGGCAAGGGTGAAGGCCCCAAATAAGAAACCATGGATGCAAGGCTATATATGATAATGGGCTTGCTCTTGCTTCCAGGTTTTCCCACATCCATGCATTGCCCAAAATTTGTTTTGGCTGTAGTAGCATCCCACTATGATGAAGAATCTATTTCAGTTAAAGATGTCGATGGAAAATTCATGATCCACTTGGACCCATATTTCTTTGAAGATTTTCTCAAACTCCCTGATGTTGAAGACTACGCAACCATTTCACTAGAATCAATGGTGGAACATTGGGACAAGGAAGTAGAGTTGTGCACGAGGTCATGTTGAAAACTTATCTGGCCAAGAGCTTTGCCAAATTACCAAAGACCATGCATCGGTCAGATTTTATTCAGGAGGTCAGTGACCTTATTGTGCTACTAAGAAGAGTCTCAGGTCTTCCCTCCATGAAGGAATTTTAGGAGTGGATGTTCTTATATATCGCTACCATAAAAAAGAATAAGGAATTTATCAGATGGGGGAGCATATCAGTAGCTCCATTTGCTATCAGTTGAGTAGAGTGCATTCTTCCAAATGTTTCTATATGACATCCTTCTTGGTTTATGCATAAACTACCATGGGAGATTTCACTGATTGAATACTAAGGGTATTCAAGTACCTCCCAAATCTATGATTTCTATCCTCAACTCACACTTGGACGAGGAAGAAAACACTTCCACAGGATCAATGATGCCTTCTTTGTTGTTATCCTCTACCATTTTGATAAGGAGCTATATAATCGAGAATTTTAGATGAAGCCTTCAAGGAAGTGCGTGAGTGGGGAGCTATCTATCTTCAGTTCCCCACATTTACTTACATTCAATTCCTAGTTTCATGGGTGCTCCCAACAAGCTGCCTAGATGTCCCACTGACAAGTGGGTCTTGTTAGAATTGGTTCGAAATTGTTGGATTACCACAAGATCCAGAATAAAAGGCACAAAGTGGGAATGCAATTCCCTATCTCAATTGGCAGATACACTTGCCCAAATATTTACAAGGCCAAGAATGTAGATGTAGAAATGGCAGAGGTAACCTTGAGAACTTTCCATCCACGGACCAATTTTGACTATTGGGGAAAATTCAGCAAGACAGTCGGTCCAGTTCCCATGTGCCCTAGTTAGAAGATATCTGATCCATTTTCGGGATGAATTTATCATCCAACAGAGAGATTATGAATGGCTAACTTTGGATGAAGTTTGGCAAATTTGGAATAGCCAACGTACCAAAAGATATGCAGGATAATGATGAAGTTTTGGATGAATTGTATAAAAGTAATAATATTTCCAATCAACCATTTCCATGGATTGATTGGTATGTGGAAGAATGTTGCAACACAAAGGAAAGGGTGGGACCCATTTTGCAAAGAACTCACAGTTGGTTGGTTACCTTGGGAATCTCACCCAAGGGGTTAGAGAAACCTACAAATACAAGGGGGGCCCATCAACCATGAGCCAATCAACACCCACAAAGGGGAAAAGGTCAACTCAAAAGACCCATATGGTTCCAAAAAATATTTCATTTGTTGTTGGGAGCTCATCTCTTTCCAAGGCTCTATTCCCAAAGTCATGCCTCCAACAACACCTGTGATAGAAATAGTTGAAGTTAGTGATTCTCCTAGTGTCCCACAAGACCCATCATTTCCCTCTTCTCTTCCATTGTCCCTTCCTATATCAGTTCCTTCCACTTCTACCATCATTTCTTCTTTCCCATCACCTTCCATGGCCCAAGTATTCTCATCCCTTCTAGTTCTCTCAATTGGAGAAACTATTGGGTCACCCATTTCTACCTCACTTCCCCTAACACTTCCATTTTCCTCCATCTCATCCCCTAACATTATTGTATCAACTCCTATGGCAGTCCTCACATCCACCCCACCCATCACTACCACTACCATTCAAATGCCAACTAATGTTACTTGGTACTCTTGTGGTGGCTAATGTTTCAGTACTAAGTCAACTATGTTATCTTCATCAACATCATCCATTTCTAGAATGGTTGTTCGAAAACTCCAAAGCAAAAGAAGAAAGTGCCTCTGGGAGATGTAATAGATATGAGCATATTGGAACATACCCCAAAGAGATAGGCCAAGAGGCCAAATATTGTTTCAAGCCTGATGGTGAATGCATCTGGGGAATGAGTTGTGGAGGTTGCCACTCCTATTGAGGGAAAAACTAAAGAAACAATTACAGCTACTAGATTATCAGATTTCTAGATTCTCATTGGGAAAAGCCACTCATGAAGGAGAAAAAAAGATGTACACACTGCTCTTGGAAATCTGCTAGAAAAATATGATAAGGATAAAGCTTCCAAGGATGAGCTTAAGGCCAAGGTCGAGTAGCTCACTTGCATTGCTACGGAAAAAGTAACAAAGCCAACTCCATCTACTAAAGTCTCAACTACTACGGCCATGATAGTTTCATCTACTATTGATGATATTTCTTATCATGAGATCAAAAAGATAGGCCAGAAAGGGAGATCGTAGATGGATGGATGGAATTATATACTATGGGAGGTTAACCCTTTAATTAAAGAAGTTGTTGAGATATACAATGATTTACAGGTTGGGAAAACTACTATTTGCAAAATGGATGAAGCTTTTTCAGAAGATAATAACAATCTAAATTTGAATTTGGCAACATGGAGTGAGATTAGAGAGGAAGATTCGATCTACTCCTCAGGAGGATGTAATCGATGATGTTGCAAAGTTGTTCAATATCAAAAGGCCATGGAATTCTCGGTGTCAGGTGCTATAAGATCTAATTAAGAAGTTAGATGATAAATGAGTGGAGATTACAGATGCTTTAAATGACATATCAGAAGAATTTGATATTGTTAACTATAAATTCTTCAATGAAAATATCGATGCTCTTCCAGAGGAGCAAATCAAGCAGAATTTTAAGGATTTGGTGAAACGTGATGATGAAGTTACTAAAACTTTTGGTAGTGAATCTATTGACAGGTTGGTTTTATGCCAAAATTTCACAAGAATATTGAAGAAAGTTTTGAGTAAACTTAGAAGAGTCCCAACTAAAATCACGAGAGAGATTGAGACAATAGATGTGGTAAATCACTACGCATGTGGGCCTGGGATGAGGAAATTCAAGGAATCATTAAACACTTCATCGAGTATAAACATCGAATGGTTGCATGGGAGGAAACACAACAAAAACCTACAGATGAGGAAGGAGTTGCAGAACCAGGCCAAAGCTAAGTGGCCATGAAAGGACAGATCCAAGCTCTAGATCGGTCAGAGTTATAGGGTTGATCGAAGTCAAACCCTTGCAAAAAATTTTGCTATTTTTATGGGAGCATGTTCCCTTGAATTAATGACATTTCTATTATTAGTAAATGTTAGTTAAGGGCCCAACTATAATGGCTCAGCCTAAAGAACTTATAAATAGTTAGGTTTATGGAGTCATTTGGGGGATAGATCATTTTTTGGTGAAGTTTCTCTTCAAGCTTGGAAGAGTGCTTCAGAGATTTAAAGAACCTTTTAATTATATTCAGAGAGATATCTTTCCTTGAAGAAACTGATTTATTGTGCTAAATGGTTGATTTATATATGCTTTGTGAATGTATGATTCCTTAGTATAGATGGTTGGCTTTCCTTTATTTTAGATCATTTTTTTTCATGTTATGGAAAAGTGATATAACATCTTTTATGTCATTTGTGGAAAAATTATTTTCCTTTTGTCATTTAAAGTTATATTATCATTAGCCATCATCGGAAAAATGAATGTTTGATATGTGCATGTGTTTTATCCTCATGGCTAGTTAATTGTGTGTCCAATCCAATTTGGTCTCTCTATTTTGTATGATTCAAGTTTTAACAAAGGAACACATGCTTCTAGTTTGTGGTATTTTGTGCCCTTTCTAAAGTTGCAATAGGTGAAGGTGACTAACGGTGTTTGCATCTTACTCACATTAACCCTTCTTGTGATTCAACATATCCTTTTATTCGGTGCATCACCATCCCTAGTTTAGTTTCCTTTTGCAGATCTCTTTCCCTAAAACTCAAAAAAATGTTAGCCTAAGATTAGATGTGGTGAATATTTTCACACCAAAAAAACTAGTTCTACCTTATCTCAAGCTTGTTGGTAAAAAAGACTAGGAGTCTGTGAAAAAAGTCAATAGAATCTCTTTTTGGTGTTAGAATATTATTGTTAAAAAGGAGTCTTGAAAATAATTTCGGTGTCTAGAATATTATTGTCACTAAAGGAAGGAAGAAAATATGGAGAAGAGATTGATATGTCTGGAGGGATAGATACTTGACCTTCATCATGATCTCGTTGAATTTTTTTATGTACAAAAGTGGGGACAACAATAAACTCTTCATTAGAAGTCATGGAAGTTGAAGTGTCTTTGTTTGCTATAGCTTTTTCATCGATCTCTATAAAGATCTCTCCATCGTCAATTAAGTATTGGACATAGTTCTTAAAACACACACATTTATCTATTGAGTGGCCATCAATGTGATGAAAATCAAAATATGCATGAGGTTTGTACCAATGTGGCTTAGGTTCTCCTTCAACCCAATGTCTTGTAAGTGAATATTTTATCATTCTAGCCTCTTTGAGTCGATGAAAGACACTAGAGAGAATTTCTCCAAGAGATATAAACTTACATTTAAATTTTCACCGAGTGGTGTCTTCACTAGGTTGTGTGATTGGCTATTTGATTGATTAGTCATGTATGTTTTGAAAATTGAGATTATCAAGACACCATCATTGATGGCATTGCAGTTGTGGTTGATGTACCAATATTTATCATAATGAGGCTAGGGTAGTTGTTATTGTTATTGTGCCCATGGTCTTTAGAATGATGCTTGACTAAGCCTTTAAAAATGAAGGCATTGTCTCTTTGAGTCAAGGTGACTTTGGATTCAAGATTGAAAAATATTTGTTTGATGAACTTCTTCAAGAGGTCTACAAAGGTGGCAATAGATCCATTTGGATGGAGTAAAAATCGTCCAAATATATTCCTCCTAGACTTCTAGGAAAAAGGCATAAGAGACAGTTATCATTATATGACACTTTGTGACATATTGTCTAAAATTATTTAATATGATTTCTAGGATCAGTTGTGCCCTTTTTATTTGTCAAATTTGGGCGTCTTAAGAGATTTTGGAAAGGATGTGCATAATATGTCCATGTGTAGTATTTTATTTTCACTCAAGAGTTATGTGCATTGGCACCTCATTCGAGAGAGATCTAAATGCTCACTCAAGCGTGTAAAACTACCATGTACCTCCTTTATGTTTGGTTGTTAATATGTTAGCATGCATATTTGTTATAATATTTAACCTAGTATTCATTCATTCAAAATTTTGGAAACATGTATAATAAGGAAATATAAAATTTTAAACAATATCAAAATGAATTGCACTAGTAGATCACCATATTTAGACATGTCAACCATTAGAATCTAACCACAATTATCGATTATATTCAAAATCATTACATAACAAGGAAATAGATTACAAATATAGTCATAATAGTGTTGTATAGAACCAGGCACAATATCATCAAACCCTAAACCATCGCAAAGCATGACTCTACTAAAACAGAAACAATCTCTCTATAATAATTACATACAATAGATATATCTAGGGGTGGGGACTTTCCCTTCACCACCAATGTGCCCCAAAAATCCATGCATACAATATTTCCATGTTGTACAAAACACTTGCTAATAATATATTATCTAAGAGTATTATGCTTTAATCCTATTAAGAGGTCTCTTTGATCTCGCACGTTTATTCTCTAAAAATATCCTTTTCTCAACCGCCAAGTCATCATGCTTTATTTATTTACTTGGTCAACACTCCATATTTACTTTTCCTATTTTTAGCATATGCTCCACAAAATGGCTAAGTCCCAAATTCTTCTTTTCTCGGCGTGAAACTCATGTATGTTGTTTTAACCTTACATGTGCGTACTCTATGTGCCTCCCTCGTGCACTCACCAGACCTCTACATGCTACTCATACTTAGGAATTTTTCCTACTCAACATTACCCCATACTAAATACATTACCCATCCCCTAAATGAGTTGCTTGACTTATCCCTCCAATGAATGAATAAATAAAGAATATTAAAGAATACTAGAAAATGAATGTGAACCAAATAGATAAAGAATGATTAGCTGCACCTTTTATCCTGGGATGATCAGAATAATTAAGGAAAATCGTGATTAATTACACTCTCTAAGTTCTACCACTGTCATCTCTTTCAATGATGCATCTAGCATTGCCTCTAGCAATTTCTTGTACACCGCACGGATCCATGTCTTCTCCTTCTCATTAATCTCTCTAATAATCCATGTGATGCCTAAGATAACACCCTCAAATGCATGCATTCTATAAAGAAACCATTGACCCAATCTCTTTAAGTCTCTGGTCTCAAAAGCATTCCAGATCGTTTTGACCATATCACACCTCTTCGTAATTCCAGCCATTTTCTCCTCTCGCCTAAGTTTTTCATCCTTGTTGGCCATGCACACCTTATTCTCTTTATCAATGGTATACACCTTAAGGATAGGATTAGGGTCCCGTCGGTTATTCACCGACCATTCTCAATTATTTTGTTCATCCTTTAAGGTGGTAACCATAGTGTCATATTCCACAATATTTCACACTACTATCACTCTATTCTTCTTTTGCTCGCCTATTTTTTTTCTTATTTTGTTGGCCACTACACCTTTGGATTTTATTTTAGCAACATTTGTACCAACTCCTCCAAGTAATGCAATGTTGATGGATATACATCCTTGGTCTGTTCATCTAGTTCTAGTGCATTGTTCCTATCTCGACCTGCAACTGGATGGCCATATCAATTACGTACTTAGCACACTTTTCATATTTTTCTAGTACCTCACAATCTTTGTACTTCATGTGCCTTATCCCTTTTATCATCAAGAAATTTTTGAACGGTGGTTGGGTTGCGAAATTTATTCATGCTAATTTTTCCGCCAACTTATTTAAAGCATTACTAGCCCGTTCGTTAGTCAACTCTGTCACTTCATTGTAATCAACTCCTTTGGAACCTTTTAAGTTTGCACATTACAAATGCATCCTTAGAAATTTAAAAATCAAGGTCATTCATCCGAGTCTACATGCTCCACAATAACATATTACTTGTATGCATAGTCATACCCTATAGGTCGATTACTTCCCAACCATAAATCTTCTCCATCACCACAAAAATTTGGAACCACACACACAACACCATGAATTGATCATCGATATAACTCACTTTTGGTGTGTGTAAGACCTAATAATTTTTCCTTCGTCCACCGCCCACTTCCTATGGGTGCATGATGCTCATTTCAAGTGCATGCATTGGTTCCGCTTGATGCTTCATCCCTTTTCGGTGTTTGATATCCTTTATCCTCTTTTTCACCCTTAGGATGGTCTCAGATGCACCTCATGATCTACGCATCATGTGTGATGCTCTTTTCCCGATGTCCTTCATCCTCCACATCATGGACTCGGGTGCTTCCTATTCTTCTTCCTCCTTCTCACAAAGGATCTCCTCCATTATATCCTCTTCATCAATGTCACCTCTCTCCACCAACCTTCATCTCCTCCTCTTATTCTTTTCTAGGCTAGACTTAGTTGGTGAGGCCTTTGATGACTTCACTTGAGTTCGATGTTCTCGCACCATTATCTCTCTCCTCCCATGTTCCCTTGAATCTACTTCTAGCACCTTGGTAAAACATGATCCTATCTTCTTTCTATATCTCATCCTCCTCCTCTTCCTTAGTATTTTCTTCCTCTTTAGACCTTAGAGGAGTGACCTCGCGTGCTCACTTCATCCCAACCTTTTGTATACCCTTTGATGGATCTAGGATCTTTAAATCATCCTTTATGTATTTTCCATTGACCAACTTAGGCTTCAGGTAGATGTATACCTTTTTTACTTCCTCATTTTCTAAATGTGGCATGTCCCCATCGCCCCAATATCTCTTTCAATAATAGTTTCAGTTAATAGGTGTCTATATACTCGTGCAACATGATCTTCAGAGTTTTCAATATTTGCAAGACACATCAACATTTGTTGATATGTTTATGAACTTTTCTCTAATTTTGCAGCATACTTTGCAATGTAACTGATTACTGCATGTTTTGAAAGAATGGGTTTCCAATCTATATTGGCATGCCATGATTGTAAGACATAATGATTATGAGTGTTGACACGGTCATCATTTCTTTTTGGCTCATATTTTTTGTCTCTTGTCTCACTATTTACGTAAAGTTTTGATCCTTCATGATTTATAGGCCAAGGGGCATTGTACCTACATTACATATAAAGTTATGTTATTACACTTGTATGCATAAATTTTTAATACAATTTAAAATAAATACCAGTTTCTTACCTGCAAACCTTCTTTCCTCTTTTTTAAATAGACATGCCCCATCTCTACACATCGTATGACGCTCCACACAATTAACTAATTCTTCATAGTCTTTTTTAGGATCTATTTGATTAATATTCAATGTGTTCCTCAAGCATGGATGCGAGCTCAAATTATTCCATACCTAAAAATAAGATACAACAATTCATATTTATATTCTTAAAAATTATTTTATATCTTTTTCTATATAAAATCATGCTTAAGAATTTGTTACTGTATTTTTGTTGGTGTACATCTCCCCGAGGGTTCCATGCATGTATAATTCTATCAAAATAATTTTGAGCAGCTTTCAAATGTTCTTCATTTTTCCAGTCTAAAGTGTCCATATTTGGTGCTCCATGTAACCATAAGAAACCATGCACATGTGGAGAACCTCTATGTTTCCATTCATATCTACACAAAAAATCTTTTGTCTTCATATACTTTTGCAGTATCTCTTTTTGGAAGAGTGTGTTTCATATGTGCATGTAATAAGCGACTATATGTGGATGGTCAATTATGTTTTGTCTTCTCCATTTTTGTGCTTCATGTGGATCAATAGGTGGTGTTCTTGGTATCAGTGCATGGAGGTCTAGCCAATACATGTCAGCTACACTCAAAGTAAATAATATGGTTGGTTTTTTGATTTGATGCAAAAGATCAATTAATTTTGCACGACACTTTACCCAATAGGAACATGTTCCATGTAATGTAGTTCCATATCTCATCACTCGATCTCGTAAGATGGGATTCTAGAATATTACCCATGTGTTCCGGAATTAATTTATTGTAATTGGTAATTCTTGAAGGCTTTTCTTTACAAATACTCTGACGAATTTTGAGCACGATTTTACATTATCTTGTTCATTGCAAGATATCTAAACTAAGGGTGTGACCCAAACCGATTATCTCGATAACGTATTAGATGTTTCACATATTCATGTAGATGTACTCTCTTAAGTCATGGTTCTAACCAATCACACCTTCCATCAGGGAAAAGAGTTGGAAAATCCATGTTGAGTAAACCTTCTGATCACATATTCATTCAATGGAGATGTTCCAATTTGTGGCCAATTAATTAGTTCGTTAGAATCTAAATTTAGATTTTTACCCAAGCATGAATCAATTCCATATCTCTTGGGGCATTAGGTGGTTTTGTGGCCATTGAAGATGTGTGATCTACAACATTCCCTTCATCTGTCTCAAGTATTGGCCCTGGAAAAACATATTCATTTAAATCTGTATTGAACTCCATGTGGACAGATTTAATTTTTCAAATACATTTACAGAGGTAATGGATGGGAGATATTTTAACATTGTTTCATCAATCTTCATATCCCTATAAAACTTATCATGTTCAATCTTATATCTGAGTGCATATATACTCTATCTTTATTGACAATAAAGTTGTAAGTACTTCCACATTGTTGTTTTCTTCGTACTATGACAATTGGAAGATTTGAAATATGATGTGGTAAAACTTTTGCAATTTCCTTGACTTCTTATGGAAAACAAATGGTATGACCTTTGTATTTGTATTGACCTCCAGTTGCATGGGTCACTTGTAGGATTGGGTTCACACGGAAATCAACATCTCTTCCACTTGTGTCAAGTTTGCAAGTTCACATGGTTGGGGTCCAGGATCCATTTTATTAGCTTCAGAAAATCAATTGATACCTTCCTCTTGTCTACATATTTTACATATAGGTCCTTCAAGTACTCAATGTATATTCATTCTAGGATAACTCTCTTGACAAATATAACACATATGTGGAGAAGTAATCTTGTCCAACTCATGTCGAAACAATAATTGCATAGTTTTGAAATCTATCTCAACAATATTTTTTTCTCTTCCTGGTTGTGAAGTCACCTCTCGGTTGTTGATTATCATTTTGTATATTATTCCTCACATCAACATTCATTTCTTTATTATCACGTGTCATAGAACACAATCTATGGTTAATGAATTCATACCTTTAGAATTAACCTCAACATTAGAATTCCTTTGATGGTGCCTTTGAAATGCTTCACGATTACATTCTTGTAGTTGTTGTCTTTCTTCCTCAGTGAATTGATCTAAATGCATGTCTCTTTGCAATCTTATTCTTAATATATGTTGATCATCTTGAGATATACGTGCGTGATATGCTACCATTTCATTTGCACGTTGTCTCATTTGTGCTTCGAGTACTTCAATTGGAGTTTCTTCCCTACATTTGGCATATCTTTCTCTTTCATTTGCATTCCTATGTTGTCTTTGATCCTCTATCATTTGTTCCCGTCATTGTCTTTGATATTGTCGAGCATGTTCTCTTTGATATTCTCTTCGTTGCTCTTCATTTTCAAAATTCAATCATGGGCAAGCCATACCTACAATAATAATTATAAAATACATTTAAAAATGAAGAAAATATAAATTACATTTACTTTTAAATATAATTATTATTTTTAATTAATTAATTTAAATATTTATTTTAATTTTTAATTTTTATGTTTGTTATGAACTAAATATATTGTATAAACTATTTAATTAATTAATTCAAATATTCGCTTTTTATTAATTAATTCAAATATTTATTTTTTACTTAATATTTTTAATGTTTGTTGTGAACTAAATATCTTTTCTATTATTTTTAACATAAAATTGTATTTATTACAATTTATTTACAAACATAAAACATTTATTTATAAATCACATATAAAAATAAAAATAAAAATAAAACTAACATAAAATAAAAATACATCTAAAACTAAAAACTAAATTCAAACTATCTAAAATAAAAATACGTTTAAAATTAAAAACTAAATTAAACCTAATCTAAAAGTAATCATACTTTTAAAAGTAAAAACTAATATAAAACTAACCTAAAAAGCAAAAATACATGTATAAGTAAAAATATTTTTATTTATAAAACACATAAAAGTAAAAATTAAAATAAAACTTACATAAAATAAAAATATATCTAAAACTAATAGTGGTAAAAATAGATATTAGTAATTTTAATATAATGGTGCAATACACTCCTTAAATATTTAAGTACAATATTTTTTATTGCAGATATAAAAGTGTATATCTATAATTACTAATGGAAAATAGATATCTATGGGAATTTATATCTATGATTATAACTAGCAGTTACACATGAGTTACAAATTACGCTGAAGAGGATAACAATGTTAAGCTTGTTGGAGTTGTAATTTACAATGAAGTGAATGCAAACTTAAAACTAAATAAAAAAACTTTCTAGAAACTGAGAAAAATCAAACATATGATACATTATTATATTGCAAGTTTATAAAGTTACATGTCACAAAATATTAAGTGACGGTCAAATTTTTTAATCTAAATTTCATAGATTGGGAATTTGACTTATACTATGGATGGGAGTGGTAGTTTGGGACTTGCGTCTAGGGGTGATGTTCCTTTATCTCCCCTACTGCAGCCAAGACATAGACGTAAAAATGTTTTGGCGAAGCTCAATGGGAGCCTTTAAATCTCTCTCTTACCTAGAGCGAAGATGATCCACATATGGTGATTCCAGAGATAGATGTCAATAGGGATAAGGATAAAATTAAATACATGATTGTTGACAGTTTTGCAGGCCTTAGACCAAACATTGATTTTGTGAGAGACTGGTGCAGGAGGAAATGGGCTTGAAAGTTGGACATTAGGGAACTTGTGGGGGATGGATTTCTTTTCTGTTTCCAAGAAGAGTTGGATCTACAAAAGCTGCTACATGGTGCACTGTAGTTTTACGGAAATATGCTCTTACCCTCTATTACTAGTGACCTGGGTTGTCATCTACATTTAACTTTCAGGACCTCCCTATTTGGATTCACCTCCCAGCTCTTCCCTTGGAGTTATGGGAGCCCGAAGTATTTTTGGGGATTTTGAGATCTATGGGGGTGCTGATCACAGTCGATCATGCAACAATAGAATGATCTAGGTTGTTATTTACACATCTATGTATCAACATTCCCATGGGATCCAAATTTCCCAAAATAATTTTTTTGGACTCCTCTTATGAAAAATGATAAAAATGATAGATATTAAGAGTTTGCTAATTATTTATGACAAGCGCAGAGCAGTCGAATATGATTCGAAGACTTTTTGTCGAGGTGCTTTGTCAACCTATATGGATATTGAGAAAAGTACCCTTCCTCCTGGTGCGTTGGATGGTTTGGATCGTCCTCATTTTGGTAGCTATAGTTTTCGATTCCCAGTTACTCAGGTTGATGACAATTTGGGGGAGGAGGATTTGATCGATGCAAGAGTTGACGAGGAGAAGAATGGCGAGGTAGTGGAGTGTATGACGGTAGCTTCAAATCTTGTGGTGTCTGTGGATGTGGAGCATGGTGTTTGCAGTGGTGTTACAGGCATGGAGGGTGTTGACGTCATCTTGGTAGAGAAAAATATGTGTGTTATTGGTGTTTGTTCTAATGGTGATGGGTTTAGCGCATCCATTAAGCAGGATGGGCCAGTTACAAATTCAAATTTTGAATTTTGTAATAATTTGGCTAGTGGATACATTCCCAACTGTATCTCGACAGGAGTGAACCATTCCCTGACATGTGGAAACAACTTGGAGAAGGGTTGGCGGTTGGTGGGTGACATGGAGGGTAGGTTGGAGGTGGTCCTTGGGACAGATGCTGGTGAGATTCATGGTGGGGAGTTGATTAGTTCATTGGACTCTATGGTTAATGGGGGTGGTTGGACTAAATGTCCACACCAAGAAACACAAATTCATGCAGTCCGCTCGTGTGACACGGAGTCGTATTCTTGCAGATTTTGACGTCGTGTTTTGATGTTTAGATCTCTCTTTGTTTTGGGTCAAGTTTCTTTGACCTAAATATCAATGTAGAAAACATTGGCTTGGCCTTGTTTCTTTTTGGGTTTTTAGTCTGGTTCTCATTTTGGTCACTTGTGACCTAGCTTCTCTTGGTGTGTAGGGTTTTTGTCCCTTCAAAATCAAATCTTTTTACCTTATCTACAAAAAATAGTGCAAGCTTATTTTTAGATTGCTTCATTTAACAACACCAATAATTGCCACAAGAACATTCTCCCTTTTTATAATGAAGGAAATAGTTCCCATTTCTCACAACAATTTTTCTTGCAAAAATCTTGGAGTTAATTTTCGTTGTGGTGTGGCAATGAGCACATAATCGAAGGTTCTTGACAGTTGTAATAGTTGTTCCATGGGGACGTGCTTAACCAATCAAATGCAATTGCCAAATTTTTACTATGGTGGTAGTGAAATAATTCTCTAAGGCTCTTGGCCTTATGGTTTAGGGTAAATGGATAAATTTCCTTTCCATTGTAATTTTTCATATTATGATACCATACTCTAAGGCTTCCATTTTGGCTAAGAACGAGTATGCTAGTAAAGGTTTTAAGTCTAGGTTTACAACTTCCAATTACATTCACTTCAAATTCTTCTACAAAATTTTTCAACATCCCTATTGTGTGTTATCAGTAGGATATTATTTTCCTTGTATTTATTTATTTACTTGGAAAATTTTCTACACATGTTGACTCATCTTACTTGAGTGTTGTTTTGCGTCATAGGAGTTACTATGACATGTCTTACATGTCATAATGTGTCATAAGAGTTACATTTCCATTCTAGAATGTAATTCCCTAGTGATTATTCTCCTATTTGTACACACCACTTGAGATTTTGTGAGGTTCCACATCTTGCACCATTCTTGTGTTTGTGAGTTTATTTCATATTGCACTACTTGTTAGATCAATCTTAGAATTTTTATAACTACATGTTCGCAAACATTCTTTATTGATGATTCTTGAGGAAACTCGATATTTTGTGCATACCCGTGCATCATAGCAATCCATGAAAACAACATTTCTTTCAGAATTTTGTCAAAAATATCACATGCTTTGTATATACTTCAACATTTTCATTCATATCAACAAAAGGACTGACAACTACAACATCCAACAAAAACCAATTTCTATTATGCTTTGATCGATGTCCACGCCCTATTCCAAAGTTCTTATTTTTCTATAGGTTGGGAGAATGCTGGAAAAGGCGAGCTGATTAGGTTCAATAGTTTTGAAAAATTGTGTAGCAAATGCAAATCCCGTCAGTGATGAAAGAGTGGATTTTATTTACTCCGAAAAACATTTTTCTTAGTGACACAGGACTGGAGCGGTCAAAGATTAGTAGGAAGAGTTTATAGGTGGTTTGTGTGTAGTAAGCAGAATGTGTAGTGCCTCATTAAATTGACCCACTTTACATAATCAAATCATTATAAATATAAAACATAGCCTAAAATCTTCACCACATTTAGATTGAAAGATACATAATTTAACTAATAAGAGGTGGTAGTTTAATCGAAGATACTTATTAGAATCCTAAAAATACACATTCCTAAAAATAACAAAAAATAAACAGAGATAAGTTTGAGCTTGGATTATAATCACAAGCGAAATGTGTTTCTTTTCGTTGAAAACTCGAGACACGTGTCATTATTGAACTCTTTATAGAGTTGCAAACCCCCAATCAATTTGTTTGCTTGCACTAACATGATATTTAATCATTTTAATTATAAAGTGAAATTATATACCTCTAACATTTGAGAACCATACCCATTCCAAAGGCTCGGGGATAGGCAAAACCATTATTGGAACTAAAAAACCTACTTTTAATCTTTTCGCGGAAATCCTCAATCAACAAAAACCCCGATAAATTCTCTATTGTGGCTTTGAATTCATGCAAATACCAATATCAAGGATTCTTATGAACCCTAAATTGGGCACACATAATTCGAAATAAAACTTTCAAATCAAAAAGCGCAATTGGGAAAGTATAGGCGGACATGAACAAAGTGTGAAGGAATTTGACACTAGAAAAGGTCACAAGAATTTGACACTTTCCAGAAGGGGCATCTTCAAAGGTGGATGCCTTCTAGCGAATAATTATGGGTTCCAACATAAATATTTGATATCTTATACATAGATATATTAAATATATAGACATCTATAGTATATATAAAATGTCTTATATGTAAAATAAATATTTTAGTCTATAGTCATTAACTATATAATGCACGAATCATTCTATAGTTATTGTCTAGATACGATGCTTTGGATTGGAAAATAATGTAAGATGTCGTAAAAACTTACAATGATTCAAACATACGCAAGAGTTATTTGTAATAATACATTTATGTGAGAATTCCAATACATATATAATTATTTTTAATATATATCAAACACCAAAAATAATTATGTGAGAATACCAATACACCTATAATACCAATAGTTATTTTTAATGTTGTAATAATACATCTATGTGAGAATACCAATATACCTATTCACACTTATTATTTACTTGGTTGTAATTATCTTCAAATAAAAATTAATATCCCAAAGATTATAATATTCACAATTATTCATACGTGTTATCTTTGATTTGACATTAATAAATAAATTATTTTAACCATTAAATATTATTCGGCACTAATTGTCTTCCACTAAAAAAAATATAAGTACTTAGATGTAAAAGTAAAAAACTAAAAACTAAAAATAATATAAATTTATATAATAATAGTGTAGTTACTTACCTATCATTTTCTTTGCAATAATTATCTTCCAATAAAAATTAATATCCTCGCACTAATTATCTTGAATTCACTTCCATAGTAATATCCCCGCACAATTATTTACCGATTCACATTTTTCACACTTTGAAAATAACTTACATTTCCATGTATAAATACATAATCATAAATTTATTTTATGCCCTAAACATTGAATCGGCATTAAAAAAAAATTATTTTAACCATTATATATTATTCAACAAATAAATAGTTTTTTCAATCAACGCATGCCATTACACTCCTTGTGTGCCACTGTAGGAACACCTCTCAATGTAATGACGAAATTTATTTAATTAATTCTCGAATGGGTATATTTTGATAGGATAGAATTAATTTAATTAATTCTAATTGGATAAAAATGAACTACAAATATGTATGTACTTTTAGGGTGTCTACATTTGCCCCTATTTAAGGTGCTATTATAAACTAATAATATTTTAAAGATAGTAGATGCATACAGATTAGTGAGCGGAAAGTGGTGAAGCATATGGATTCCCAGGTAGGATATGATGGTAAGGGAATTCCCCCTCAAGTGGGTGGATGATGTAGTAAGGTGGTGGATGACCACTTTATAGGAAAGAGACAAGGAAGTTGAACAATGAGGATGGGAGGAATTGTTCTCATAGCTTGAGCGCCATTTAGAGAGTGTGAATTGTTGTCATGTGTTTTTGAATTGGAAAAATTCAGTAGAAAACATGACAACCATACCATAATGTCAAATGTTTTTAATGTTACACATTTACAAGTCACCCCTAGGTCATCCTATCCCCTACATCGCTACTATCCCGTCATTCAAATGGTGCATATGTGAGTGTCATCCTTCCCTACATGTGATTTAGGAAGAAAACGAGCATTCAATTACTTCTGAACAATGCATCTAAAAGTGGGTTTTCAAGCAATCTTAGGAAGGGCTATCATCAGCCTTCCTAAGCCAAGTACACAACTCCTAGAGTGGATCAAAGGTAAAAATTCATCAAGGAGGCATATTCAAGAGCCGGGACCATTAGTGCAATAAATTTGGGAATATTTAGAGGTTTAGGAGCTAGTTCACCAAAAGCGGGTTTTTGAGGCCGAAGGAGCTTGCATCGCAAAAGAGTACATGAACTTCAAGAGGTGATTTTGGGAGATCTAGAATGAGTTTTGAGCCAAAAAAATATCAAAATTAAAATCATCCTCGGAGTGGGTCGGTGTCTGTTTCAAGCCTAAAATATAAAGTATATTTTTTTTTACCTTCCCATCGTCGGCTTCGCCTTCATTTGAAAACATCTCCTATAAAAACCTATGTGATTATTCGGAGGGTAGTATACCTCAAGTAGCTTACCAAATTACCAATCTTTTTTTGTGAAATTTGAACTCGCATACCCTTTGTGATTTTCCGAGAGATTCATATTAGCTTACCAAATATCTGTGATTGTTGTGCGCGACAAATGCGGTGTTGGCCATGTTGACAAGAGGCAATATTGGCGCACGCAAGAGATATAGACGCTGTATTGGCGCTTGCGCGACAAGAGAGAGCTGTCTTGACGCGACGACAAGAGATGTATTGGCGCGCGACAAAGCTATCTTGTGCGCGACTTGGGCTAAGAAGTGACGCGCGACAGAGGAAGGCTTGACGCGCGACAGAGGAAGTGTTGACGCGCGACTTGGGCAGTGTTGACGCGCGACATCAGACAGTTCACGCGCGACAAGACCTCAGAGACTGTACAGAGTCGCTTCTTGGTTCTTTTCTTTGTGCGAGGACTCTTTTCAGAATAATGGAAGGTGCCAGCTCAAAGAATACGAATAACCTAAAAGTAAGTAAGAAATCTCAGAAATCACTCTTCAAGTATTTTGGAAACTCTGCGGATACAGATAATGTAAATACCAATCATATAGATGCCACCAAAAAGAATCGAAATCGGGCGTGTGTGGAAGGCATTATTGAGGTGGACATGCATTACACGCACGATATCACGGTCAAACAAATGAAACCTACGATAATATGCCGGATCTTGAAGATATTGTTCTGTTGGGGTGCGGCCGAAGTGCGGCTAGATATCACGAATCTGAACACTCGGCAAAATGGAAGGCAAAATCAATATCAAACTCTGGTCGAGAAAGAGAAACGGGTGATTGCGATATTGCTCAAAATTCTACTCAAAAAAGTAAAGCATTGAAAACAAACAAGAATATGTGGACCATTGGCAGGACATACAAGTTTGATTGGGCAGCTAAATTTCCATTTATTGAACCTGTACAATCATCAAATTCTGAAGAAATCCCATGTGAATGTACATGTACAATATGTACGTGGAAATTGGGAAAGCAACAAAAAATGCAACTGAAGCTGGACACAATAGAAAAACATTGTGGAAAACAATATTTAACTGTAACAGGGGCGGATGGCCAGAAAATCAAAACACATAGGTGGAAAACTGAAAAGGAGTGCATGCATATCGAGATCGCGCGGAATATGAGGCAGAGCAGAAAAAACACAGACATCTGTTGGAAAAGGGAGGAACAATCACATCGCATATTGGTAAGATGAAAGAAACAAATCTACATGCAAAATTCATACAATTCTCTACTCTTTTTCAAATACTTAAAAAAGGAAGGGCGATGTCAGATTTCCTTGATTTCAAAGTTTTGTATCAATTTAACGGAATCTTGAATGTACCTCGGTCTCATTGAGTGCGAGAGTAGTGGATGGGAAATGGCAAAATGCCTCTCGATGATAGAGAAGGAAGATTTGAAAGAGAATGTAAAAAAAAGCAAACTTTATCTCTCTTTGATTGATGAAGTGACAATGATCGACAACACCGCATGGGTATGTATCCACATATATACTTTAGAAAATCATATAAGGACTCCTCATCAGTTGGGTGTTATGAAAATGGTTGAAAACTGCAATGCTGAAAACCTATATAAAATAGTTGTTTCTCATTTGAAAGATGTTCTTTGGTATGGTGATTATGAAATTGCTACGAAGTTGGTATGCGTTGGAGCGAGATGGTGCATCTGTCATGCGGGGTCACAACAGGGTGTGTTAGATTACAAACAACGGTGGCCCCATATATGCTACCATTCAACTTTGTATGGCTCACGAATGAATTTAGCGTATAAAATGGTAAGCAACCACGAAAATGTTGCTAAATTAGAAGACCTCATAAGAGAACTTCATGCCTATATGTCAAGCAGCCCAAAGCGTTTTCTCGAGTTCCAAAATTTGCAATTGGAATTACGAGACGGCAAAAACTTACGAAGGATGTGGAGACTAGATGGATCTCTTTGTATGAACCGGCATGCGAGTTCGTGAGGAGTATCCTTCATTGGTTGGTTTCATGCACAAATACCGTCATGAAGTTGATAGAGGCGAGGGACTGTTGTTCCGCTTAAGCGGTTTGGAGACTTTGCTTACATTGGTTGGTATTCTTCCAATGTTAAAGGAGATCAATACAACGATGAAGCATGCACGGGCGAGATTGATCTATATTGTGGATTTTATACGGATGAGGAAAATGGTATGTCAAAGTCTTGATATATTGTATTGTTCCCAGGATAGTTTTGATGCACTGTTTTTTTGAAAATTGGAGAGATTTATTAGATCTTAAAAATCCTAACACCTATTTGAGATTTAATATCCACGATCACCTATGCATCTCTGTTAATGGGAAGGAAATACCTATGCACATTTTGCAAAGGCGTCGAATATTACGAGGATCGGAGCGAGAAGATGTTCTGTGACACGTAATTTGTTTGAGTCTGTGATAGTTGAAACCGAGAATAAAGCTTAAAAAATTTGAAACCTTGTCATCGAAATTAGGGAGCGTTTACGTAAAGATAAAATTACTGGAAGCCATGGGTGTGATGAATCCGAATTTTGGAATACGAGGTGGTGGCCGTGCGACTTTGTCGATAAGCATTTCCATAAATCAATGGGTACAATAATGGAACAATTTACTAAGGCGTCGAGCTCAAAGTGCGGAAATCAAAGGTATCTTGAATGCCGATTTATTAAAGTTTGATCAACCAATTTTGCAACAACAATGAGGAACCAATATAAAATTTAGATCAACCTTACGAAAGTGGTGCTATTACAAGGTGTGGAGAGGAATCTATCAAAGTTCTATCTTACAAGAAGATATCGGTGAGTATTTGAGACTATATGAATTATGCCCAGACAATGATTTTGGGAGTGCATGGAGGATGAAAGAGTTTTCGAGTGCATTGTCATTTATAAAATCAAAGCGAAAACGAGGTTGGATAAAAATGCGGAAAGTTGCATGAGGTGTTACGTTTCACGATACTCCCTCGAAACCTTTCCGTTTGTGAAACAATTGCGCCTTTGGAATTCCCTTTGCGAAAGAAGAGGTGTAAATAATACAGCTACAAGTACAAATATTCCCAACCTTGAGAGTGTAATTGGCTCTTCGTCACATTCTACAGAAGACAACATCGACTTTGATGAAGCTATTGATAATGGATTGTTTCAACTTTAAGTAGGTATCTTCTTTATCTATCTTTTATCTTTATCATTAAAGATGTTACAGGTCTATATACTAAAAATGTCAGGCGATTCACCCATCTATCTACTAATCCATTTCTCGTGTTGGATTTTTTTAAAACACAGATCTAGCTCATTACCAGTGGCAGTGATGATTTCAACTTTAAGCAGGTATCTTTTTCCCCTTAATCTTATTGTTTGTTACTATTCATTTTTTGACAGAGCAATTGCTCACTGGAATTCCCTTTGCGAAAAAAGAGATGTAAATAATACAGCTACAAGTACAAATATTCCCAACCTTGAGAGTGTAATTGGCTCTTCGTCACATTCTACAGAAGACATCATCGACTTTGATGAAGCTATTGATAATGGATTGTTTCAACTTTAAGTAGGTATCTTCTTTATCTATCTTTTATCTTTATCATTAAAGATGTTACGAGTCTATATACTAAAAATGTCGAGGCAATTCACCCATCTATCTACTAATCCATTTCTCGTGTTGGATTTTTTAAAACAAAGATCTATATCATACCGTGGCGGTGATGATTTCAACTTTAAGCGGTATCTTTTTCCCCTTAATCTTATTGTTTATTCTATTCATTTTTTCAGCTCTGGTTATAATTAAAGATGTTACGGTGTATGTATTTACATTTAGTTAAATACAAAATTTTTATTTTTGAAATGGATTGTTTCATTTAAGTTGACATCCGTCAGGAAGCTTTACTTCTCGGGTTACAGGTCTATATACTAAAAATATCGGTGAACTCACCCATCTATCTACTAATCAATTTTTGTGTTGAATTTTTTAAGACAAAGATCTAGCACATTACAGGTGATGATTTCAATTTTAAATAGGTATCTTTTTCCATAATCTTATTGTTTGTTACTATTCATTTTTTCAGCTCTTGTTATCTTAAAGATGTTACTTATGTATTTACATTTAGTTAATCAAAATTTTTATTTTTTGTTATTGTTCAGAGAAGCTTTACCTTCTCGGGATGACATTTTTCTATCTACTCTTTTTGTTATCATTAAAGACATTACAAGTCTAATTCTTTATATTTACTTGACCTTTAAAGATATTGTTGGTCTATATATTTAAAGATGTTGCTGGCACTTCTCAGGGCTGACAATGTCAAGCAACTCACCCCTCCATCTACAATGTCATGTGAAACAAAGATCTAGCACGTTACCCTTGATGATTTCACAGCAATCTAATACGCAAGAGGTAAGCTAAACCTAGCATATTTGCATTATGTTTAATTTCTTACAGGTGATGATTCTTTCTTGATTTCTTAGAATTATATTAATTTATTTTTAATATATTTTATCTTCACCTAGACCAAGGATTTTTTTCTATTTACTATCTCTCTTTATTCTCCATTTGTTGGTGAGTGGTAGCTTCCCAAAAAATAGATATTCCTGCCACCTGATAGGATAAAGATAACTAAAATAACAAAAATTAAATTGGAAAGTGATGTCGAAACATGTCACAATACTACCAAATTCAATATTCACATTTCCTGATTCAAACCACAGAGCCTTGGTGAGTCACCCTCAGTTAATATTAAAGTACATTGATCGAAATTCTTCCCTCTGCTTGATTTGCATCAAGTTTGGGAACATCAATTAATTTCCCCTTCTTGGTTCCATCGAGTTTTCTTAAGATCTTTTTTTGTTTAAACTTTTCCCTTTGCACTCATCGGGTCAAACAAAGTTACAAAGCTCATCTTAGATAACTTTGACCATACACCATGAATCTTCTTGTCTTGGAAGAGTGTTTCCAATTACCTTACACATATCACATCATCTTTCACACTTTCATTAACTCACAACCTTTATAGGCAATAACCTTGTGATGCACGAGATAGATGAGCATTTGAATCAACGCATTCACTGAGCCAGCTTGTCGACCTTGCATTGACCTCTAAGAATCCTTTAAGAAACAATGTGTTATACTCTTCCTTACTATGCACAAATCTTATGACAAGGTAACATCAATATGAGATTTCTCAACTTTATAACATTTGTAGATACTCATTTTCCCTACTTTGAGCATGAATCGAAGTATAACCTCTATTACACAATACATCTTCTTGTAGTAGCAATACATTCTTGTCTCAACACCATGATAGACCACATAATGACACATAGAAACAATGTGTTATACTCTTCCTTACTATGCACAAATCTTATGACAAGGTAACATCAATATGAGATTTCTCAACTTTATAACATTTGTAGATACTCATTTTTCCCAACTTTGAGCATGAATCAGAAGTATAACCTCTATTACACAATACATCTTCTTGTAGTAGCAATACATTCTTGTCTCAGCACCATGATAGACCACATAATGACATATAGCATGACATTTGGGTCTTGACAGACCTTGAGCTTTTCTCAAAGATGTGAAAACATTTCTTAAGGCATAAAACAAGGTCCTTTTAATATGTCACCTTTTAGAACTACAAGACATTGATGAATCAACACCTTGACATGGTCTTATACCACTTTTAGAGAATTATAAATCTCCTTGATGAAATTCTTTCACTTTGTACATCATGAAGCACTGATAATTTTCATCACCAACTAGGGTGAGTCGACTTGAAGCAACGTGAGTAACTTGCACTTGACACTCCAATATTCAATTCATGAATTCCTTAACAAGGATGAGCTTTACCAACTAGATAACAGGACAGATTGCTAGACCTTAGCATCATTGACTTGGATATCTTTATTTTAGACTGATAAAGGTCATTCATAAAATCCAAACACACTTTGAAGTCCTCAACACGTTGAAAAATCATAGTACAACACAGATTCTTAACCTATCAACCTTAAGTCTACTTTCATAGACAGTATAACCCCACAGATACAATTAAAGTCCCACGACATAATTTTCAAGATAATTAAAGTCCCACAAGATATTCAGGCACTAAATTTTACATTATACACATTAAATCGATCATCGTCTTTCATCATCATCTATCATTGATTATCAATTGTCATCATTCATCATCTACGTCTACATACTATTCATGACAATGCAAGTAAACAAGAAACATACATATAATTCATGATAATCACCATCTAATCACCATATAATTAAATTCAAATAGCATAGTACAAACTCAATAGTTGAAGTTTTCAAATTCAATATTAAAAGTTTAGTCAATAATAAAAGTTTAATTTTCACAATAATAAAAGTTTTCTAATTTTCAATACCCTCTCAATTTAGAAGTTTTAGAAATATTTATAGTTTCCCCAATAATAAAAGTTTCTAGTTTTCAACCCTCTTTTCCCAATTGTACTCTTCCCTTCCCCAGCGGCTTCTTCCACTATGGTTGTAACCTCTTTCCCCAACAATGAAAAATAACCCCGAACTTATAAGATCTTACTGCGCTTGTCCAGATTTTTTATAATTCTTTCTTCTTGATTTGTTGCATCTCCATGCGACAACAAATTTGGATCAGCAGCTGCTTTGGCTTTGAACAAGATGTCAGGGTCGAGACCATGCTCTTTAATTATCCGCTTTAGTGTATTGTTTTGTTTGTTAACCAAAACAATATTTTGCTTCAAATTTTTTGCTGCGGATAAGTTGTTCTTTGCTTTGTTTCCAAGTGAACTTGCAAAACCTTCGCTTTGACTCTTCAAATTTTCATATTTCATTGCACAAAAAAAAGTAACGTCAATTCAAAATATTAATGTAAATTCAAAATTTCAAATTAACAAAAATGATTGTTAGAATGTAATAGTACTTACAACCGCTCTATCTCTTTCGGCATTTGCGATTGATACCAAATCCTTGTCCTTTGACCATTTGTTAAAATATGCCTGGGCCTCGGCACTAATATTTTCCAATTTGTTTAGTGCCTTATCTAAAATGCCATCTTTATAGTCGTTATTAAAAGCGTGACAGTCCCACATTTTACTTGGGTAAGTAAGGAATCCATCTTCGCAGGTTGATTACGGGTGCGGCGTATAAACTATCCCTTTGCCAATAATTTTCATAACGACTAATAATCTCATTGATAAAAATTTTAGCCCTTTTCTCCCATTCTATAAGGTTGTTGGATTTGAGGAATAATAAACTCAGCGACATGGGATTGACAATCATTACCAATTAAGTTCTCCAAAGGAAAAGGTGGAAACTCTTCACTATCGAATCGATGCGAGACGATCTTCTTTGGAGAAGTGTGGGGGCTTTCACCATGACCAAGATCAAGCTGCTCCTTGTTTACGTCTTTGGGTGGGCTGATCCTGTTTTGAAAAAATAAATCAAGATTTAGATAAATAAATTTGAAGGCGAAGATTTAGATTTAGATAAATCAGAATGTAATTAAAAATTGTAAAGCATATTAAAATTGAAATTTGAAGACTGAAGTATACCTGCTGGCCTTGAATCATCTCGCGGGTATCGAAAAACCCAGTTGGGTCATTGCTATCAATGCCCAAATAATCTTCATCTAAATTTATATTGTTCAAAATAGATATGCCCGTTGCGCTGGGCAAGCCACCAAGTGAGAGAGTTGGAATTCGAAACGAGGAGTCAAGGTTTAGTGTCCCACTAGGGGCCGGAGCAAAACTCATGCGTTTACCAATGTTCTTTTTCACTGTTCCTCTGGTTGGCATTTTAAAAATTAATGGTTGGGTGGGTGTCGATGCGGTGGCTTGATCATGACTGACATGTGCTGAAAAGTACAAGAAAAAATGAAAAATATTAAAACAATTCATAAAGTCAAAACTACGAAATTAAACGTTCTATAGAAAAGTTGTACCTTGTTGTCGAGGGGTTGTTTTTTTCGGTGCTACGGGTGGCCTTGTAGGAGTTGTACTCAGTGGCTGTTCAGAAGATATCAATGCATGCGACTGTATTGAGTGAGTTGGGGAAGAAGGTTCCATAGTCCCTGCTGTTCATCAATATTAAATGTTGTCAATTCATTTTGCTAAAATTTAAATTGAAAAATAAATCTGCAACTTTGGAATTTGTAATTAATATATGAGAATGTATTACTTCTCTGGCGTTTAACGAGTTCAAACTGTTGAGGGTCTGGAGAGGAGTGAGCTTCCATTTCAGAATGGGAGTCCCCCGAAGCCTCCGCGTGTAGTTGGCCTCTTCCTCTCGACATCTTTTTTTTTTTTTTTTTTTGGGAATGGCTTGAGATATCTTCTCTGCAAAACATTAAAATTTAAGTTTTAATAACTGCTAGCCATGTAATGAAGAAAATTGTAATACAATTACAAACTAAATAGTTTATACTGTTGTTACGCAAATGGAATTGAGAATTTCTTCAAAGCCTCATCGAGCAAGTAGGAATTTCTTTAGCTTTTAAATTTAAAAGTGCCTCATAGTAGAAAGCCGAGGAGATAGTTTGTTGAATAAATGAAAGGTTTTTCGACATTTTGAATTTGATATGTCGGCTCTTATTTTTGGATAGAAATGTGCACCAATCGAATTTTGTTTTGAGATAGTGGCACAAATGTATGCTGATGGCCCAATTTGGTATATCTGTTTGGCGACCACTGCATAACAATTACGGCTTGAAAAAATGCAATAAGTGCAGCAAAAAGTGGTGTGCGATTGATTGTGTATCTACACCACGCTGGATTTATTGACATGGGCTGCGAATGCGAAACAATGAAAATTACTATCAATTTATAACAGCAAATTGTATCGAGAATAAAAAAGCAGAATAAAAATTTTTTGAATTAAAACGAATTATACTTACAATCAACATGGAAACCATACTTTGATTCGAGAAATTTCTTGTTTTCTTCCACAGTGTTGCCTTGGTTGTAACAGATTGGTAAATTTACGATAGGAAGGCGGTAAACCGATGTATGTCATTCGGTTCAATAGTGAATTGGAACATTTGGCCATCGTTCAGAGTCACATAAAATATACCATCCTCTGAATTGTAGCATGACAGAAGGTAATTCAAAATATCCGGATCTGTTTCGAAATGGGGCATATTAACGAGCCCTGTAAATCCACACTCTTCTATTATAGCTTGATATTCTGGAGACATCCTTAAAGCCGTATGGATGTGAGGGCATAAGGGATTCCTGTAGGTTATCTTGGAAATCGATTGACTTGGATTCTCTTCATTTTCTTGCTGAACTTGCAATTGGGAAGCATGTGAAGTCGACATTATAGCTGTAATTGCGTCTTTGTCAAAGATTTAGACCTGCAAAAATTCAAGAACGGGAAAACGTAAACGAGAAAATGAGCGGCATAAGGGTATTTATAACCTAAATAGGGCGTCACTGTCCCCTATTGACGTGCGTCATTTGCTTCAATGACGCGCGTCGATAAAAGCGATGTCGTCGTCGAATAGAAGGCTGTGTCGCGCGTCATTTGTTTATAGTGTCGCGCGTCATTTGATTACGATATGTCGCGCGTCGATAGAAGAAAGTGTGTGCGCGTCGATAGTTTGTCATTTATGTGTCGTGCGTCATTTGTCGTAGTGTCGTGCGCGTCATTTGTTTACAATGTCGCGCGTCATTTGATAGAGGACAATGTCGCGCGTCATTTGTTTACAATGTCGCGCGTCAATAGAGGACAATGTCGCGCGTCAATAGAGGACAATGTCGCGCGTCAATAGAGGACAATGTCGCGCGTCAATTTAGGACAATGTCGCGCGTCAATAGAGGACAATGTCAGCGCGTCGATAAGGGCGATGTCGCGCGTCGATATCACAATGTCGCGCGTCATTTGTGTATATGTCGCGCGTCGATAGAAAACGATTATGCGCGTCGATAGATTCAACTGACGCGCGTCATTACGATCTAGTGTCGCTCCAGTGTCGCACGTCATTAGGAGCTATTGTCGCGCCAGTGACGTGCGTCATTAAGGATTCTGATTTAGCCTTGAAAAACCAGGCGAAAATTTTGTTTTTGAATACTGTCAAATTCGCCTTTCGCTGAAAGTGGTTACGGGGATATTCGCCAGGTATTTTCCACCTTGATTTTATAGGGGTGATTCCCAAACCAAGTGGACAATGGGGATGAAAAATTTACCCCACCTCCTCTCTTTGTGCTCAAATCTTATATATTCGAACTTAGCTATTTTGTGCTCATATCCCCACATTCTCAATTTGTTGTCAAAACTCTTCCATATTTTTTTCTTGAATCCATTCTCCGCCATTTTCATCCTCCAATCATTGATTTCATGTCATAATAATTTGAAGAAGATAAAATCATGAAAAAATGGATTTTTAAAGATTCCACATGAAATTTCTTGCACGAAGAACTCCGTAACATGTGAGGAGAAATTTTCATAGCTAGAAAAGCGGTGAACAAATCAACACGGGGTTTTTACGATACTATAGTTTTCTAGGTGCGTTGAGGATCAAAGTAATAGATTTAATATGCACACCATGGATTATTTATAGTGAAGAAACCCTTGCTTCCCGTAATAAATTTTTGAATTTTAAAATCTCCATTTCTAGAGCTCAGGTTGATGTGAAAATTCAAAGGGGCGCCAAGAAAAAAAAAAAACCCATATCATAAAAATCGATTTCTCAAAAGCGAGGTCCACAAACCAATTTCTAAAAATATTAAGCATCGTAGACAAGCACTTTATATTTTTAGTAATTCTTCACAAAGAGTAGTTTTTGTGGAATCAAAGTGCACAAAGGTCATCTAGAAGGACAATTTGGCTGATCAGATTCAAAAAGGGTGGAAAATTATCACTTAATAAAAATAGTAACCCCCATTTTTTAGGTTTAGGTAAGTGTATCAGAATCCATGAATCTCAAATTCACATACATCAAGTCAATCCCAACTTCATTCAAGGTGATAGGATCTTCATGGTTACAATTTCTCATCCAAGCATGTAACTAGAAGAACGAAGGAATGATGTCACTTCAAAGTTTGGAGTACTGTTTCATTTTGTGGAATGGGACTTCTTAAGTGTTTAAATACACCTTAGAATATATTTTCAATCAATGCATTAGTATGGCCATGTTTCAAAGGTCATCGGGTCCATTTTCCGCTTTTAACCTCTTGAAGGGATCTTTAGGAGCGACACTCGTGGTCACCAAAGGAATCATTTAATAGTGTTTCTAAACACTTATTTTAGGGTGTCCTTACATTTTCTAAAGGAGGTTTCTCATGGTGTAAAGCTTTCAAGGATCCAAATTTCACTACATTGGAGTTTTTCATCGATCACCCTAAGGATCGGTGAACTTCAGCAAAAGCAACTTCTTTATCGGCATTGTTCTCTCCCCTTATTTCTCTCTCTTCTCCCCCTTATCTCTCCTCCATGTTCTATTTCTTATTTTGGGTTGCAATTTTTCATTATGCCTTAATTATTTTAAAAGAGACTTTAATTTTCAATGTAATAAGTCACCCTAATTTCATAAAAAGGAGACTTAATCTTATTCCTAAGAACGCTAAAAAGTCACGAGTTGTGTAAGGCATATGAAAGATCATGTGGGGTAGGAAAAGATATTTCTGAGTCTATAAATTGTAAAGGCGCCCTCTTTTCAAGGGGTTTTCAATTTTTTGTGTTTATGAGAGAGCATTCCTTGTGAAGAAGAAAAAAGAGAGAATTCCTTGTCAAATTTCATAGGTGCATACAAATATGGAGATGCACCATTCAAGTAGAGGGACTTAGATTCCTAGAGCATTTGCAAGATATCCACCAATTTTTCCGCCCACAATTTTTCTCACCAACATGCTTTGGCACCCACCATGAGGAAGAACATGTAGCAATTTGTGCCCAAAATATGACCATACAATGTTAAAAATTATATATTCCAAAAATACAAAAAATACAAAATACAAAAATTAAAAAAAGTGTTGATGGAAATCCATTGCTTAAAGACACACTTTACAATTCTGTAAGTGACCATTCATATTCCACAGTGTCCCTTCACATTCCCATTGTAGGATTTTTCTCAAAAAAGCCAGGTGAAAGGAGATATACCAGTGAACATGCTAAGAGGAATTATTGAGCCCATTTTTAGGCTTTACAAAACTCCTAAGAAAATATTAGAGATAACCAATACTACTTCTCTCAAGCCTCATCACCATCTAATTCATCAAGTGGTACTCTTGGTAATCCCATTCAAACACTTGCTTTGATACCCTCCACAAATTCTTCCATATTTCAACCACCATTGCACATTAAATTCCATGGTGATGAAGAAGAAGAACCAAAAGAAGAATTATGAGAAGGATTTGTTGAAGCAAGTGTTGAAGCAGAAGTAGAAACAACAATGGTGGATAAATAAGGAGAAATACCTAACCCATTGTTCTATGGGGAAGGAATACATGCCTGCTTTATCTCACACCTCCTCTTCATGGTCTACCAACGTGTTCCCTTAAGAACTTCCCAAAATTCAAAGGTGATGATACCCATCTTCCTGAAGAACACATCTCTGCCTTCACCACATCATGTAGAATTCTTGGAATATAATATGAGGGTGTTGTCATGAGATTGTTCATGGAATCACTTCAAGACAAATTACTTGAATGGTTTTACTAGCTAAATAGACTAATCACTGTTGAGATGACATCAAGATCGCCTTTGAGGAAATATTCAAATCAACTAAATATTGTCAGGATCTCTTGGTACAATTGGCTCAAATGAAGAAAGGATATAATGAGACTATGAGGGAATTCATAGCACGTTATAACAAGTTACTCAAAAGGATACCTCTGGAAGATGTGCCCTATGATAACAACATAAAAAGGTTCTTCATTAGTGATAAAATTCTAGCTGTAGTAGGATTCTTTCTCTAGAGGGTTAAACCAAGGAATCTAGCGCAAACACAAATAATGGACATTGAAGTTGAAGATGACAACACCATGTCAGGGAAAATCAAGAACCCTTCAATGAGTAAAGCTCAACATCCCAGAGACGAGATCATAGATCCATTGCTGCAAATATTGATACATGAAATGAAATTATATTGAAGAGGGAAGTTTTTTAATGAACATCTCCTCAAAACCATAACATAAATCATATTGCATGGGTGCCTCGAAGGCTTTCCTTGAGGCCGCACTCGTTACTTCCAAATGCAAGACTCAAGAATATGAAGAAGAACTTAAACAATATTGTGAAGAGGGTGATTACCTAGAGGTTGATGAAGTAGAGAATGATACAAAAATTATATTTTGTGAGTATTCTGGAGGTGATGATGATGAGGACACAAAGGCACCTAGTCTCTCATGTGTGGTTTTCACCCAATCTTAGTCCCAAAAGAGAGATTATTCCTCCACTACCGATGCAAAGAAGAAGAGTGAAGATCCTCCCGTGGTGACTCTAAAAATAAAATAATCATCAAGGACCCCCACTTCCACCTTGCATTGAGTATGCATGGAAAAACCAGATCCCGTGACAAGCAAGAGGTCACCTTCCATCTCAAGTAAGTCTCCTAATGATTTTTAAAATCTAAATCTTATTCTACAAAATCTAGTCCTACAAAATTTCCAAGTGTACCTTTCAAAATAACCTTCGTTCCCCAAACATCTACCCATGCTTCTAAGCTTATCCCAACTCCAATAGCGGTGGCTTCATTTCCCCTACCTGCATCTTCTCCTTTTGATATCATTGAACATGCAAATAAAACCAAAGTGTAAATTTCTAAAATGAATACCCGCAGACACATCCTAAGTAATTTGAGATATTTTTCTCACATATTAAGAGTAGTTATTCAAACCCTAATAATGTGATTCCTAGTTCTAAAGAACTACTAACAAACCCACCTAAACCTCCATCACATAACATGCTTGCTCTGAGTGCATCAAATACTGATAAGGTCGACCCTTTCTACGTCTCCATTGTCATCATGGAATACATCTTGAATAATTGCATAATAGATTTAGGTGCCTATGACAATGTAATGTCTGTAAAGGTCGTCAAGGCTCTCAAACTCACCATGACTCATCTCGGTGGCTCTTGTTACTCCATGGAGTCAAAAGAGGTCCCACTTATATAGAATTTCATAGATGCAAAGGTGGCCCTCGCCAAATTTCTAGACAAGAAGGTTTTAATGATGATCTTGGTAGTAGACATTCTAGCTTCATTTGGAATGTTGTTGAGTAGAAATTTCTGCCAAAATTGGGAGGGAAAATCCAAATAAATTGGTCTTCTTTAACCATTCCGATTAAGGGAGACATGGAAAAATTAATTCTTGAGAAGAAGATAAGGTATATAGTACAAAAGGTAATAAAACTAGAAGCCAAAATCCTTTACCAAAATAGTAGGAGGATGATATTCCCATGTTGATAGGACCATGTATCCCATTCAAAGGAGGTATTGATCTTGAAGAAGCATTGATGAAATTTGAGTTGCAAGAGGATAGTACTGAGTTACCAGATGATGTGTTCCATGAAAAAGATGAAGTGAACCTTGATGAATTCCAGTGAGGAATCAACCTATGTGCATATCCATAAGGAGGAGATATTTTCATTCCCATTTGGAGATGAATATTCTCTTGATCATGTCATACATGGAGAAATAAATCCAATTTTTAATGATCCCTCGAAAGGTTTGAAAGAATAATTTGTGCAAGAATTCCTAAGAGTTGCGAAAGAAAAATAATACTCTAAGCTCAGTCTCAAAATCCTAATGCGAGTTATGGGTCTGCAAGATAAGTGAGAATCTAATTCTAGTTTCTTAATTGATTGAATAATCGGTCATGATGAAGCAAAAAAAGTGAAGAATTCAATGTTCCCCCTAAGCTAGTTGATGATGGATACATTGAGAAGTTGAAGTTTTCTCTTTTCCATTTGAAGAGGAATTTTCCCTCCACGATGAAAAAGTTGAAACCAAGAATTTTGAGGTCCTCAAGTTTTAGACTCTCCTCCACCAAGAATTAGTAGAATACCACAATCTCCAAGATAATGAAGCCATTCCTCTCGAGGGTTGCCTTGAATTTACGAACTACTTTTTTTCAAATGAATGCAAAGATGAGATTCTGGAAGTACCAAAAAGGATTTTTCTATAGGAAATCTTGGAAGCAATAGAAGGCACAGAAGATCCCGAGCTAAGTCTCAACCTCTTGGGTAAAGCCATATCCATGCATGATAGGTATGAGGTTGTTCTTAAATCTTCACTCAACTTCAAAATACCTCATAATGATATGGGTCAAAAGGGTGAATTCAATGCTTCTTGTGAAAAATATGTTTATGAACATAAATGTGGGAATCAAAGGAGCTTAAGATATTCAAACAATTTGAACAAAAATGAGCCTTGGGAAGCGAAGAGATACTCAATGAAAAATAGGTAGTATGGATGAACATTGAAGACAATTCACATTCCAAAATGGATTTCAAATAGAATGAAGGAAATGGAATTTTGAGAAAATATCCGAGCATCAAAATATCTTGTAGGCTCACTCCTCCAAAGTACACGAGATAATCATGAAATCACCCGGCTTTCATAAGCACTTTAGGAGACGAGGTTACTTTCTTGAACTGGTCAATGTCTTCATGAAACATCATCACTTAGTGTTTCCCACTCAAGGGTAACCTCTGAGAAGAAAAGAGAAATTCAGCAAAAGTAGGATATCCCCGCATTTTACCATAGGTGATTTAGGTGTGTGTTTCCCTTTCTTATTTTGCATTTTCTTTCCTTTTCGTGTGTTGTGTGTGTGTGTACTCCTAGCTATCTTTTGTAAATGAATCTATGAAGCCTAATGGATAAGGCACTATTTTTATTTAAAAATTTGAGATTCTAGGATTTCTCATGTCATGGTCTCATTTTACTTGTTCCACAACATGTCCCCAAGCTAGAGCCAACCGTTGTCCCGTGTTTTTTTTGTATTGGGAAACTTCACTAGAAAACATGACAACCATACCATAATGTCAAAAAACTTCAATGTTACACCTTTCCAAGACATCCCTTACGTCAAATTTTCCCCTGTATCAGTCCTATCTTGTCATTCAAATGGTCCATATGTGAGTGTCATCCATCCTCGTAGGTGATTTAGGAAGAAAAATAGCATTCAATAACTTTTGGAGCAGTGTATCTAAAATTGGAGTTTCAAGAAATCTTAGGAAGGGCTATCATCAACCTTCCTAAGCCAAGTGCACAACCCCTAGAGTGTATCAAAGGCCAAAATTCATCAAGGATGTATATTCAATAACCATGACCATCATCTGCAACTAATTTAGGAATATTCTCGAGGTTTAAGATCTAGTTCACCAAAAGCAGGTTTAGAGGTGAAAGAGGTTGCATCGTAAAATAGTACCTAAACTTCAAGAGGTGATTCTAGGATCTCTAGAATGAGTTTTGATCCCAAAAATATCAATGGAAATAATTTTCAACCCTCTACATGGTGGAAAAAAAATTAAATCTCAAACCCCATACATTTTTCTAGGAAACTCATTCTTTCCATACATGACATGACGATCCCAAGAAAAATGAGGTTTTTAAGGTGTTTTAGGAATAATTAAGGCATGATACCCATACCATCCTTCTCAAAAGGAATTTTTCATGCAAAATAATATAATTAAGCAAGTAAAAATTCATCCGGGAGCTCAAGTTATGGTCATTTCAAGTTAAGGTACGTTGTTCGACAAGTTAGTCAATTTCAAGGTAGTACGTGTGGAAACACTAGGTGAGGCACACTTTTGTATCCTAAATTTCCATTACCATGGGTAAAAGAGGGACAAAAAATTGTGCCTTTCCCCTTTAAGCACTTTGGTCACACCATATGACATTGGCGACTCACTTTAAGCACCTTTGACCAGATGACTTTCTCCTCCACCAACTCCCACATGCATGCTATTTGTCATGCTAGGGCTAAGGCACCTTTTTGTGCACCTACTATCCCAAACCAAAGGGAAAATGGAAAAACAAATATGCTCCACCCCCTTTTGACCCCATGATTCCTCATACGACCCAAATCTTTCCTCCAGGTGCTACTTTCTAGCCCCCCTCCATTCGTCTCGATCGGTGAATGAGTGACACTTGTCATGAAAGGGATAAAGTGCATTTTTTCACCTATTATCCAAAACCAAGGAGAAAATGGGGATGAAAAAATTGACCCCACACCCTCTCTTTTTCATCAAAGCTTATATATTTAGAACTTAGCCATTCTTGTGCTCATATCTCCACATTCTCAATCTGCTACCGAAACTCTTCCAAATTTTTTGCTCGAATCCATCCTCCATAATTTTCATCCACCAATCATTGATTCCATGTCCTAATAATATGAAGAAGAGAAAATCATAAAAAACACTGATTTTTGAAGACTCCGCATGAAATTTCTCACCTAAATAACTTTGTAACTCGCAGAGAAAATTTTTATAACTTAAAAAAGCGGTGCGAATCAACGCAGTTTTTTTGCAATCTTATAGTTTTCCAGGAACCTTGAAGATCCAAGTAATATAGTTCACATACATGCCCTAGATTTTTTTCAATGAAAAAATCCCGAGCTTCCCTTTAACATATTTTTGAATTTTAAAATCTCCATTTCCAAAGCTCGGGTTGATGTGAAATTTTAGAGGTGCAACAAAGAGAAAAAACCCATATCAAAAAAAAAAATTATTTCATTGAAAACCGAGGTCCATAACACCAATTTCTAAAAATAGTAAGCCTCCTACATAGACACTTGTTATTTTTAGTAAGTCTTTACAAACAACAATTTCCATGCAAGAATTGTGCTTAAAGGTCATCCAGAAGGAAAATTTGACTGATTAGAGTCGAAAAGGATGGAAAATTGTCACTTAATAAAAATAGTAACCTCCCATTTTTAGGTTCAAGAAGTGTATCGAAGCCATGAAGCTCAAATTCACGGACATCAAATCAATCCCAACTTCGGTCATAGTATATTCGAGGTGATAGAATCATTATGGTTACAATTTCTCATCCAAGTGTGTAACCAAAAGAAAAAATGAATGATGGAACTTCATGGTTTGGAGTGATTGTTTCATTTTGTGGAATGGGAATTATTAAGTTTTCATATTCACTTCATCAGAGCTTTCCAATCATTTTAGTAGTATGGTCATGTTGTAAAGGTCATCGTGGTCCACTGCCTAGTTTTAACCTCTTCTGAAGAGATCTTTAGGAACAACACTCGTGGTCACCAAAGGAATCATTCAATAGTATTTCTAAACACTTAGTTCGGGGTGTCCATGCATCGCCCAAAGGATTTTTCATGGTGTAAAGCATTCAAGGATCGAGATTTCACTGCAATTGATTGTTTCATCGAGATCGCTTTGACAAGGATCGGTGACCTTCAAAGATAAGCAGATTTTTCATTGGCATTATTCTCTCCCCCTTTCTCTCTCCTCCATGTTCTATTTCTTCATTCGGGTTGCACTTTTTCATTATGCCTTAATTATTTTAAAATTTAATTTAATTTTCAATATAATAAGTCATCCTTATTTCATAAAAAGGGAACTTAATCTTGTTCCTAAGAATGCGAAAAATCACGAGTTGTGTAAGGCATATGAAAGGTCATGTGGGGGGTAGGCGAAGAGATTTCCCAAGTCTATAAATTGTAAAGGCACACTATTTTCAAGGGGTTGTCAATTTTGTGTGTTCATGAGAGAGTATTCCTTATGAAGAAGCAAAAATATAACACTTCCTTTGTTTTCTCATCGCTATGTTCTTCTCACTCTCACTATTTTATAATATTTTTATAGCATCAATGAAGAAAGAAGGAGTTTATTTACTTTTTTGATGAGAATATTTATGATATTATGTTCTCATAATCTTAACTTATCTTGTATCCCTTTCGCAAAATTATGTTTCTTCTAATATATGTGTGTTGGAATTTTTTGGTAAATGGTTTTAGAAATATGATTTCCTACCTAAAACATTAATCCCTCTCTCTTTTTTTCACTCCCTTAACCACTCTCCTAAAAATTCCTCTCTAGAAAGTGATTTCTATCTTTTTCCACATGGTCGATCGAGTGTACGTTTTGGATCCCCAACCGTAAGGATGCCATAGATTCAAATTTCACATCTGTATAAAAATACGAAGATACACCATTCAAGTAGAGGGCCTTATATTTCTAGATCGTTGGCAAGATATCCACCAATTTGTCCACCTGATAAATTTTCTCGCCAACATGAATATAAGAGAAACCTTTATTTTATTGTTGCACAATAGAGTTGTCACCATGATTATTAAGGAATCAAGATGGTTAACCTATATATGTTCCTAAAAAACAAGCCCAATATGAACAATAGGTGTAGGCATCAGGGTTATAAAGGAACCAAGATATTATCACACTACTTGCAATTGGTCCAAGAAGTAAACATCAACAATGCAACACAACGTCAAAAAAGAAGACAATCAGCTATTTCCTAATTCTTGCCACAATGATGATTAAGTAGATGTAAATGCTCTAAAGGTGGGAATAGGACTAGACTAGAAGAGTGGAATATACTTAGAAACTCCTTGAGACACTATTGTTGGATCTGCATGTGTAAATGATCTAAGAGAAATTTCCTAGGAAAAGTTATATCGTGAAGGAAAAGTAATTTTGTGACTTGACCCAAACATAGTAACCATGCAAAGGGAAGAAAGTGATAGTTATAAGATTGGACGATCACTAGGGTATTAGATAACGATTTGAATTTATCGAGATTGTGTTGAAAGGTAGAAAGATTCACTTGAAGGGTTTTCCATTTGTAGGATTTCTATGACAATAGAAGATAAATAAATAAAACACAAATTATACCTTCACTGTAGATCTCTTGCAAACCTCAAGTAATATCATAAAAGATTTTAAATTTATTTGAATATTGGATTACGGATGCTACGAGCAGATTTCATAAGGATGTGGATGTCAAATTGATAGTATTTGGATGTAATTTTCTCAAATCTCTAGGGATAGATTTACAAAGAAAATGGCTTGCTTTTATAGCTAAGGGTAGAGCCATGAAAGGTGGATGAAATATTGACTAAGCTCTAGGTTAATGGTTGAATCACCCGGGTTAGAAAGTAGACTTGGCAATTGGTAGTTGTAGATTTACAGGGGCAATGGACATTTGGAATAACAGAAGTTACATTCGAATTTGAATTGCATGTACAATACAATCGCCCCCACACTTCTAGGAATCTATAAGTGGAGTCCAAGTGGGATAGGGAAGTGTAGTTGACTGGAATAGGTGGAATTAAATAACTAAATTTAATTAGTGTTTAATTATGAGGAGATAATTAACCATTTCAATAATTAAATGTTTAATTATATTAGCTAGAAGGTGTTAGGAATTAATTTAATTAATTCCAAGAGCATGGTAGAACTAAATTAATTTAAATAGTATTTAATTGTGAGATGATAATTAACCATTTAAATAAATAAATGTTTACTTATATTAGCTAGAAGGTGTTGGGAATTAATATTAATTCCAAGAGCATGGTAAATTAAATTAATTTAATTAGTATTCAATTATGAGGAGATAATTAACCATTTAAATAAATAAGTGTTTAATAATATTAGCTAGAAGGTGTTAGGAATTAATTTAATTAATTCCAAGAGCATGGTAGAATTAAATTAATTAATTCTAAAGGGTAGGAATATAGCTTAGGTGATAGAATTAATTATAAAAGGGAGTATTTGAATGATGAAATTAATTTAATTCATTCTACAAGGGTATATTGCGATAGGATATAATTAATTTAATAAATTCTAATTAGATAAAGCGCGATACTAAAAATATGTATGCATTTTTAGGGTGTCTACATTTTCCCCTCTTTAAAGTGTTATTACGAAGTAATAATATTTTAAAGATATTAGAAGCATGTAGATTAGCGAGTGAAAAGTGGTGAAGCATTTGGATGCCCCAACAGGATATGATGGTAAGGGAATTCCCCTCAAGCGGTGGATGATGTAGTAAGGCAACGGATAACCACTTGATAGGAAAGAGACGAGGAAGTTGAACAATGAGGATGGGAGGAATTATGCTCATAACATGAGCACCATTTAGAGAGTTTTGATATAAGAGAAACCTTTATTTTAATATTTCTCAATAGATTTGTCACCATGATTATTAATAAATCAAGATGGTTAACTTATATGCATGTAAAAAAACACATACACAACAAGGAAAAGAGAAAAAGAAAAAAATCCCAATATGAACAATAGGTGTAGGAATTAGGGTTGTAAAGGAACCAAGATGTTATCACACTACTTGAAATTGGTCCAAGTAAACATCAACAATGCAACACAACGTCGAGAAAGAAGACAATCAGTTATGCCCCTAATACGTGCCACAATGATTATTAAGTAGATGCAAATGCTCCCAAGGTGGGAATAGGATCAGACTAGAAGAGTGGATTATACTTAGAAAATCCTCGATACACTCTTGTTGGATCCGTTGTGCAAAGGATTTAAGAGAAATTTTCCCGGTGAAGTTATATCATGAAGGAAAAATAATTTAGTGACTTTCCCCAAGCGAGTAGTAAGTAGTCGTGTAAAGGGAAGAAAGTGATAGTTGTAAGGTTGGAATGATCACTAGGGTAATAGATAAAGGTATGACTTCATTGAGATTGTGTTGAAAGGTTGAAAGATTCACTTTAAGGGTTTTCTAGTTGTAGGATTTCTATGATAAGTGAATGTTTGTTTGAAAATTTTGTAATTTTTTATTTTTTTGGAATTTTTGAAACATTTGATTTTTTAATGGTTTTACAAATTTTTAGAGAAATTTGAAGCAAAGAAAAGGAGCAGTGTTTTTGTGTTACACCGGATTTATTATGGACAAATGATGCAACTGAAAGCATAAAACAAGAATGTCAAACAAACCGAATATGAAAAGGAAAGAACCACACCAAAATTATATGTGAACTAGGATGCAAAGAATTTTCCTGCAATTGGTCTAAAATAAAGGTAAATAAAGTACAACAAAATAACAAAATAAAAAGAAGCAAAATCATAATCATAATGTTGAAAAACTGCCACAATACAACACAATTGTCAATAATGACATATAATCACACTCCGAATGCATTCCATATTAAATAACTACATATATACGAATGCCCCAGAGATAGCTTAGAAAGCAAGAGTATTGGATTGGGCCGAAGAGAAGAGTGATGCTTAGATACTCAAAACAACTCTTGTTGGATCCCATTGAAGTTTTATCTATATTGGATTAAAATGTGAAATCCAAGTGTGCCCCAAGAAAAGTTATATTGCAAAGGGTAAATGATTTCTTTGAGCATAGATATACACCACGAGCAATAAATATGATTAGCGAAAGATAATCTAGAACAATCATGAGGAGTACCATCAAATGGTGAAATTATTGAACTGTACTACCAATTGCTAAAAGTTGGTCAAACATTTTCTAAATGTTTTGATTTTGACATTTTAATACAATGTTTTAATTTTTGGAACAATTTTATATTGTTTTTGTATTTTTTGAAACATATTTGAATGTTTTTGTAGTTTTGTGAAACATATTTGAATGTTTTTATTATTTGAAACATATTTGAATGTTTTTGTATTTTTGAAAACATATTTGAATGTTTTTGGATTTTGGAAACATATTTGAATGTTTTTATATTTTTGATTTGGTAAAAGGGGTCAGCATAACTTGAACATAAGTGTAAAAAATTAGAAGCATTCCATTCCATTGGAAGAAATGTAGAATATGTAATTATAGGATGTCTCACTCAACTCATGACTCCACGCAACTAGGAAGATGCATGGGCTCATCACTGAGAGCCAAGAAGGACTTGAAAATGAGGTGAATAGTGATATGAAGGTGAATATATTAGATGTTAAGTGTAGTCACAAAATCATGCAATTTAGACATCATTTAGTCTCGGTTTCATATTACTATTTAGAAGGTTATTGAGTGAAGAAATTACTAATCAACCCCTTTCTTTTGGCCATCTTGTTTTATTTTCATTTCATTATTCCCAACCTCTTACACCCATATACATAATCACCTTTCATCACTTTGTGATATTATAGCCTTGACTAGGGTGCCCATGGGTGCCCTAGTCCCACCTTATGGCACCCATGGGTGCCCTAGTCCCACCAAGGGCGCCCCAATCCTTTTCACACTTTCTTACCACTTTTTGGGCTCTTTCTAGCCATTTGAGATCTTTATCTTTTTGGTGGTCAACCATTTCGGGTTAATTACAAAATTAGATCAAGAGAACCCTATAAATATAAATTTATGAGACCATAATGAGGGACCAAGCACTAGTCACTACTATCATCCATCTAGAGTTGCATCCACTTGGAGATCATTTACATCCATCTCGCATAGTCGCTCTGTTTCTTGATTATTTTCTTCACTTTCACGACACAATTCAGATCTACCTCCAAATCAGCTAAGTAGTTTCCTTGTTCTTCTTTCATATTAGGGTTTCTACTTTCATTAGATTAGTTGTTTGGGTCATTTTCCATACTTGTTTATTGCATTCATTTATTGTATTTATATGTCATTCTAGATTAGATTAACTATACGATATTTCCTATTTTTAGTTAATCATTTTGGTGAACTTGATCTTTGCACACACTCCCTCCTTAGGATTCTTCTTCGTATGCTCATCACTCGTATTGGTTGTTTTGGGCCTTTTTAATATTAAGAGCTACCCTCATTCACCCGTAGGGTTTCTAAACAAATGGCCAATATCCCTATCTTTGGCTCCTACTAGAAATCCTTTTGATAGTTCCAATAATGTGCCTCTCATGAAATAAAGGTGTTTAATAGTGAGAAGTCCTACGATGAAGATACCAATGTTGACCAAGATCAACTTAACATTATTACTGACTTTCGCCAAGCATTGCATGAAAAACCTACTCATCTCCCCAGTGTCTGCATGCTCTAAATGGTGTTCGAGGGCTCGTGATGCTTCAAATTTTGTAGTTGCTTCTTCTGATCCTATGGTCTCTACTCCACCCACCTATATATTTGCTCCCATTTCCACAACTACCACTCCCACAATTCACCCCCGGCACTCTCCCCTTACACCTTGGTTCTTCAAATTCTCCAGTTTGACCTCTTTAATAAGGATTTACAAACCCAAATTTTCCACTTCAACTCGCTACCTCACATACACCGATATCTTTAGACTCTATAACATTATTGTATACTCCTTTTACGCCCGCTATATCTACCTATCCATTTCCACCTAATTTTGTCTCTCTAAGTTGTTTATATTTAAAGGTCATGGCACCCCACAAGAATATCTATGAGCTTTCCATGTAGCATGTCTCGACTATGCAGATGATCACACCATACTCGATAATATTTTTCCTCATAGTTTACAAGACTATGTGATGTGTTGGTTATATGACCTACCTATCCATTCGGTAGTCTCTTTTACACATTTGGTGACGCCTTTCTCACACATTTCTATATCAACATTGGCTCTAAGATCTCCTATTCTTAACTCACACAGCTCAAGCAAGGTTCCAACAAACACTTATTCGATTATCTTGTGATACAAAAACAATTTAGCTAAGATGAGTAACGTACTTGCAAATTTTGAGCTTCAGGACTTATTTATTCATATTCTATTACCACCACTTCAAGAGAGTGTTCTCTTTGAGACATCTTCCTCGTTTAATCACCTTTTCAAACTCTCAAGCTTCATGAGACCAAACTCTTGATAATAGGAAAACTTAAATATCAGGAGAAAGCATCATCATCCACACATTTTTAGAATAAGCCAACCTTTAAGCCTTCTACAACTAAACCTATGGATGGAAAAACCATTGTAAACGTAGTCTCTACTCCTAGGGAGCTTCAACCACAACCATATAGATGTACTTTTACTAAGATTAGTACACCTCCGAGATTTTTCTACCACAACTCATCGATAATAATATTATTACCCTACTGTCGCCTCTACAACTCAATCCATCTCAACCCAAAGGGCGTAATTTCGATGATAGTTCTTATTGTGATTATCATCAATGCATAGGACATTCCACTGATCGTTGTTTCTAGTTACGACATCTCATTCAGGATTTTTTTGACAATGGTCAAATTGAGCTTGGAATCTACAACCTCTACACCTATTAATGAAAATCATAAACTTAAAATCTTTAATAACCCCTTACCAAAACATAATACAAAAATGACTAATTCCTCTGCTAATTATGTCTATCACGCAGTGCCTCCTCCTACATCAGGAGCTCTTGATTTCTTAGTTTCCAACACTGACGCTTTTCCACCTATCATTTTTTTTTTCGCCCATGATTATCATGCAACTTTCTCATCTAATCATTTGCATATCAATGCATTTATTGGTTTGACCTCCATTAACAACACTAAGGTTGACCCATCATGGCCCGTTAGTGCATGCTCTATTTCACTTCTCAAGGCTATCAATTATCCTCCATTGCAAATTGAGTTCCCTTTCAACAAACCCTTTGGTGTTGTCAAACTACATGTTACAGTTGGTCCTCTTACAATGCTTGTGCCTTTCCTTATTGGAAACATGGTTGATGGCTGCGACATGCTTCTTGGTCTCAATTGGATTTTTTACTCTCAATATATTATTTCTATGAATCATTTGTGACTCAAATTTATTCACAACAATTAGGTTATTTCTATTGACGGTGTCCCTCCATCTACTCCATGGTAATCATCTTCTCACATAGGGCTAGCACACCACCTACTTCATCTAGCGCATCACACTCTATGTTACTCAAAGCACAATCTATGCCTAATTCACCTACATGACCTCACCACTCTATTAGTCCTACGCATAGGTATAGGCCCATTCCTAGGATAGTTACTGCATCTCGACGTAGATCACCACCTTGGTTTATCCCACACAGGTCTTCATCACCTTTACACTCACCTTGCAAAGATCTCCATCACCGACGCATTTTACTACACCACAAGTTTCATCATATGTTCATCCCTCACACACACATAGACTTCATTCACCAATACAATGTTTGTCTACTATACCACCACTATTAACCCGCAGATTATACAATTTCATCATCACATACATCGGATGTTATACACTTTCATCATCACATACATCGGATGAAGGACCTTCGTCCTTCACTGTCATTGGATAGTTCATTCATATGTACATGCTTGGGGGCATAACATCTAATACATCCCCCAACTCACCTTAACATCTACGCATGTCTCATCTTTGCATTTTCATACGTCATCATAGGCATACTCACCCTACATTTTAGCATCATCATTACCCAATGACACACTCTTGTTCTTTGGTTCACACTTGACTGTTGAGGGCTTACTACACATGAACCCCACACACTACACAATAGGTCTTACACATCGCATCTATTCACATATCATGCATCATACATCATATATCAAAGTCATCATTATGCATATATCATACTTCTATTGTCTAGCGTTACATACTATTGATCATATTATCTATTATACATTCCACATTCTTCATACTAATAGGTTATTTACACATATTGCATTGTATTCTACACATCGTGTCTCTACACTACATCTTGCATCATTTGTCTTATATTATACATACTACATTTAGTCTACATCTACACATCTATACATTATAAACATTTTTCATATCATCTACACATCTATCATTTATACACCATTCATACTACATCGCACATCTTACACTCATTAGTCTATATCATCCATTACATCTTATACATCATAAATTACATATTATACTTATCACATGGTCGTCTATTATCATCACACATACTACATTGTCTTCTACACATTGCAGTCACTAACCTATGATGAACTTTTGTTCCTCGGTCCATGCTCGATCGCCGAGGCTTTACAAATCAAATACACCTTACATTCATCACGCGGTTATCATTCGACCTTTCATCATGTGGAATTTCTAGGATATTGACACACGTTATATGATAAATCATCACTTTCTCTATCATCTCATAATGGTATACACTTTAGGCTACATCACCACTCCCTCCTATTCATCTTGTAGTGGTATACACTTTAGGCTACATAACCAATCCTTACTATTCATCTTGTAGTGATACACACTTTAGGGCTAAATCATCCCTCATACATTCATGTTGTCATGATATACACTTAGGCTATAAGGTTGATGCACATCTCTTCTATATGTCGCACATCCTCATCACTATGCATACATACTTATGACAACGTGCTAGACACAACACACACTATTTGACCATTTCTTGATGACGCACTCTCATTTACAGTTCATTCTTGACTATTGAGGGGGGGAAAAATGAACCTAACTCGCATATATTTATATTCAATCGGGGGCATGCAGCTCCTATCACTCCATTTTTCATTCCATTCCATCCATCCTTAACATACTACATATTATGGTTACTTTTAATATTTCTTACTCTTGTTTGTTCATGATTTCTATATTCCCATGCTAGTTAGCTTACTTGTATGTCATTTATGTATACCATCCACACATGCGCGTTCATGTATTTTCTTATTGTTATTGCAGATATAGTTCTCTTAGACGCAACATGGATGCTCACCTTCTACTCTTCCTACACTAGTCACTAGGGGCATCCACATTCGTCTCTCACAAGTGTTATTGTTTCATTTTGTACTTAGCAATTTACATTACTTGATTATACATGCTTTTGACATACTAGTTATCTTTCTAACATGCTAACGGATGCTTCATGTGTAACATTTGTTATGCAGAGATATTTGCTTCCATAATTGTTTATTACATTTCCTTCTATTGTTTACTTTTTTATGTGGGGCTTGCCTTATGTTTGGTGTGCACACTTCTTTGTTGTTTGCGCACTTGATGTCCTTGCATTGATTATGACATTATGAGTGATGTCACATGTTTGTAAATCACTTTGTGTGGCTTACTTGTTTTCTTGCATGTTTACATTAATTTTCTTAGTAGCTTACACACTATTTGCATAGTTTATACATTGTTTTATATATGCATGCTTATTATTACTAACACTTGTTTTGTATATCCTCTTGTTTGTGTGGACATTGGTTTCTACCGAGTATATTCCATTCCCCTGCAGGGTAGAGTTTCATATTACACGTGGTTGGTCCTCTTTTGGGGCCGCATTTCTCCTATCAACAACATCACATGCACTCCCAAAGAGGGGGACATCATTTCGGGTTTTTCTACACACTACATAGAGATTCTACATTGGTTCGGTTCATTTATATACAAAGAGTGGGTTCAGACTAGTCTACGAACCCCCTACACAATGGATTTTATAGGACATGGTTATCCTTAGCATTCTAGGAAACAATTATAGGCATGAAGGTTACAGTGGGTGTGCCTTCCTACACTACTTCCACCAGTGGCATTGGATCGCCTAAAAACTAGGATGTACAAAGATATCTTCACACATATTCAGGGAATTAGTTTTAGGAAGGATAATAATGCATATTTCTCCCTACACTTCTTTAGCTAGGGTGGCATAAGATCTCCCAAAAAAATCGCAGTACAAGATATCTTTCTACACTCTCTTTTTCGGCATGGATCAGGTGCACATGTTCTATTCACACTTTTTCATTTATGTATTTTGCACTTATATAATTTTACATGTGTCTTTTACATTACATTTTTACACATACATACATATTTGAATACTTGATAATTTTCTCCTTACAGTCTAATCGTATGAGAAACAAGCGGTCAAATGGGAGCAACAACAACACTTTGCATGCACAACACACACTATACTAACCATATAGGTACATCACACACATCAACAACTACACACATGCTTCGCCCTAGGTTCACTCTCATCACAAGGACAAGGCTAGTTCATCTGCATCGGACTACATAGGAGGAGGGATTCTATTCTATTTCATGCACACATACTATTACATTTTCTACATTTAGCTATTGCTTGCTATTTCACAAAGTGTGACTAGCACAAGAGCACCTAGGGCACATTATGCACACATACACCAGAACTATGTTTGGGTCTAAAATGTAGTGCATCACTCAGTTAGTAAGCCCAGTGTTATGGTAGTTGAGGTCAGTGTGACCCATTCATTTGCATTTTTTTAGAGTTTTGATACTTCTTTTGGTCATTTTACAGGTCTATCTATCATCTTGGATTATAAACGACACCTGGTGCAGTGAAATGATTATAATGCGACAAAAAACGAGGGTTTCAGACCACCCACCGAACTCCGAAATGTAATTCGGAAACTTTTTCATAGACCAGGGCACTCATTCTATATACTAGAGTGCCCGTAAGTGCCCCAGTCCCTTTCCAAGTGCTCCAATCTAGCTAATCAACCCAGATCCATCCTTTTCGAGACCTCTTCATATTTGTTCCTACTTTCATATTATTGTGTTCACTTTCATTAGATTAGTTACTTAGGTCATTTTCCATAATTTTTTATTACATTCATTTATTGTATTTATATTTCATTCTAGATTAGATTAACTATAAGATATCTCATATTTTTAGCTAATCACTAAGACACAAGGTGTAAAAATTATCCATGTAAGAAGAATGTAACTCATATTTAGTCAATATTATCTTATCGATTCCAAGATGATTCTACTTTATAGGTTTTGAATAGACTTAGATTCATAGATGGCCTACTGATTGGGAAAATTCGGTTAAAGGAACTGTTGTATCTCTTTAACATGAACAACTAAATTACTTCTTGGAAAGTTTTTGATTAAGAACTTTTAATTAATATTTGATAAAGGATTTATTTGTTGATTGAATTTTTGAATGACCCTACATGTTTCCCATGTCACCAGTAAGAGACAAGGGCTCAACACCAAAGACAAAATGTAGGTGAATAAGGGCATCTTCCTTCATTCCTAGTATCATACTACTAGTGAGAAGTATGGGCTTATCATTGAAGACTGTAAAGGATTAAAGTTGTAATGATTGATTTTTATTGTTTTTATATTTTTAGATTGATTTTTCCTTTTATGTAAATTATGTTCTTGTTGGGAAGGAACATTCTACCCCCAAGTCTCAGCTACATGCAACCAAAGAGGGGATGCAAGGATACAACACCATAGAGTGAAATGAATGATCAAAAAGGTCTAGGTAAAGAATTTTAGTGTTTTCTATTAAAGAGAGAGATTATTTAAAAGGAGGATTTTGCCATTAGTAAGCTTCAAGACAAAACCGTAGGTAAAAATATCTGAAATGGTAGAAACCATAACAAATATGAGACACACAATGCCCAATAGGAACAAGGTTAACTTGTGTCGTGATAGGTGAAGAATGTGAAGATATGATAATGGTATGATTAAGATATCTTCCAATAGATGGAATGTTTAACGTTATTTGCACTTGTTTTTCCACTTTTTATTTTCAAATAGTGCTTTAAGAAAAGGTTTAATATGAAGTTTTATTTTCTTTTTATGCTTTTGAATTTTTATGAATTTTGACGAATGAGATATTTCAATGGGCTCATCAGAGAGAGGTCCATGTTTATGAAAATGGAATGGTCTTGAATTATAAGACTTGGGCGGATGAAATCTAAGTCAAAGGAGAGGATCGAAATATTTTCAATCAATGATAGATGGAATTAGTCTGAATTTATGAGACTTGGGTGGACAAAATCCAAGTGAAATGATTTGATGAGTCTTGAGATACAATATTTTGGTGGACAAGGTCTAATTCAAAGAAGTGGATAAAATGATTCAATGAGTCCTAAGTTACGAGACTTGGGTGGACGAGATCCAAGTCAATGGAGTGAATCAAAATATTCAAGGAGTCCTAATATATGAGACTTGGGTGGATAAGGTCCAAGTCAAAGGATGTTTGATTAGATAATTCTTTGATGGGATCAAAAGACCTATGTGATATTAGAGGAGGATTGTCAAGCCAAAGTATATATTGAAATGCACATTCATTTATGAGTGGAAGAATGTAAGGAAGGATTGATCTCTAGATGTATATCTAAGGCTCCTTATAGGCCATAGAGAAAATATTCAATGGTTCTCTGTTGAGGTTGTGAATTAGTTGATTTGACAAAATATTTTCAATTAAAGCTTAAAAAGGTTGTGTAAGGATATTCTTGGGTATATGTACCTCATAGAATATACGCATGTAGATGTATCAACATGTAGGAGCCATCATTAATGAGGTTCCTGCAAGAGTGATCATTTGAGGGAATATGGACATGGAAGGTTGCATTGTTGCAAGTGTCCAAGCTTATTGTGGTTGTGTTTCTACAACAAGAATATGGATTTTAGGCATAGGAGTCGATAGTGAAAGAATAGAATCAATATCAATGGTGCTTGATGATGGACCCTCTTCTGTAGAGTCTACAGTTATATCAAGGGTTAAAAGGGAGTCTTGAAGCAAGGTAAAGCTCTCTTTTGGTGTTAGAATATTATTGTCCAAAATAATTTTAGTGTCTATGTGGACTAAAGAAAGTAAATATGGAGAAGATATTGATATGTCTAGAGGGATAGATACTTGACCTTCATCATGATCTCATTGAATGTCAGTATGTATAGAAGTGGGGAAAATAGTCAACTCTTCATTAGAAGTCATGGAAGTTGAATTTTATTTGGTTGCTATAGATTTTTTGTCAAGCTCTATAATTATATCTCCATCATCAATTAAGTATTGGACATAGTTCCTGAAATGCACACATTTATCTGTTGAGTGGCCATCAATTCACCGAAAATCACAATATACATGAGGTTTATACCAATATGGTTTAGGTTCTCCTTCAACCCAAGATTTTGTAAGTGAATATTTTATCATCATCACCTCTTTGAGTTGATGAAAGACACTAGAGTGACTTTCACCGAGATATGTAAACTTACATTTAACTTTATGCAGAGTGGTGTATTCGCTAGGTTGCATGAATGGATTTTTGATTGATTGATCATGTATGTTTGGAAAATTGCATTTATCGGTGACACAATCATTTGTGGCATTACGGTTTTGATTGATGTACCAAGAGTTATCATAATGATTGCTAGGGTAGTTGTTATTTTTATTGTGCCCATGGTCTTTAGAATGATTCTTGACTAAGCCTTTGGCAATGAAGGCATTGTCTCTTTGAGTCAAGGTGACTTCGAGTCAATGTTGAAAGAGAATTGTTTGATGAACTTCTTCGAGAGGTCCGCAAATGTGGTGATAGATCCCTTTGGAAGGTGTAAAAACCAATCTAAATATTTTCCTCCTAGACTTCTAGGAAAAAGGCACAAGAGAAAGTTATCGTTTTATGCCACTTCGTGACATGCTATGTAAATTTTTTTGATATGTTATCTAGGATCAGTTTTTCCCTTTGTGATTTCCAAATTTGTGCATCTTGAAATATTTTTGAAAGGGTATGCATAATATTTCCATGGGTAGCCTTTCATCTCCACTCAAGTGTTATGCACATTGACACCTCATTCGAGAGATCTCGAATGCTCACTCAAGCGTGAGAAACTACCCAAGTCCCTCCTTTTTGTTTTCTTTCCAAGATGTTAGGATACATATTTGTCATAATATTCAACCAAGTATTCATTCATTAACCATTTTGGAAACACATATAATAATGAAATATAACAGTTTAAACAATGATCAAAATTAATTGCACTAGTAGATCACCATATTCAGACATGTCAACAATTATAATCTAACCAAAATTTTCCATTATACTCAAAAGAATTACATAACAAGGATTAAGATTACAAATCCAGTCATAATAGTGTTGTACAGAACCATGTGTGGTATCATCAAACCCTAAACCATCGCAACATGAATCTACTACAACATAAATAAGTTGTCTACAATAACTACATATAATAGATATATATAGGGGTGGGTACTTTCCCTTCACCACCAATGTGCCCAAAAATAGCCATGAATATAATAGTTGCATGCTTTACAAAACACTTGCTAATAATAGATTATATAAGAATATTCTGCTTTAATACTATTAATAGGTCACCATATGTGTGCTTGATCTACATGTTTATTCTCCAAAATAGCCTTTACTTGGCCGCAAAGTAATCATGCTTTAGTTATTTGCTTGGTTGGCACTCCATCTTTTCTTTTCCTATTTTTATCCCATGCTCCGCAAAATTGCTAAGTCTTGAATTATTCTGTTTGGGCACAATTCTCATGCATTTTGTTTCAACCCTACATGTGAGTGCGCCTACACGCCTCCCTTGTGTGCTCACCAAACCTCTACACGCTACTCATCCGAGGCATTTTGCTTTCTCAACATTACTCCACACTAAATATATTTCCCATCCTCAAGAATGAATTGTTTGACGTATCCCTCTAAAGAATGAATAAATAAAGAATACTAATAAATGAATGAGAACCAAATGGATAAAGAATGACCAGGCATGCCTTTAATCTTGGGATGGCTGCAACAATTTAGGAAACTCCTCATTGATTGTGATTTCCAACTTCTACAAGTTTGTCGGCTCCTTGATTGCTACATCTTGTATTACCCTAGCAATTTCTGGTACCGCACTGCACGAGATCCATGTCTCCTCCCTTCTCCTTAAGCTCTCTAACAATCCTGTGAGGCCCAAGATAACACCCTCAAATGCATCCATTCTTCGGGAAACCAATGACCTAATCTCTTTGAGTCTAGTCTCAAAAGCATTCCAGATCAAGTTTTGAGCATGTCACACATTTTCGTAATTTCAGCCATTTTCTCCTCTCGCCCAAGTTTTTCATCCTTTTTGGTTGTGAGCACTTTATTCTCTCCATTGATGATATACACTTTAAGGATAAGATCAGGGTCCTGAAAAAAAATTTGGTGCCCATCCCGACTTCTGCAATTCATCTTGTAAGGTGGTAACCATAACGTCATATTCTAAAATATGTTGTGCTACTTGTCACTCTATTATTCTTTTGCTCACTACTTTGTCTTCTTCTATTGGTCCATACACACTTGGTTTTTCTTTTAGCAACATTTCTACCCACTCCTTCAAGTAATGCAACGCTGATGGATATACATTCTTTGTCTATTCATTTGTTCCTATCTAACCCGTAACTGGATGGCCATATCAATTGTGTACTTGCACTCTTTTTAGATTTCTCTAGTGCCCGTGTCAATCTTTGTAATTCATGTGCCTTATCCCTTTTTTCCTCGAGAAAAATTTGAATGATGGTTGTCTTATCCAAGTTTCTCCACGCTAATTTTTATAGCAACTTATTTAAATCATTGTTGGCTTGCTCATCAGCTTAGCTCTTTTGGCTTCACTATAATCGACTCCTTTAGCACCTTTTTAAGTTTGTGTGTGGAAAATGCATCCTTAGAAATTTCAAAATTAGGCTCATCTATATGAGTCTGCATGCTCCACGAAATTATCTTCCTTGTAAGTATAGTCACACCTACTAGGTCGATTACTTCCCATCCATAAAGCTTCTCCATCATCATAGAACTCTAGAACCCGTGCGCAACACCATGGACTGAGCATCAATATAACTCACTTTTAGTGTGTGTACAACTTAATCCTTTTTCCTTCTTCCACCGCTTTTCCTTCCTATGGGTACATGTTTCTAATTTCGAGTGCACGCATTGGTTCCACCCGATGATTCATCCCTTGTCATTGTTTTATCTCCATTATCCTTTTTTCACCCCGAGGATGGTATGTATGCACCTCATGCATCTCTACATCCCGTGTGGTGCTCTCTTCTCGGTGATACTATTGGATATTATTTTCCTTTTATTTATTTATTTACTTGGAATATTTTCTACACATGTTGACTCATCTTACTTAAGTGTCATTTATGTCATAGAGTTACTATGACATGTTTTCCCTAAAAATATTTTTTGGAGATACAAGACTACAATGGTCGAAGATAAGCATAAAGAGTTTACATGTGGTTTGTATGTAGAAGGCAGAATGTGTAGTGCCTCATTGAACTGACCAACTTTACATAATCAAATCATTATAAATATAAAGCATAGTCTAAAAGTTGCACCACATTTAGATTGAAAGATACGTAATTTAAATAATAAGAGGTGGTAGTTTAATTGAAAATACTAATCAGAATCCTACAAATACACATTCCTAAAAATACCCAAAAATAAACAGACAAGACTGATCCTAGATTATAATCACAAGTGAAAGTGGTTTCTTTTTGTTAAAAATTGAGACACGTGTCATCATTGAACTCTTTCCAGTTACAAACCCTAGTCAATTTGTTTACTTACACTAACATGATATTTACTCATTTTTAAATAAAATGAAATTAAATACTCGCTAACATTTGGGAACGATACCCGTTCCATTGCTCGAGAAGCGAAGGCGAACTATTCTGGAACTAAAAACTATTTTTAATATTTTCGCAACAATCTTCAATCAACAAAAATCCTCGATAAAGGAGGCATTGCCAAGGCTTTGCATTTATGCTAATACCAATGTCAAGCCATTCTTATAAACCCTAAATTGGGCACAAAGAATTCGAAAAGAAAATTTTTAAAATAAAAAAGTGCACGATCGGGAAAGTATAGGCACACATGAACAGTGTGAAGGAATTTGATCAGGAAAAGGTCACTGGAATTTGACTCTTTCCAGTAGGGGGCATCTTCAAAGGTGGATGCCTTCCGATGTATAACTATGGGTAGTAGTATAAATATTTGATAGCGTATACATAGATATCTTAAATATATATACATCTATAGTATATATAATATGTATTACATGTAAAATAAATATTTTAGTTTATAGTCATTAACTATATTATGCATGAATCATTCTATAGGAATTATCTATATATAATGCTTCGAGCATACGCAAGAATTATTTGTAATAATACATCTATGTAAGAATTCCAATACATCTATAATTACTTTCAATATAATTATTTTTAATATACATCAAACACCAAAAATAATTATGTGAGAATACTAATACATCTATGTGAGAATATCAATACACCTATAATACCAATAATTATTTTTAATATTGTAATAATACATCTATGTGAGAATACCAATATACCTATTCACACTTATTATTTACTTGGGAGTAATTATCTTCAAATAAAAATTAGTATCTATGCATTATAATATGCACATTTATTCATATGTGTTATCTTTGATTCGGCATTACAAAATACATTATTTTAACCATTAAATCATATTTGGCACTAATTATCTTCCACTAAAAAAATATAATTACTTAGATGTAAAAGTAAAAACTAAAAACTAAAAATAATATAAATCAATATAATAATAGTGTACTTACTTACCTATTATTTACTCCACAGTAATTATCTTCCAATAAAAACTAATATCCTCGCACTAATTATCTTAAATTTACTTCCATGATAATATCATCGTAAATGCAAATTATTTATCGATTCACACTTTGAAAATAACTTACATTTCCATGTATAAATACATAATCATATATTTATTTTATGTCTTAAATATTGAGTTAACATTAAAAAATAAATTATTTTAACCATTATATATTAGTCGGAAAATAAATAGTTTTTTCAATCAACGCATGCCATTACACTCCTTTCCTTGCCATTGTAGGAACACCTCTCGGTGTAACTAGCATAGATATCTTAAATACATCTATCTAAAAGACACCGAGAGATATCAATATCGGGTGCCTATGTTGGTATTCTCACGAGAGTTAGATAGGCACCTGGGATTGATATCTCTCGATGTATTTTAGATAGATGTATTTAAGATATCTATGCTAGTAGTACCCACTGGTGTTGCATGTAAAACGTAAAACATTATTTTTAAAAAAATATTCAAAATTCGGAGCATAAAATTTTAATCTAAATGCACAATAATATACATCACAATAAATGAAAATTTTCTAAAAGTATTTCATATTCAAAATATACATTGATTCAAAATTATATTAATGCATGAACATAGTAAAAAATTCATATGCATATATGATATATTTGCACTTGATGAATAAATCATCATCTATACATTTCTTCCTCTAATGATTGTAGTATTTTTCTTCCTACTTTCTTCTCTCTACTCCCTTTCCATTCTTCAATCTCTCAAACCGGTCATATGTGAATGGAGGTGAGATCCATAGTCCATGTAATGACTTGACACACGATACAACAATAAGACCTTGTCTTTCTGTAAGTCCTATATCAATTGTGGCTTTATTAAGTGTTAAACCCTGTGATTTTTGGATTGTTAATCCCCATGCCAATTTCAAAGGAAATTGACGTATGTGACCCCTTTCTATAGGGGTGATTGGAATTGTCATTGGATTTGCATTGTAAGTTATCAAATTGAACCATTACATATGTAGGAGGTTTAGAGGCACTTTGCTCCTTGTTTGTAAACAATGCTTCGAACATACCCAAGAACACCATTGACAAGACCTGCTTCTATCCATAATTTTGTAGTAAGCATCACCCTCGCACCTTTAGCAATCAATAATTCCACTTCTAATTGTTCATCATCCATGTCGAAACAACATTGTTTCCTCCTCTACTTGCAATGCTTCATGCAACAGTTCATTCAATGCATACAATTTTATCTTATTATGTTGATGCACATTTTCCTTTGTTGCAAACAAATGTATTTGTTCATTAAAATCCTCTTTTTCAACTGTTTGAAGAGAAGCATCAATTCTTGTCATCAACAATTTCCAATCTTCAATTGTTGGATTTGCATCTCTTAGATTTGTTAGAATTTTTGAAACCTTTTTGTTCTTCACTTTCACCTTCTTGTCTAAAAACCTTATCTAATGTAACAACAATTATGAATTTTTCCATAATAATTTTTCTTGTGTTGTGCTTGCATATGGAGGTGTATCCAATACTAGAGGCAATCTGTCCCAAATCGCCAACAAAAATCATAGACCTTCCACCAAAGCACATATCAACATTTTCTGGAAATGCTTGTCGTAGTCGAGAATCTATATTTTGAAGCATCTTTTGACCTATAAAACTCATCTCATCAATCAAAATATACTTAACATGTTATATTTCTTCTTGAAAGCTCGTTAACCTTGATCCTTCTAATTTTTCAAAATCTGCAATAGGCATTCGCAATGTTGTATGTATTGTTGATGCACCAATGTTAAATGTTGCAACTCCAGTTGGAGCAAGTAGTAGAAGGGGGATACGTTGTGGTCATGATAAATCTAGAAATGCCAACTTAATCCCTCCAATAAGATATGATTTTCTTGTTCCTATTATTCATTGGATTATCATATGTAATGGAGGTGTATTATGTCCTTGATTATAATGTTTGATGATTATATCAAATGCTATTTTTGTTTCTCACTTAGGTTATCATATCTAAAATTGGAGGGTTCATCTTCAATTCCAAGTAAACAATTATCTTTAGCCATGGTTATGAATTTGAGAGCTTTATTCATTTGTTCTTCACCTAGGTAGTCTATATTCCATGGTGCTTTCCTATCAATATCCCTTCAACCCAACATATCAATCTCATAAATGTGTAAAAATTTCATTGGTGTAGTCCTAATATTATCTCCCACTCATGTTTTGTGGTGTTTTGTTGGATATTATCCTCATTTTCATCATCTACTTCACATTGAACCTCAATATTTGTTTCAATATTTCATTCTGTATGCCAAGGATTATATTGAAATTGATCCCAATTGAGTTTTATTGTTTCATCATCAAGGCCAATGTCACTCTCTATATCATGAAATGGTTTGTACAATAGTAACTCGACACAAAAATTCCACAAATTGATGGCTATCTCGGTTAGGGATGCTAGAAAACCTTGGCCACACCCTGACAATAGCTACATCTTTCCTTGGCCTCCACTTTTCTCCTCTTTTAATTTTTGGATTGAAAAACCATGATCTAGCAGCCTCAATGAGTGGTACATGTTCCATCATGTGGGGTCTATCTTTATATCCATCAACTATTGATTTACCATGTGTTTCATTTTCATCATCCTCTTTTAATACTGGTTTGAGCCCTATAGATCCCATATAGAGAGAGGGCCCCACTCTATCTGCCAGATCTGATCTATAGAGAGGGGAGGGGAGGGGCCCGCCCCCTCTATATATCTGGGGAGGGTGAGGGGGGGGGCGAGGGCCCCCTATCTATATCTCTATCTGAACTCTGAATGAGACTATATGGCCTCTGGGTCGTAACCCCGTGGCAGCACATACATCTATTACGAACGAGTATCCATCATCCCACACAGAAGGAGATTGCCCGTATCATGGTTGTCCGCCAACGTGAAGCGAGGGGTTGAGCCTGAATGAACTGGCGAACCGAAGTCGCTTTCGGAACCATACTTCCCACACACGTGTCCAGCAAGCAGCCCAAATCCCCGCCGGCCATCGGGACCGAGTGGTAAGGCCATCCATAAGGAATCTGATTGATCTGGCATTGATCGGACAGGGGAACGGATTACTCATTCTTTCCTCCATTGGGGACAGGTGCGCGACAACTCCGAGCGTCACACATCCGCCAATGCCCTTCCTATAGGTGGCACCAGCGAGATCCAGCCAAGCGGCCTCGCCGCGGCGGCTGCTCCGGAAGAGAAGAAAGAGGAAAGGAGCCCTAGAGTTCTATAGGGGGCCCCTATATCTATCTATATGGCCCTCCTAGTTCAGATTAATATATGGCGACCCGGAGGCCTATCTCTATATGATATGGGGCCCTCTATATGTAACTGAGCCGACGGGGGAGGAGAATTCTCTAGAATTGGGGGGAACTGGATTTGGTTTGTTCGGTTTCCCCCCGGCGAGAGAGAGGCGCGAGACTATCAGCCTTCATCCGCTTCGCGAGCGCCGCACACGCAGCACATAGGAAGTCAGAGGGCCCGTCTTACTACTCGCTTGACCCACCCCCTGTCCCAGACCTAGGCCCTCCGAACCCAAGCAAGATGATGAGGAAGAGGACGAAGAGTAGGAGGATAGTGATGGCTTGGTACGGAGGAGAAGGTAGCCATCTCGGCTAAAAGGAGAAGGAGCGCGTGATGGCTGCACAGGAGAAGGAGTTACTTGGGAAAGAGCGGGGTGACCAAAGATTTAAGAAGGTATTCAAGTGCACAAGGGCACAAGGAGAAACCCAACACGTAAAGGAGCTAGAGGAGAAGAAAAGAAGAAAACTCAAGCTAGGCGAGGAAGCAAAAGAGTTTGAGGAGAAGGTGCCCTCATCTCCAGCAGAAGAGGAGCCTCAACACGAGGAGGAGGAGAAAATGGAAGGAGGAGAAGGGGAACAATTAGAGGCCACACAAGACAAGGTTGAGGATACATCTAGTATTCCTAACCTTGATGCAGCCATTCCAAGAGGGCCAAGATCCCATCGAATAGGTGAGGATGCCAAGGCACATACAATGGGATATGTAGAAGACCCAAAGCTGATTGTTCACGCTCGGTTTTAGAGCACCATCGAGTAGAAGGATCTATTCAGATGGGCGCTCATGGACAAGGACAAGGCAACATTGCGTACACGGAAGCAACTTTCATGGTCAATGCACACACATATGGATGAGCCAGAATTTGATGTCGATGAAGAATCATGTGCGTCAAGACGATTGAAGAAGGCACCTAAAATAAGGCACATGACAATCAAGCCAACAGTGATGACAGATGAGTAGGTAAGCAATGCTCTGGTAAAGGTATCTGTTGAAGTAGCAAGAAGAAACGTTGATAAATCTGCTACCATTAAGGCGCTGACAGAGAAGCTAAAAGCCAAGGATGTGGAGATAGCATGCCTAGTGTAGGAAAAGGACCTGATTAAGAGAAAATATGACACTTTTGTTAGTATGGCGGAGGAAATTGGAGATGATGTCCTAAAGGTACGCCCGCATTTGGAATCCCAAGTACCAAAAGAATTTCCTTCTGATGCACTATGTAAAGACAATGATAACATTAGTGTTGGAGGATGAAAAGGTGCATATACCAAAACAACCCAAGGACCCCATAGAAGAGGTAGAGAAAGTGCATGCTGCAGTAGCAAGGAAGATTGCTACTTATGAAGGCCTACTGCAAGCCATCCGTGACGAGCTGAAGAAAGCTGATCATGCACTAATGATATGCATAGCTCCAGATGCGTTGATCACGGTAAAAACATTGGAGGAAGAAAATGAAGTGCAAAAGGCTATGAAGGATGCAACCCTAGGCCACGTTGAACGATTAATCCTGGTGAAGTAGAAGCGTGAGACACTAGTTGTGGCATAGGCACCGCATAAGGAAAGGTTAGATGAGCTTGGAAAGCTCATTGCTCAAAAGATGGATATATTGGAAGGGGTGCAAACCTCTATATCAAGTGTAATGCTTATGATACATAATGAGTAGGAAAGCTAACTATGGATGAGTTAGAGTCTATCCTTGTAGACGTGCCAGAGAAGGTAGGAATGACGTTGACAAAGTGGGAGAACTTGGAAGTAGATATAAAAGAGGAATATCCAGAGTTACTACTTGAATGAAACGGAGGAGCCTGAGGCCTAAACAGTTTTTGTTGTGTATACCTTATTCAAAATTCTTTATTCAACCATTCTTTATTTATCCATTAAATTTTTGTACATTTTGGACATCACCATTGTCAGGACGACAATGAGATTAGTGTGGGGTAATGTTGATCAAAGAAAACACTTAGTATAACTCACACACAGAGTCCGTGTGGGAGAAAAACACGGGAGAAAAGGCGCGAAGGTATAGGAAGACGTCACGCGTGGAGGTGTAGATTTAGACTTTCGGACTTAGCCAATTTTGGAGATCAGGGCTATTTTTAGAGGTTGGTGTGTGGAGCACACAAAGCGATGCCAAGACTTGTGCACCACTCTTCATGGAGATTTCAAAGAGCATGTTCAATCACTCTTGCATGGACATAAGCTAAGAATAGATCCACCACTATAGTTAACTATCAACGATCTATAGATAGCATACTTACATGTATGGCTATAGTTGTAAAATGTGTGTGGCTATTATTAGCATGCGACCTATTTTGGTAGAGTTAAGCGATGAAGGGCTAGTCCCCACCCTATATATATGTAATGAATTACTTAGTAAGAGATAGACAGAGACACATACTTTGAAGGGTTAGAGATATATGAGTGCATGAGAGTGATGATTATAACAGATCCATGTGCGCATGTCTGGTATTGTATAAAGCTTTTGTATTGTTGGTATAATGAATGTATGAAGAATATTGGCCAAACAACAATGTCTGATATGTTTGTCATTGTACACTATTGTTATCATGATGATTTATATTTAAGTGCTTATAGATCTGGTACGGTGTAACAATGTATAGATGGATTAGTTTCTAAATATATGTTTGTTATACTACTTCATGATGCTACCATTCTGCTACAACAACCCTAAAGAGGAACCTGGTACCTTTGCGCGCTTTAGGTGAGCACTCAGCCTAGGCTAAGTGATGTGCCAGCGCGACTAGGTGTTATCTCGAGAAATCTAGGTGCATCGAGTCTCCTTAACATATGAACATATATTCAATGATCCCATTCACCCATCTATGCCCATCAAACCATATCCTCCACATTGGGAATTTCCCAAATTCACCAAATTTAATAGCAAAGAGGATCCTCAACATCATATCCATGCATTCAAACACGCATGCTACCTTATTGCACATGACCAAAACTTAATGCTACATACCTTTCCCATGTCTTTGGTCAGTCCTGCCTTAGATTGGTACAACAATATACCTCAACACTCTATATTTTCCTTTTCCCAACTCACACAATTGTTCCTAGAACACTTCTCAATTAATATCGTACATAAAGTAACCATTAACGATCTCTATACCATCGTGACAGGTTTGAGGGCGAATCCATCACGGATTTTGTCACTCGATGACATAGCACCATAAATCAACTATATTTCCCTATTCCACGTACTAATCTTATCAAAAAAATTCACAGTCATGTGCGAAGCACATAGCTTCTACATTACGAGATCTAATCTTTACGAACTTTCAACGAAGCCTTCGTAGACACCTATAATTATGCCCAAGCAATTTAGATACTTAAATTGTGCTAATTATCTCTTTTCCCGCAAAGTGACAACATATTGTCAATAGCGCATCTTCTCTTCCATTATCATTAATTGATTACATTAAGCTAATTAATTAAGTCACCCTATCCAACACATACCTAATTAACGACCTTTCGTTAATCAAACACCTTCTATCTAGATTAATTAATTATTATTAATTAATTAGCCTTCCACTTCATGTAACTATTAAATCAATGTTTAATTGATTTAATCACCTTCTAATGGCCTAAATCATACTAATATTCCTCTAATTGGATTTTATAAGCTCACATCTACCTATTAGTTAATCACATTTGATTAATTAAGGCACCCCCCCAACTCCCATGACTTGTTAAACATGTATTAAACCCTTCTAAAGTAAGGTTACCTTTAATAAAGCAACCTTATCCATTCCTAATCATGTTTTACCTTTATCCCACATTCATGAAGATGTGTTGAATCCTTTATCCTTTGGGCTATATAAAGAGCCCTCCTCCTACCTTTATACCTACACCTAAACTCCTTCAGAGAGCAAATGCAAAGCATATAGCAAAGAGACTAAGAGCTTGCACTTTTTCCTCTTGAGAGTTCATCATCTTGAAGAGTTAAGCCTCTTTCTTAAAGTGCTTAGGTCATATGGGAGGTGTCAAAAGGGTCTTGTAGCCCAACTTTGACTAGCCCTCATTCCTAGGTTCTTGGAACATTAAGGACATCTATTTTTGATAGCCATGGAACCTACCTAGGTTCCTTCATTTATATGTTGTTAGAGAATAGAGGATATTTAGGTGCTTAACATAGTTAATTTCATAGTTTTGTATTGATAAATGTTAGCATCTAACCCTTGATTAATTCTTATCATGATGGTGTTTATAATGTTGTTTAATTCTTGCTAATTAAGACTATTTAGGTGTTAGTCTTTGTTTACATTAGCATTAGTTTAAAAACAACACTTGCACACATTTGGCATGCCCAGTGGGACCCTTAGTCCCATGGAATTTTAGTTTAAATTTCATTGTTTTGGCTAGCTTTTGATATGCACATGTAGTAATTAATGTCCATTTTTCGGAAAATTTACTCATTTAATAAATGTAACTCCATGTTCATAGCCATAATTTTAATGGGTAATTGCCATTTTTAAACTAATTTGTCAAAATTTAGAGATTTTGTGAAGTTTGCTTTGTTTTTTTTTCATACTGGTTACTGTGTCCAGCGCAGTACGATTTTTGGAGCGCAGAGCACGATTTTGGAGCACGAGGCATGGTTTTTAGGATGCACACGTCTCTCTGGTGTCACAAGCATGCTGTTAAAATCTATCATTATGTTTGCTGACCCCTAGCGCATGCGCACTAACCTGGTGCACATACCCTAACCCACACACAGTGCATTAACATGAGTGCACGCGTCATTTCATCTTGTACCTTCACCGCATTCTCAAAACTCACGTGTATCAGACACACACCCTAACCAGGGTGCACATGCGGTTTTAGTGGTGCAGGTATATTTTTCTGGTAATACGGTTATTCTATTTGTTTTCTCATAGTAGCGCATATGTTGTTTTCGTGGCGCATACACCTCTCTGGTGGCGCAGGCATTTAATAGATCTAAAAATTCCACGAGTGGTGCGCATGTACTAATTTAGTGGCATAGGCCTTTGTTTTCGTGGTTCACACATCTCTCGGTGGCGCAGCACACTGTGAGCCAAAAACTACCTTTGGTGGCGCATACACCCTAACCCACGCGTAGGCACTGAAAAGGGGCGCAGGCATCCCTTTGCATTTTTTGAACTTAAAGCAATGATGTGCTAACGTTCTTATAGGTTTATCTAATCATATATTTGTCTTTGCAGGCTATTTTTACATGTTTGTATTTGATTAGGTAATATTTTGCATTGTTTACTTATAGGATTAAGATCACGTATGCTCTTCCCTCGCGTCTCTCGGGGAGATCTTGGGAATCAGAAATGATTCTTGAGTCCTTTTGATACTTTGAGATTGTTAGGGGTATTTGATTTGGAATTGGTTAATTTGGCATTGTTGAATTGAAGTGTTGTTCCATTTGGTTATCTTTTGGGATTTGTGAAGACATCACGTATGCTCTTCTCTTGCGTCCTTGGATGATCTGGAGAATCAGAAATGATGCTTTCTCTTTTGATGGAAAACTACTAATCATCATCATACAGGACCAAAACGCTTGTCAAAGAATGAAGGATTCGAAACAAAAGTCGAAAACTACTAATACAGTTGTTATACAGGTTGTCAAACGGTGTTTAAACAAACCACATCTAATTAAAAAAGATAAAAATAACAACATATTCAAAACATCATTGCGGGTTTCAAAAGGGTACGTCCCTTTCCACTCAAGCTGGAACATAACCCTTTTGGCATAACACCTTAGGCTACAACAATGGGGGTGGTTCCAGGAACCCCAAAGTAGTCCACACAAGAGGGAACCTTGTGGACAAAATGGGAAGTGCTCCGCACTACCTATCTGACTAGTAAATCCTTTGTGAGATAGAGTTACAAGTTGTCCCTACACGACCCTTTTAAGTACACATTTGGATGCATTTATTGCCCACTATGCTTGAAGGGGGCAAAGTCAAGATACTCCCAAACTAGTCATTGTGACTTTTTGGGCAAATTGTCCCGCTCGTGGATAATCTTTGTAGCACCTAGGACGAGAGAACCACCTAGGAAGATATACTTTGGCCAGGAGCCCACTTTGACCATTCTAAAATAGTGTTGAGTTGTGAACCATATTTTCATTGAGAAATGTGGGACGCATTACTTTCGCCTAGTTTTTACTTGCCTTAGGGTGAGGCGAAACTCTGCAAAGTGAGGCCAGCATTTTTCATCCTTTTTTATTTACTTCCTTCACATTATTTTGACACTTTGTTGATCAGAAGAAGGGTGACTACCTTTGTGTTACCAATCGACTATTTCTCTCACTTTTATGTCCGTTTACACCCATCCATGTTTGCAGCTGGGTTAGTTAAACATCTAAAGTGTGCGGAGGCATTTTCATGTCATTGGTAGCCATTGTGATCTTAATACCCATGTCAAGATCGTCATTGTAGTTAGGCGTGGTTCATCACCGCGGAATCCCTTAGAAGAGTTAGCTTGTTTGTATTATATCATATCACTACAATTTTGATATTTACGCCTTGTTTCTTATAAACTCAACATAAATATCTATATTGTAAGGTTACGTTGCACATATTTTTAACTATTCCTAGCTATACTTTGAGCTTTTTGGTTTGGTTATATTATTACCTCAATTTCAAAGAGTGTTAGGTGTCACTATTTGTGTGTGTTATATCAATAACACCTTGATATCAATACTTCACTTTCTCGCAAAGTGGGTTAACATATCTTGGTGATATTGTTGTGTCACTCGTAAATTGTAATTGGCACTTTTTGAGATATAGGTCTTAATCAGATTTGAGCTCGCTCATCATATATCTTGATTGGGAGATCACATTGACTTCTTGTATTTACTTACGTCTTGTTCATTCCCTTGGACTTGGCATAAGTGAAGACATCTTGTTAATCATCTTGCGATGCGAACTACTTTTTGAAACGTAGTCTAGGAGGTACTTCTTTAAACAGGTTTCAATACCAAACACTTGTATCATTGGTGATTTTATCACTCTATCACATTGGTATTCTCACATTGTTGATTTATTCATACTCTTAACAAGTACATCTTGCATTTCACTTAGGGGGTAGTCATTAAGCTTTGGACACATTTACAACTTACCCTAGTGGAACTATCATGAAAACATAGCTCCCAAAACACGTCTAGGGTTGAAGAAACAGACATATGATGAACAACAAGCGCAAGTTTGGGAAAAATATAATAGAAAAGGGTCAAACCCCTTCATTGGACATGACTTAGGACCATTGTTTTCTGCAGAAAAGGAAATAGAAGAAATGGTCGACCATAGTGGAAATGAATTAGAATCACCACGTGCAGACTTTGATTTTGACCCTACTCTACTAGACGAGTTTCTTCTCAGGAAAAAATATAGAGTGTTGGCACGAGTCGTCGAATTAGGGCCCAAATTACCCATCGATAATGAACCAATACTACCTACAAATGACACTATTGAGGAAGAACGCCCCTTATCACTATGGAAGATATTTTAACAGCACGCATGCTTCCACTTCTTACATAGAAAATGATAAAGTGGTAGGGCATAGAATACCCCTCATCAAAGTGCCACGAAGAAACAAGATAGAACATGAGATAGGGAAGAACCTCCACAGTACGAAGAGGAGGAACCTTTAGAAGAAGAGGCTATAAACCAAGCCACAATCCAATAACAAATCAGTAACCTAAGCTGACAACTAGCTTTGCTTACTTCCCATGTATAGAAAGACGCAAACAAGAACATTCAAAAGTTGAGACCTAAGGTTAAGATCAACGAACTCCATCGGAAAAAAAGGATAAGAATACATAGGGTATCATCGTGTTCACATCCCCGCTTCTCCCACTAAAGAACAATTGCTTGTACAGGAAGTGCAATCTATGAAAGTGACACTTGTGAGCTTACAAGAGAGCAATATAGGGAGCATCAGGAAATATCAATATGAAGAACTATGCCCCTATCCTTTTGACAAAACAAGACAATGACCCTTCAACCCTTTCCAGAAGAAATTTGATATGCCAAAGTTCAAAAAATACAAAGGAAGAGGCAACCCAAGGGATCATGTTAAAGACTTCTACATGGCATGTTAAGAGGTGTCTTATAGTGACAACTACCTTATCAGAATTTTTCCCAAGAGTCTCGGAGGTCAAGCATTGGAATGGTTTACGTGCTTACCACGAGGATCAATTTTCACCTGGCCAGAATTGGTAGAAAGATTCGTGCCTCACTATGGTGGACTTGTGTGGAGCCAAGCAACGCCCAAATGAGACCTTTGCCAGCTTCCTCCAACAATGGAGAGGGATAACTATTCGCTTCCCTTGTGCTTTCCCTGAAAAGTAGCTGGTCAGTATTTTCATTCCCAATCTCAACCCAGATATAGCTTTCCACCTCCATATGCATTGTGTCTATACTTTTGAGGAGGTTATCGAGAAAGGGATTCAGATAGAAAAGGCTCTCATTGCCAAAGGCACCCTCAAAACCCAATCTAAAGATAATCAAAGTGTCAAACACACAAAAATCCAAATATCTTCAACAAAAACAAAAGCGTGGTGGGAGAAAGAATCACCGATTCCAAACGCGCTTTCAAATGGTCCAAACTGGTCAACCTTTTAAACCGATTAAGGGCCCAATTCAACCACCACCAAAGTGAAGAAAATTTACTTCTCTCAATGAACCATTCTCGGTCATACTAAAACAGTTTGATGTGGCCCACATGATGACCTATCCTACCACACAACCATTTGATGACAACGCTCCTAAACCTTTATGGTATAAGGAGCATGAATATTGCGAAATGCATTACATTAAAGGACATAATACAGACAAATGTCTGCGGCTCTCACCATTATATTCGAGGACCTCATTGACAACAGGGAGATAGAGGTGGATAACCCTGAAAAACACAAACATCTAACGAGAAAATGGGAATTTATAAGGAACCCTTACCTAAGCATGATAAGTCGGAAAAGACAAAGTTGGATTGGGAGAGTCATCCCAAACCTATAAAGCCGTGAATTACTTATATACCAAAAGAGATAACAATCATTACGATTCACTTATCGGATGTGTTCGCTTTCCTGTTTGGCCGTGTCAATACTATCCAGATTAAGGGAAAGGACTGCATGCAGTATAAGGCGTGCTTGCCTCGTGATTCTCGAACCCTCTCTGTTGACCCATGCAAATAGGTAAATATAACCTTTTAGAACAACTTGAGAAGACGTCTACTAAGATTTCAATCGTAGATCTTCTCAATATATCTAATGTGCATAAGGACATTATGTATCAAAATCTTCGAGGGTCGGGAATACCCTTGAAGTCGACCTGCACACCTTGAAGCCGCGATGGCAAACATTGCACCAAGTGAACATCTCACTTTCAACCATAGGGAGATCCCTACCGAGAATCTGGCACATAACCTTCCCTTATACATTGAGGTAGTTGTCACCCGCAGGAAAATCAAATGGGTGCTTATGGATAACGGGTCGAGGATTGAACTTCTACACGCTTAAGTTAAGTTGGTCAAACAATTGGGACATACGGAGGAAGATCTAAAGTCCCATATTATCACTATCACTCGCATACGATAACACGGAAGAGAGTCAGTAAGCACCATTACACTTCCCATGGAGGTGGGCCCCACTTATCATCAAAAAAGTTTCACGTCCTAGACTTGGAACTTCCATATAATATGCTTCTAGGCCGACCATGGATTCATGCTATGATGGTCGTGCCATCAACATTACATCAATGCATCAAGTTGAAGCATGAGGGACTTACAATTACAATACCAGGAGATTCAGAGCCCTTTGCTCATTGTAGAGCTCTGAATAGCTTTGCATGAATGGGTACATACGCATGTCCCTCCATAGTTATCGTTGTTCCTCTTTAGTCGAGGCTATGGAATCCCAGTGGATTGATTCTCTCGTTCTTGCACTCATGGGGTGTCCACTTCAACATCTCCATTTGATTCATGGGAGATGAAAATCCCGAGAATATGGCTACAAGGAGTATAATGTACAACAAGCGCTCTTGGTTTTTGACCTCTCATTGTCACCCAAGACTAGAGGTCGACCTAACTACCACTTTAGGAAACCTAGAGAAGAACACACTATCGGGTCATTCCTACCTAGAGGCTTGTTAGCTAAGGAAAAATTACTTGATCCACCTACAACTTGGGTCCCTGAGGACACTCAGCCATCTTGTTATCGAACCCTGGAATATGTAAAATCTAACGAATGATGTACTCCATGGGCTACTGAGAGGCCTAGGATGTGGGAGGAATGAACAAGGACAAAGAGAACCAGTCCCTCTTCCACATTTCAAAACAAAAAGATACGGTATTGGGATTCATCCTTATGGAGCATACCCCAACAATCAATATTTGACTTGTTCGAGCGTGAGGATAGCTCTGATTATCTAGACAGTGTTACGGATTCCCATTGTAGCCAATATGAGGATCTGGCCTCCACGAACCTTTTCATGAATAACGTTGTCCTAACCATTACCCCCACCAAACCAACCCTTGACCTTGTGTACCCTTCCCTAGTTGAATGGGACCAACAACGTCACGTGCCACTAGATTTATTCGAGAATGACGAGGCTATTGCATATTTCATGGGCATAAGGGATATAATCCCCATTAGAGATCACAAGAAAGGTTTTTTATCAACTTAAACACCTACGCCTACTTCGGCGAGGAGGCTAAACTTCATGGTTAGCAAAATCTAAAGAAAAGCGAGGGCAAAAGTTCTAAAGAAAAGCCTCAGCAAAAATCAAAGTCCAAGTCACACAGTGAAAACCTCTTTGAGGCACTGGCTGACAAACAAATAAGAAAATCAAAGGACAAACAAAGTGACCACACCAAGGATGAAAATCTCGTGGAGACATCCTTGGATGAAGATCTCAACCTACCTCCTGATCCTACACGTATGGAGGATTTATCAAAATTGTTAGTCGAAGAAACCATTGATGTCAATATTGGTACCGAAGAAAATCCCAAGATAGTGAAATTGGGGGCATCACTCTCAGCTAGAGAACAAAATACGTTCACTATGTTGTTGCGAGAGTTCATTGATGTGTTTGCATGGTCTTACAAAGACATGCCCGACCTGGATCCAACTTTGGTCGTGCACAACCTAGTCGTGCACACAGACACTAGGCCTATCAAATAGAAGCTCCAAAAAATGCACCCAAGAGTGGCCTTGTTGGTTAAGGAAGAGTTGGAAAGATTGCTTGCAGCAGGATTCATCAGACCAATTGATTATTCTGAATGGATATCGAACATTGTTGATGTCCAAAAGAAACCTATCGATATCCAAATCTACATGGATTTCAAGGACATCAACAAGGCTTGCCCTAAAGATGATTTTCTATTACCCAACATTGATATGATTGTTGACTCAACAACAGGGTACGAAATGCTATCACTCATGGATGGCTTTTCGGGTTATAATCAAATTAAGATTGCTGAGGAGGACCAACACAAAATAGCTTTTACAACTCCTTAGGGCACCTTCTGCTATCAAGTGATGCCATTTGGCCTTAAGAATGTAGGAGCAACTTATCAATGGGCCATGACAGTGATTTTTCATGATATGATTCATGACATCATGGAAGACTACATAGATGACATCCTGGGAAAGTCCAAAACAAGAGAGGATCATCCTATCATTTTGCACGTATCTTTGAACGCCTGCGTGAATATAAAGATAGTCTGAATCTAAAAAAGTGTGTCTTTGGTGTGCTATATCGGGAAATTATTGGGCTTCATTGTGTCAAGACAAGGTATTGAGGTAGACCATGCTAAATTTTCTGCCATCACTTTGAATTCCTCCACTTGAAAATATCAAGTAGCTACATAGCTTCTAAGGGAAAATTCAAGCCATTCACCACTTTATATCCCAGCTTGCAGATAAATGTCACTCATTTGCTTAAAAAGGACGTCGCTTTCATCTGGGGACCCGAGCAATTGCAAGCCTTTGATTTTCTTAAACAGTACCTGTCTAATCCACCTGTCCTCAAGCCTCCCACTCCAGGAGAACCACTTTTGCTCTATATTTCCGCTACGCAATACGCTATTGGTGCGATGCTCACCTAATGCGACCTTAGCCATAAAGAAAAAATGGTGTACTATCTGAGTCGCACCCTCATCACCTATGAACTTAATTATCTTCATATTGAAAAGGCTTGCTTGGTCATTGCTTTTACCTTTAAGAAACTTTGCCATTACCTACTAAATACTAAGACCAAGCTCATATCCAAGGTCGACCCACTCAAGTATTTGTTGTCCAAACCCGCCCTCACAGGTAGAATGGCTAATTGGATCATTCTACTCAGTGAGTTTGATATAGAATTTGTCCATTAAAAATCAATTAAAGGACAAGTACTTGCGGACCAGCTAGCGGAAGCACCCTTGCAAAGCACGGAACCTTTGAGTCTGGATCTTCCAGACACCTCCTTGCTCTACATTGAATAATCTACCGTATGTCAGATACATTTTGATGGATCATTTATGTTTCATGGTTCCGGTGCAGGAGTGGTCCTTATTACTCCTTTGGGTGATCCTATACCATAGGCTTTCTGCCTTGCCTTCCCTTGCATGAACAACATTGCGGAATATGAAGCACTTATTATAGGAATCAAGCTAGCCATCAAGTGGAATATTCATCATGTTAAGGTTGTAGGTGATTTGCAGTTAATCATTAAATAGGTAAATGATGAATATAAGGTTAAGGATGACAAGCTCGTACCTTACAAAAAGTTAGTGGAAACTTTAAAGGAGTATTTTTACACATCACCTTTGAGCAGATCCCAAGCGCAGAATAGATCGGTGGATGCCATGGAAATGGTGGGATCTATGCTTCGTATTCTACCAGGGAACAATGATATGTCATTCTTCATAGAAAATCTATGTCAGCCTACGTATGACATGCCAAAATCTTACCTGGCTTGTGAGGTTGTTGGTCCCCATTCCCCATGGTACGAACCCATCTTCACCTATCTTAAGGACAACACATTCCCTCCCGATATCTCCCGTTCTGAAAATCGAGCCTAATTCGCTAGATAGCCCATTACACCCTTTTAGGAGGTACACTTTATCGTCATGGCTATGATGGGAATCTATTATGTTGTCTAGATGTGACGGAGTCAATCCAGGTAATCAAAGAAGTGCACGAAGGGGTATGTGGAGCACATACAAACAGAATGGTCTTGGCTAAGAAACTGTTGAGAGTAGGTTACTATTGGCCTACCATGGAAACTGATTGTTGCAATTATGTTAGAAAATGTGTGCTTTGCCAAAAGTATGGAAATTTCATCCATGCTCCGTCATAACCATTGCAACCAATCACTACCCCATGGCCATTCTCCAAGTGGGGACTCGATTTAATAGGGAAACTTACTCCTACCTCATCTGATGGTCATACACATATCATCATAGCCACGAATATTTTACAAAATGGGTGGAGGCCGTCCCTTTAACCTATGTCATAGGAGCACAGATTTCTAAATTCATCATGAATCACATTATTTGCCGATATGGTATTCCGGCAGCCATTGTTACAGATAATGGGAAGTCATTTAAGAAAAAAACTGTGAAAGGTCTTTGCCAACAGTTCCAAATCAGATTGAAATGGTCCACACCATATTACCCTTAGGGTAATGGACAAGCTGAGGCAACAAACAAGACTTTGGTCAAGATAATGGAGAAGATGGTTAGCAAAACAGGTCGAAACTAGCACCTACAAATCCATCCAGCCCTTTGGGCTTACCGAACATCCATTCGCACCCCTATGGGTGCGACACCATATTCCTTAGTGTTTGGGACAGAATCTATCATCCCCTTAGAGATTGAACTTCCATCCCTAAGGATCTCTCTTCAAGACTATCTGGATAAGGATGAAGATTATCGAGTGGCAAGACTGGCTGAGTTGGAGCTCTGGATGAGAGGCGCATTCACGCCCTTAATCACCTGAAGGTGTATCAACATAGAGTCTCCATAAATTACAACAAGAGAATCATCCCTCGTCAGTTTGAGGTTGGTGATTTGGTTATGAAGGAGAACCAGTTCAACACCAGAGCAGAGCGAGAAAAGAAAGGGAAGTTCAAACCACATTGGTTAGGACCATATGTCATAATTGCCAAGTATGGCACCGTGGCATACAAATTGGCACACCCTAATGGTGATGAGCTCCGAGAGCCCATGAATGCCATGCATCTTAAGAAGTTCTATGCTTGAACATGGTACAAAAAATCAAAAACATCAAAAAAATTTAGAAAAGGAAAAAGAGAAAACAGGTCATCCACTAGTGAAAACCACACAATTATGGCACTTTGGATAGTTCCTTGGGTGAAAACCGGTTTCCGACGCCTCGGGAGGATTCGTTGTTCACAACCATTCAGCATTAGAAGGGTAGTTGTCTTTGGCCTAGACCTAGTTCTACTTTCAATAGTCCTTATGCACACCATCTTATCCAGCCTTGATCGGCTTTGCCTTCTTCTATTCATCTATGAGGGCCGTGGTCTTTCGTTATTTCCCACCTAACACTGGGGGCAACTCAACGACTTCACCTTCTTGTTCATAAGTGCATGGCTTCTACCCTTTTATATTCCCCACCTAACGCTAGGGGCATCCATGCTTTCTTGGTTACTGCACATAACTTTGGAAAACCGTTAAAAAGCACAAAAACAATAGAAAATTGTTTCGAAAAACATAAAAACAATAGAAAATTGTTTCAGAAAGCACAAAAACAATAGAAAATTGTTTCGAGAAAAACACAAAATAATAGAAAATTGTTTCACAAAACCTAAACAATAGAAAAATGTTTCGCAAAACCCTAAACAATAGAAATTTGATGCATAAAAACATATCTTACAAAAACATTTACTTGCATTGTCTTGTTTCCTTGCTTTGCTTGTTGCTTGTATAGTGTTTTGCATGCTTGCTTTTGAGTTGTTTGTTGCTTGGGCGTACTTTTTCAGGATTTATCTTTTCTTGCTTAGATTAGATTTATTCTTGCTTGTGCATATTGCGGTGTGTCTCAACATGCTAGTGAACCTTGGGAAATCATGATGTAATGTGTTAATTCATTATGTTCTTTCTTGAGCATTTAGTTGTGTTTGTTACTTGTTAATAAGACATGGTGAATCATGGTGTATTGCATTAATTCTTGGTGTTCTTTGTTAGCATTTGGTTGTGTTTCTTGCATGTGCTCTATTTTGTTATCATTCACATCACATTACCATCATTATCATCACATCTAACATCATCTATACATCATATATAAACAAAAATGCTAAGTTTTACATCATGCATGTATGCTAAGCTAATCATCACATATCGTATCATCAATGGGGGCAAGAGGGGTTGCGCATAATCAAAAATCTATCCCCCCCGCACCAATATCATCATATCATCCCGTCCATATACATCAAAGTAACACATGAGAAATACATTTGATATCATCTACGGATCTATCATCTAACATTCTAAACAAGCACATGTATATACATCAAACATCAGGATAATGTACATGCAAAATGCAGAATCTGATAACATCATAACAACATCCATAAGTGTTGAATCAAGAAAATAACATGCATCGAATCCAATGTAGGCAACATGCCCGCTCAAGATACTAAATACGATTCATGTCCAATCGTCAATTAGTTCCCCATGAGTTTAAAGACAAAGAAACAACCATCTATATACATGTATCAAAAAACAAAGATATACATCATCTCATAACCATGTGTATCTGAGCCAAAACAATGAATCCTCATATATATATATATATATATATATATATATATATATATATATATACATGTGTGTCAAATATACATCTATATCAAAAATGGATACATACAAATCTGTGCTCTATATCAAAAATGCCTTCAGTTGAGGCGTCTAACAAAGGATATATCAAAAATGTCTGTATACATACATACAATGTCCTGATCAGTGCTCAATACAAATACATCATCGATACACATGCCATCAAAAAGGGGCATGTATCTAAAAGAATCAAGCCTTCATCATGAGGCATCATCAAAAATACATGTATAACATCACTGTACATAAAAAAATCAGCCTCCATAAGAGGCATACATACAAAAGAATATGTACAACAAAAATGTGGCTATCAACCACAGCTCTCGCCCTCACCGGGGCTTCCAGATCTATCCTCTGGACGCCAAAACTTTGGTAGGCTGGGATGGCGCTGGTCTCATCGGCTGCTCTGGTAGAGGTTGTCTAACAAATCTAGTCGACTAGCCGGATCTCCGTGATTGAGAGCCTGATGCACTCGACCACGATAATAAGGCAATGCGGTGCCACTCGCTACTCTGGTGGCACCACTCTATAATATGTTGTCCTGTAAAAAGAGCCTCACCACCAAGCTTGGTGGCATCACGAATCAGATCTGCATCACCAGAGGTGAGCGCTGCCTGAAGGGCAGTATCTCTCTCACCTGTAACTCGGTCCAGGTCTTCCTCGGCCTATCTAGTAGCCACAGTCTCTTGATCCCTCTTTGTGTTCATCCTGCTGTGAGCTCGGCGTAGGCTTGGTCCCTCTGTGCTAATAATGCCTATGAACAGGCATACACGTGATCTCTCTGTGCCACAACCATGCACACCTGTGACTGGGACTGATGTAGGAGGCTCAATATCTGAGCCCCCTGTGCTACTGTCTCTCGGATCTAGCTCTTCCATGCACCTCTGTCATCTCTAGGCCTTCTGGCCCCAAGCTCGATCCCTCCACGATAGTAATGTCACAATGTGGGCTCGAGCCTCATCACGCTCTGCTATGGTTTTCACGCACCATCCTCGAGCCTCGTCTCTCTCCGCTCTAGCCATGTCTCTCTTGGCTATGAGCTGCTTGCACCTATACCTATGTTGTGGTTGTCTACACCACTGGCTGTGAGGCTATGTGTGCCTCAGGGACTAGTCCCTAAGGTGCTCTGGAAGAATTCCCCGCTCAAAACCCTACCTCTGGGTGGTGGCATGGCTGCTGTCTTGGACCATGCGGCCTCGGTCCCTGTGCTGTGGGGCACCCTGTCCATCATGAGGGAGGCCATCAAACGGATCCTCTGGGTCTGGCCCCAGTGCCACTGCTCTAGCTCAACGCTCTACCCCATGCCATACCTCTACTGGGCGGGTGAATGCCTACTACCCAAGCTACCTCTGGAATAGTAAGACGTCAGGGTAATATTATAGCATACCACGCTACATAATCAGTTGTAGTCCTTAGGTCTCTAACCTATCGTAATGGGTCCCATGCCTGGGGGACCACCTGTAAGAAGCTAGTCCTGGCTCGGGCCACTAGTATGTGAGGCCCCATAGTCAACCTCTCGAATCTCTGCGATCATGCCAGGATATCTAGTTGAGGGACACCTGTACTTGGCCAAGCTACTACGCTGCACTGTTAACACGATCTGACTCCATGATGTAGGCTGCGGTGCCCATGAGAAAGTGCTCCACCAAGCACACGCTGAGCTCTATGGCATCCTCTGGCCATTAGAAGTGCCTGTATGGATGCCAAATGATGTCTATTGTTGCTAACTCATCAAACTCCAACCTATATCTGAATAGGCTACCAAGGCGACCACGGACATCTTTGCAGCATTCTTTATCCAAGCCATGTATGATGGCTCCTTGAGATCTCAGACTTAGAATGGGCCCACAAGGTGTCCAATAGCTATATGATCCCATGACCATATCTGTAGTAATGATGCAGGCCCCACGGTCTTCTGACCGTGGTATGTAATAAGGTGCAGATCCCAGTATAAGTGGGCCAATATACACCGCCCTTAGAGTATCTCTCATCACTTGTAAATTCCATGTACCAGTGGCAACAATCCTCTCGAACAAAGTCCTGTCTTATCGGTGAGTACGAACCCACGATAAGCGACATGATGTAGTGAGGTCCCCGATGCAATGTCGGTCAAATATGCACTCATGTAAAGCGACGGTCATCCCATCATGTGGGATGTCATCAACCCCAAATAGATCACTGCACGCTACTCTAATCAACCCTACATCCGAACTATACTCGATCAATATACCCATCATGGGCATGCACAGAATTGGCCAAACATCCTCGATAGTCACTGTCATCTCCCCTCTGGGTATCCTAAAACACTGACTCTCGCTATTTCATCACTCAACTAGTGCAGTCAGGAGGCCGTGATCTAATACAATAGATGGCATCCGAGCCATAAGGGCCAACCACACTGCCTCCAGTAGTATCACCATCGCTTGGCGGTCACACCGGCACATACTGCCCTCTAACTCGGCAATCCGGGAGTGACACTCCTGCATCTACAATACCGGTAGTCGTCTCTACAAAATAACACGCCACTTATTAGATTCTAGCATTTTCCTTAAAGAATCTATCTCATCTTTTAGGGTTAACCCACAAATCCTAAAAATTCTTCTAAGTGTCACATTTTTGGACACTTTCCTATATTTTTCTACCTGTCAAGGGCACCTGTGCACCCTTTTGGGCATGTGTGCCATGTTTCAGTACTGCGCTTGTGTGTGTGTGTTTTTTCGGCATGTGCCCTCTTTCGGGCGTCTGCGCCCCCTTTTTGGCATGTGCGCCACCAATTTGGTGCCTGTGCTTGGAGCATGTGCACTTCCCAGTGTGTGTGCTTGCCTCTCCATGCCTGCGCCACACTTTTAGCGTGTGTGCCCCTTTCCCAGTGTGTGCGTGTACATGTACATGTGCTTGTGTGTGCACATGCACGTGTGTGTATGTGTGATTTGTGGCCGCGTGTGCATGCGCGCGACCCTCGGTGCTGCGCCCCTCGAAAGGATGCTGCTGCACACCCTATCTCACACCTATGCCTGTGCGTAGGTGTGTCTACGCATTTTCTACGCCTAAAAGACCTAATTTAATGCATTAATGAAAAAATTTATGGGCAAGGTTGTGATACTCATAAACGGGCCATCGTCTGCATGTCGTTGGTACCCCCAATCGCATCCGCACGCCTCAAACGGTTTCGTGCGATCATCATGGTTCTCCTGAGTGTAAAATCCTCATAGTAATTTTTTAAACTAATCAGTTAAAATGAATTACTCACGATGTTTTTACCACCCTGGGGGAAGTATATTAACCTATTTTTCACTGTTCGGAGGGTCGGGAGATCCATTTCAATCACCGTTTTCTCCTATGTTCGTGTGGAATAATTATTTTTATTAAATAATTATTTTTCTCTTATCTTTTCACCATATTGGGGCATTTTTGCTATCGATACCCCGTTCTTCTCCTCGAACAATTTTATTGCTCCCCAGGCAATTTTTACTCTTCTTCCCACTCTTGTAAATAATTATTTTTTCTTAATTTTTCCATTAAAATAGGACATTATTTGTCCTTTATTTCTCCTTTCTTCCACCTAGGGCACTTTCTGTCGCCCCTAGGCCTTTGCTTTCTTTCTTCTACTTTCTTCTACTATTCACCATGGTTCGGAAGGCAAAAATACTAAAAAACAATATATATATATATATATATATCAAAAAATCCAAAAACAGGACAAACTTTTTCAAAAAAATCCTAAAAAGTAAAAAACCCTACAAAAATGGTAACTTGCTTATTACAATTGAAACTTGTGTCTTGTGCATGGTATTCTCTCCAGATATCTTGTTAGTTTGTCTCACATCTTCCCCATTAATATGACTCGTGGATCACTGATTCATAACCATTCACAAAGTTAGCTGCTTGCTTCGTCACGTACTCTAGGCACTTTTGTTTCTGGTGTTGTTTAGATTGCACAAATGTTTTTCATGGACCATATGTCCATTTTCATTTCCCCTTGCATGTATCCTTGCTTGGGGCATCATTTTTAACCCTTGTCATTAATCACGAACTTGTGGATCTCTTTAGCACTGATAACAAAACATTTGTACAATTGTCTTGACCATTGTTGGGTTGGATATGTGTATTCGTACTTGTTTTCCCTGTTAAATGAGCTTGTTTCCTTCACGTATTGCATTATATTATTGTATGTTGCGTGGAGTTGGTACTTTCAAAGCAATGGACAATTGTTCATAGTATGGTTTTCATGTCATTCTACCGTTGTCGTATGCTTATATTTTTTATAAAGACCAATGATGTAGTTCTATGGCAATATGATGACATCAAAATTGTTCCAATACACAAAGTGGCTAGAGGAGGATTCTCTTCCCTTCCCTCTTCCATATTTCTTCTACGTCACTTCCATTTCACCCCTAATTTTCACTTTCACCGAGGCATCCTGCCTCTTCCCCATTCTTCTACCTATATCTCACCTTTTTTTCGATCGTCGATCAACTTCTTCCATCACCCCATTGACACTCGAGGGGGCATCTCTCCCTCCTACTAATTTTTCTTCTATCCCTTCAAAATTTTCTTCCATCTACTATCTTTGAAGTGGCATCACTTATGCCACCCCAAAGAGGGGCAAATGTAGACACCTATAATTACACCCAAGTAATTTAAATACTTAAATTGCGCTAATTATCTCTTTTCTCGCAAATTGACGACATATTGTCAATAGCACCCATCTTCTCTTCCATTATCATTAATTGATTACATTAAACTAATTAATTAAGTCACCTTATCTAACACATACCCTAATTAACAACCTTTCGTTAATCAAACACCTTCTATCTAGATTAATTAATTATTATTAATTAATTAGCCTTCCACTTCATGTAACTAGTAAATCAATGTTTAATTGATTTAATCACCTTCTAATGGCCTAAATCATACTAATAATCCTCTAATTGGCTTATAAAAGCTCACATCTACCTATTAGTTAATCACATTTGATTAATTAAGGCACCCCCCCAACTCCCATGACTTGCTAAACATGTATTAAACCCTTCTAAAGTAAGGTTACCTTTAATAAAGCAACCTTATTCATTCCTAATCATGTTTTACCTTTATCCCATATTCATGAAGATGTGTTGAATCCTTTACCCTTTGGGCTATATAAAGATCCCTCCTCCTACCTTTATACCTACACCTAAACTCCTTAAGAGAGCAAATGCAAAGCATATAGCAAAGAGACTAAGAGCTTGCACTTTGTCCTCTTGAGAGTTCATCATCTTGAAGAGTTAAGCCTCTTTCTTAAAGTGCTTAGGTCATATGGGAGGTGTCAAAAGGGTCTTGTAGCCCAACTTTGACTATCCCTCATTCCTAGGTTCTTGGAACATTAAGGACAACTATTTTTGATAGCCATGGAACCTACCTAGGTTCCTTCATTTATATGTTGTTAGAGAATAGAGGATATTTAGGTGCTTAACATAGTTAATTTCATAGTTTTGTATTGATAAATGTTAGCATCTAACCCTTGATTAATTCTTATCATGATGGTGTTTATAATGTTGTTTAATTCTTGCTAATTAAGACTATTTAGGTGTTAGTCTTTGTTTACATTAGCATTAGTTTAAAAACAACACTTGCACACACCTTCATTATGGCTCGAATCTTGACACACGTGCCCTCGAATAGGGCCACTTAAAATTGGGGTCAAATAAACCCAAGCCTAAATTCACCATATCATTTTCCCAAAATGACAAATCAAAGGTAGCACCAATGGTGTAATTGCTATATCATCCCCTACCTCCACACCTACTACATGGACTCAACAACAAGTTGTGCTGACACCCACTTATACTCCCCTTGAGATTCATATAGAACAATATTCAACAAATTGATGGTCATCAATATCATCACACTTCCCCCATCCGACCAATCGATTGGCGATTCTAAACCAAGACCCACATGGTATCGAGAAGGCCACTACTGCAAATATCACCAATTCCGAGGGCACGATATAGAGAGATGTCAAACATTCAAAGATCTAGGCCAAAGACTCATCGATGAGGGTGATCTCCAAGTGGAAAATCCTAATTCATCCACTTGACATCTTTAAACAACCATTCCCCAACCATATACCAACAAGTCAAGCCACCACTACTACATCCCAACCACCTAATGCTCATACCATAAACACTCTGAAACTGTTGATCAAGATCCGACCTCATCCACAAATTCACCACCTTCATCAACCATCACATCCACTTCTCTAGACATTTCTCTTACATCCATAAATTCATCAACACTTCTTCATATGCCTACACCAATCATACCTACATCCTGTCTCAAATCTATTCCAACACCCATACCTATTTCCACACATGTTGTAAGTATATCAATCCACTTGAATCATTTATACTACAACCATCCACATCTCATCCTACACTCACTATTGATCCAACACCTATATTAGCTCCTTTATCTTTCACTTCTACATCATCACTATTCACATTCACTTTGTTAGGTTTCACTACCTCATCCTCATCCATTCCACCTTTACCCATTGTTCCATCTTTAGCATCAGCCCCAGTTCCTCTTTCCGCACTATTATTCACAACCTCTACATCAACTCTTGTGACCACATATACTTCACATTCTTCTTCTACGAACTTTCATCACTTGAAGAATTTCGGAAATCGTTTGAACTCATAATGACTTCAATTTGTCCCCTCATCTCTTCTACACAATCAAACACCCTCACATCGGACCAATATTTTCTTCCTTTTGACATCATCATGCGTAAACTACTCCCTCCATTCGTATCAACCACAATACCACCTTGAATCCTCTATCGAAATTTTTGTTAATCCCCCAAAGTTTCCTCTTCACGAAAAAAATCTAGACCCCTTGGCACATTTCCTCAATGCCCTCTTTCACATCCTCACAAAAAGGTAGGGCTTCCCTTCCCTAATACCAATCCTCTTAAAGCCACTTCATCATATTCCTCTATTTTGGGACCACTCCCTTCATTACCTTCCTCTATTTTGGGACCACTCCCTTCATCATCTTCTTCTATTTTGGGATTTTCCCCTTCATTAAAAACCTCGGCTTCTAATAAAAAACACAATGATGACCTCTTTCTAAACCACCTTCCAAAACCAAGTCTAGGACGTCCACATCGTCAACCAATATTCCAAAACTAGCACATTCAGCCCCATCCTCTTCAAAATCTAAGACAACATTACACCTCTTCACGCTAAACCATCATTACATAACCTTTGACCTATAGCTACATCATCACCCATTCCCTCGAGATATTATACTACCATGTTTTAACAATTACTCCAAACCTTAGCAATCACCCTACCACTAATTAAACCCTTCAAAAACATGCACCAAGACCCTCATGGTTTGACTATAACCTTATTTGTGCATATCATTGTGCACTAGGCATGACACCAAACATTGTAAAGCCCTTCAAACCATCATACACAACCTTATTAATGATAATATTCTCCTTAATGAGGGAGAACTACCTCTTCCACCAACCCAATTATCTCTTGGATCCCAACATGCATCTGCCGTAACATCTAGGCCACCCTTTTCATCAAGGACTCTTGCCACCAATCCACCACCAAAAGAGGATACATCCAAGGACATCACCAATCCACCACTAAAAGAGGATACATCCAAAGACATCACAAACCCGCCACCAAAAGAGGATGATTATAGGGATAGTCCCCTTCTTTTGATCAATGTTGTTCAGATAACCACCTGCTCTGGACCACACAATCCTAACTCCACCACACAACCTATACCAGATACCTTTGTTGTTATCCCTCTTCCTAAGGATCTTACTACATCCACACCCCCATCACAACCTAAATTTGTCATCGTTGCTCCCACCACTCATCCCACATCAGCACCTCCATCTTCCTCTAAGGCCAAGGTATCTATTTTAATCGCTTATAAACATGGTTCCATCAAATAGAAAATTGTCAAACAACTTCACCATGCCCTAGTTAAAATTTCACTTTATGAGCTTATCCAAATCTCTCCTAACCACAAACAGGGCTCTTATCTAAGTTTTACAATGGATTCTCGGTATCATCTCGATGAGCCTCCTCGTGGCTTTATTTGATGCTCTCACAACATATGTCGCCATGTCCTCGAGGATTCAAAAATCCCCAATATGCCACCAGAAGAGCATGATATTCCTCTATTCATCACAATCCACATCAATGACACATGTATCTGATGGACTATGATTTATAATGGTGCTAATATCAATATCATTTCTTCTAACACCTTTAACCTGCTCAAACTACCTAACACCATTGTCATTGAATCTCCTACCATCCTCTGTGGATTTAATGATGTTATAACTCCCCATTGGGTATGGTTGTCCTTCCCATTCACATCAGCCATAAACTCCTCCATGAGCTATTCTACATTATAGAAGGATAATTTTAGTACAATATTTTGTTTCGACGTCCTTGGATTCGTGCCATGCACCACATCTTATCCACCCTCCATCGTTGTATTAAATATGAACATGAAGGGACTATTTGTACTCTCCCCACTAATGCCCCTCCTTTCAAGACTTTCATATGACCTATAAACCTAAGGACGTGCTTGTCCCAAAATCCAACCCTTCTTCTGGCACATCCACATGCTCTTATGTGTCAGCATCTAGATTACCCCATGATGGATCTCCTGATGATGTAATGCAGTGTATTTCCTTGGGAGAATATCAACTCCTTGCTCTTAATTCTCTTCCTTCTCCCAATTGCCTCGGCCGCCCTAATAAGGCCCATATGTATTAATCGAATGTTGGGTAAAACATCTCATTTTCCCATATTTTCTCTAAACCCACTGGTCTACGGCAGCCTCGATCAGCCTTCTTCTCGTGTTGAAGATTGCCCACACACCAAACCATATGTTGGCAGTTTTATCTTCCTCAACAAACCATCGTTCACCTACACATACCTCCACCATTGTGCATGGAAGGTATTTGGTATGGGGCATTATGAATAGGGTCACCACATCCATATCTTCAAACAAACCCACAAACCATGTGAAAATTTTGGCTTGGGATAAAAATATTCCTCCATCCCCCCTTCAAGAACTTCTACATCCTCTCCAATCAATGTTAATTCACCTCCCTTCTCTCCATCTTACTATCTCACTAATCTCGATGATACCGAATCTATTCCCCTAGCTTTTTTTTTTTTAATTTCCACCATTTCCTTGAATCCGTCATTTATCAAGTTGGAAACAAAACCTAGTCCTTTCCTCTCAAGCATCCAGAGATGGTAAAGGAAGACTCCCCTCTACAATTGGCATTCTTCATGCTTCAATGATAACTCTATTATTTCTTACATGGGAGCCAAGGATTCTCGTATTCAAAATTCCCTTCCCCCTAACACTTCTACTCTCCTAAATGAATCCACTATTGACATTAATATTTGGACTCCACAAAATCCATGTATCCTTAAGGTGGGCCAAACTTTTGAGCCATAAGAACTCAAAGCCTTCACTTATTTCTTATCCACACATAGTTAGGCCTTTGCATGGTCATACTCTGACATGTCAAGTATTGACGCCTCTATCATGTTCCATAACATTGTCACCATCCTCAACGCTAATCTGGTTAGGCGTAGCTTCGCCGCATGGATCCTCGAGTTTCTCTTCTTATTAAAGAGTAGTTACAACGTCTTATTTTTTCCAATTTTTTATTCCCATTGATTATCCCTAATCAATTTCTAACATCGTACTCATCGTTAAAGCATTGGGAAAGCTTCGTATATGCACCGACTTTCAGGATCTTAATCTCACTTTCCTAAAGATGACTTTCCTCTTCCCAACATCGATCAACTTGTGGATCTTACCGTAGGACATGAGATGCTTTCTCTTATGGATGGTTTTTCTAGCTATAATCAAATCCTCATCACACCAAAATATCAACATAATACATCCTTCATCACCCCATGGGGACTTTTTTTATCTTGTCATGCCCTTTCGTGTGAAAATGTTAGAGTCACTTATCAATGGGCCATGAGCTATATCTTTCATGATCTCATACATAAGACCATAGAAGACTATGTTGATGACCTCTTGGGAAATTCTCGAACATCGATGCGATCATATTTTTATCCTTGAAATTATTTTTGAGTGTCTTCTTTATTTCTCCCTTTGCCTTAATCCCACCAAGTGCGTTTTTGGTTTGTTAACAAGAAAAATCCTTGGCTTCATAATTTCTATCAGGGGTATTGAGGTTGACCTGCCAAAATCAAGGCTATCCTTGAGATGCCTCCTCCTTCTAATCTTAAATAACTTCATAGTATTCAAGTTCACTTCAATCCATCCACTACTTAATCTCTCAACTTTCAAACCGTCATCAACCCTTTCATCATCTTCTTAATAAAGATGTCAACTTCCACTGGGACGATAACTTCCAAAAATCCTTCGATGATCTTAAGCAGTATCTCCTATCTTCGCATGTTCTTACACCTCCACGCAAGGGGGAGCCTTTTTACATATATGTCTCTACTACCGATCATGTGTTAGGCACCATGTTCACACATCTTGATGACCAAGCTAGAGAGAAGGTTTTCTATTACATCACCAAACACTACACAAGTATGAAACCCGCTACACTAAAGCTAGAAAGTTGTGTTTTGCCCTTTTCTCCACCACTTCCAAACTTCGCCATTATCTTCTCAATCAAAAACGTATATAGTCACTAGTTTTCATTTCCTCAAAACTATGCATTCTAAGCATTACCACAATGATTGCATCACTCGATGGCTCATGCTCATGACAAAATTCAACTTAGATTTCATCTCTACAAATTCTATCAAAGGCCAAGCGATCACGGATCAATTAGCTGCAGCCCCTCTTCTATCATTCAACTTCCTCATGAAAAATTTTCAGATGATTCCATTAATTATCTTCATCATGATTCTTTTCCCTTTTTCATGACACGCTTCTTCGATGGATCTAAATGTAAGAAAGGGGGAGGCATTGGCATCATTCTCATTCCTCCTTGGGACACTCCCATGCCCATTGCCCAAAAACTTGACTTTGAATGCACAAACAATATGGCAGAGTATGAGGCCCTTAATTTAGGTCTTGAAACTTCTATCCTTTTGGGTGTTCAAGTCATTAACATCTATGGGGATTCCGAACTCGTTATTAAAAAAATTACAAGAAACTGTCAATGTAAAAATGAAGTTCTCCAAAAGTATCTAGATATCATCCTCTTTATTCTTAAATCCTTTGATTCTTATACTATTCGAACCATCCCTCGCTCATCTAATAGTTTTGCTAACACAATGGCTTACCTTGCATCTCTCTTTCCGTGGAAAACTAATGGATCCAAAATTTCAAAGGGTTATTCATCATCGTGATCAACCATCTCACATCCACAAGCTACCTTGTGTTAAAAGTATTAAACACATCTTATCATATCTTTGATTATCTATCCAAATCCATCATTCCCTCAGACCTATCTAAGAATGGTAGAAGGTCATTTCTTCAACATGCTAACTGTTATGTCATTCTTGGAGGCATCCTCTACAAACATGGGTTCGACGGTATTCTCCTTCGATGCCTCAAATCCCATGAACCTACTTGCGCTATCCAAGAAGTCCATGATGGCATTTGTGGTGGACATTTTAGTGGCTTAGCTATCACTAAATACGTTCTTTGCCTTGGCTATTATTGGCCTTCTCTCAATCATGATTGTTGTGAATATGTTAAGAAATGTGTCAAGTGTTAGCAGCATTCCAATCTTGTCTGCATTCCTAGCCAAGCCTTACAACCATCTCAAGATCTTTGTCCTTTTTTCATAGTGGGACCTCGATCTCATTGGTACTATCAATCCTCATTCTTCTTAGCATCATCATTCCATTATCACTACAACTGAATATTTCACCAAGTGGGTGGAAGAAATTCCACTCACCTCAACTAAATCCAATCACATCATTAACTTCATCTACCAACACATAATTTTTCACTTCAACATCCCTCACAAGATCATCACAGGACAATGAGAAGTCCTTCAAAAATATATGTTAGGAAACTTTGCGACTCATTCAATATCAATCTTATTTTCTTGTCTCCCTATTATCCTCAAGCTAATGGCCAGGCCGAAGCAACCAACAAGACCTTACGTAACATCCTTGCTAAAACCATTGATAAAGCAGGTCATGATTGGCACCTTCAGCTTCCCTTTTCTCTTTGGGCCTACTTTGGAATAACATTTGTACTTCCACAAAGTGCTAACCCTTTTCTCTCGTATATGGTTCTGAAGTCTTTTTCCCCTTGAAGTTCAAATTCCATCCTTACGTGTGTCTCTTCGTGACTTCATTTCTGATGAATATTATCACCAAGAGTGTCTAGCACAACTTGAATTGTTAGATGAGCATCACCTCCTTGCTCTTGAGCATCATCATGTTTATCAAGAGCATGTCTAGCATGCTTATAACAAGCATCTCAAAGAACATGATTTTAAAATAGGTGACCTTGTCTTAAAATAAAATTAGAATGTCACTACTTTAGAAAGGAGCCAATGGGGAAATTTTTCTCCCAATTGGATTGGACCATACATTATCATGCATAAGTATGGGTCTAGGGCCTATCATTTGGCTTCCCTTGATGGTAAACCAAAGACTGAACCTCTTAATGCATTGCACTTATGGCCATTCTATTGTTAGCATATATACCCATGAGTAGATAGTCATATCTTTAGATAATTCCTCCATCATTAGCTCCTTCATCTATCATTGTAATGATTTGGAAATATATGTTCTCTGTCACTTCCTTGATATAACCTTAAATATGGGCACTATGGCTCTATCCATAGCATTTTTCTTATGGATAGTTTTTCCCTTTTTGGTGAGAACTCCAATCATTACACCCATCACCTTCTTGTTTACCTATTGAAACCACACTAAGGGTCCAAGGATGTCATTTGTATAATCATCATACCCTCCTAAGTAGTCTACCTAGCTATACCTAGCTCTTTCCTATAAAAAGAAAAGAAATAAAGAATCAAAATTATGGATTCTCTAATCTCATGTTATCTTATCCAAAAATAGACTGGTCCCTCAAAGGAAAATTGTTCATAAAAATTATATAATAACAATATCCTGCATATCTTCTCTATCGTCTAGAATAAAAAGTCAAAAAAATCCAAATGCAAAAGCAAAAAGTAGACCATACCCTCAAAGGATGTCTACTGTATTGTATCATGACAACAAAGGCTTTCCGTATTGATCAGCATTCTATATATTATAGCATCCTAAGAAAGCTTCCCGTATCAATCAGCTTTCTCATAGACATTGCGAGACTTCCCACATTTATCAGTTTTCGTCTTCCCCCTTCCCATAGCTAGGGCATAGTCCTAGGAACAACCACCTACGGAGAATCCTCTTCATACAAGTTACATCTCAAACCCCCTTATCGTGTCAACATTAGGTTTACAAGACTATTCCATCCAATTTTTCCTCATGGTCTTTTAGTATAATTACATGTCATTTGTTATGTACTAACACCTACTATTGGCTGTAAGTGTAATGCCTTAAGTGGTACCCTTTCTTGTTTACCTCCCATCTGGTTCGAAGCATGGTTTCCTTGTATGTCCCTTGTTATAATCATGTGTCATTTATCTCATCAAATTCACTTGTTATCAAAATCGCATTCATATAAAATTTCAAACCATGAATTTTATATGCTTACCTTTAAGGATGGCATATCTTACCATCATCCATAATCCCATGAATTCTATTATTATTTATGAATGCTCTCACTAATACACTTTTCAGTTTGGGAATTATACTTGATCTCTGTTGCAGTTTGTGAATCCTACTTGAGGATATCTCTCAAGTAGCATTCATTATCTAGCAACTCCTCATCCCCCACCATGGTCACCATGTATTTGATCCATTCATCCTTGCTCCTAATTCCATCTTGACAATCTTACTTAATCACCCCTTTCATGTGGGCATCTTGGTTGAGATATACCCTCTTCCTGAGATCCTCCCGCTGTAGAAACTCCTCCACCATCTCCTCTTTCATCAGACAACAATCACCACCACACACATCTTTCCGCTCCACCTCTTCCACTTATCACTTCGCTTCATCACTCTCACCATGTGGGCATCAAAATAAGGATTCCCCTCACACTCTCCATCCTACACTACATATATTCCTCCATCCATTTGTATTACACTCCTTTGTTTCCTTCTTTCCTTGTTATCACCTCCTCTCACCTCTTGTTCCACTCTAGCATACACCACTCACTCTTTTCTCATCCTTCCTAGTATATGTCTTCTACTTGGTAATATTACTTACACACTCTCATAGTATGGAAAATTCACTTGAAGGTTCCCCTTTAGTCCATCTTGTCATACCCTCTTCCCATCAACTCTGTCAATCACTTACTTCTTCTCATCATTCTTCTTCTTCTTCGGCTTGGTGATCCTACTTAACCATTCCTGCCGCATGGAAATATTACTTAAGATTCCCTCTTAAGGTTGATATGTCATCTAGCACTCCCCATACCATCCTATTTCTCCCATCCCTCCCGTCACCATCTACTTTGATCAACCATTCCACACCTATACCCATTACATTTTTGTCTTTCTCCTTTAATATCATCACTTGTCAGTTTGGCGATATTACTTAACCACTCATGCGGCATGGTGATCTTACTTAAGAATCCCTCTTAAGGATGATCTGTCATCCTGCACTCACCCATCACTACACATCCTCACCATCCACCTTTTCTCGTTAACCCTTGTCATCACATCCTCTCACCTCCTCTTTCATTCTCACAAATGCCACCTCCCATTTTCCCAGTTTTCATCTCCATCATCCCTCACTTGTCACTCTTACTTAACCACTTTTGTCTCATGACAGTTTTACTTAAGGGTCCTCCTTAAGCCCAACTCGTCATTCTTGGACTTCTCCTTCACCTCATTCTTCATTCCCCCGATTGATTGTTTCTTCCTCTTGGTCTTCCTTACCAACCACATTTTCCTCCTACCATTTTCCTTTCTCAACCTATCATATCACAGAGTGCATCTACTATCTTCCACCTGTGACCATGTTCATTTATGTCATTTTCTCCTTCTTGATCCATCATCCTTCATACCATTTCTTGCCATTATTTTCATGTCTTGTTTCTTCATCTTTCCCTCATTCATTCTCATCCATTGCATCCTCTCCTCGCCTTCATCTTAGCATAAATTGTTATCCCTCCTTTCTTCACTCTTTCCACTTCATCTTCTCGAGTTCTCCCACATATCCACTCCCATGTCTAACCAACGGTGTTAATGGCCTTCCCCTAATATTCTCTCATCATCATCTTCCATTTCCACACTAATAATTATCGGTGGAATTCTCCTAAAATTCATTCATCCCCATTCTGTGTAGCCACTGTTCACTCTTTTTGACCTCCTCCATTCTATCTTCATTCCTTCCTTCCCCTATGCACCGATCATTATCAGTGGACTTCTCCTAACGTCCCTTCATTGGCGTTACTTTCTACACCATCCATTCTCCTTTTTCCTTACCACCTCTTCATCTTCATCCATCCCACCAATAATTATTGGTGGACTTCTCCTAATGTTCTTTCACTAGCATTTCTTCTTCCATCCCCCATTCTCTCTTCCCTCATCTCCCTTTTCTCCACTCCTACACTTTCTTGTCACTTCTTCCCCACCTCTCCATCTTTCCTTCACCCTCTTCAATATCTCTACTGTCTTCATCATACACCCTCTCTCTATTTTCTCATCATCCTCTTATCATCATTTCATGCATCTCGACATCTTTTCCAATCCGTGTCATCTTCTTCCCTTTTTTCCCTTGTGCTTCCTTCTTACTTCCCCATTGATAACCTAACTCTTCAGGGTTATCCCATATTTTTTATCATCCCACCCTCCACATGCATCTCCATGCAGTTTGTTCTATATTATTTACCTTGGTTTTCCTCCTGATAACCTTGGTTCCTTCAATCTTCTCCCCATATCCACTCTGTCATCTCTTCTTTCCCTATCATTTTCACCTTCCCACTACCATCTCCTTTCTTTCTCTCTCACCCCCACCTTTTCAATCATTTTGTATTAGTTTATCTTCTATTCTTCACTTTTCTCCACATCTTCTTGGTCCCTCATTGTTTCTTTCTCTTCTCTATTCTACCTCCTCTTTTGTCTTCTTTACATTCTTCATCGTCCTCATCTCCTTCCTTTTTCCATCCTTCTCTCCCTTTTTCCTGATTTTACCCCTACTCTCATCTCATCTTCTTGTTCGTCTTTCCTCATTCTCTTCTCCTATCATCCTTCTCTATTATTCTCTTCTACCTATTCTTGTTTTCTTCACCTCCAACTTCTATAGTTCATTTCTTTTCTCAGTTCTATTATCTCTTTCATTTTCCATCATTTCTCTCCCTTCATCCCCTTCACCCTTCATCATTCCCTTCATTTTGACCCTCCCTTTCCCTTTTTCTTAATCTCACCTTTTGCTCTATCATTTCCTTGTCTTCTTCTTGTTTTTCCTTCATCACTTCCCTCTTCCCCTATCATCCATGACTCTTATTTTATTCTACTTCTTTCATTATTTTTCCTCCTCTCGTCTCATGCCTGTTATATCCAATACCTTTGCCTTCTCCACCTTTACTAGCTCTTCTCATTATCTACCACTACTTCTATCCATCCCTCCTTTCTCTTTCTGCTCTCAATTGTTGTGTCTTTGTTCCTTTGTCTACTCTTCTCCACATCTCCCTCCTCCGCCATAGTTTCTTTATTTTCTCAGCTCTATCATCTCTTTTGTCTCCCTTACACTCCCCCTCTAACTCATCTCCCTCCTTTTTCACCATTTCTCTCCATCATCTTCTACGTCATTCTCCATGTTGTCTTTTTTTGGTTTCCACTGCTTTCATATTGCACATCTCTCTCTCGTTTTCACCCTCTACTCATCATATTTTCTCTTCTCTTTCCCTTTTACTTTTCCTTGTTTTTTTGCCATTAATCCCTTCACTTTTCCTCCTTTCACCCTTATTTCTTCCCCCTTTTTTCCATTTTCTTCTTTCCTTTTTTCTATCATCTTGTCTGCTTTTGCCTCTTTCATTCCTTGTTTCTATTTTTCCATCCCCATACGGTTGGTTTCTTCTTCACCCGACATCATCATCATCTTCCAATTATTGTTGGTTTTCCCTTCACATTCCTTAACTGGCATAGCCTCTACGATGGGTTTTTGTATTCTCCAATCATTTAACCAACAAATTCTTTTGCTAGTGTCATTATAAAACTAGGGTTTTGTGTCCTAGGTTGTATGCAATGAAGCCTTATGTAACTCAGTTGTTTGGTGGTTCCTTTTGGGGGTTTGGTTGACATGTTTCCCTTGTCTCTGCTAATCTACGAAATGTAATGCTAAACTATTGAAACAACATTGTTGTAATAAAATGTGTTTAAAGGAAATACTTTAACTAGAATTGAAATGCACACACCAAATTAAGATAACATAATTCAAATAACACACATATATTGAATTGAAATAACATTAAGGAAATATACCAAAGTAAGGAAATAAGCAATTGCATTCAAGTAAGCATTCAGATATGAACTTATCAAAAAACCACAAGCATGCATGAAATGTAAATCCTCCAATCGCCTAGGTTGAGTGGGCCCTTGCTCTTCCTTGGGATGGAGGTACTCTCAACACTAGATTATATCCAAAATGGCATCAACTATATTAATTTGAGTAAGTTCTGAGACATGCTCAGCATAACATTGTAAAATAAATACTAACTGGTAGATCATTGTACTATAAACTACTATATCAACTAACTAATTGCATTGTTCTCAAGAAGATGTCTATATATAGACATAGTCAGTTACACATCGTGCCATAACTATAGGAATTGAATTCATCCACTAAAAACCTTATTAAATTTTCAATGAAATCCTACAATAATGCCAACAACAGGGTTCACGTTTATAGGCTTGTTGTGGAAAAAGTCATCCATGATGGCATGATGGCTACAGACTCGTCCTCCTTGATTACAACCTCTACAATTGGCAGTAAATGCTCAATATTATCCTACACATGTCACCATATTTACTCACGAAGTGATTAGTGGGGATTCTACAGTTAACAATTTGCATGAAATAAGAACAAGAGAAAATACATTATCTTTACTAAGAATATAACTATATGAAGCATCCCCATGCACTAATTAATATGTTTTAAGAACAAATAAATAACCTCATAGATGATATAATAAGCCAAATAATTCACTCATCATCTCCCCTGCACTTTACCTTTTGCATGTCCCTATGCAAACTTATCTTTGCCCTGCTCTCTGGCCAAGTTGTTGTGTCATGTCATATTCTTCAAATTGATCTGCATATTACTTTTGCAGATAATTTTTGTTTTGTCAGGGATTCTTCTATTTCACGGGACTGTGTATTTAATTTTACTTGCTGGAAGTGACTTTTAAATATTTCTCCTTCCTTTCTAATGTTTTGGTATGATTTAAAATGGTCTTGGTATCAAAAGTGCTTAGGACCCACCATCGGTTTGATTACTTTGTTTTACATTTGGAGGGGTTCTTTTACTATTTTAAAACAATTCAAAGCCAACTCGGTCAAGTTGGCTACTTTTCTAGCATTTCCGATCACGCCAGGTTTCTCGTTTGGTGCCACGTCGGAGTCTCTTCTATGCACCAACGACCCTATTTACTCATCGGCGAGCTCTTACCATTGATAGAATGTCGACCGACTTGTATTTCCACCTCAACGCCTTATACTTCCCAATTCCTTCTTCACATTCATGGCGGGAAATCCACGTTGGATTGGTTTTGCTGACTCGGCACCAACCCCAAGCTCATTGGCTACTTCAGCTCTGAACGGCCCATTTGGCCCGAATTCAAAGATAATCTTCTCATCTACATTTCTCGGGCCTCTAACTCACCTTTGCATCCACCAGATGTGCCTCGAACCATGTCGTTTTTCTCCGCATTCGTTGCGAAACAACACTGCGGGCAACTCGTCTTGATGTGACCAGTTTGGCGAGCATGAGAAGCTACGCAGTGGATTCAAACAACTCATCATCGTTGTTCCAAGTCATGCCCAAACTGATTTCAGGGAGCCATTTCAATGTGTCATTCTCGCTATGATGTTGAAAATTTTGTCTCTACCTTGTGTCAGGCTTGTCTCACCTTTTATGTTATGAACGAGCACGCACGGGAACACATTTTCTATCCTTAAAATGACTTGGCTGTTCCTGCACGAGCTTGGCATATTTTATTAATAGTTTTGGTTTTCTTACGTGCATGATTCGACTTATGGAGTTTTAACCATTTTACAATTACCTCGGTTTGGATTGAAGTGTGGCCAGCTCAACATTTTTAGGATCAAATGGCTCACCCACTCACATTACATGGCACGACACCCACTTTCTTGCCTCACCGTTCAGACTTATTGCAAGTGGCAACTTACATCAATTCGGCCATTGAAAGAGCTCAAAGCATGACCTATTTTCCTCTGTTGCAACATCTCAATCTGCTCACTTTACTTGATGCGCAAGCACGTCCATTCCTCATCCGAGCTCAAACTAGGTAGAGTCTTGAGCTTGATCTCTTTTTCCAAAACCAAGCTTGAATCTTGCAGTTTATGGAGAACTGGCCCCCTTGGGCTAGCTCGGTCTTCGAATCTAACATGCCTCCATGCTCAGTCATTTGAAACATAGTTCGAATTTAGATTATTGGCTCATCCCCCTCATGCAATGGTTTAGCTTGATGCATCACATGACTCATCCAAGGTTACTAGCAACTCGCTCCTATAACAGCTCAGCATGATCTCTATAGGAACTCGGTGAGGTGGGTTGAACCACTCGCCCTCGCAGTCAATAAATACTAGCTTGGCCATGCATATTAGATAGTATGACCCTCCTCGTCTATTGTTTTTTCATTGATGATTCCAAGTTAGCTCGATGGTCTTGATAATGGCTCAGTCAAGAGCTCAATATATCACATTGTCCATCATCAAATCAGCAGCTCAGTTAAGTAGTATGTGAACTCAAACCAACTTGAAACATCAGTTGGACTTTAATGTATCTCAACTGAATTCCACAAGGCACAACACAGTCTACCATGCATAAGTGTTGGCTCGGCATGGACCACGAGGCATTTTTGAAATCTTTTCAATTTCCCCACCCAGATCCTTGCCACTCCTTTCTTTAGTGGGTCCATCTTCTCATTACTTCGTATTCAAAAACTTGAACTTCAAATCTTTTGATTCCCCTAAAGACCATGAGTCTCCCCGCATACCGAAGTCAACCAGTGAGCTTTGAATGGCTATGGAAGTTCCCACAATGCAAAATCCTCGTTGTCCAACTTCACCAAGGTAGTGAAATTGGATAAAAAACTTGTCATGTGAATGGGCAACATTATTCTTCTAGGTGGTCATGGGACTCAGAAGAAGAGGTGGTCTCACCTGTATTCCAATCCACTCATCATTGTACCCTTTTTCATTCTTCTCAGACAACTATCGGATAATTTCAATAAGTGCATCTCCTCTCCTCATGCTCCAACTGATATTTTGGGGGGAGATTACTTCCCTTCTCTTCAATCGGTAGATTCATTGTATCCCATCTTTTATCACAAGATTGCAATGCCTCACCAAAATGATGTCGATAAATTTTAAAATATTGCACACACTTTTGTAAAACTTGTGAAGTATTTTCTCCAATGCCAACTTGATAATAAAGAGATCTGAAATTTTTCTTCATGGACACATCATTGTGATGGGTAGGCCTAATGTAGAAACCTATGGTTCGTGATGTCTGATTGAATAACTTTGTTTGCTCATTCCATATAATTTGGTTTCTAAGTAATGACTGAAAATCCTTCAACTGAAAATCCCCCACAAACAAATTAATGATAAATTAGGCACATTGGTGACCAACATATTGTGAAGGTAAAATTCACACAATAGATTTTGGATATCAAGAGTACAATTTTGATAAATTCCCAAGAAAGTGTTACCATTAGGGGCTTCCCAAGGTTCTTTATTGCACATTCTCATCAACTTCCAAGCATAGAATTGTTCTTGAACAAACATGTTGTAGACGGAGGAAGGTTTCCTATAGGCAAGAAGCTTACAGGCCAAAGGAAAAATAGAGTCTACAATAGATTCCAACTTTTTCTTATCATTTGTACTGGTCTCAATCTCTTCTTTAAGATTTTTATTTTCCTTTTTCAATTCTTTATTCTGAAGAGATAATTGGGTTAAATCATTCCATACTTTTAGACCACTATCCATTTGCCTTTTAAGACTACTAACTTCTACTTTAAAGCAGTAATTTCCCTAACTTTCTCTACAGTCTTTTGTGTAAAATCAGTTTGCAAAGACAAATTAGTTTCTTTCGTACCTTTGAATTTTTCTTTCAAATAGGCAATTTCATCTTGGTAACGCCTCAGTAAGTCATCTCTATGTAGTTCTTGACCACCAATTTCCATTACAACAAATTTTGAAGCTCTCGTCTATGTTTCCAGTGTTACAGGCATTTCCAGAGTTGTGGACTCGGTTTTCGGAGTGGCAAGAATGTTGGTTATATCGTTATTAGGGAACTATGTTACAAGAATAGTTGTTGTGAATTCATCATCCTTTGATTCTTCAGTAGGGGTGGATGAAGTACCAGCCTCATCTTTCTCCTCCAAAATAGGAGCAAAATCCTCATGAAACATTTTTAGTTGGGAAACTTCAGGCCTTTGTAAGGTACAAGACCTTCTTGGTCGCAATGTCATAGCAAAATGGACTGGTAGGGTATTTTTACCTTTGGAAACTTGTGGCATAGAGGATGGGTTATCCTTACTAGTAGATTCCTCCATAGTTTCTCTTGAAGGGTGAGGAGTCGACTCAAGCTTAGGCCAAACACTGGGAGATGGTTCCTTCTTGATTTTATTTTGTTTTGAAATCTCTCCTGTACTTGATTCTTTCAATCTTTTGCTTTGGCTTGTAGAAAGCTCTGATGTGAACAAATTAATTGGATAAGTCTTGGGTGCTTCAATGCAGCCTTACCACCTCCATTTTTGTACTTTTGTCCCACTTTGATGACCGCATCGTCAAATATATATTCTACTAAATTAACCCTGAGTTTAGAGTTTGTGTGGCCCCTTTTTAGATGACTCAAAAATTTAATGAATCTCCTCTAAGTACAGATGGATGTCCATCGCAGATAAAATATTTGTTGACCCACTTGGCTACCTCCTTCCAAATACTAGGAAAACTCACCTACCGAATTCCTTTTTGAGTACCAAAGGAAGTAAGAATCACTTTTGGAGGAGCTTCACCTTCTTCATGGAACAGTGGTATTAAATCCTTGAGTAGGGCATTGGTCACAACTTTGAGACCAAAATCTGGCAAGCCAGATAGGTCAACAACAATTTGACTACTTATCTCAATTCTTTTGCCCCTAATTTGTGAATAGGTTGCCTCAAATTTTATCAAGAACTCATCAACCAAATACTTATCAAAACCCTCAAATTTTCTAATAAACTCTAACCACCCTACGTCATGAAATACCTAAGAAATAACAAAGATTTCATAAAGCAAAGATCTCTAGAGTCCGGTTTGATTTCTTTTTCGGCCCATAACATGAATTAATCTAGATGTTGTGCGGTGAAATGGTGGAAGTGTTGTGCTAAAAATTACAGAGCAACGGCATGAAGTATTGGCTATAAAAATTTGAAATATACTTTAATCTTTTAGCTACCCTAAATTGGTGCAAGTTTGGTGGAAGAAAAAGTTTACAAAACCTATCTCACATGGAAATATTTAATGCATGGTAGGGTTCCATCCTATCATCATGGTTGACAATGTCACTTGTCCCTTTCATAGAGCCACGCATCCTTTTCATAGAAATAAGACATGTAATATATTTTCTCATTACGCCCCACTTCATGACATGAGATTTTGATTTATATTCCCAATAAATACATCAAAAATTATGTGTGATTTAATATTGTTAAATAAATGCGATGGGAGTGCTTAAAAATCTAATATCAATAGAAAAGTAAAATGCACTTACCCCTGCAAGCTCAACTCCCGATATCGTATAATTTCACGTCCCGCACTCATAGAATAAGGGTGATTAATGTACATTCTAACAACTGGAATTTCTAACCTTTATTGAAAGCATAAAAAAAAAAAAAAACTACAATCTAAGGGGAAGAAGATCGAAAGCATGATCATCTCCCTTTATTTAAATTCAAAAACAACTACTCTAGGCGGGAAGAGCCAAGCTCCTCCATGAATCCATTCCTTCACATAGCAACATATCTTTGTTGAAGGTTTATTTATCCAATGGTCACTGATACATCCTTAATCTATGTCCATTTACCATAAGAGTTCTTCATTCTCCCTCGATAGGTAGTAGTCTCACATAACCGTTATCAAAAATGTTTTTGATCTGGTAGGGTCCCAACCATCTTGTCCTTAGCTTTCCTTTGAACTATTGGTACTTTGAGTCAAATAGTAAGACCCAATATCCTTCGTTAAACTTCATGTGCTTGACACAAGTATCATAAAAATATTTCCTTTGGTGTTACAAAATTTTAATTTTGTTTCACATCTATCCTCATTTCATCCAATTCATTCAGTTACATTACTCTCTCATGTTGTGCTTCATCCAACTCAATTCCAACTTTTATTGTTGTCCTCCAAGTCTACAATTCAAACTCAACTGGCAACAATGGCTTCTTCCCATAAACCAGTTCATAGGTGGAGAAACTAGTAGTAGTCTTCCGTGTCATGTTGTAATCCCAAACTGCTTCTGAGAGTTCTCGGTACCCAGTTCTTTCTGTCTGCATTGACAACTTTGGTTAAAATTTTCTCCAGCTCTCTGTTGGTGACTTCCACCTACCCATTGGATTGGGGGTGGTATGGTGATAATTTATAATGCTTGATTTGGTAGATTTTCAGGAAGGCCTCAATCATGTTAGACACAAATTGAGGTCCCTGGTTAGATATGATGGCTCTATGGGCGAAAATCTCAAAGCATAATCCTATTGTACAAAACGTTAGCTACAACATCCTCATTGGCAGATGCCAATGCTTGAACCTCAACCCATTTCGTGACATAATCAGTGCAAACCAGTAGATACTCTTTCCCATGGGATGGGGGATCAAAAGGTCCAATGAAATCAATTCCCCACTTCTCAAATGGTCCTAAGACCAATTGAGGATTGAGGGCATCTCGGTAGAGACAACGTAGGATTCCTAATTCTCGACATGCATTGTACTACCACACATACTTCTTGATAGATTTGTGAAGTGAGGGACAATACTACCCAGCTCCATGGACCTTTTGAATTATCCTCTTGACTGATTAATGTCCTCCTCCAGGCTCATCATGACAAGCTCTCAGTATGTCATATACTTCGTCCTCTCAAACACACCTATGAAGAACCATATCAGGACAACATTTAAATATAATTCCATTACACCATTTGTATGTTGAACTGTTTTTAACTAATCTCCTTCATTCCTTATTGGTAAAGTAGGTGGAAACTTCCTTGTAGTTAAGTAATTTGCAAGATTAGCAAACCATGGAAGTTGAGTTGATATTATAAGCATGTTCTCATACAGAAAGTGGTCCTAGACTATTTTTTCTTCTCCTAAAACATTCAATCTCGAAAGGAAATCGAAACAACATTAGCCTTACCAGGCTTATCAATAATAGTCAAGTTAAATTATTGTAACAAGAGTAACCATCTAATAATTATGCCCCCACTACTGGTTTTATTCATCAAATATCTTATGGCTGAATGGTCAGTGTGCAAAAAGATTTTGTATCCAGTAATATAATGTTTGAATTTTTTTAGAGAGTAAACATCAGCTAAAAATTATTTTTTGTAGTGGTATAATTCCTCTTTATTGGGGTCAGATTTTTTCTAATGTAATAAATAGCATACATTTGGTCTTCTTCATCCTTTGGCCAAGAATAACTCTCATTGTTGTATTAGAAACATCAGTGTGAATATGGAAAGGTTCTCCCAATAGGGTCCTCTCAAAATTGGAGTAGTGGTTAACTTCTCTTTAATAACTTCAAAAGCTTGTTGACATTGAGGAAACCATTCAAAGACACAATATTTGGTCAAAGAATGAAAACATGGGAGCAGTAATTTTACTAAAATATTTTATAAACCACCTATAGTATCTTGCATGTCCAAGGAAACTCTTTATATCAGTCTGATTCGTTGGTGTAGGTAGTTTAGTAATTACTTCTATCTTTTTAGGATCAACCTATATACCTTGAGTAGAAATATGATGGCCCAAGACAATTCCTTGATCAACCATTATCAGACATTTTTCATGACTCAAGGAAAGTTGGTGTTGCTCACATCTAGTTAATAATTTTTCAAGATCGCTCAGAGATTCATCAAAAATTGAACCGTGGACAATAAATTCATCCATGTAAACTTCAACACAGTCATTTGTAAGATCTATAAAAATGGCTAAAACTGCTCTCTGGAAGGTAGCAGGTGCATTAAAAATCCCAAATGGTAGAACTTTATATGTGAATGTACCCTAGGGACAAGTGAAGGTGGTTTTATCTTGATCAGCAGGGGATATACTAATTTGGTTATACCCACTAAACCCATCCAAGAAGGAGAAATATTTCTTTCCTACCAGATTGTCCAAAACCTAATCAATAAAGGGCATGGGAAAGTAATCCTTCTTGGTGGCCTTATTAAGTTCCCTATAGTCTATGTAAATTCTCCACTTACCATTTTTCTTGGGAACTATTACTAATGGTGATACCCACTGACTATCAGATATAGGATATATGAATCCTACCTTCAACAGTTTTTCTATATCATTGTTAACAATGTCCCTAAGTGATGGATTAATTCTTCTTTTTGCGGATTTCGAATAGGTTTAACATCCTCAGTGTAAAAATGGTGAGTGTATATGTTTGGATGAATCCCTTTCATGCCAGTTTAATCCCAAGAAAAAGCTTTGGAATGCTTCCTCAGGAATTCTATGACCCTAGTCTCTTGGTTGAATTCTAAATTGTTCATAATGGTTAGTTCTTTTCCTATGTCAATAGTCACTTGTTTAGTATCTTTCAAAATAGCAAGCTTTGCATCAGAAATTAAAGAATTCAAGGGAAAAACATGAGGCTATAGTATGTGCAAAATAGTCATGTTTTCAAGGGACAAAACCTTGGCTAAAGGACAATGGAAATCAATGATTGTATATTCTTCATGATAAGAATAGATTTATTCACAATTTCCAATATAAATTTCACTTACCTCGGTAATATTATCCATTGGACTTGAAACAATGGTATCCGTAGCCTCAATTTGAATTTCCAAAGCCACAATTCTAGCTTACTTCAGAATGTGGTGTGTCCTCATTATCAAACATTGTGTATAACTCAACAATTTCATCCATGTCATTTGTTACTGTAATATTGGCCAAATAAGAGGAACTCATATTGTTAGTTTCTGAAAAATCAACCCATACATGGTCACAGACATCCACATATGGTTGGGCAGGAGGATAAAATGAATTTTTTTTTGCCCATTCAAAATAGTCATATTTCCCGACTGTAATCAATGTATGTAGCAACAAAGTAGCTAATCGGGACCTTCCTAAGATAATTGGGTATCCCAAATTCCAAGCTTTAGGCTTTAAGACCATAAAATTGATAGGATACTCCCAAGATTCAATTGTGACCATAACATTCTCGATCACTCTATCTATTATAGCAATAGATTGATCTACTAATTGAAGAATAGTATTGGTTAGTTGCAATCTTGTTAAAGACAACAGATTGAACATATTTGTTGTTATAACATTGATAGCAGCTCGTATATCTACCAATACATTGGATATTGAATGACCATTTACAAAAATAGTAATAACCGGACTCTAGGATCCCCATATTTTGGTGAAAGAAGCTTTCCAACCACAAGATCAGCTAGATTTCCCTCCACTTTTATTGTTTTAGGTACTTCCTCCTCCTTCCCGATGCTTTCATGCAATAGCCTTTAATAGTTTGATTTAAATCAGAATTTCCCGTATTGCTCTCAGAAGTGGGACTTCAATGTTCATATTTTTCAACTCCTGGACTAGTGTTGTTTCTTCCTCATTCTGTGTTTCTCTCAACCACTTAGGGAAAGGAGCTTCATGCACATTTTTGTTCCTAGTGGCTTGTGTCTATGAAACATGTTCAATTTCCTTATTTTCCTCAAGTATATCCTCATTTTCCTCTACCATTTGTTCATTTTCCTCGTGAAAACTTAGTGATAACAATAGAAGGATTTTTACTTGTCCTTCTAGATCACAACATTGCACATTATTAATGGCATTCATCTGCATCATCTCACCATGTCCTGCTTCATTAATTGAAGTTGTTTGTTGATTTTTGGGGTTTGAGACACGATGAGCTAGAAGTTGAGTTTGTGCTACTTTCCCTTGTTGATAATTTTTGTGGTGGGGGCATTAAATCTTGTTGTTTTTGTGTAAACCTCCTTGGTTGATCAGCATTTTGGTGAGGTGCCCATTATTGGTTTTTCCATGGTGGCATATTAGCTATAGGTGCGCAAATTTTATGATTATATGGGGATACCCATGGTGGTGGTTGTGGATAGGCTACCCAGTTTGGTGGTGCCCATTCAGGTTTTCCCGAGGTTGGTAGAGGATCCTAATTGGGCCATGGCATCATCCATGGGTTCTCGACCAGTCAAGGGGCATAACCAAATTGATTATTTGATCACTACATGAATTTTACCTTTGCATTTGATTGAGTTATAGTGTTTAATATCTCTTGTAGTTGAGGTAGGATATTATAATGGTTGGTATCATGATCAAAGACATCACAAATCAAGCACATGTTTGTGACGTCCAATGGGAATTCTCTCAAAGGATGTCTCTTTCGCATTTAGGACAACATATATCTAGAGGTTCATTTGCAACATTTTTTTGCTTGGTGGGGGCATTAAAGCTTGTTGTTGTTGTGCAAACCTCCTTGGTTGATTAGCATTTTGTTGAGGTACCCATTGTTTGTTTTTCCATGGTGGTATATTAGTTGGAGGTTCCCAACCTTGCTGATTGTATGGGGGTACCCATGGTGGTGGCTATGGATAGGCTACCTAGTTTGGTGGTGCCCATTCAAGTTGTCCCCAAGTTGGTGGAGGAGCTTGATTAGGCCATGGCATCATCCATGGGTTTTGAGAAGGTCAGGGGCATAGCCAGATTGATTATTTAATCATTGCACAAAGTTTACCTCTGCATTTGATTGAGCTATAGCATTTAATCTCTATTTCAGTTGAGGTAGGAGATTACAATGGTTGGTATCATGATCAAAGACATCACAAATCCAGCACATGTCTATGAAGTCTAATGGGCATTCTCTTAAAGGTTGTCTCTTTCTACATTTAGGACAAAGATATATCTAGAGGTTCATTTGTAGTATTGTTTTTGGATTTTAGCCCATCTATGGTTGACATTAATTGTGACAGGATTTCTATTTTTCATGTTAACCATTTCCTCTAGAAGTTATGAAGTACCTAGGGCATTCTTTGATGTTTTTCTTCACCTTATATCTCCTCTTGTTCTAGATTAACTCCTATATAACTCAATACTTTATGCCATGGTGAGTTTTTGTACATCACCTCCTCCCATAAGATGGATGGATTTTTGGTTTCCTCATTGTTGTCCACTCAAAATTCCCCTACTTTTAAGAAGTTGAAAATTAAAATTTTGAGGTTTAAGTGTCTTTTCTGTTGTCCTGGTGGTGTGAAAAGTCAGAAAATTGGGAAAATCTACATTTTTGGGTCATTTTGTGTGTTTTTCGGGCCTGTCGGACATTTTTGTCCCGCTTGTCCCCTGAGTTCACCTGCACTCCGTTGTTCCCTTTTCACCTGATTTGGCCGATTCACGTATTCCACGTACTTTCATCCCACATGTCCCAAGTTCACCTGGACCCGTTGTTCCCTTTTCGCCCGATTCGGCCGATTCGCGTATTCCGCGTACTTTCGTCCCGCATGTCCCAAAAGCATTTGTGCGTCTTTTCCCCGCATCGCCCGAATCGGCCGAACCGCGTACTTCGCGCTTTCGTCCTCGTGTCCCAAATGAACCAAGTGCCATTCATGCTAATTTTTCCCACTCTACCCGAATATCTTGCTTTTCAAATGAACTACCCCCTATGCGTTTTTACACACTACTTTCATGCTATCTATTGCTCGAACCCTTGCAACCAAAATTTCTGCGCGCGTATCCATTTCCCTTGTGATTCCATCCCAAGTCTAGCTTGCATCTTTTCTCTCCAAGTTACTATCAACATGAAGATTAAATTCCAGGGGCAGGAACAAGTTTCACCACTCGATTCTCGCTGCTCCCGATATCGGGACAAGTGAAGTTTTCCACCTTGATTTTGGGGATTTTTGGCAAGGATGACAGATGCAAACCCTTCCGGATATGGCACGATGATTCATGACAGTGGGCAGCGTTCACTGTGGCTTCCCAATTTCGGTAGATAATGTGCTGAAACAAGATTCGCCATGGAGCTCATTTCAGTCCCGACTCAAGCGAACTAATGAACGTGCATGGAGAACTCATTGCCAAGTTAGATGCCACCGCCAACACATCAGTCCCACGTGGCAGAGACATAGCCGAGGCATTGAAGAGATTCAGACAATGGATCCTTAAATCAGTGGGTCCCTCCCAATCTTGAACGCTTGTCTTCTTCTCCTGATTCTTCTCCTTCTTCTCTTCTCCATCATGAATTTATTGTATTTAGTTGGGGTATTGCGATTTGCAACCCTTTAACTAATCATTAGTTAAAAGAAGTAGTTACCAGGAGTAACTAATTTGTAAACTATATAATGGCCTCTCCTCGCCATTTTGAAGGGGGAGAGAGAACTTGGCTTATTTCTGAAAGTGTAAATAAATCATAAAGAAATCAATACAGAAGGATTTTTCATTCTTTTTCTATCTGGTTTCCTTTATTCTCAAGCTATTCATTTAATCTTATTAGATCATTTATCTGTATTATGCTAAGAAGCTTTGTATTCTTGCAGATGTTATTTACAGAACTTTGTGTCTTTTCAAATTCCATCTTATTAATGTGATACAAATGATCTTATTCCAATTCACTGTACCCTCACATGCATAAGGAATTACTCTGTCATCTATAATTCTGAATGGTGCCTTTCTGCTCATTCTCACATTTTCATTCCTCAGTCCTTTTGTGATTGATGATCCTTTTAGAAAACACTTTCATAATATCCAAGTTCTGTAGTAAAACCATGCTTTGTATATGTGTAAATAGGTTTGTTTCTGAATAAGGGAACCTCTCCCATTAAAGAGGAGGGACTTCTTGTCCCCTGACTATTGCTCTTCTTGAAGTCCTATTTGACGACCAACACTCATCGAGTCCCTTAAGTAAAACGGTCTTAGTGATTTTCTGCATTCAACTCATAGTCGATCCTTCTATGTAGAAAGAGAAACCTATCCAAATAATCTTCTAAATTTTCATCTTCTTTTTTATTTATCTAGAAGAACTCTTCTCTCCTATCTCTTCCCCTACAATAGTCTTGGTAGTTTTCCAAAAAGGATGTCTCCATGCCCTCTCATGAATTAATGGAGTTAGAGGCAAATCCCATTTAACAACCTCATAGCAAATTCTTTGAGAGTGGAAGGGAAATTTTCGAGTTTCTGGTTGTCTTTTTTATGATCATATGTCTGAAAAAGAACTTTGAATTCAAATAAGAACTGGTTTGGGTCTTCTGTGGACATTCCTTGAAAGATAGGGAGGATATATGGAGAAATGTTCTTCATGGGTGCATCCTCATCTTCATTGAGGACGATTGGATAAGTAAAGGTTCTACCCAATGGTTGGTCCTCATCATTCCTATTGTCCCCCATCTCAGAAGGTTGTTCTGGTTCTAGATAAGATGATGTAGATTTTTAGAAGGGCTTCTAGGTGTTGTATTAGATTTAGTGTCACTTTCAATGTGCCCTACTTGTGCTCTATTTAGAGATATTCTTTGGATATTACGAGGTATAAATATCCTTGAACATCTTATGGCTTGTGCATCAAGGTTGGTTGTGTAAACAAGGCCTAGGAATTCTATTGGTTACATAGATTAACTTCATTAACACCCATAACATGTAAGGTGAATAAAATGGTGTGTTGTGCTTATGGTGTCCCTAACAACAACACCAAAATGATGGGTTGTTGTATTCTCCAATCATTTAACCAATAGATTCTTCTACTAGTGTCATTATAAAACCAGGGCTGTGTGTCCTAGGTTGTATGCAATGAAGCCTTATGCAACTCAGTTGTTTGGTGGTTCATTTTGGGGGTTTGGTTGACATGTTTCCCTTTATCTCTAATAATCTATGGAAATGTAATGCTAAAATAAGAAATTGTGTTCAAGTAAGCATTGAGATATAAACTTATCAAAAAACCATGAGCGTGCATGAAATGTAAATCCTCCAATTGCCTAGGTTGAGTGGGCCCTTGCTCTTCCTTGGGATGGAGGTACTCTCAACACTATATGATATCCAAAATGGCATCAGCTATATTAATTCGAGTAAGTTCTGAGACATGCTCAACATAACATTGCAAAGTAAATACTAATTAGTAGATCATTGTACTGTAAACTGCTATATCAACTAACTAACTACATTGTTCTCAAGAAGATGTCTATATATAGACATAGTCAGTTACACATCATGTCATAACTATAGGAACTGAATTCATCCACTAACATCCTTATTAAAGTTTCATTGAAATCCTACAATAATGCCAAAAACAGATTCACATTTGTAGGCTTGTTGTGGAAAAATTCCTCCATGATGGCATGATGGCTACAAACTCAGCCTCCTTGATTACAACTTCTAGAATTGGTAGTAAATGCTTGTTATTGTCCTGCACATGTCACCATATTTACTTATAGAGGTGATTAGTGGGGGTTCTACGGTCAACAGTTTGCATGAAACAAGAACAAGAGAAAATGCATTATCTTTACTAAGGATATAACTATATGAAGCATCCTTGTGCACTAATTAACATGTTGTAAGAACAAATTAATAACCTTTTAGATGATATAATAAGTTAAATAATTCACTCATCACTACCATCACTCATTTCCCTTACCACTTTCATCATTTTTCCTATCATCCTTCCCTCATCTCTTTGCATCTTGTCTTCTCCTTCTTGTTCGTCCTTCCTCATCACTTTCTTCTCCTATCCTCTTTCTCTATTTTCTTTTACTCCAAGCCCATCACGTCCTCTCTATTTATTCTCCTCTTATATTTTCCACTACCTTCATATTTCCCATCTTTCTCCCTCTTCTATGCTTTCATCTACTCTTATATCTTCTCTCTTCTTTTATCGTCCTTATCTACTATTCTCTTCCTCCTCTTTCCTTCACATTCAAGCACGGTTCACACCCCTCTTTTTGGTGGATGAAATTTTATATGTTCTATTACACCCCATCCTTATCTTCCACTCCATAATTTTTCCCTCTCTTCTTGTCGGAGTAGTGTTGTCTCTTCTATTCTCGTCACACGCTCTCACGTGCTAAGCATCGTCACCTATATCTCTCATCTCATCTTCCCATGAAGTTTTTTACTTAGAGGATACCACAATGGTCATCACCTAACACATTTTGTTTTCTTCCATGATTGTTTGTTTTACTTTTTACTTCACACAAGTAGATTTCATTCTTCCCCTATATGCAGGGCACATTAGGACTTACTTTCTCTTTTCTTCGTCTTCTCATTTGTCATCACTAAAGCACCTTCCGTATGAAACATGTATTCAAAATCATATTTACCCTCCCTCTTGGAGCATTTTATCTCACACTTCTATCCAATCTGCTCTTCATTTCCACATTTTTGACCATACTCATCCCCTCTGGGGTATTTTATTTACACATCCATCTTTCATTTTTCCCTATGTTGGGGCATCATTATTTTCATCCTCATCCCTTTTTTGGACACATGATTTTTCACTCGATTCCTCACATACGAAGGATTTCGCATACCTTTCACATTTAGTTACACATACTTTGATTTTTCCTATGACCCATTGGTCATCATAGTTTGCATCCATATTGTAGTGGTCTTCACCCACTCACTTTGGTCCATAAAACGTTTCGTTTTTGTCTCCATAGAGACCTCAATCGTCCTCTACCGATGTGATATTGGAGTCACCACCATATTTTTCATTGTTATTGCAATCCTTTTTCCTAGGGCATCTTGCCTTGGTTATGTGTTTCGTCCATCTTTTCATCTTTACCATCTATCTCTTTCAAACTCATGATTGACTTCCTTTCATTATCAATCCCAAGTTTGAGGGGGAACACTCAATCCACAATATTTTCATCATTTTTGTCTCATGGTTTTCCCAATGCAAACAACTCATCAAAAGGGGGAAAATGTAGACACCAGTTTTTGGTGTACCTACTCTCCTTCACCCCACATTTTCCAACCTTTATTAGGCCCCTCAATTTGAACAACTCCCATTTCCCACCAAAAATACATGTTCAATTAATTAATCTTATTACTTAATTAATCCCCTTTTACATACTTAAACCTCATTATATGCTAAATAATCAATTATTCCAATTAGGTCATATCATCCCATCTCATAATTAAATAATCCAAAAACCACTCAAATCATGAACCCCACTCAATCAAATCAAATCCATAATTCCACCTACTCCCTCAAATCATGTCCCCCCCCACTCACTTAACCAGGGTTACTTTGTCCAACCCTGATTACTTGATAACCCCTAATCTAACCCCATCTCCAGGCTATAAATACAAGCCTTCCCCCCTTTTGAACAAGTTAAGAGTGATAGAAAACCTCTGACATTATAGCCCCTCGCTTATCATAATATCATCACAATGCCCTTATAATGCCACTTGAATCACCATAGTACCCTTCTCATGATTTTTGGTTCTCTTAGCTTGGTTTACTTTGCATTTTCTTGGATCAGATCAGTAGCTCATCTACACACCGGCATTTTCAGGTTTTATTGTTTATTAGTTTTCATGTTATCCATTTATCTTGCATTTATATTATTTTCTTTATCAAACGGGGGTTGATAGCCACCGAGGAAGTTAACACTTCTCGGGTCCACTTCATTGGGAAACCCCTGCATAAAATATCTAATCAGTTTTCTTTAGTGTCTTTGAGTTGTAGGTTTATCGAGATTGCAACAAGGAGCTCATTATCTACTTTTCACCCATATCTGCCATATTTCATCATAGTTACCTTAAACCCTCCATCATTTGAGTTTATTTGATTTATTTGTTTACAAGGGATGAAGAAAATTTGATCAACAAATACGTTATTTCTATGTATTTGTGTCCAGAGGAAGCTGATTTTAAGTTCTTGTGCAAGCCCATAAGATCCTATTTGCATGTTATACCCTTAGCAATCAATAACTTAATGGTCAAACTAGATTTGGAGAGATTACCTATGGTAAGCTAAATTCCCAACGTACACAGGGGTAGGAGTACGTGTGGAGGATGATGGATGCCCTTGCGCAAAATAGATAGAGAGAAGAAATACATCTCAAGTACAATGAATCATGTGAAAGTGAAATTAAGGCAAAGTGTTGCGGTCAAGGAAAATGATGGCTTGAGATGGTTTTTAAGCTCTTGTAGAAGACAAGGAGCTACATCATAAAGTAATCCAAACTTTGGGCAATCACAATATAAATTCCCCACTAGATTCAAATGAGAGAGCTTCAAAGGAGAGAATGAGGACCACGGGCATGCATCTGACTCAGCATGGCTACCTAGACCTTACGTTTGGTGTTCTAGATCTAAAGATAGTTGAAGGATAGAGTAGTCAAGGTAATCAAAAAGATACATGTAGATATCATTTTGTGTTGAATCAAGAATTGCATTAGATTTGAGTAACGATCACATTACAAAGACAACAAAGTAGCTTTAGGGAGTACTCTTGCGGGATTGTTTTAGGATCATTAACGTGGCATAATGTTGGCATGCAGACCGTTAGAAGAACTTTTTAGGTATTGTGACTGTATGCATAAAGTGGGTGTTTAGTTTAGTACTACAACCGGGACATAAGAAATTTCCTCAACTTGGTCATAGCCCATAACAAGGGATGTGGGAGGATCGGGAGGATCGGGTCAACTACGTGCGAAGGGACTCCAAGTGGAAGTTCTAGTTCTAGATCTATAGGATAGGGCCCATAACACACACCACATCAGCCTCTATAGACACCACCGTAACAACCACTTCAAACACCTCAATTTTATTTTAATATGTCTCTCCACTTAACCGAGTATAGAGGTGTGGAAGATGCAGCAAAGCACGTGCACAAGTGTGAATTGTTATGGCATGCTAAGGGAATTATAACTCGTGAGAGAAATGCAAGCCAATTTCATATTACACTTCAAGGGCGTGCACATATTTGGTATAGGAAGTATGACCCCCACCAGAATATGGTAGATTATGATGCTTTGTGCGTAACATTCTTGGTTGAGTTTCACATTCCAGAGTAAGAGCAGAAAGCATCGGTTACTCAAGGATATCAATAAATGTTTATCATAGAGTGTAAGAGAGTATGTCGCTTGCTTTAAGACATTATTATCTAAATTTTCTTATGATATCCATCCCAGATAGCATGCACAATGGTTCATTGGAGGATTTTTGACTCCATTCTGAAGGGATTTATCTCATAAGACATATGTGGATCCACGTGAGGTGGTGGAAGCAAAGTGTTGCATACTCAAGCAATTGGGAGTTATGATATTAGATTGAGCCCATTTTTTTGAGGTGCGATAACATTTATTGTGTGCGAGCTGGAGAATCTCTCTGTCAACTCCGCGTATGAGACCAAAAGTGGGTTATGGTGCACAAAATGTGATGTGGAGGGACACACTAAATATAGTTGTTCATACTTTGGAATATAAGTACATTGTTAGTCTTGAGATATCTATCATAATAACTATGATGTATAGAATTACCCACTCTTACAAAGACGTAATTCAAAAGAATGTGTTCATGTACTATAAAATTTATGATTCCATACCCATGATATAGTAGATTGCAAACCGATTAACCGAGATCCACAAAACCATTTAAATAGGAGTGTGCCAAACTAGTGTTGTGAGCGTGTGTCAAAGGAGCAGAAGGAAAAAATAATATTAAGCGCAACAATGAAGATAATAGGAATGGAGGCTTTAGAGGAGAATATCGAGGTCGGTTTCATGGTGGTGGTATAGGGAGATTTGTGTGAGGAACTTGATACACTTGCAGGTCCCCCGATCACTACTAGCATGATTGTCTGAGAATATAGTTTACACATGGTGTGGGAAACAACATAAGTTATAGGATTGTCCATATCTATATGAGCACATGTGTGAGACCAAGAAAAAGGAAAAGGGTGTGGGGATGATCAAGGTACAACACGTGAATTTTAATAAATGTATGCCTAAGAAGATTCATGAAATAAAGTTACTGACTCATTTTGATGACTACATGCATGGAGGTAGCACATGTGTGAGAGCCTTTGAAGGCTAATCCTCTCATCCAGAAAGAAGATATCATACATGCTAAGTATCCAGATGTTGCACATCAAAATGAGTTTTATCAAGAAACTATGGGAGTAATCAGAGATTTTTAGTGTGAGATACAGCTTTTGAAGGAACATGCATGATCAAGAGAGTGTGTAAAGAATATTTAGCTCCCATAGAAGGATGTTGATTTGTAAACTCTTCAACTTTGGAATTATTCACAAAATCACAATTAATCATTGTTGTTTACTTTCTATTAGAAAATAACAGAGATAGCTAGTGAATGAATTATTATTGTGCTTAGAATCAACAATTGTAGTAAAGGAAATAATATAAGCTCATAACACCAACAATTTTATCCTAGAAAACCTCCAATGGAGGAAAAACCAGTCGGGAAGGGAAATTGCTCTTTCTTCCCACTTCTATTGGCTAATTTAAAACAACAAGTACATAATTACAATAAGTATGAAAGGAAAGTAGATAATATCTCAACACTTCCTTTCAATTACTTGCTTGCTCTATCTCACCACTCCTTTCTTCTACAAAATACAATTTCCAGCACTCAAGAATTCTTCTTGCTCACTTGCTCTCATACTTCCGATGCCCTTCTACACTTCTAAAATCATGTATGTATATCCTTTCTCATATCCTCTCGTGCACTAGAGAATGGGAAAGGTCATGAAGGAGAAGAGAAATGAACATCCTTTCAAATTCGGAGGTTATTCGTTTCAAATTTTGTTTTCTATCCATAATGGCTGTGACCACCACCCCGCATAGGGGCGGGCTTTGACGTGGTGCACGTCTGTTACTTAAAAGATCTGTAGTAACCTTCGTTTATTGTTTTTCTTCTTTTTGCTAACTATTTCTGATGAAGTGGAGTTATTTTGGATCCCTATGGATCACACCTCCCCTTCTTAGGAGGCTTTTGGTCCCATAAAAGCTTAGTGGGGAAGCAGATGAGGAAACAATTCCCTCACTTGCTCCTTCGAGTACCATCGGGCCTACCTTGGTGTCTTTCATTTCAGTCCGATCTGCCAAGACTCTTGTGGACCTCTTCTAGTCTCTCTGACCTTCTTCTGTAGTAATACATCCTCCTCCAATTTGCCTCATGAGTCTAAGACACAATCCTTAATGGAAGGTAGCAACTGCAGTTCTTCATCTTCATCTAGCATGGATGGCTCATATAGGTGCAAGTTTTTGTAGTTTACTATAGATTACATCCTCATAAATGACGGAAAATCAAGTCGAAAAGCATTTTCTCCAACCTACTCCAATATGGTGAAGGGTCCATATCGTAGTGGCTTGAGCTTCGTTCTTGACCTTGTAGTCTCTCCTTGCTCAAGTAAAGCCAAAATTTATCTCCAACATGAAGCTTGTGTTCCCTCCTATGCTAATTGTGCCTAGCTTTGTACTTTGCTTGAGATTTCTCTAGTTGTTCTTTGACCTTGAGATGGATTTATCAGATCCTCTCAATGAACTTGTTGGATTTAGTCACCTCTGTGTCTCGTTTATCCTCCTCATCTTGTTATTCGACTGCTATGTCCAGTGAATTTGTAGGTAGATATCCCAAGCATGCTTCAAACGGTGACTTCATAGTGGATGTGTGTACTACCCGGTTATATGAATGTTGAATGTAGGCTAAGGAATCATCTCAAGTCCTTTCATACTTATTGTTATACCCTCTAATCAAGCTCGTACCAAAGTCTTGTTTACCACCTCTGTTTTTCCATTTGTCTATGGATGGAAATTTGTGCTCCTCTGTAACCTAGTATCCATTTTGTCCCACAAAGTAGTCCAAAACTTCCCCACGAATCTGGAATCTCTGTCAGAGACAATAGACTTTGGCAAACCAAAATGCACCCATACATTAGCAAAGAAAAGATTTGTTGCCTCATGTGATTTTACTATCTTTTTACATGCCATAAGAATACACATTTTACTAAATCTATCAACAACAACATAGAGATAGTCATGGTCATGTTTAGACATAGGTAACCCTCCTACAAAATCCATAGAAATTTCCTCCCATGGACGAGTAGGTACTGGTAAAGGCATATACAAACCTTCCTTCCTAGTTTTAGGCTTGCTAGTACAAAAAAGGTTTACATCCACGAATAAATTTTGATACTTCCTCTTGCATGTTGGGCCAATATACATACCTTTACAAGTGTGATAGGGTATTACCAACACCGAAATATCCCACTACTTTCGAGGTATGTGCTTCTCTCGTCAATAGAAGTCTTTCTTATTTAGGTACACCAAGTTTTCCCCATCGGTAGAGTAGCCATCCTTGAGATAATAATCTTCAATCCCCACCTTTTTAGCCCCTTGGGACTGTAACTTCTGAAATGTCACCCAAAATTCTTTGTCTCGGCATATGCCTCCCCAGTGAAGGGCTCGATCCGAGAGATGGTGGCCAAACAGAGAAATTTTCTGTGTGGGTGGCCTAGATAACATGTCTGCCACCAAGTTTGTACTACCATTCTTGTATTTAATTACCAAATGGAACTGTAGAAGAAACCCCATCCAATTATAGTGCCTTGCCTGCTGCAATTTATACTGTGCTTGCAAATACTATAGAGGTTTGTGGTCAGTGTGCATAATAGTTTCTTTACCCAACAAATAATGTTTCCATTTTTTAATTTCCTGAACTAGTGCATACATTTCTTTATCATATACTAAATATCCTTTAACTGCTGAAGTGAAGGTTTCAGAATGATAACATACGGGTTTACCTCCTTGAAGCAACACTACGCCCATAGCATAATCACTGGCATCTATCTCTACTTCAAAAGGTTGTTACAAACTAGGAAGATCAAGTATTGGAGCATGACTAATCTTGTATTTCAATAACTCAAAGGATTTTTCTTATTCCTTACCCTAGTCAAAACCCTTACTCTTTGCGGCCACTGTGTGTAGAGGTGCTGCAATTTCGAGAAACCCGGAATGAATTTCCGCATGTACTGTACTGCTCCCACAAAACTTCTAGTCTATGTGGCTCCTGTTGGTGTTGGCCAATTTGTGATGGCTTCCACCTTCTTTAGATACACTCGTAGCTCTCCTCCTCTAACCACGTGCCCAAGATAGACAAGTGACTGTTTGGAAAATTCACATTTCTTCATATTACAAAGCAGTTGTTTCTCCCTAAGAACTTACAAGACTTGCTGCAAATGCATAATATGCTCTTCCCATGTGGCACTAAAAATCAAGATATCATATAGATATACAATGACACATGAATCTATGAAATCCCGCAATACATCATTCATTAATCTCATAAATGTAGTGGGTACATTACATAATCCAAAAGGAAGTACTAACCATTCATACAAACCCTATTTTGTTTTGAAGGCAGTCTTCCATATATCCTCCTCCTTCATCCTGACTTGGTGATAACCTGACTTGAGATCCAACTTCATGAAAAAATTGGCATGTTGAAGCTGGTCCAAGAGATCATCTATGCAAGGAAGTGGATATTTGTTCTTTATGGTGATCTTGTTCAAAGTGCGGTAATTGATGCACATTCTCCAAGAACCATCCTTCTTTGGCACCATCACAATAGGCAAACCACATGGTGAGGTGCTTGGACATATCACCCCTTGGTTTATTAGTTCCTAGAGTTGTTTCTTTACTTTATTACTCTCAAGCAAGGATTGCCTATACAACCCGATGTTCGGTAGAGGTGACTCTGGCAATAGCTAAATCTCATGCTCAACTTCCCGTTTTGGTGGTAATCCACTAGGAGCTTGAAATAATTCCTGAAAAGACTGAATAATACTATCCAAATCTGGTTTTCCTTGGTTAGAAATCTCTGAAACTTCTACCCCATCTTGTTTATCTTTTAACAAAAGTAAACAAAATTGATTATGATTTTCCTGAATAAGTCGTTTGGCTTGGTTAGCACTTACCATAGTAACATGTGTCTTATGCTGGTGTGCCCGGATGTTGTAGCTGATCCCATCCTTGACCCATCTGTATCATTTTTCCCTTCTCATAAATATAGCATCCCTAACATACAAGTAAGGACTTCCAAATACAACATCAAAAGCATCAAGTGGAATAACGTCAGCTTCAAAAACATCTATATATTGGGAATTTATCCCAAACTTGACCTTACATCTTCTTGTTACCTAAATTTCAACACCCTTCTTCACCCAACCCAAAGGATAAGGGTGTGGATGCTCGTAAGTCTCAAGACCAAGCTTCTTTACAACTGCCTCAGAAATCAAGTTAGATTGAGAACCGGTATCAACCAAAGTATTTACCTTAGTTCTCTTGATCTGGATTTTGATCTGGAATAGTCTACTCATCTCCTCTTCACTATCCATGTTGGTGGTTGTGCATCCAAGCATTTCATCTACATCAGATTCATCTTTGATTTTAACCTCCCCTTCTGTCTTTACAGCTTGTCATGGACTTCTTGAGTCCTTGGTTTCATTCTTCAAATGTAACTCGGATGCAACTTCCAAAGATGTAGCATCGTATATGACCATTGATATCACAATTACTGTAAAAATTCTTGGGATCTTTACAAGTATTTAAAGTAGTGGTAGTTTTTTTACCTTTTCCTTTCCACTTACCCTTGTTACTTATTTTCCCATAATCCTTTTTCTGCTGATTTGTTGACTGTTTTACCCTCGGTTCTACTTCTCCTTGCTTTTTCTCATCAGCTATGTAGTATGCCTATATACATGCTTCATTGAGATCCTTGGGCTTTGTGGAGATGATTTTTCTTTGAAGGTGAGTGTGGAGTGCTCCCAAGTATCTAGTCAAAATATCCTCATCCTCCAAATCCATGTTTAGCAACATGGTTTGCCTCTGAAACTCCGTGGTATAGTCCTACACATTTTGACCACTACCTTGTCTAAAATACTACCATTTAATCATTTGGTCAGTTTTATGGCCAATAGGATAGATATTAGCTCTAAGTAATTCCTTAAATTCTTTCCAAGAATTCACAATAGGATGCTTCTTCTTTTCAACCAAACTAGAGCATGTCCCTCCATTTTGAGACGTGAAAAGGTGAGCCTTTGTGCCTCAGTGACATTATGGATGCTAACATAGACTTCTAACTATTTCTACCATTTATCAAGTAACTTTGCATTTACTTGTCCTTCAAAGCTTTTGATTTTGACTTTAGTCTCAACTTTAAAAGGAGCATGTTCAGATTTTACCTTTTCTCTTATGTTAGAAGTCTCTTCTTCATGCTCTTCCCCATAATCTTCCTCATGGTGGCTCTTGCCTATTCCAAAAATTTTGGCTAATCCTCAAACCACCAAGTCCATGGAATCTTTCTTGATGGAAGATGTCTTATACAAATTTCCAAGTTCCTCTTGCCTCCTAAACATCCTATCCATCATGGTCTCTAGCATCTCGATTCTATGGACCAAGTTCTCTTCCTCCATTTCTCCCTGAATTCTCTATTTCCACTTCTTTGTAGAAATCTCTGGATCGCAAGGTAAAGCTTCTTTTTGCCTTTAGATCTTGTCACTGTCATATAAATTCAAGAATGAAATACCACAATCCTGGATTCTTGTTAGCTCTGATACCAAAATGATATGTAAACTCTTCAACTTTGTAATTATTCACAAAATCACAATTAATTGTTGTTGTTTACTTTCTATTAGAAAATAACATAGGTAGCTAGTGAATGAATTATTATTGTGCTTAGAATCAACAATTGTAGTAAAGGAAATAATATAAGCTCATAACACCAATAATTTTATCCTAAAAAACCTTCAATGGAGGAAAAACCAGTCGGGAAGGGCATTGCTCTTTCTTCCCACTTCTATTGGCCAATTTGAAACAAGAAGTATAGAATTACAATAAGTATGAAAGGAAATTAGATAATATCTCAACACTTCCTTTCAATTACTTGTTTGTTGTATCTCACCACTCCTTTCTTCTACAAAATACAATTTCCAAAGACTCATTCTTCTTGCTCACTTGCTCTCATGCTTTTGATGCCCTTCTAAACTTCTACAATCACGTATTTATAACCTTTCTCATGTCTTCCCATGCACTGGAGAATGGGAAAGGTCATGAAGGAGAAGAGAAATGAACATCCTTTCAAATTTGGAGGTTGTTCGTTTCGAATTTTATTTTTTATCTATAATGGCAAGGACCGTCACCCTACTTGGTGGCGGTTAGCCTTTCAGAACCGCCACCCTCGCATAGGGTGGCGGTCTGTTACTTAAAAAGATAGAACCTCTGCTTTATTATTTTTCTTCTTTGTGTTGATTGTTTCTGATGAAGTGGAGTTATTTTTGGATCAGATGTGGATGATCTCGAAGGTAGTATGTAAGTTGTTGTGCTAGGAGAATATCATCTCATTTCTCAAGGAATGGCTATGAGAAAATTATTGTGCACTGGATTTTAGAGTGAGTGAGAGATAATACATACCAACTCACCCCACATGATCATGAATTTTATAAGGATGTCACACTTGATGCAATTATTGATGGGAATTTGGTGCACAATATTTTTATTGATGCATGTGTTGAGGTCAATGTGCTAACTTTAGATACATGGAATTAGATGGGGAGACAAACATTACAGAATCTTCCAATGTGTTATACATGGAGAAAAAAACTAGGGTTATGCCTATTGGGGTACTGAAGGATGTATTAATTACTTATCGTGATCCAAGTTTACTAGAGACTTTGAGGTATTGGAGCTTTCAAGTAGAAACATTTCCAACATTTATTAACTCGACCCTAGTTTTATGTGAACAATGTTGATCTATGCTTTAACAAGAGGTACATTAGTTTTGAGAACAAAGATGAGTTCGTGATCATACCTCTATATGATGCAAATCCATAACCTTATGTTTATCCCTTGAGTAAATAACATCTTAATAGAATCTATGCACATACATTGGGTGATCTAGAACATGTGGAACCATCGAAGGAAGGCATACTTCAGTGGGAAGATGCAAATTCTATAAGTGATAATACTAGTGTTTCTTGTGATAATTGGTCTCATGCAACGTATGAGATGGTCAAGTGTGAAGTTAAAGGATGAGTCACCAGGATGAACAGGGAAGTGTATGGTAAGGCGGTTAGGCTCAATTCGTGTACAATGGTATTCTAGTAAAGGGAAACCTGATACATTCTTGCGCACCTTGAGACTCGGTGGTAGAATGAAGGGGATAGAAGAAACATGTTAGTATATACCTTATACAGGGATAGCAACACACCGGTGGGAAACACATAGAAATAACCTTTTGGAGTTATGAGAAATGAGAATCACATTTTCTACAAGGTTTACTCAGAATAATCTACCTACGCACATATGTAAATTTCATGGGAAGACTCTTGATTTTTCACACATCCATAACTGTGAGAGACTATGGGCGTAAGGCTAGGAGGCCTTACCACCATCTCTATGGGTACATAAGTTCTACTCCACACTGCGTGGATGCACATGCATATGGTACATCCATCCTGAGCTAAAAAGGGAGACTACAAACTCGCACAAGATGACTACAAGTATTTTCAAAACTTTTATTATTTTTCTAATAAGCCACATGTACATGAGGCTTTATAGATTATGAAGTACATCACTTTGGGGGATAGCGCAAAAGTAAAAGAGCTTGTGTTGCAATTACTTGGGGAACCTAATCATGAGGTGTGCGACGACATATTAGAGACAAAGGAAATACATCTGGGACGCGCTTGGAATGAAAAAGTACAAGGAAATCTAGTGTACATGATTGATGATGAAGAAGAAGAGAACATGTATTTTAACCATACGTAACGTACGCATGAGGCGATGGATACTACGGATGATAAGGCACACACATACCATGCTCCCGTCAAAACTAATAAGGTTAAAATTGGCACAAAGGATGCACCTAAGGAAGCAATCATTGGGGATTACTGGTCAAAGAAAGAAGTGGCCAAGATCATTGAGCTATTGCGTGAATTCCAAGACTTATTTCCACGAGGATATCATGAATTTAAAGGAATACACCCCTCATTAGGTGAGATGAAGATTAAGTTGAAAGAGGGAACACATCTGGTTAGGAAGTGTCCTTATAGGATGAATCCTAACGTACACATGAAGGTGAAGGATAAGATTGATAAAATTCTTAATTATGGGATTATTAGTCCTATATAAGAATCTGAGTGGGTCAACCCCATGGTTATAAGCATCAAGAAGGATGGAAGGATCAAGATTTGTGTGGATTACAGGGAACTCAATGATTCATGTGTTATAGATCCTTTTCCCACCCCATTCATAGAGGAAATCCTTGAAGGAGTTACTCGGGTGCAAGATATATTATTTTACATATGGGTTTTTAGGATATCACCAAGTGCGCATCACAAAAGAGGATCAGGAGAAGATAAATTTCACCACTGAATAGGGAATTTTTTCATATACGCTTATGCATTTTGAATTAAAGAATGCACTAGCAAGTGGTCTCACGCATTGTTTTCCGGGCCTTTCATGATTTTATTCACAAGTTATTGCAAGTGTATTTGGATGATTGGACTATTTATGGTTTATTCAAGGATCATGGTGATAATTTGATGCTTATGTTTGAGAGGTTTCAATAGTTAAGCATCTCTCTTAACATTAAAAAGTGTATCTTTGCTACACCCTTTAGAACTCTACTTGGGCACATCATTTGCAAGGAAGGATTATTTGTAGACCCAACCAAGATAGTTGTGATCTTGGGTCTAGAATATCCTACCAATCAAAGATAAGTGTGCAGATTCTTGGGGCATACGAGCTATTACAAAAATTTTATCAAAGGGTATGAGAATATTTTTGTGCCACTAGAGGAATTATTCAACGCTAAAGAAAATTTTCATTGGGGAGACACGCAGCAACACGTGTTTGAGACTTTGAAGGAGAGATTAACTATTACACCTATTTTGATATTTCCTTCTTGAACAAAACCCTTTCATGTTCATGTAGATGCCTCTAGTGTAGCGATAGGCATAGTCTTGACACAACCTGGGGAAGGGAATGTGGATCATCCTATATACTTTGTAAGTAGGAATTTGACACCCAAAGATCAATTACACTACCATTGAATGCGAAGCATTAGCTATGATCTACACGCTTCATAATTTTTTCCAGTGGTTTTTGGCTACCCCATTTATCTTCTATACAAATCATATGTCATTGAAGTACTTAGTCAACAATCATGTTTTTCAAGGGTGCATCTTCAAGTGGATACTTATGTTTCAAAAGTTTGATTTCAAAAATTTTGTAAAGCTAGGTAAGAGTAATTTAGGGCCTGATCATCTATCAAGAATAAATTATTGTGAGGACACACACAACATTGAAGACATTATGTCCGAGGTACGTATATTTAGGTTTAACCACATGTCCACATACTTGGAAGATATATGTGTATTCTTGTGCACTATATTGATGCCCAAAGGAATGAAGACATTAGAGAAGAAGCAACTTGTTATACACACAACACCTTATCAGTTGATTGGAGGAGATTCATACAAGATGGGTCATGATGAAATCTTGCATCGAGGTGTGCTTGAACATGATCATGAATCCATCATGGAGATGGCTCATGTAGGTATTGCAGGAGGAAACTATACGGGTGATGCAACTATGTGCAAGATCCTTATGGCTAGACTTTGGTGGGAAAAATTTTACAAGGATGTTAATGATTTTGTAAAAGCATGTGAACATTGGCAATGCCTTGAAAATCCTAGACATAGAGATAAGATGCTACTTAGACTTATTGCAAGCGTGGAACCTTTTGAGAATTGTGATATTGAATTTTTAGGACCTATTACACCACCCATGCTCCAGACTTGAAAACACTCTATTTTCACTTGTATAGACTATTTGATAAGGTGGGTAGAGGTTGTACCTACTAAAGATTGCACTTCATCCATAGCAATAAGGTTCCTATGGGAAAACATTATTATTAAGTATGGCTATCCATTGAACTTGATTAGTGATAGAGGAACTCATTTCTTGAATGAGACAATCATAATTCTATTGGTATATTTTATGGTGGAACACCATAAAACTACCCCTACCACCCCCAAGCTAATGGTATCGTAGAAGCTTTTAACAAGATTTTGGGACAAAATATTACTAATATTTTTGATTTTGGAAGAAAGGATTGGGATGATAAAGTGTTAGGTGTACTTTGGGCTTACAAGACCACTTATAAAAGATTCAATAAGGCTGCACCCTTTCATCCGGTGTTTGGGATAGAAGCGGTAATACTAGTTGAATTCATGTTTCCATCCCTTCATATTGTGAGTGCAAGTGGATTGGATGATGAACAAGCTATAGAAGAGCACATTGAAAAACTAATGAAACTGGATGAGAGGTGTGCCATAACTCATTAGAGCTAGAAGACGAGAAGTAAATAAAGAAGGTTTGACATGATAAGCACATTAAGAATAAGACATTTGCATTTATCAAGATGGTCCTTCTCTATGACTCCAAGTTTGTGTGCCATCCAGGGAAGTTAAAGGTGTATTTGTTGGAACCTTTTGTGGTAACAAAGATACTTGCATCAAGAGTATGTTGATTTCATGTGCTAGATGGCACTACATTTCCCTGTTAATTCAATGGGAATATGTTGACTCCTACAATAAATAAGCTTCTTGGTGTTTGTAATAAGGCAACATTTCCTCTTAGATTAGGTTTCGCTTTCATTTTTTTTTTTCTAGTTGTTTTTTTATTTTTTGTTGTAATAAGCATGTTTGTGCACAAGAAATTGATTACTATCTATTAATTTCATGCGCAGAGGACCATGCATAGTTTTAATGTGGGGTGGATGTAGGAATCCAGTAGGTATTTGTTGGAGACAACAAGGTGATTTCTATAAGGTACTCTGGACAAGATACGGTGATGCACACGACATGAATAAAAAGGTAGGTGCTCAGGGAATAATAATTATGAAGGAGTGAAGGTAGAGGAAGATGTTCCTGTACTTGATAAGAAGGTGCATGACAGAGTTACTCGGAAGGAAACCTATGTAATATAAGGCGTGTAGTATAACATAAGGGAGGTAGTAGCAGGATATACTACTTGGAATATGGTGCAAAGGAAGAAGGATTGCGGCGCAGAAGGGAATGCATGGATGTATGCACTCTTAGGAAGAAGTAAGCATGTCGAAGGTTATGGTTGTCACGTGTGAATACAAATCATGGAGGAAAGTAAAATGTTCCTTAGATAGGAAAAATTGCTTTTAAATGGAACATGTAATTTAAAATTTAAAATCAAGAAAAGGCATCTTTTAAGTGAAAAAATTAAAGCGGTGGAAATTTTTAAAGTATGGAAAATATATAAAAAGGGGGTGGACCAACACATTTGTTACCTTGCATTCGAAGAGAAGAGAAATCAAGTGACCTAGTGCGATAAAGTGATATAAATAATGAGCAAACCAACGCAGCGTGTAAAGAGAGTTTTTATAAGGATCCTTTGTGGAAAAGTGGAAGTTAGAGAAGAGAATTGAGTGCAAAGCTAGGGCACGGGTGGTTAGGGTTTGAGCGATTGGAAGTTGAGTAATAGGGTTCGCAAGGAATGAAGAAGAATAATATATCAAGGTAGAAGTTGGAAATGTAGAATTGAGAAGAATTGAACCAAAGAAAGTAACTTATTCATCACTAAGGGGGGCAAAGGCAAGGGTCAAATGAAGAGGGTTGAGGTTGAGGACCCACTGGAGGATATTTACTTGGAGATGCAGACCTCCCGGAGTGATTAGGGAACAAAAATGGAAGTCATAGCTCCTAAAGTGTAAAATAAGTGAGTTTAATCATAGGGCATCGAGAAAATGAGGTGACTTTAAAGGAATACATGCTACAAGAACTCCCATATAAAAATGAAGAATGGAAAGTATTCATTGATGACTTGATAAGGAGACTTTTAGAGAAATAAGGTGTCCTCTCTAGCTGTTCAAACTACCCTTCTTTGCTAAACCCTACATCTTTTTCAATGGCTCATGTCCAGGGTACATGAATGCTATTTCTACTTTACGGGCCGTAGGATGAGGATCACACCTGACTCATTAGACAGTTACATGGTTGTGTGAGATAGGGGAAGATATGGATCGGGACCTACGTGATGACACAAATATTTATGAGTTGACCATTAAGTTGCAATATGAGAACGAGGAAGGGCCATGAGCATATAAAATCTTACATACCCCAAGATTAGAGTTGCATCCAGGCTCATAAGCTATAAATTAGATGCCTCGGAGAGATGGGGTGATGTAAACAAAAATTTTATGTACATTACGCACAATATACCTCACAAGAAATAGTACAACATAGCGTAGTATATTGCTAACAAGATCATTGAGGAGGCTATGGTGCGAGAATGAAGAAGGGGAAAAAATTATGTGGGCTCCATCCTCCTACTCATTATCTTCTAGGAGATTGGAGTCCCATACGGGCCAAATGGGGACATGTGGGTTCACCTACTAGTAAACAAATCCCCTAATATATATTTTACAAAGTTATACTTGTGATAGTGCAATCAATAATGTGTAAAAGGTTAGAGTGGACAAATGGTACATAAGGATGTGTGTGGTGTTTGATAACATCCCACGTGAGCTTCCTAAGGACGTTAGAGAACATGTAAAGTTTACAAGAATGCAACACTATAGTCTTGCACATTTAAAGATGGGGAATGGAGAAATGATCCCATGGTGCAAGCTGCCATTTGCATTTACTTTGCAAGATATTTTAAGTTCTTGGTGAACTGGATCAAGGACGTGTAAAAATTAGTCTTTGATGCGGATAAGGTGGTTTCAGATTGAAAACTTTACGCGCCACCTACATGTATGAATCTAGGCCTATGTATTTGCAGACTTCAGATCTAGACATGTTGGACTTGAACTCTCGCTTTAATGTCACCATTAAGGTCATTATATGTAAAATATTTGTAGTCTTTTAACCGAAGGCACGAGGATGGTGTGGAGATAAAATTTTCAAATACTTATCTCTCATAACCCAAATAGACTGCTATGTCACTACCAAAGGGGACGCAAGAGGAAAATCCTGATGAGGAACAATAGGAAGAAGAGGAAGTAAGAGGACTTGATCATATGTGCATGAAGGAGATATATTACAAAAGGATAAAACATGATGGTGGTGCGGGACCTTCTCAACTAGTAAAGGAGATTCTGGAGAAGTGTTATGGAAAAATCACAGAACCCTTAATTTTTGCAAGTGATTAGTTGAGGAATTCAGGTGTGATTTTTCAAACATGGAGTTATCCCAAAGTGTGGGACTTTGAAATCAAGATAACTCTCTAGAGAAGGTCAAACTTCCTATCCTATCCTAGTGCCAACTACTCCAAAGTGTAGAGAATTACAATTTTAACCCTAATCTAATATTTCCAAGGAGACAAAGATAGATAAAATGCATGAAAATGAAAACCTACTATAAGGGAAGGTGATGCACCAAGAAGAAGTGTTGAACAAACTTCACAATAAACACAAGACTACCAAAACCTTGTAATGAAAATAATAACAATACACAATAACCTTGCATGCAATGAAAGATCATAAAGTTGCAATATAACACGAAGAGGGTTTGAAACATCCACATATCTAATTTTATTGCTCTCAAAGTTGATACAATACATCACATTTAGGGCCAAAGGAAAAAAATTGCATTACAATGTTCAATAGGGAGGTTTTGAGCTCCACAAATCTCTTACAGACAAGAAAGAAGGGAGGGGCATATACAAGGTGTCCAACCTTTTGAAATGAGCCCCTCCTTATAATATATAGGAAGAATGAGAGAAAGGAAAGAGAAGGAATTTGAAACCATGCTTCAACCACCCTAAAATTCATTAAAGTTACTGCAAAGAATGTTGGGTGTCACTTCAAAACCCATACCTCTATATACCTTCCTTGTTGAAGAAGAGAAGAGGGCCATACTTCATCAATTTTTGTGGTTGAACCACCATTGTAACTATTCCTCTAAATGGTGGATTCTATTTCTAATTTTTAAATATTAAACCTTATTAAATTTAATAAATCCAGTCATTTTGTGTAGAGGACACTTTGAGATTTCTAAAAATTCCTATTTTGAGCAAATATGAGATCCTAGTCAATAGAATTCCTATACTGCAATAAATGCAAGTGGTTGATATGCCTTATCGGGACCTCGACCTTGCATTGCACCCTGTGAAATCTAAAATTTTGGAGTTTCAGGATTTGGAGCTTCAGGATTTATTTTGGAGATCATTTTCACTCTTCATCTAGCGAGCTATCTTGAGAGTTCTAAACTGTTGAACCTCCAAAGTCCAAAATTTTCGAGACTCCAAGCTCATTTTGTGTGGAACTGTTCAATTTTTTGGCCCGACATTTCCTCTAAACACACAGAATGTCTGAAGTCTGAATTTCAAACTTTGGACTTTGATACCCTTCAGACCTTTTTTTTTTAGGTTTCGTTACATTGATCATCCGACTAAGAGCCAAAATGTTCTAAAATTTTGAAACCCCAAAGTCTGAAATTTAGAATTTGGGTTTCGGACCTTTGTGTCTTCGGGCTCGTGGCATTGTTCACCTACCTGAGCCCATGAAACCTCTGAATCTCTGAAATCCTGAACTTTGAAATTTAGAGTTCGGGTTTCAGACTTTCTTCTCCCTTTTTCAGGCTTCTTTCCATTGAGTCCCCAAAATTCACCTCGACCTACCTCTGAAGGACCTCACCTCCAAATTTATAAGCTCAAACTCCTGAGCTCCCTTGTAATGCACTTGGACCACTTCACCGACCTGCTTGTTAATTCAATATTTCCTTCATTTCTTTCCTTTTGAACCTCTCATTTCGAGACCCTTGGTCATGCCAAAAAACCTAGATCCACTTGCAGAAGGCTGGTTTAGCTCAGTCTACTCCTTTCCCATTTTCCATTTCATCCGGGTGAATAATGGATAACAAGAAGACAAATACCAAGTGCGGAGACACCAAAGTAGTCTATAGTGATGAGGAAGGGGAAGAAAATATATTGGAAGAATTGGAGCACGAGTGGGCCAAGCGGGATAAAGTGAAGGGTGTGTAAACATAGGAATATTCTAAGCTAGAGAAGGAAGAGCCAAATAGGATTCCACACAATGAGAATTCCCTAGTGCTCGAGGATGTGTATGAGGAGGAGAAAGAGGGTGATGATGCCTATTTTATTAAGGAGGATAAGGGTACAACATGAGGAACTAGCAGATGACCCCTTCACACCAAGGAAGTAAAGGACAAAGGCTAAGGCCATACAAATAAAAAGGGCTCCCAATCACCACACATGGACTTTATTTATGATCCAAAAAAGGTGTTGAGGGAGAGATTCCAAAGCATGGTCGCAAAAAAGAAGATGTTTGAATGGAACTTGTTGGATCAGCATGGAGGACTTTCACGCATGAATAAGATGTTATCTTGGAACATGTACACACATGCGGAGGAACCAGGGTTTGAAATAAAGGATAGATGTCTTACCACTCTAGAGCTAAAGAAAGAACTCGGTAAGAAGTACAAGCACATGGACCTAATGTTTTTAACCAATGAAAAGGAGTGCAATGCCTTAAATAAGTTAGCTTCGGATGTGACAAGGAGGAATTTGGATCAAGGGGGAAACCATAAGAGTGATGATGGAGGATAAAAAGAATAAAGAAAAAGAATTGGATAGCACAAACAATGATTTGAAGGGAGAACAAAAGTGTAGTAAAGAAGCATATAAAAGGGTAGGCACATTGGTGAAGTAGATTTTAGGCACATGCACAACCTTGGTGAGCTAGGAATGGAGTGATCATAATTACAAAATGGAATATATTGAAGACCTAGTGGGTATGTTATTAGTGAACATCAAGAGAGGCACAGGGGCCAACAACCGAGGAATTGGCAAAGGATAAATAAGCAAATAAGGTAGTTGTAAAAGCTAAGATAGTTAAGCTCAAGGTTATGGATGTGTAAATCGGAGAAGCTATCGCAAGGATAATTTGGCCTTCTATAGGTCTCAAAAATTGACCCTATTGTTGACACATGGGTCACCAAGGAAGATGTGAAGCTTAAATTCATTTATGATAAGCAGCCCACCACCAAAGCCGAGTGCACAAAGGTCATGATAGAAATATCGGTGTAAAAGGACTTGATTAAGGCCATAAGAGAAATAGTGGAGGCCCGAACACAAAAATTTAAGCTACTAGTCATAGAGAGCATGGAAATGCTACAAGGGGTGATTTCTAAGTTTATTGTGGTGGTGAAGTAGTTGAAGGAGAATGTGGAGGAGTTAGCACCTCGAATTATCGGTATAGTAGATAGAGTGTCGGGTAAATTCCATAGAATGGGATAATTTCAAAGGAGATTTGAATTCTAAGTTCCCAAAGCTTCTCCAACATCCTACAGCTTGATATGACTTTTATATAGGTGGCATGACATTTTTTAGCATTATATTCTTTATTATTTGATGATTCTTTCATTTATACAGTATTTGGAGGAGCAAGTTGGGAAGACCATTTCTAAGGACAACAATGTAATTAGTATATGGTAATGTTGCACGGATAAATTGACCAAGAATAAGCCATATGTGAAGGTCTAGGGCACATGCAAGATAGGTGCAAAGGGGCATGCACAAGTAGTATGAGACAAAATGCGAAGGTTTTAACCCGAGTAGGTTAATTTGGGACTTAGCCATTTTGTTGATCATGGGATAAAAATAGAAGAGCAGAGGAAGAGTGGTGTCCAAGTAAGATCTATATTTAGACAACATCATGATGGCTTAGGACACACACAAATGGGATAAAAATAGAAAAATCACATGCAGAGGTTACACGATGAACATGCACAAGTCAATCTAATAATAGGATTAAAGCATGAGCTATATTTAGGATAATCTATTATTAGGATTATTGTAAAAACATGCACGCTTTATGGCTATTTTTGGATGTAATGCATGTTGTTTATTTTGAGATCACACCTATTATTAGGAGAGTGCATGGGTGGTGAAGGGAAAGTCCCCAACCTTATTTATATGTCATGAATTTACTATATAAAGGGATATATTATGATAGGATGTGTGGATGAAGAATACAAGTGTGATCATACTATAGGATTTTGTGCATGGATCTACAAACTAATGTAATACTTGACCATGTATTCATCTTTTCGTGATGTAATGACTTCTATTTATGATGGATATTTGTGGATATATCTTGATTGTTGACATGTCTGAATATGGTGATTTTATGGTGCAATTGATCTTGATTATTGTTTAGACTATCATGATTCTTTATTATATGTATTTCCAAAGTGAGTTTATGTAATGGTTAAGGATACTTGATTGAGTACTTGGTCGATGTAGTCATTTTTACCCTTATCACAAAATAAAGGAACCCCATGTGCATTGGCCTATCACCCAGTGGATGTTGGGCGCTCACCCGAGGCACGCGTGGGTGCCGAGTCTCTCTTTTATGTGATTTTAGTGGGAAACATCATCTATGATTTGTGTTTAAGAGATTTCAAAAGGATTTAAGACATATAAGAACCATAGAGCTTAGAACGGCCTCTAGATCCTTGCAGTCATTCCAGATGGTGTACTTAATAGATTATATAACTTGTAGAAAGAAGTACATCAGAATCCATACTGAGCATAAAATGAAAAAGAACCTATGAACAACATATATGCATCAGAATCATTGATATTCTTATATATATAAACCTGGTAATCCCATTACATCCATGGAGCCATTTATAGAATGTCACAGAGAAGCAAAACGCAGTCATGCATTACAACTGGACTAATGTAACTATACTACCAAAAAGAAAATTTACAATCCCCTTGCCCAATACATCCTTTCCCAAATGAAATTATCCACAAACACAGTTCTTGCAGTATTTTTGCAGAGCTCCGCCCACTCTCTTGTTCTCTTCTCTTCTCTTCGTTCGTCCCTTTTTACTCTACAGGTGCTTGTATTTATAGCCTTTCTGGACCATCAACTCATCCTCCAAAGGTGCCTCGGATCTGATGCTAAGTGTCTGAATGCGGTCCTCCTTATGAGCATGCTCCTCCAGGGCCCGAGCCTTCCACTTTATACCATGATGTGCTTCTGAAGCTTCTACCGCAGCATGCTCCTTCCTAGGCCAACCTGTCACCATGCTGGCACCTTATCCATGCGCAGTCAGGTCATGATTTTCACGTGTTCTACCCCGAACACCCAATTTGACTAATTCCCAAATCCTTGGTTCTATTTACAGCAAGCATCATGCATGCCACAAGGCTTCCTTAAACCCTACCTTGCGTGCTTTGTCCTTGCGCGCCTTCTATACTTGGTCAATATTCTAGGGGCCCAACAGCTTGATTTCCATTATGAATATGCATGCTAACATCTTAACAAGCAAACACAAAGGAGGTACCTGGTATTTTCACATGCTTCGTGAGCATTCAATCCGGACAAATGAGGTTCCAACGCACATAGCACTTGAGAAAATAAAAAGACTACATTTGTGAGAAAAATGTAGAAGAATAAATGGTTGTGTGGTAATGATACAAGATGTGAATGAAGGAGGTGTTAATAACAAGAAGGGTGCTTGAATGATAGACAATGGAGGCAAGAAGTTGTATGTGGAAGAATGCTATAAGAGAGGTAAGTAATGAGAGAAAGTGTAGTTAACTTATGAAGAAGAGATGGAAGAATAAGTAGATACAAATGACAAGGAAAAGATGCAAGAGTTTGAATAAGTGTAATGGATGGAATAAGATACAATTTTGGTGAATGCAATAGGAAGGGTTCTTGAATTAATGATGATGAACACAATAAGGCACGTCTGACGAAATATGGCTCGATGTAGGTGAAGTGGAAAGTGGCACAATATGTTTATAAAAAGAGAATGATAGATGTGGTGAGTGAATGTATGATAAGAGGATTGTATACGATTGAAATAAGTGATGAAGTGGATGACATAATAATCAATACGGGAATGTCTAATTATATAGATGATGACAATGATGATGGATATGGTAACATTTTAGAGGACTCTAGAGAAGATCATGATGAGTCCACATCCAAAGTGGATATGCACAAAGTGGTGTAGATTATGAGGTGCACGATGTAGATGATGAAACACAATTTGTAAATGATGATGTGGAGGTCATAGGAGATAAAGAATTAGATGATGGAGACATAGCACATGGAGAATAATTTGTAGTAGTATTAGAGTGTGAAGTGATTGGATTGGTGTCGATAAGCAAAGTAGGAGGAGATAAATGTTTAACAACAATTTCACCCTTTTCAAGGAGATCATGTATGATATTGTGGAGTTAGGTGTTGGGATGTTAATGTAAAGTGAGGATACCATTTGGTGGAACACCACTTAAACAACCCCTTATCTTAAAGATTATTTTTAATAATCTTAGTCGGTCTTCATAGCTAAAAGAGTGGAATGGTATGACCAACCACCCATCCTATTTATATAGGATGATCCCTCACATGATTGGGAGAGATATGATCTAACTAATTTGATTAAGTTAATATTCAAGCTCAAGATAATTAATACGAACCGTGAAACAGAGGTTTCATATTATATCTATGAGACCAAGGAGTGAAGTGGAACTGTTGGGTTAAAGATATTGAATTCTTAATATAGAATGTGCTCTATCAATGGAGTTTTTTCCAAGTTTCTCCACTTAAATATGGTTTTATACGTCTTTACTTTCCTGATATTTTCTTTCATCTCTTGTTCATCAAGCTTTGTAATTCACCGTATATTTTAAGCTAATTTTTATCTTATTTAATTACACATCATAATATATAGTCTCTGTATTGTTTAATGATGGAACTGTAATTTTTCAATTATATTTCCCTTAATAAATCTAACATGGTATCAGATCTGGTGATTATGCATGTGCAAGATCGATCTAGAAGCTTTTAATTTGATAGAGCGAAGAATCTTGAAGTTTATTTACATATCCACGAAACCCTAAAAGTTTTGCATTCATCTTCAAGCTAACTAGGTTTAAATTTCCAATTCCACCTAAATATTGTTTGAAATATTGGATAAATGGTTGTTTAGATTGTGTTTGAGCTATTTTATGCTTAGATATTTTCTTCTACATCTTGTTTTAGTCGTTTACGGTTTAAATCCATCCTTTACGAGCTTGTTTTAAGTTTTTTGCACCATTTATAGTGGTTATAGCTATTTTTTAATTATGGATCCGAAAGATCTCTTTAGATCTAATTAGTTCAGAGCATTTAAATCCACCCCAACTTTATAAATCTTTATTTTTTTGTTATTTTTGTCTTTACAAAGCTTGGGTGAATCATTTTATGCCATCCGCTTCGCATTGTCAATCTTTTATTGTTCTCTACATTTTTCTGAAGCTAGATCCAATAAAATTGCTCCAAATAGCTTCTCTGTTACTTTTTATGTGTTTCTTAATCTCGTTCCAATATTTAAGTGCCAAGTGGCTTCGCCTATCATTTTTATTGAATTTTTTTAAATTTATTCTATTACAAATCTCGATCCAATCATTTTGTGCCATCTAGCTTTGAATTTCTCAATCTTTTGATCTTTCTGTCATTTACAAAGTATGAACCACTAAGGTTTCTCCACGTACTTCACAATTTCATTCTTTTCAATTGTGAAACATAAGCCAATAAGGTATTTCCATGTGTTTTCGTGTTGTCAAACTTGGGTTAAGCTTTCCTCTATCATATGCGAAATTTGGACAAATAAAATTGCTCAAGTATTTCACATTTCACATTTTCGATTTTTGATTTTCTACTTCTAACATATGCAAAGGTTAAGCCAATATATTTTCTCCACATATCTTTGTATTTCAAATTTTTTAGATTTGTGAAATCCAAGACGATAAAATTTTTCCATATTTCACATTTGTCATTTTTTTCATTTGTGGCAATGGTTTTTCAATAATAATTCACCACCATTTCACATTTGTCAATCTTTTTAGACTTACGAAAGAGCGAGCCATTTGAAAGGCTCCACGTATCTTTACTCTTATCTTAGTCATCTTGGTAAGCATTGTGAAGTGCGAACCAATTTCTTTTTCAAACGTATTTTTAATCATTTGTTGAGTCGGTCTTCGTAAGTGTCGGAGGTAGTCTTTTCTTTGGCTTAACCATTAAGATTTTGACACCTTTCTTTAAGACTTGAGACCCGACGTTTCTTTAAACTTTAATCTATTAGGTGGACTTTAAGTCCACCCAAGGAAATCTATTAAAAAGTTGGAAAAAAGCCGCCAAGTGTCTATTCATTACCCGTTAGTTTTTTGAAAAGTGGCATTATTTTTATCGTCTTTAATTTTGCATATTATTTGTATTTTTTCGAGTTCAAAAATGTGATCCAATAAATTAATGACCGTGTGTATAGTTTTGCAATTTGTTTTCTCTTTTAATTAGTCTTATGACTTGTTTATCTGTGAAGTGTGAGCTAATTGGCCGACACGAGTCGTATCTGCTTCGTTTGCAAATTTTTCAAAGGTTCTTTGTTCCATGGGTTTATCAATTTTTCTTTATACCACAGATTTTTAAGTTTCTTTGTTCATGGGTTTATCAATTTTTTTATATCATGGATTTTTAAGTTTCTTTTGTATTACGAGTTTGAAGTTTCATTGTACCATGGGTTTTCTAATTTCTTTGTGTACCGTGGATTTCAAATTTTCATTGTGCCGTGGGTTTTCTAATTTTCTTCAATCCATGGCTTTTCAAGTTTGTGTTCTGTGGGATCTCTATGTGTCTTTGTTTTGTGGATTCCAAAATTTGGAAAGCTTAGAGCTTAGCTCTGAGACCTTTCACGGATTTTTATTTCATTTATCTATGAGCATATAACTAAAAATAAGGTCTGTAGCTTGCATTTTGTCTCTGTTGAGCTCTCCTAGTTCATTTTTTTAGTTGTATTTGTTGCAGATGTCATCTCGAGCATTAAAAATGGCTAGCTCTGCTAGGTTTTTTTAGGAAAATCTCATTTGTTAAATGGAATGAATTATAGTATTTTGAGGGTAAGGTTAAAACCTTGTTTTATGGAAAGGAAACTATGGGATCTTGTGACTGGTATGTAAAAATGACCCATATGAAGACAAGAAACCCCTAAAAATATTAGCTCCTTCTCTCAGGGATATCAAGAAGCTCTGTCCATCCTTTTGTAAAGCATTAAAGATGAATTTCTAATGCATATAGGTCATATGGACTCGCCTACTAATGTTTGAAAGTAATTAGAAACTATGCATGAAGCCAATGAAGTTATTTGAGATAATTAAGTTAGTTTTAGAGCTATTCACAACTCGGTGAAGGGGAGGTGAAAATTGTGAACTATTTAGCTAAATTTAATAACATTAAAGTTTAATTGGATGGTTGTAACTATGAACTCTTTGAAGATAAGATTTTGTATTTCATTATTTAGATAAACATTCATAAAAAGTATAGAAATTGTAGTCTATTTTTCTTACTAAAACCCTATACACGATGGCTCATCACTCAGACATATTTGAGCACTCACCCAAAGCACACAAAGGTACCATGTCCCTCTTTATTACAATCTTACCACGGAGTTAACATGCATGTTCATAATAACCAAATCCCAAGGTGTATAATCCATTTTATCAATCGATCCATGAACTCAAGTTGGAAACACACATAATAAAGTAAACATATAGATCACATAACAATTAGGATCAGATTCATCATACAATAAACACCGACAGAGACATCAATAATTAATATCCATTCACAACGATCCATTATATCAATCCATTAGAAAATAATATCTTAATACATCATAGTTATCATCACAAATTCGTGCTTGCAAACCAAGATAGCATAACTCTATAAAACTCCGATGTACAATTGCCCTCTAAACCATGCAAACCAATACATATATATAAGGGATGGGGAATTTCCCTTCACGGCCCATGCACTTATCAAAATAGGCTACATGCTAATAATAGCCATGCGCCGCTACAAAATCAACTAGGAAGCAAGCAATATTCACCTAATAATAGATCATCTATAGAGAACTCTAGTTCTCATCCTATTATTAGCTCTCATGCTTTAGTTAAAACTACCAGTTCCTTTCTCTGAAAATAAAATCTCCTTGACTACTCAAACCTCCTGCGTGTTGCACACTCCAAGTCTATATTTAGCCCCATTTACAAAAATTCACTAAGTCTTATGCCTTTTTGTCGTGATTCCCACGTGCATCTCCTTCTATGTTCCGTGCACAATCCCTTTTCTCCAATGCACTCATCTCCCATGATTTTCTTATGTTGATTGTCTGTGTGCTTGTGTATCACTTCACACTCCAATACTTTATTATTTTTAATTGAGGCTCTAAATGAATCAATTGCCTCCCATTTCTGCTTAACTTCCACAAATATTCTCTCTCGTTCTGCTTGTTTCCTTTGTGCTTGGCCTATAACTCTTCCAGATCTTCCTAGTCCTTTGTGACAAGCAGTCCCACTACATGATCCCTTTCTTCACAATTTTCATAGACAACTTATTCCATGTGAGCTGCTACCTTTACTGATTCAATTAACTAATTGTATTGTGTAGTGGCGTTTTAATCTATTCTTTTTCATGTTGCTTATGTTCGCCAATGCATCTTCTGTAGATTCCAATGCAAGAGGTGGTTGTTGAGTTGTGATTATACACGTTAAATCCTCTAGATAATGGGAATTAGTTTCATACTTGGTTTTACTATGAGGGCCGATCTAGGTGTGCCAATAAGATCACATCGGTTATGCATTTTCATTTTTATAGGTTGTGTGTCTTCCTTTTTCGTCCCTTAACTCTTGTTTCAACTGCTTGCAATAATATTTTCCTTTTCCTTTATCTCTTTGTCCCTCTCTCTTATCTTTATTCTTCTCATCTAGCTCCCTCTGCATAACCCTTATCTGGTTTTTCCTGTCAAAAATTCTACTACCCACTTCTACAAATAATTTATTGAGTGTGTTACACACTTTTTCATCTATCAAATTTTAGGAATCAACCATACAATACATCTCTCTAGAGACCCGGTGACTCACGGTATCCAAGTAATGACTTGGAACTCACCTCAAATTTTGTCTCCTCGATATGTAAAAGTGTCAAGGATAACATATTGCTTTTGTGTGGTAGAACACCCCCCTTATTAAATAATGACCAGAAATATAGTTGAGCTGAAGGTATTGTGCTCTGATATCTAACGCACATAACCTTGTTGGGATCTTCAATAAACTGCATTATAGGTCCTCAGTGGATGTACCTTGGTGTCCTATTATTTCCTCGAGAACCCTTAAGGAAACCTACAATAAGGTTTAATTCTCCACCCATGATCCCTTCATGTCCTTCACCGGTTCCTTCCTCCCAACTACGCGCTACCTCATGTTCTACTATGTGGTCTATAATCTTTACGACCTCTTTTTCCACTCTTCTCTCTAGCTTAGGGTTGGGAATACACCTAACCTCCTACTTTTTTTCAGTTCCAGTTTTTCACCTGAGGGTTAAGTGTCAAATGTTCTAATTTATTCTTCTCTACCTACCTCCATAGCATGTGTGTCCTCAAAATGCATGTGTTTGTCCTCCGCATCTAACTCCTCCACCGTATACACATGTGGACTCACCTTCACCTCCAGTTCTTCCTCTCTCTCATCCTCTTCGTCCTTTAGGATCTCCATCTCCTCGAGCACGAGTTAGGGAATATTTTTTGTTTCTTTTACACTAGAAACCTTCCTCTTGCGGATGCCTTCTACAATACATGCTTGTACCTATCTCCTTCCACTTTTATTTCTGCCCTACGGGTGCGCTTGAAATAGGATTTTTATCGTTACTTTCCCCTTTGCTTCGTGACGAGAAGGATTCTATTTGCACCCTCATTTCTTTAGTTCAACATTTTTCCATGTTGAAGGATCTTGAGAATACTTACACCATCCTCTATCAATGCTCCATCAAAGAAACTTAGGCCTTAGATAAATATATACTCTTGTTACAACCACTGAAGCTATTAGTATGTAACTGGTTTCAACAAATGTATGCTTTCTGATACATACTTCTCTTCATAGATGTGATTTTTGGGGTAGAAAAGTGTTTGAAGCATCTCATGGTGCTCCTTATCCACTTCACTTAGATCAAATATTGATTTCCATGCCTCCTTAAACCTATTCATGACACTCTGAAAGCACTACATTGTAAAAGCAAACGGGAGTTTGTACCATGGAATTTTAGTACCATCAATCAACGTAAACCTCCCAATACAAAATTTTTGATAGGCTGTGAAACTCGGAAACTCCATCTACAAGAGCAGAAAATCTAATTGGAATTCTCCATTCTTCACTAAATGCATCATGCATCTATTTATACCATTTATCCACGCACACCTTATATGTTGGAGTCATTGAATCACGTGTATACTTGGAAAACCATTTTGCGATGAGGGATCCTCTACAAGATATTCCCATATCTTGTCTTTTGGCCCATCGGGCACCCCAATCTCAAAGAACACTATCACCAACAAGATGTTTCCAAACATAATCTTGTCACCATCACGTGCAAAGCATCAAAGATATCCTCCACTATATAAAAAAAGCAATATTATATATAGTTCCTTCGATATTGTCTTACATACATACAACCATCTTTTATTCACTTGTGTTCATCTTTCTTATCCGTTCAGCTTTGTGAAAAAATGTGTAACCCTACAATACTTTAGTTCAAACCTTATCTGTCATGCCTAATCTTTGAAACCCTAGCCGGAGAAGTCTTATTTCCTTCCAAATCCATACCACATCGTCAATCTATAGGATTCCTTCTATTGGAACTCTCTCCTCACACACGGTCGTATCCTCCTTCACACTCTGGTTCAAGATTCTTCAACTCGGCACCCTATTTTTCACCAAATTTCTCAAGTTTTCCCTAGGTTGCACACAAGCACTCACAAATTCGACGTAAGGTAAGGTAAAAATGAAATTACCCCGACACTCTATTTATAGTTTTTCAAATTTTACCCGCATTCATTGCTTGCCAACTACCACTGTACAACTGCATTTAATTCAGATTTTCTCCTTTTCCCATCTTTTCCATAGTTCCCATTGTGCTTAACGCGTGCATTCATCACACACTCTAGCTGAAACCTTCGACGTGTAAAATACACTAGCTTTGTAGACATCCTTTCGTGTGTTCCTTACACCAAAGTACCTCAACCTATACTCCTTATACCAAGTAGCTATACATGTCACTTCCTACCTCGCATTACACTATGCGCTCATTCACCATTTGTGGATTTTCCTTTAGGATTGTCCTTATTATCATCATTCTCCTGTATTCCAACAACTAACATCAGCACTAACACGTGTGCTCCTATAAAAATTAAACCTTCTCAACTCCCTTTGCGTGCCTTTGATTATAATCCACCCCACACTAATTGTATGCATGGTCCATTACACATGAAATCACTTAGATAATAATCAGCTACAAGTGCGCAAGCGTGCTTATTAGAACAAAACACTGAAATGAATTGACAAAGCATAACAATGATGAAAGGAAACACATATAAAGAAAATGCATTAAAGGGAAACCTAATCTAACTGGAAATACTCCCCTATTACAAACACCAAGAAGACTTGTTTATAGTAGGGCTTCAGCCTAATCCCATTGAAGTAATTGGATAAAAAAACTCCATCGAGCACATGTAACTAGAAAGTGCCTGATTCGATATCTTTGTTATGACAAAGGGTCCTAACCAGTGAACTTTCATCTTTCCAGGGTGGTACGCAAACTTAGATCCATACAGAAGAACCATTTTACCAACCTCAAACTCCTTATTTTGGATATGTCTATCATGTCATGCGTTATGTCTTTCTTTTTTTGTCTTCTAACTCCACCAAGCAATAGCGTGACATTCATCCAACTACATCAATTTTTTTATGCACTCCTCAACAACTTGTTCATCAGCCAATCCTCCTATGTGCGCAATACATGAGGATGGCATCAGAATTCTATAGGTAATACAACCTCCACGCCAAACACCAACCCGAAAAGGTGTGGCCTTATTTAAGCATATGTAAGTTGTCATGTATGCCTAAAGTACGAAAGATACTTTATCATCCCGTATTTCCTTGACCATAAAAATATTTTTCAATGTATGTCCCATAATCTTGTTAAAATCCTTAGTAATACCATTGGCTGTGGGTGATAGGGTGTTGTCTTGTGATGCACCTCCATAAACTCAACTAATAATATCCTGATAATCTCATTCAAAAGTGTGTGCCCTGTCACTTGTGAAGCTCAACGGACATACATACTTGTTGATAATATTTTCCCATAAAAATAATGTTGTTATAGTTGTCATGTAATCCTTTATAGGTGTTGCTTTTTCCCACCTTGTAATATAGTCTATACAAGTTATAATGTAGCACACACCGAGTCCTACACCCGGGTGGGGAAATAGGACCCAAAAAGTCAACAAGGGTGAAATAGGTAGAATAACATGATTTTAGAGTGTGTGAATTGTGGGAAGGGTACAACCCTAAAAATGACTTGAAACCCTAGGTGATCTACTTGAAACCTAGCAAAAAAGAAATTTGAGTTGGGACAAAAATAAAAAGAGATGGGTCTTGAAATTTACCCTAAAGCAGGAGAAATAAAATAGGTAATCGAAAAAAATTTATTTTTTCTTTATAGTTATTAAATTCTTCTAGAAACAGATTATTTTCCTAAAAGTAGGGCTAGTTCGGGAACCTAGTCAAAAACGGTAAAATTATAATAAAACCAAATTGTACACAGAATTAGAGCATGAAATTTTGAAAGAACCTATAAGGGGATAATGGGTCTTAGGATATCTTACCGATGAATAAAATTCCTTGTATTTTATTGAAAAAATGTCATAATTTGTGCTTTAGGAGGGCTACAAGAAGAAAATGAGGTCTACAAAGGAAGTAGGTGAAAATGATGTTGTGAAACTTTGTTGAATGGCCTAACATGTTATTTTGGTGTTATCTAGTAGCGGAGAAGAGGATTTAGCTCTTGATTCAATTATTTTGAGAAATTTGGTAGTTATAGGCCAATTCAGGTTGTTTGGTATCAAGGTAAAGGTGCAATTTTTTTATGTTTGATAAATTATTATTCTAACTACTATGATTGGTTGAATCTTTTATTGTCTCTACATCATTAGGTATCGGGGTAGAGGTTTTGCTTTTGGAAAGTAGAGGTTAAGTTTAAAATAAGAAAGGATAGTGAAGATAGTAAAAGAGACCATAGCCTTTTGGAGGCTTGACAAAGAAGATAAAGAAGAAAGAATATTTCTCCAAGGTGAAATAGACTTGAGAGATAAGAAGAAGACAAATTTGGTGCCAAAATTCTAGGTATAAATACTTGTTGAGGTTCTTAGGAAAGGTAAGTGGTCGTAATTCCTTAAGAGAATAGAAAATGATAAGAGAGAGAGAGAGAATTCAATAGATTACATGTGCAAAAGAACCTAAGTGAGACATGAAAAAAGGTGAAAAGACTTGTTAGAGAGGAGAATATGGAAAAGAGGGAGTAGAGGTGATGAAGGAACTGATAAAATTAATGAATCACAAGAAAAAGAGAAAGATGAAAAGAGAGGAAGAGGAAAGAAGAAAGGATGAAGAAGTTAGCAAGAGAGAGAGAGAGATAGTTATGGATACAAGAAGAGATACAAGAGCTGAAAAGAGATGCGGAACAATGGTAGAAATGATGGAAAGCAAGAGAGAAGTAGAGAAACAAGTTGTAAAAGTGGTTAATAAGAAATCTAAGTGGCCTATAGAGCTACTTGTGAGGAAGAAACAAAGAGAGTAGCTGAGAAAGATAATAAGGAAGAGAGGAAGTTGAATCAAGTATAGAAGAGGATGACAAAATAAGAATAAGTCAAAAAATAAATGGTGTATGAAGAAACTCATAATTTGGTTGAAGAAGATGTGATTAAAAGCTTTTTAGCTTGTCTTAAGGAAGAGAAAAAAAGTGATGAAGTGGAGCAGTAGAGTGAAGATGAGAAAGGGATTAGTGGTGGAGCTACTCGTGAGGCTATATGGCCTCTAAAATTTTATTTGAATCTTTCCTTTGTATTTGTGAATACAGGTCTTAGACATGAAGAACTAGAATTGAAGAAAATTTCGAATAAAAAAGATGAAGAAAGCGTAAATGTAAGAAGAAATGAAGGTGATGAAGACTTGATAGTTGATGAAGAACTCATATGGCAAGTAATCATGATGGAAACAAAGGAATCAAACTTATTTGAATATGAAAGGGACTATCAAAGAGCAGAAAGAGAGATAAATAAGATTTTTCAAGATGAAGAAGGCAAAAAGAATGAAGAATCAGATTTGAAGGGTCATGAGAATGCGAAGAAAACAAGAAGAAAAGTAAAGAAAAAGATGGAGAAAATGAAGACAAATCAAGAAAGAAAAGAGTGAAGAAGACAAAACAAAGAAAGAGAAGACTAAAGATGGAAAGAACTCAGGAAAGAAGGAAGAAAATCGGATGAAGAAGACAATGAAATTGGAAATCAAGGAAGAACAAAAAAAAATTTGAGGTCAAATTTCTCCCCCTTGGGAGTATGATGTAGGAGCATCACGTAAATAGTAAAAAAATTGGGTTTTCCTTAGGTTTTAGGGTGGTATAGGGTCCATTTGGGTTGGTCATAATGTGTATTATTCCATTTGGACTCCTTCGGAAAAATAAGGAGTTTTCCCTTCAATTTGTAAATTTGAACTTTTGAACTTAGTCATAGGTTGTGTTAACACTAGGTGTTAGACAATGTAGTAAAGTATATGAAACCTCTTCTCCACCTTTTTCATGACTCTCTCTCCTTTCCTAGGCTTTAACTCATCATGGATTAGCTTAATCAAGGTTGGGTTAGTGTGATGAATCCCTAACTACCTCATTCTTATCTTCTTTTTTGTATGATAATTAAGTAATGCATTCGAGTAAGTGAGAAGGAGAGAAGGGAGAAAAGTTGGTTTTGAAGATGAAAACTTTGTACTAGAACCTTATGGCTCATGAAGTTGTGTGTAATCCTAGTCATTAATCAAATGAAGAGCTTTTGTATAGAAAATTGCGCTAAGGGATTAAATGAGGAATTATGGGTGGAATAATTATGAAATTATGCTTAAATTACATTGAAAATGTTTTTATTGATTCTTCAGATATGAAAGATCTATGCATACCTTGAGGAGTGATAATAATCTTAAAAAAGTTATGCAAAACTCGTGAAAATACAAATCATATTGAAGGAAGAATAAATCATGGGTATGAAGGTATAAACAGTGTCTTGAAAGTTTTAGAATTATTTTTGGGCTATTCATAAGAATTTCAAGGATATGGAGGGTTTTAGAAGACTGTGAGATGGTGAGAGAAGCTTCATAAATGTTAGCATTTGAGATAATTGTGTGAATGTCAAAGAAATAGATAATTGTTTGATAGTATGGCACTATGATAAATGATGACATCAATCTTATGCAAATTGGAGAAACTGAGTGTGTGAAGTAGGGTTTGTTGAGTCATATAGTAGGAGGAAGGTTTAATCCTGAATATTAATTCCATGAGTAAATGGCAATGGTTACTCCGCATGTAAACAATTATATGTGGTTCAAAATTGTTTCAGAAACTGTCCATTCAATCAAGGTAGTCTAGTTGATCCTTGTAAGAAGATTTATTTCCTTGAGACAATAGATTGAAAGCTAATGGAACTGTGATGTGGCAATGAAGACCTTGAATATTTTATGACTCATTGATAACTCGTGCTAAGTCAGTTGGTGACACCCTGTTTCAGGGGTTTTAAGGTTTTGATCATGTTTAAGAACCAAGAAGTCAAGGAAGCCAACAAAAAACATTGCATACTGTGCGATTAGGTTAATTAAGGTGTGTACATTAGTGGAAATTTTCAAGAGTTTCAAATTAAAGTATAACTCAGAGGTTTTGAGAGTGAGCAAAGGAAGGTGAAGTCGCGGTCTTAGGAATCTAGAGCTGTCAAAGTTTGAGTAAGCATTCCAAAAAAAAATGTGAGAATGTCTCTATAGAGGATGTGAACAAGCATGAGAGAAGTAATTATTATGTGTGTAATTTCGGTGAACTCTTATAAGGAGTGATGAATCCCTAAAAACATCTAATAAGTAGGACCATATCACAACAATATGTTGAATCACGATTTTGAGTATTTTATGAGTAGTGTATGAGACTTGGAAAAGCATTTGAATGGATGAAAGAATTAAAAATATGATTGAATATATGTTTATGGAGTTTGATAAGGTCTTGAGGGTAAGGTAATAGTTACCTAAAGCTATAAAATAGAGGTAAGTGAATATTGCCCTCTTTTAGGATAGTCTAGAACAAAAATAAGGAGTCAAGTAGGTAGAGAGAGACATCTTAATGAAAGCAAGTAACTAGTGAGGTTTAGTGTTTTAATAAGAGGTGTTCAATTAGTGTAAGTGTGAGGGTATAGACAAGAAACTATATAAAGTCAAGAAAAATCTGAAACAGAGCATTAATGATAGTTAAGGAAGCTAAGTACATAATGGACAAGAAGGTCAAAATATTGAAAAGTTAACCAAGGGTATGTATGAAGGGAGTGTATGAAGGTTGTAAATAGGATGAACAAGGGTTAAATCGGTGGAATAAGGTGATTTTAGAGCTTGGGAACTATGGAAAAGTAAAACCATAGAAAATGACTTTAAACCCTAGGTGATCTACTTGAAACCTAGCAAAAGGAAGAACTTTGAGTTGGGAGAAAAATAGAAAGAGATATGTCTTGAAATTTACCCTGAAGCAAGAGAAAGAAAATTGGTACTTAGAACAAATTTTATTTTTGATTGAAAGTTAGTAGATTCTTCTAGACACAACATTTTTCCTTGAAGTAGGGCTAGTTAGGGAACCTAGTCAAAAATGGTAAAATTGGAATAAAATCAAATTGGCACGGAAATTGGAATAACAACATGAAATTTTGCAAGAACCTATCGGGGGATAATGGGTCCTAGGATATCTTACCAATGAAGAAAATTTCATTGTATTTTATGAAATTTGTTAGAATTTGTTCTTTAGGAGGGCTACAAGGAGAAAATGAGGTTTACAAAGGAATTAGGTGAAAATGATGTTATGAAACTTTATTGAATGGCCTAACATGTTTGTTTGGTGTTATCTAGCAAGGAGAGGAGGGTTTAGCTCTTTATTCAATTATTTTGTGAAATTTGATCGTTATAGGCCAATTCAAAGTTGTTTGGTAACAAGGTAAATGTGTAAGTTTTTGATGTTTGATAAATGATTGATCTAACTACTATGATTGGTTGAATTTTTTATTTAATTTGAATCATTTGGTATCGTAGTAGGGGTTTTACTTTTGGAAAAAGAGGTTAAGCTGAAAACGAGAAGGATAGTGAAGATACTAAAAGAGACCATAGTCTTGTGAAGGCTTGAGAGAGAAGATAAAGAAGAAAGAATATTTCTCCAAGGTGAAATAGACTTGGGAGATGAGAAGAAGAAAAATTTGATGCCAAAACTCCATGTATAAATCCTTGGTGAGGTGCTTAGGAAAGGTAAGTGGTAGTAATTCCTTGAGAGATGAGAAAATGACAAAAAGAGAGAAAGAAGTCAATAGATCAGGTGTGCAAAAGAACCTAAGTGAGACTTGAAACAAGGTAAAAATGACTTGTTGGAGAGGTAGAATATGTAAAAAAGGAGTAGAGGTGATGAAGGAACCGATCAAGTTAATGAGTCACATGAAGAAAGAGAAAGAGGAAAAAGAGAGGAAGAGGAAAGAAGGATGAAGAAGTTAGCAAGAGAGAGAGAGTTATGGATACAAGAAGAGATACAAGAGTTGAAAAGAGATGTGGAACAACTGGTAGAAATGATGGAAAGCATGAGAGAAGCAGAGAAACAAGTTGGAATAGTGGTTAAGAAGAAAGCTAAGTGGCCTATAGAGCTACTTGTGAGGAAGAAACAAAGAGAGCATTTGAGAAAGATGATAGGGAAGGAAGAAAGGAAGTTAAAACAACTAAAGAAGAGGATGAGAAAGCCGGAAGAAGAAGTTGACAAAGAAATGGTGCATGAAGAAACTCAAAATTTGGTTGAAGAAGGTGTGATTACAAGCTTCTTAGCTTGTCTTAAGGAAGAGAAAAATGTCGATGAAGTGGATCATAATAGTGAAGATTGGCAATGGCTCGGTGGTGGAGATACTCATGAGGCTATATGGCCTCTAAAATTTTATTCTAATATTTTCTTTGTATTTGTGAATACAGACTCTTAGAGATGAAGAGGTAGAAATGAAGAAAATTACCAAGAAAAAGCTAAAGAAACTAAAAATGCAAGAAAAAGTGAAGGTGTTAAATACTTAACAGTTGATGAAGAACTCATATGGAAAGCAATCATGATGGAAATAGAGGAATCGGGTATGTTTGAGGATTGAAGATGAACAGGAATATCAAAGAGCGAGAAAAGAGATCTAAAGGAGATTTTGCAAGATGAAGAATGAAGACCAAGATGAAGAATTATATTTGAGGATTATCTAAGAATGTAAGAAGAAAACAAGAAGAAAAGTGAAGAAAAAGATGGATAAAATGAAGACAAATCAAGCAAGAAAAGAGTGAAGAAGACAAAGAAAAGAAAGAGAAGACTAAAGATGGAAAGAACTCAAACAAAGAAGGAAGAAAATCATATCAAGAAGACAAAGAAATTGGAAATCAAGGAAGAAGAAAAATAAAATTGAGCTCAAATTTCTCCCCCTTGGGAGTATGATGTAGGAGCATCATGTAAATAGTACAAATTTTCAGTTTTCCTTAAGTGTTAAGGTGGTCTATGGTCTATTTGGGTTGTTCATGATGTGTATTAGTCCATTTGGACTCCTTAGGCAAAATAAGGAGTTTTCCCTCCAATTTTTAAATTTGAATATTTGAAATTAGTCATAGGTTGTGTTAGCACTAGGTGTTAGTAAAAATGTAATAAAGGATGTGAAACCTTTTCTCCACATTTTACATGACTCTCTCTCCTTTCCTAGGCCTTAACTCATCATGGATTAGCTTAATCAAGGTTGGGTTAGTGTGATGAAGCCCTAATGACCTCATTCTTCTCTTCTTTTCGTATGAGAATTCTTAATGCATTCAAGTAAGTGAGAAGGAGAGAAGGGAGAAAAGTTAGTTTTGAGGGTGAAAACTTTGTACTAAATCCTTATGGCTCATGAATTTGTGTGTAATCCTAGTCATTAATCAAATGAAGAGATTCATGTATAGAAAATTGTGTTAAGGGCTTCAATGAGAAATTGTGTGTGGAATAATTATGAAATGATTATTAAATTTCATAAAAAATGTTTTTGATTGATTCTTCATATGCAAAAGATTTGTGCAGACCTTGAGGAGTGAGAATAAGTTTATAAAATGGTGCAAAACTCATGAAAGACGGTCATATATTGAAGGAAGAACAAACTGTGTATGAAGGTATCAACATTATCTTGCAATTTTTAGACTTTTTATGAGTTATTAATAAAAATTTCAAGGATATATAGGGGTTTTGAAGACTATGAGATGGTGAGAGAATCTTCATAAATGTTAGCATTTGAGATAATTGTGTGAATGTCAAAGAAATTGCTAATTGTTTGTGACAAAGATAGCACTATGATAAATGATGACATCATTCTATGCAAATTGTAGAAACCGAGTGTGTGAAGTGTAGTTTGTTGATTCATTTAGTAAGAGGAAGGATTAATTCTGAAGATTAAGTTCATGAGTAAATGACAATGGTTCTGCATGTAAACACTTTTACATGGTTTTAAATAGTTTTGGAAACCATGCACTCAATCGTAGGTAGTCTAGTTGATGTTTGTAAGAAGACTTATTTCCTTGAGACAATAGATTGAAAGTTAATGGAACTATGTGGTGGCAATGAGACCTTGAAGATTTTATGACTCATCAATAACTCATGTTAAGTCAATTGGTGACACCTGTTTCGAGGGGGTTTTAAGGATTTAATCACGTTTAAAAACCAAGAAGAAGTCAAGGAAACCAAAAAAACATTGCATATGGTGTGATTAGGTTAATTAAGGTGTGTGTACGGTGAGTGGAAAGTGTCAATATTTTCAAATTAAATTATAACTCGACATCCAACTTATCCTCTCTAACAAGAGACAACAAAATGTCAACAAAATCAGTCAATGTTATCATTACATCTGTGGTTGTCTAGGACTTAGTGTTCTTGTGCGAAAGAGAGCTTTGAAACAAGGTGTTACCCCTACTCACACGCCAACATTCTACCAAAAAGTGTACTTGAAAAACATCCTGCTAAAGAGAATATTGTTTACATAATGCACAAGCTTGATAAAGGATACAACATAGTTTCAAAACCTCTTTCATGATTCCATATTTGTACTCTTCATAAGTTTTCAAAGGATTGTGATGGACCATGCCTAAGTAGGCAACCCTTAAGCCACTTACCATGATGTCCATATCCTCTTTTTTATGACACAAAATAATGTCAACAAATCAGTGTTGAGCAGATGGAATATTGCTCTAAAGTGCATACACATAAAGTTTGTTCACACGAGAGCAAGGCGCATTTTAATGTGTAGAGGAATAGCAAAACAAGCGCATGCAAGAACACTTTGAATTGGGGACTTAGTCATTTTGTGGGTCCAAGCTATTTCTGGATTTAGTGTGTTAGGCACACAAAGACATGAATACTTACGGTACACACAATGGTATTTTGGGAACAAGCATCGGTTAAACGTCATGCATAGTTTAGGCTAATAATAGGATTTATACTCGAGTTACCTAAAGGAATTCTATTCTTAGAACACTTGTATGGTTTTGCATCCTTTTGAAAATGTGCATGGTCATTATTTAGCATGTGGCCTATTTTGAGAAAGTGCATGGGTGATGAAGGGAAATTATTACCCCTATATATATATATATATATATATATATATATATATATATATATATATATATATATATATATATATATATATATATATGTATGTATGTATGTATGTATGTATGTATGTATGTATGTATGTATGTATGTATGTATGTATGTATGTATGTATGTATGTATGTATGTATATATATGTATGTATGTATGTATATATATATATGTATGTATACATATATATATGTATGTATACATATATATATGTATGTATACATATATATATATATGTATACATATATATATATACATATATATATATACATATACATATATATATATACATACATATATATATATATATACATATATATATATACATACATATATATATATACATATATATATATACATACATATATATACATATATATATATATATATATATATATATACACACACACACACACACACACACACACACATATATACATACATATATACATACATACATACATACATGTATGTATGTATTGATTTTCATGGTTAAGGTGGTGTCAATTATTGTAGAGTTATGTTGTTGGTTTTGTCGCATACGCATGACTCTTGGAGATACCTTTATAATGTATGAAGCTTTTGTGTTTTACAATATTAATATAATGGATCATATTGGATGGATAATGGTTTTGAACATGACTAAAACAGTTCTCGTATGATAAATCTTGTTATAGTCATTATTTATTTCTTCTTATATAAATTCTAAGATCTAGATTTGGTTTATGCATTGTGGATTATTTACTGTTGGTTATGAAACTGAATATATATATATGCACTAGCATGATAACATTTCATACAAGCAGCTCTAAAGAGGGACACTGGTGCCTTTGCACACTTTGGGTGAGCGCTCAGCTCGGCTTTGAGTGATGTGTCAGCGTGCCTGGGTTATTTATAGTGAATTCTAGGCTGCATCATTGGTTCCATTGTCGAGACCTCTTTCTCAGCTATTTTTCAAGATGTTGCGTGACGAAGATGTACTAGTTGACCTTGGAAATTTTGAGGAGTGGATAGTAGATCTAGAAGAAGAATACGCTCAGAGATTCAGCATTGGATTTGAGTTTGAAGCACACACGTGGGTTGAACAAAATTTGTATGAGTGCTTATATGAGATCTTTTTTGTTATCTTTCCCATATAACTATACGAGTGGTTGGTTGCGTATGCGTCTAAAAGGAATTGTAGGTTTCACACACTTTTATGAATGCAAGAAGAATTTCAGGCTCTCTATGATGTGGATCTAATTTGGACACGCATTGTGGATACTTGGTTATGTGGTGTTCTGAATAGCTATATTTTAGAGTACTCAATTTCCACTTAGGCTTGTCTGCGGAGGTAGGCTGAGTTTCAATTTGTACATTATCCTAAGGGATCGTATCTACATGGAATTCTATTGGCGATCAAGATCTTGATGGTAAAATTGAATTTGGAAGAGAATATGATGGCTAGCTAAACCTTACCATGTGCGGGGAAGGAGCGGGTGTGGTGAAAGATGGCATATCTAGCAGCAAAAAGGCGGCTTAAGTTTAATGAGGCGCGTGAAGAGGGATTTAGAGAAGCGGTGTGAGGTTTCCAAATGGATGGCATTGTGGAGAGAGATGGCTTGTGAAGGATTTGGAGCTCATGTAAAGGATGTGGAGCTAGAGCATCTAGAACTCCCCCATTTGGGCAAGCATGATAGGGAACCCTCATCACCTCTTATGAGAGCGCAGCCAAAAGACAACATGTGCCGTGGGCACACATCTAAACCTACCTGGTGACCTAACCTTTGCGCTTGGTTTTCCAGTTTCTAGTACAACCAATAGTCAACAACCTAGTTTGGGTAATAGAGTAGCAAGAGGTAAATTTGACTTATCAATAGGTTCAGGAGTAAAAAAAATAGCAAGTACATCTATGGTCAGGAAGACATCTTCCTTGTTATTCGGAGGTCCGGTTGGAGGTATCTTTTTAGGTGCATTATCAGCATAGAACACAGGCGTGTAAAAATTTGGAATCACATATGGCATTAGTGTAACTTCACAGACTATGGGAGTTCATTTTAGCACCATTGTTGGGACAAAAGGTAGTGCGTCCTCTAGTTCAATTCTTGTTACAGGTGTAGGATCAGGAGGAGCACGGTTACTCGTGGCTCTAGCAGAGATATGGTGGATCTGGAGGCGAGAGGTAACACAAGAGGTTCTAGATCTAGTGGGCATGGTCCTCACCAGCCCCGAATATTTACATGGAGATGTCACTTCATCTCCCAGAGTATAGGGGAATAGAAGATGTTGTTGAGCATGTCCATATGTGTGAGATATTGTGCACGCAAAAGGAATTCTGAGCTTTCAAAGCGCAAGGCCAATCAATTTGCAACTATGTTACAGGATGCACACACAACTAGTATAGGAAGTTTGACCCTAATCAGACTTGTGTGGATTATATGGCATTACGAGATGCTTTCATTAAATAATTTTATATCCCTGAGTTTGAGCAGAAAAGTATAAGCGCGCTCAAGGATATCAAGCAGGGCACTACTGAGAGTGTCTAGGAATATGATGCTCATTTCAAAACACTTATGTCTAAACTTTCTTATGATATCCATGCAAGTCAGCATGCATAGTGGTTCATCGAAGGCCTAATCACGCCTTTTAGGAGGGCACTCTCACATAAGACTTATACATATCCATGTGAGGCACTTGAATCGGCGTTGCACGTTGAGGCGGCAAGAGCATAGACACTTTGAAGTGATCCCATTCTTGGAAGCTCATATTGTAATGGAAAAATAGTTAGATAAAATATTATCCAATATAGCACATGAGACAAGCATTGGAATTCGGTGCACATATTGTGAAGTAGAGGGGCATACTAAGGATAGTTGTCCTCGCAGATCGGTGTGCTCCTTATTGCTGGATTGTGAGATATGTCATGTAGACCATGATGCAAGCCGCTACCTATTATTGCAATGCATGATAAGATAGAATGTTTCCTGCTATTTGTAATATTTTCGGTACATAACTCACAAAAAGATTGCAAGTTGATTGATAAGATCCATAATGCTATTGATATTCGTGTATGATAGACTGGAGTTGCGAATAGCTCTAAGGATAAAAGTGAGAAACATAATCATGATCACACTCAAGGCCATAATGAAGGGTGCTTTAAGGGAGGTTGTGGTAGAGGTTGAGGATACCATGGTGGATTCAGAGACTGAGGTTGTGACGGTGGATGAGGTGAGATCCCTCGTGGAACATGTTATACGTGCGGATCTCCTGACTATTACAGGTGTGAGTGTCCTTAGAACATTACTTGTTCTTTTTGTAAAAAGAATCATAACTATGAAGAGTGCCTAGATTTATATGAACATTTGAGCAAGAAGAAAAAATAGGATAACAAGTGCGCTATGATGGTTATACAAAGATTACTACGGAAAACCAATGGATGCAAGTTAGCACTCATGAGGTGGTGCTGTCATCACCAATCCGGCACTATGATAATTCTTCAAACTCCTCGTGCTATGATTATTTACTAATGCAAGTTTGGTGGACGTAATCTAGAAACAAAACAACAACAACACAAGAATACCATCGACTATGATAAGACTAATGATGACAAATCTAAAATATCAAAGTAAATTATAATATTAACATGAAATTGTTACAATCTCACCCATGAGGTACTTCAACAAGACTATGGGAGAAACTTTACAATTACACCTCTTGATGGCTTCTTCAACACACCTTTAATCGATGGCTTCCTTCTGCACACTTCCTACAATATTTCTCACTACTTCTTTCTATGCTAAATGAGGGGGTAGGCTCTCTATTTATAGAACTTCCAGTTTATCCATCTTATCTCTAAGATAGGATAAGAAATCCACTCGACGAATCATATTCCATACCTTAACTCTTATCTCGTACATGTAAGCTTATCTCGTTAAGATAAGATAAACCTTATCATTTTACATGGGTTCCACATTTTTAGACTTTTTACAAATAAAATACACAAAATATTTATGACCTCACTCCTTGTCTTTATTACCAATATAATATTTCTAATTCCTAATCATGTAGACCCTACTTCTCTAATTACCCAAACTTTGACATTTTAACATTACCGACCACTTACGACAAATATTTACTTTTACAACATTCCTATTGTACTTTGATCATACCGTACTCCACATTATTAGGCACAGCACCGCATCGACGGCACCGTTATCTTCTATCGACGCTACTACTAATTACACTTAACAACATCCTATTCCTAATACATACATTAATGAAATAGAAATTATGGAGGAAAATTTTAGTGTCGACATCTTCCCCTTCCTAGCTTCTACTCCGTCCCTGAGTAGACTATTCTCGTGCTTGGAAAATCTTCAACTTGTCGTGGTTGACCCATTTCAGTAATGGGAGTGCCATCCAATTCCTCCAAATGCAGACGTACCATTTTCATGCACAAATGCTATTTTGTAGGGCCCCATCCATTTTGGAAGAAATTTTCTCTTCTTTTTTTTTTTTGTATCTCTGAATCATATACTAGAACCAAGTCATTCACATGAAATGGAGACCACCGATCTTTGATCAAAGTATTCCTTCTCGCTTCATTTTCTTCTTATGGCTTGTATCCTTTGCTATTTCCCTCATTTCCTCTAGCAAATGAAGATGTACCAACCTTTCTTTTACTAAATCACTTTCATCCATCCTTTCATTTTTCATAACTCTCACAGTGGGAATATCAAACTCAATAGAAGAATCGATCAATGCCATAGGCCAACTGAAATGGGGAGTATCCTGTTGCTGACTTTGATGTTGCCCTATATGCCCACAATGCTGCATGAATCCTTTTATCCCATTTATGTACCGCAAGGCCGCATCTTTGCTAGAATTTGACACAACACAAAAATTTGTTCGTTCCACCTGTCCATTTGTGCTTGGCTTGTATGTTGTTGCCTTCCTGTGCTTAATAGAAAACTTATTGACTAGGGCTTCTACCACCTCATTAATGAAGTGGCTTCCTTGATCTGTTACAATTTCTAATGGACAACCAAATCTGGTGACAATGCGTTCATATATGAACCTTGCCACTTCATCCATGGAAGTTGTTTTCAATGGCCTAGCTTCAACCCACTTGGTTAAATAATCAGTGGCAACTACAATATACTTATTTTGACGTGATGTAGTTGAAGTGGTGACCTACAATGTCTATTCCCCACTTTTCAAAGGGACCAAGGGGAAGAATAGGACATAATGGAGCTGATGAAGTCTTACGATTACCATGTGTTTGACAAATATCACATGTCTTACAATAATTATAACAATCTTTAAAAAGAGTGGGCTAGTGATAACCTGCATCCAAGATCCTTCTTGCTGTAAGTTGTCCAGAGAAGTGCCCTCCACATGTACCATTGTGGAATTCTTCTAGCAGCTCCTTTCCTTGATCACGCCCAATCCGCCTCTCTTGACTCGCCCATCGTGTCCTATTCAAATAATGCTCCATGCATAATAGAATATGGACGACTGGCTTGAGTAATCTTTCTCTTAGTCTTTGCATTGGCACCATCAGGAAACTTGAATTCATTCAAATAATTCCAAATATCTATGTATTCACTAGGGATTGTGTCAAGGGAGAACAATGTTGCATCGGGAAAATCATCATCATCAGCTCGAGAGAGTGCATCTGCATTGACATGCTTCTTTCCTGGCCTATCTATAATATCAAATTCAAATTCTTGTAGCAAAATTATCCATCTTGCTATCCTCCCCGATGGGTTAGGCTTATTTACAATATATTTCAGAGCCCGATGATCCACACAACTATAAATTTCTGCCCTAGCAAGTAATTTCTAAACTTCTTTACAAAAAAATGATAGCGAGCCTCTTTTTCGCCATACAGATAGTTTACCTCAAGACTCGCTCATTTGTCTCGCTCCCAAAGTAAATTGATGTTCATTCCCATTTTCATCCTTTTGGCTCAAAGTACTACCTAGTGCTGCATCCGAGGCATCGTGTGTACACATGAATGGCTTGCTCCAACTGGATTCTTCAAAACAGTGAAGACACTAGGGCTTCCTTCAGCTTGTCCAAAAGCTTCATGCGCCTTGTTTCCCGGTTCATAAGTAACATCCTTCTTCAAGAATCAAGTTAGTGGTCAGTGTAATCTTTGAGAAATTCTTGATGAACCTTCTATAGTAAACCCACATGGCCTAAAAATGATCTCAACTTACTTCTATTCATAGGAAATGGTAAATCTTTGATTTTTGAAACTTTATCGTGATCGCACTAATACCATCTCTGGATACAACATGCCCTAACAAAACGCCTTTAGAACATCCAAAGACACACTTTGTAGGGTTTAGTGAGGCTTGTGCTTCATCTAACCTTTGAAATGTTGTCTCCATCTGGTGCAGGTGGTCCAACTTGCTCCCATAGATGCAAAAATCATCCAGAAATACTCTGATGAAGGTCCCAATGTAGGGTTCGAACACCCTATTCATCAAACGCTGGAATGTTGCTGGAGCATTACACAACCCAAAAGGCATAACTCTATAAGCAAACGTTCCCCAAGGAGTGGTGAACGTGGTCTTCAGCTAATCTTTCTTTGCTATACGAACTTGGTCAGAGCCGCTATATCCATCAAAGAAAACTATAACACTCGCCAGCCTACTTCGTCCAAGATCTGATCTGAAAATGGAAGAGGGTAATGATCCTTCTTTGTTGCCTTATTGAGCTTCCTGTAATCAACACAAATGCGTAGCTTCCCATTCTTTTTTATTGAGATCACAATGGGAGAAACCCATTCTGAATTCTCCACAAAGAAATATGAATCCCGCATCAAGCAACTTATCTATTTCTTCTTTTACAATCTTGGAAAAATTAGGATTCATTCTATATGGCATTTGCTTTATGGGCTTAAGACCATCTACCACTCAATACAATGTTCTACCCAACTTACTTGACGGAGTTCCTTGTAATCAAAAGTGAATAGGTGTATGTACCTTCGAAAGAGCCGGAGGTAGGATTCCTTCTCACTCTCCATCACAAAGATCACCAATCTTTATTTGTTGGAGACGATCATCAACTTCTTCTTCGATAATTTTATGGGGTCATGAGTTGGTGTGACTGAAGGATATCCATGATCAAACATCCACCTCGCTTTCTTCATCTTCAAAGTGTCCACTTCACCGGTACTAGAGTAATCGAGAGGATGTCCAATCATCGGGCCATCACTTGAATCCATAGTGTTCGCCTTATGATGTCGAGGGATCACATTTATCTTCACCCTCTCTACCACGTCCAAGTGTCATGAAACCTTCATTCCAAAGAGTTTCTTGCATGAACTCTCCTTAGCCATGGTCTTCCCAAAGAGATTGGGTACGCAATAATACCATTTTTCATCACCCGAAAGTCTACCACACATACACACCCATAATGTATATTGCCACATTTGAAACTACACCTTCTGGTTTAGTTTTTCCTTTATTTAATGACCTTAACATAAGTGTTGAAGGGCGATCAATTTTTAAACCCAACATATTCATTACAGACTCGGTCATTACATTAACTGCAGCACCTCCATCAACTAAGACATCATGAATTGAAATACCATTACATAATACCTCAGCTTGTGGAGCATAGGGATCTGCCTCTACCTCCAAAACAGGGACCTCAACCTCCTTCCTTCTTCGAGCATTGAGTCCACCTCGCAACTCCCGCCTCTTCTCAGAAGACATAGCCAAGAGTTGACCATATGTAATATTTATAGGCCTTTTGGACATCTTCCAAGATGGAGTATGGTCCTCGCCCCGTGAAATCGTAAAATCCCGCACACCCAACTTTCTTCTCCTATGTTTCTTACTAGTTTCTTCTTTCATCTTCTTAGGATCATTTCCATCTTGATTATCTTTTTCTTTCTTTCTTTTTGTTACAAACACATCTACTTCATTATTTCTACTCTTATCTACTACATCAAGAGAATTCACAGTGCTTTTCCTTTATCATTATCTCTTGTACTGATGTAGAAGCTCTATCTGACAATTATACTTATAATGACCCTTTTTATAACAACCATAACAAACAACTTCAGTAAATATTTCTTTTTGACCTCTATCTCCTCCCCGAGAACTAAATTCCTTTCCTCAAGAAGATTAATAGTTAACTCGCCCATCTTCCTAAGCAGCAGATCTTCATACTCGTAGATGTACTAGGAGAAATATTTGTGCTCACCGGGAGTGGTCAGGATTCTGACCAAAGGTGCTGGTGTAGGCTCTACTTTAACAACAATTTCTTTGGGCTCCTCTTCCATGCTTTCTTCTTGCCTTCTTGCAATCCTTTTTGTTCAATGGTAGTCGGGCGGTCATACTTCACTCGTTGTCGATCTCTCGGCTTCATCCCAAGAATGAAGTGCTTACAGAGGAGATTATCCACGCCATTCATCAACCCATCCGCTAGTCCTTCCTTCCGGATCTGGGCATCGAGCTTCCTCCTTAGCTCTAGAACACGAGCATGATAATCCCTTATCTTCTCCTTCTCTCCTTGGATAGCTTTGTGATCTCGATCATGAGATCTCGCATATTTCGTTGTTCACCAAATTCTTCAAGAAAACTTTCAGTTAATAAATCCCATGAATTTTTCACATTATCACCTAGTGTTTCAAACCACCTAAGTGCTGAACTATCCAAAAAGGTAGGAAAAAATTCAGTCCATTGTTCTCTTCTTATAAGGCCATTACAAATACAAGATCGCTTAAACTCTTGAATGAAAGAAGAAGCATCTTCATTAGATTGAGCTGAAAAAACAGAATCTTTCCCATTTTCAAAAGTAACCACCGTGAAATACCAACCCACAAGTACAATTAACAAGACTTATGTGCACAAATAATTGGAATCACTATACTAGAAAGTGACTTTACACCTTTCTACAGTAAAATAGAAATGACCACGGTAAACTATGGTAAAACTTGACTTACTACGGTAAAAACTGACTTTACTGTGGTAAACACTATTCACAGTAAAAAGTGAAGTTATTATGGTAAATACTATTCACGGTAAAAAGTGACTTTATCATGCGTAATTACTATTCCCAAAGAAAAAGGACTTTACCATGGTAACTACTATTCATGGCAAAAATGACTTTAACATGGTAACTACTATTCACTGGTAAAAATGACTTTACCATGGTAATTACTACGCAAAAAAAAACAAGGTTACCCTCCAATTAATTTTTGCCTAAGTGGGAATATCTCTCCAGAAAATCCACCAACGAGGAATGGTCCCGGCAACGGAACCAAAATGTCATCACCAATCCGGCACTATGATAATTCTTCACCGGGAACTCCTCGTGCTATGATTATTTACTAATGCACAGCCTTTAGTTTGGTGGATGTAACTGAAACAAAACAACAACCGAACACAAGAATACCATCGACTATGATAAGACGGAATGATGACAAATCTGAAATATCAAAGTAAATTATAATATTAACATGAAATTGTTACAATCTCACCCATGAGGTACTTCAACAAGACTATGGGAGAAACTTTACAATTACACCTCTCGATGGCTTCTTCAACACACCTTTAACTGATGGCTTCCTTCGCACACTTCCTACAATATTTCTCACTACTTCTTTCTATGCTAAATGAGGGGGGTAGCCTCTCTATTTATAGAACTTCCAGGCTTATCCATCTTATCTCTAAGATAGGATAAGAAATCCACTCTGACGAATCATATTCCATACCTTAACTCTTATCTGTACATGTAGGCTTATCTGTTAAGATAAGATAAACCTTATCATTTTACATGGGTTCCACATTTTTAGACTTTTTACAAATAAAATACACAAAATATTTATGACCTCACTCCTTTCTTTATTACCAATATAATATTTCTAATTCTAATCATGTAGACCCTACTTCTCTAATTACCCAAACTTTGACATTTTAATATTACCGGACCACTTACGACAAATATTTACTTTTTACAACATTCCTATTGTACTTTGACTGTTACCGTACTCCACATTATTGGTGGCACCGTCTTGTGACGCGTCGTTATCTTCTATCGGATGCTACTACTAATTACACTTAACAACATCCTATTCCTAATACATACATTAATGAAATAGAAATTATGGAGGAAAATTTTAGTGTCGACGGTACCTATAAAGATTACTACATGCTTTGAGGTTGCATGTGCTACATGAAGCCTACCATTGCGAGGAGGAGTTTTTACATGAAAAATATGTTACAATTAGAAGGAGGTTTATCAAAATCCTACCATCAAAAATATTCGAGGGAGGATACTCAGGGATTTGAGGTTAAAAGGAAACACTTTAAAGAAACAGAGAAGCTTGGTATTGAAGACTTTCCAATCGAATGTTGATGATCTAAAGGAAGTATGAAAGATGTCCCATCCATTATTCGTAGTTTGGATTTGATTAAAAGGAAATCACTCATTGAATGGATTCTACAGTTTCTCCCTCCTCGTGTTTGATGGATGGATTTTTGAGGATGGATGGATTTTTATTTTTACACATAGGCATGGAAGTGAATGTGCTTATTTTAGATGCATGGGTTCGAGATGGGAAGACCTCCATTATAGCCATCTTCCAATGCACTATATATGGAAAATCAAAATAAGGCCATGCCAACTAGATTATTGAAGGATGCATCCATTACTATACGGGGGCCAAATTCACTACGGGAATTTGAGGTCTTAGCACTTGCAGAGAAGCGGACAGTTTCCCAACTCTGCTTGGGTGCCCTTGGTGTTATGCAAATAATGTTGATCTATGGTTCAATAATGGATATATCAGTTTTGAGAACAAGGAAGAACAGTTATTATCCCTTTGACAAAGATGGAAATCTGCACCTTATGTTGAGCCCTTAAGTGAAGAAGACTTGAAAAAATTTATGTGCACACCATTCGAGATCTAGAAGCACTTGAGCCATCTAAGGAAGGAATTATCCAATGGGATGATACACATTCCATCAGTGATACTACAAGTATTTCATGACAATTGGGCACATGGCACCTATGAGATGGTCAGGGCACGAGGTAAGAAGCATAGCTATGTGCATGTAAGCAAACCGTGTTGTGTTAGGTGGTTAGGAAACAATCATGTACCCTGGTACACTGGCGAAGGAAACCTTGAGGTATTCCTATGAGCCATGGAATTACATTGGAAGTATCAAGTGAACTGAAGGAACATGTTAGTTTATACCTTGTGTGGGAAAGCAGCGCACTGGTGGATGGTTCATAGGGATAATCTCATAGAATGGAGAGAGCCGAGAATTTCCCTATCAGCAAGGTTTCTAAAAGTAATGCACCTACTCAAATATTTGAATATCATGGTAATAATCTTGTTCATCACCACGTTTAGCAGTGTGAGAGACTCTAGAAAGAGGTGTAGTAAGTTTTACCACCTTCGTTGTGGTGCACAAACTTTATTTCACCTTGTGAGGCTGCGTGCGCACATGGTATGTTTATGCGGAGTTGAATAGAGAGACTGGAAATTGGTAAGATTTGACTGCCGGTATGATCCATACTTTTGACTACTTCTCCACTAAACCCCCAGTGAAAGAGGCATTATAGGTTATGAAGCACTTGACTATGGGAGATAGTGCAAAAGTTGAAGAACTCATTCAAGATTTATTTGGTGAGTCGACCTAGAAGTGTGCTTCGATAAAGTAGATGAGATAGATGTAAAACTGCTTGAGCAGTGTGCTTTCCTAGAGAAGAGAAAGGAAATATGGTCTACATGGTGGATGATGAAGAAGTGGAAAATTTGGACATAGATCATTCAAAGGGTACACGTGAGGTCTTAGATAATGCAGATGAGAAGGCATGCACCTACCATGAACCTATGAAGATGAAAAGAAAGTGAACATTGGCATAGATGTTGAACCTAAATAGGCCATAATTAGGGATTATTGGTCTGACTCTAAAGTGGCTAAGATAATTGAGTTTCTCTGTGATTTCCAGGACTTGTTTCCTAGAGGCTACCATGAGTTGAAAGGAGTGCATGAATCTTTGGTGAGATTAAAATTAAGTTAAAGGAAGGTGCGCACCCGATTAGGAAGAGACCTTACAGATGAACCCTAACTTGCATGCATAAAATTTAAAGAAGAAATTGACAAGATGTTGAACTCTAGCATCATTGAGCCCATAGAGGAATCAGAGTGGGTTATCCCCATGGTAATCAACATAAAGAAATATGGAAGAATCAGGATTTTGTGGACTACAGGGAGCTGAATGTTGCATGTGTGATTGATCCTTTCCCTACACCATTCACTAAAGAAATATTGGAAGGCGTTGTAGGGCGTGAAATTTATTCTTTTACAGATGGATTTTCTGGGTATCATCAAGTAAGGATTGCTAAAGAAGATCAAGAGAAGACAACTTTCACCACAATGGGGAAGTTTTTCATACACATGGTGATGCCTTTTGGATTGAAGAACGCACCTACGTAGTATTTTTGTGCATTGTTGTTCAAGCATTCCAGATTTTATTCACAAATTCTTGCAGGTTTACTTGGATGATTGGACCATGTATGGGCTTATCAAGGATCATTGTGACAATTTGAGGTTAATGTTTGAGAGGTGCAAATAGTTAAGCATCTCTTTAAATATCAAGAAGTGTGTATTTGCTACACCTTTTGGAACTCTGCTAGGGCATATCATCTGTAAGGAGGGTTTGTTAGTAGATCCAGCTAAGGTTGCAGTCATCTTAGGCTTGGAGGAGCCTACTAGTCAGAGTGAGGTGTGTGGATTCTTGGGCCACACAGGGTATTACAAAAAAATTATCAAAGGATATGCTAAGATTGTCACGCCCTTGGAGGAGTTATTAAAGGGTAAAGGCAAGTTCTATTAGGGAGAACCGCAACAACGCGCATTCGAAGCGCTGAAGGAAAGGCTTACTACAACACCTATTCTACATTTTCCTTCATGGAATATACCTTTTCACGTACATGTGGATGCCTTTGGCATGGCCATTGGCACAGTTCTAGCTCATCCTGGAGAAGGTATTGTAGATCATCCTATTTCTTTGCTACTAGCAGAAAAGTTGACTCTCTAGAACAGAATTATACAACTACGAAGCACGCGAGGCTTTGTCAATGATCTACACGTTGCATAAGTTCGACAGTACTTGCTAGTAACACCTTTTGTTTTCTATATAGATCACATGGCATTGAGATACTTGGTGAACAATCCCATCTTATAGGGGCATATGTCGATGGGTTCTCTTATTCCAGGAGTTTGACTTTACAGTGGTGGTAAAGCCAAGTAAAAGCAATTCTGGTCCAGATCATTTGTCAAGGATTCAATCAAGAGAGGACGCATAGAGTATTAAAGATACAATGTCGATGCACAGTTATACAAGTTAAACCATGTACCCTCAGAATTAGAGGATATTTTTGTCTTTTTATGCACATGTATGGTGCCCAAAAGGAATGAAGGCCTTGGAAAAGAAACAACTTACAATTCACGCACACCTTTCATGTTGATTAGTGGTGACTTATACAAATTAGGCTGAGATGAATTCTTGTGTCGGTGTGTACTAGAGCATGAGTGTACATCAAAATTATGGAGGAGGCTCATGGTGGTATGCAGGTGGACACTATGTAGGGGACGCCACCATGCGTAAGATCCTACTAGTTGGTTTATGGTGGGAGACCTTGTATAAGGATTGTAAAGAATATTGTAAGGTGTGTGATCACTATCAGCACCTTGGAAAACTTGGGCAGAGAGATGAAATGCCTTTGAGGCCTATTACTAGTGTAGAACCTTTTGAGAAATGGGCAATTGACTTTGTGGGTCCTATTTCCCCATAATCCACATAAAAATGGATCATGCTACATCATCACTTGTATATGATTATCTTACAAGGTGGGTAAAAGTGGCACCTACAAAGGATTATACAACTACAACAACAAGGTTCTTGTGGGAAAATATTCTTACCAGGTATGGATGTCCTTTAAGTTTGACAAGTGATAGAGGCACTCATTTCCTTAATGAGACCATCAAGATATTATTGGATGAATTTATGGTTACACACCATAAGACAACACCCTATCACCCCCAAGAAAATGGGACTGTTGAGGCTTTCAATAAGATATTGAGCCAAACGTTGACAAAAATTTGTGATGTTGGAAGGAAGGACTGGGATGATAAAGTTTTTGTTGTGCTTTGGGCATATAGAACAACCTATAAACGGTTGAATAAGGAAACACCCTTTTAGTTGGTGTTTGGTGCACGAGGTAGTTCTTCCCATGGAATTCATGTTACCTTCTTTGTGTATTGCACACATGCAGAGGACTAGCTGATGAGAAAGCATTGGAAGAAATAATTGACAAGTTAATTTAGCTAGATGAGAGGTGCGCCATAGCACGATGGAGTCAAAAGAAAGAAAAGCCGGTAGAAGGCATGGCACGATAGGCACATCAAGGACAAGAAACTTGAGGTTGGGCAGATGGTGCTTCTTTATGATTCAAAGTTTTTGTGCCACCCAGGAAAGCTTAAGGTGCATTGGTTGGGACCGTATGTTATCACTCATATACTTGACTCAGGCGCTTGCCAGTTAGAGGTGCTTGATGGAACTTAGTTTCCTAGTTATTTTAATGGGAGTAGGTTGAAAGCCCTACTATAAATAATTCTTCTTGGTTTTTGTAATAAGGCAATCTTTCCATTTAGATTAGATTTCCCTTAATGTATTTTCCTTTAGATGTGTTTCCTTCTTCGTTGTTATGCTTTATCATTTTCATTCTTTGTTTTGTGTAATAAGTGCACTTGCGCGTCGAAATGTGATTGCATCTAAAGTGTTTTCATGCACAGAGGACTACATACCCTTAGTGTGGGGTATTTTTCATCCAAAGTTGGGTATGCATAAGGAAATATTTGTGCATAGATGGTATGGAAAGGTGTTGCTAGAAAGAAAATTTCTCCTAATGAAGACCATAGGTGAGAAAAAAAATGAACACACAGTGTAACATGAGGTAAGTTGTGGCTATGGAAACTACTCAGAGGAGGCACAAAGTGGAAAATTACTTCACCACATGGGAGCATGCAAAAGGAGGTCTGTAGCCAAGAGGTAGAAAGGCACACTAGAAGGTTATGATTGTGGAACGTAAATGTATTATGCAAAAAGTTGGTAAATGGTGAGTTAATGTGAGGATCGGTGGTAGGTGGAGGAGCAATAAATGTATTAAATACGATAAATTTTTTGAAATCTATATAAGGATGGGATGCATGTTCAATTTTACCTTTGCGATTACGAGTATTTGAGCGAGCTATTTGTGAATGAGCCAAGCGAGATGCATTAAAGTGCAGAGAGCTAAGAAACCAGGCGAGGATAACAAAAGTGTGCATGAAATTGGCTTGTGTTCCCATTGGAGAAGGGTTTGAGTGAAGAAAGGCATGCATGAAAAGGAGAAATAGAGCACCAGGGTTCGAGAAGAAGAAGAAGCTAGGGCACACGTTTTCAAGCTAGGGCATGGGATTTTGGATCACATAGCTCGATAGAAGTAAAAAGGTGCACCCTTTTCTTACTATGGCACCAAGGAGAGCACCTGGAGTAGGAAAAAGGGGAAGAAGAAGGTAGAGACCAAATTCGATAGAGGATACCCCTGAAAGAAAATTTTTTAAGATGCAGTATCTAGAAGAAGTAATCATGGGATGGGATTGGGATTCTCATATCCATTGGAGAAAAGTGAGTGACTATAATCATCAACAATATGATAACAAGGAGGAGTTAGATGCGTGTTGAAATAGGAAGACCAATAAATGAACAGTTGATGATATGCCCATCTACGACGATGTTGGAGAGAAGTTGCTTTGAAAAAGGTAGGGGTCTACTAGTTGTATGAACTTCCTTATTTTGGAAAACCCAAAAAAACTCTACCAATGGCTCATGAGCAGAGTCCATGAGGACTTATTTTATTTTTTTGGGGTGGATGAGGATCACAACACCCTTAATTGCTAGCTTGACAAGATTAAAGGGTACAATGTACAAAAATTAGTAGTGATTTAACTGACAAGGCAACTATTTTTGCCACCAACAGGAGTTGGGTTATTCAAAGGGTCCATGCGGCATGGACATCTACAAACTGAAGGAAGTATCATGTTGTGCAGGGGCCACACACCTGCTTACAAAACTAAATGACCAGAGAGATGGTCACAAGTGAACACCATGTGGCTCCACATCGCTAAGAGGATGTCATGCGGGAGAGATATATAATCTGGCAGGATACATAGCTGATACAATAATTGAGGAGGCATGCAAAGGTGAGAAAATAAGATTTGGTGCTATTTTATTATCTCTTGTATTTATGGAAATTGGAGTGCCCGATGGGCCAAAGAATAAGATTTGGGAGTATCCTGCAGAGAATAAGTCTCTCACAGAAAGGTTTGAGAAATATTTATGTGAAGGATCTATGAGTGGCCCATTTGTTCAAGCAAAGGGCAGAGATGTGGTACAACCGACTTCACGCAACATTCGAAGAGGAATGGAGAATTCCTAAGGAGCTACCCTCAGTGGTAGGAAAGTTGGTATACATTTGTAGTGTACCAACACTTTTACATCGTGTGCTTTGCGATGAAGGATGGGACATGGAGTCCCTGGTGTAAACTACCCTACACCTTCACAACATGGTTCTTCCAAGCCATAGTTCATAGGTTTTTAGATGCACATGCGCGATTGATATACAATGCAGATAAGGTAGATTGTGACTACCATACCCTGAGAAAGACCTACGCTTACCTGGTAGGTCTGCTTACATTGAAAGGTTCATCTCAGATGATATAACCATGAGGCCAGTAAGCTTGGCCATTGGCGATAGTGGGGCCGTGCTAATTTACATTCAGCTTAAGCCTAGGCTGAAAATGGAAAGTATGTGGAGAATGAATTCATGCTACCAGCCCACCTAAGGGGAAGCATACAATTGGAAATTTGGAAGTTGAGAAGCCTACCTCAGCCCTAGAAGAAGAAGAGGAAGAAGACCTACATGAGGACAATGGTGGTTTAGTGCGTAGGGGTTGGAGACAGCCCACACGAAAAAAAAGGAAAGTGAGCACAAGGTTACTCCTCCATAAAGCAAAGAAGAGGAGGAAGTATTAGAAACAGATGCGCTAGACTTGGACTCAGACCCAGTCAATGAGGAACACCAATTCAAAAGGGTGTTCGAAGAAACTAGAACTTAGGGTGCATGACCATCACAACCTTTGCAAGGTCACCTCGGATCTCCCCTCAGAAGGAAGCACATGAGAAGAAGAGCAGAAAGGAAGTTGAAGCTCAAGGATGATGAGGAGGATGAGTCCGGGAGAGCGCACTAGGAACCCCGGTGCAACCTAAGGATACAGAGGAGCCTCACGATGAGGAGATGAAGAATGATGAGGAGGGGTTAAAGGAAATATAAGCATAATTGGGTGAGCCATCTAGCACACCCCACACTCAGGAAGGTGAAGGACCAACTCTAGACTCTAGCGCCTGGGTTCCTAAGGGGAAAAAATCAAAGGAGGGGAAGGCGAGTGAAGAATACATGGCTCTTTCTGGGGTATGTAGAAGACCCAAGAAAAATTATACGCACCCGATTTCATAGCACCATAGGGCTAAAGGAACTTATATGGATGGGAGTTGATGGATCCAGAGATGGCCACTTGCGTACTACTAGAAAGAAATTGTCTTGGTCCATGCAAACACATATGGATGAACCATATTTTGATGTATGCGAGGAATCATGTGTCTCACATAGAGTGAAGAAGGCACTATAAAAATAGGCACATGACTGTCAAACCTCCTATAATGTCCGATGAACAAGTGAGCAATGCCTTGGTCAAGGTATCTATTGAGGTTGCACAGGAGGAATGTGGATAAAGCAACAACAATTAGAGCACTATTGGAAGATAATAAGGATAAGACTACACAAATAAAGTGCCTAAAAGCATAGAAGGAATGGGAAGAAGCAAAGAATGAGGCTTTTGTTAGCATGGTTGAGGAACTTGGTGACCATATTCTTAAGGTAAGGCCTCATTTAGAATCTCAGGTTCCTCAGAAGTTTCCCTCTACAATGCATTATTTTGCACACTTTGGTAAACTTGGTTTTAGATGAAGGGCCCATTTGAATGACCACACCAAAAGATCCTGCAAAAGAAGAAGCAAGAGCAAAGGCCAATATTGCCAGAAAAGTTTCAAGTTATGAGGCTTTGCTCCAAACCTTGAAAGATGAGCTGAAGAAAGCAGATCAAGCTCTAAACATGTGTGCGGCGTCGACATGATAATAAGGATCATAACTATAGCAGAAGATAATGAAGTTCTGAAGGCAATGAAGGATGAGACACTTGGGCACAGCGTAGAAAGGTTAGCTCTAGGTGAAACAAAAGCATGAGGCCCTCACAGTAGCCCAAGATCCACATAAGGATTAGATCAATGAGATTGGGAAACTTATAGCATAGAAAATGGATTTCATGGAAGGAATGGTGTCAAGTATGACCAATATTTTCCAAGTGCTACAGAATGAAAAAGAGAAGATAACTCAGGATGAATTAGATGTCATAGTGAAAAACATTTGAGAAAATAGGATGCACTGAATGACTGAAAACATTGGAAGTTGAGCTTAAGGGTGAATATCCAGAGTTGATCCTACCTATAGAAGAGGGAACTGCAGAGTAAAACTTCATTCTTTCATTTCTTTATTCTTTGTTGTCAAATAAATAAGAGGGAATTACCCATTTTAGGATGGCAATGTACTTTAGTGTGGGGTAATGTTGAGTAGATGGAATATTTCTCTAAAGTGAAGACACATAAAGGATGTGCGCGTGGGAGAAAGGTGCATTTGAATGCACGGAGGAATAGCAAAACAAGCGCGTGCCAGAACACTTTGAATTTGAAACTTAGTCATTTTTGGGTCCAGGCTATTTCTAGAGTTAGCATGTTGGGCACACAAAGACATGAAGACTTGTAGTCCACACAATGGTATTTTGGGAACAAGCATCAACTAAGCGCCATGCATAGTTTAGGCTAATAATAGGATTTCTACTCAGAGTTAACTATAGGAAGTCTATTGTTAGAACACTTGCATGGTTTTACATCCTTTTGTAAAGGTGCATGGCTATTATTTAGCATGTGGCCTATTTTGAGAAAGTGCATGGGTGGTGAAGGAAAGTCCCCACCCCTATATATATGTATTGATTTGCACGGTTAAGGTGGTGTCAATTATTGTAGAGTTATGTTGTTGGTTTTGTTGCGTGCATGACTCTTGGAGATACCTTTATAATGTATGAAGCTTCTGTGTTTTATAGTATTTAATACAATGGATCATATTGGTTGGATAATGGTTTTGAACATGATTGAAACTAGTTCTTGTATGGTAAATCTTGTTATAGTCATTGTTTAGTTCATCTTATATAAATTCTAAGATCTAGATCTGGTTTATGCATTGTGGATTGTTTACTATTGGTTATGAATTTGAATATACATATGCACTATCCTAATATATGTTGACAACTCTTAGGTTCAACCTTGTGGAGAAGGTTTTTCATTTTTAGCATCTTATTCGTAATCTTTTCCAACAAGGAAGTGACTTGACACATCTCTTTTAGGTTAATTCTTCTCAATATACAAAATTTATAGGAAATTTGATGTGAGCCTTGGAATATGTGTCAAAATTTATTCTTAATAAACCATGTTTTCCATTTGTGTTTATCACTTTTTTAAGATACATTTGATATCCAATCAAATGTAGAGCTTTTCAAGTTGGTGGTAATTGAAACAAATTTAATATTCAACAAACATTGCATTAAGTAGACAATGCCACGATGGTACGAAAAAGTGGCATGTGGTTCATATGTGGCTTGTCGGAAGAAAAAAGACGGTTTCCTACATTCCCTCTGCTAGATTCCCTAACCAAGAAATTCTCCTCTGTTGAACCCCTTCATTGTCACAACTCTTCCTCCCTCCAACATAGTCTCATGGATTATGAAGATGAATTTCCACCAATTTGTTCAAGGGAACCCAAAATCTTCTCCATACATTCATGTGTGTTACCTTTGATGTACCCATTGCACCCTTATGGTGCAATCGTTGGTATAGAGTATGTTGTCATTTGGTGTTTTTTTTTCCTAAGATATACATTGATGTCATGTTATACTAAAATGTTTAGTGATTCAATATTGTATGTCACATCATAATTATTGACATAGGGTGATGTGGCTTGTTTGGTGATATTAAATAGCTTAGTAATTGAATGTAATGTTTTACATGACATCACGAGTGATTTATATAAACTAGTACAAATATCTTAAATATATATATTTGAAAAACGTAGATAGAGAACAATTTCAAGGCTTTTATTTTAAATTTTACACATATCACATTGATTAATAATTCAACTACATTATGTCCATATTTCCCATGGATTGATAAAAAAATTCAAAGAAAAAAACATCTCAAACTCTACAATATGACCAAGATACTCATATTTTTTATTGACTTTTCAAAGTTTAAAAATAAAAAAAAAAAATGAGAATCAAGTAGCCCTAAAATTTAAGGTCAAAATTACCTTTTGATGGTCAAACAGATATCAACTTTAATATAGAAAATAAAACCTTACTCAGGCACACCATCACATTCCACCCCTTGCTACCATTGTAGAGACGCTTATCCGTAAAATGAAGGTGTTATTTATTTCTATATATATTAAATTGTTTAGTTATTCAATATTGTATGGCACCTCATAAGTGGTATAGATATCTTAAATACATCTATCTAAAATACGCCGAGAGATATCAATCTTGAGGCATTTATCTAATTATGCTAGTGTAGTATTGGTATACTAAAAGAATTATTAAAAATGAATATAATATGATAAATATATTATAATAAATGTATTTATATGAAATACATCAATACATATCAATTTCAAGGTTCTTAGCTTAGATTTTTCACATACCACATTAATCAATAACTTCATTAAATTCTCTATTATTTCCAATTGATTTTAGGCAAATGGAATCAATTTAGTTGTGTCATTGTGTCGTTCTTGAAAAAATCTATTCAAAAAAAAGGGGCCCAAACATTACTATATGGCCAAGATATTACTATTTTTATTGAATTCTCCAAGAAAAAGGGGGAAAGACATCTAAATGAGAGTCCAATGGAAGTCAAACTTATGGATGAATTTTCGTGTGATGGTCAAATTTAATGTCAAAAAATAAAGTGAACTCACTCCATTATAGCCTTAGATGCCATTGTAGGAGTGCCTCTAGACGTAATTATCAATATAGGTTAAAATGTCATTTGATGTGGTGAAAATAAAAATTTAAATATAAGTTTATATGAAGTGTTATTTGGTGTGTGTGTGTGTGTGTGTGTGTGTGTGTGTGTGTGTGTGTGTGTGTGTGTGTGTGTGTGTGTGTGTGTGTGTGATATGTCTCATTGTTGTAATAGTTCAATTTTGTATGTCGCATCATAATAGTAATGGAAGTCAAACTTATGGATGAATTTTCATGTGATGGTCAAATTTAATGTCAAAAATAGAAGTGAACTCACTCCATTATAGCCTTAGATGCCATTGTAGGAGCGCCTCTAGACGTAATTATCAATATAGGTTAAAATGTCATTTGATGTGGTGAAAATAAAAATTTAAATATAAGTTTATATGAAGTGTTATTTGGTGTGTGTGTGTGTGTGTGTGTGTGTGTGTGTGTGTGTGTGTGTGTGTGTGTGTGTGTGTGTGTGTGTGTGTGTGTGTGTGTGTGTGTGTGTGTGTGTGTGTGTGTGTGTGTGTGTGTGTGTGTGTGTGTGTGTGTGTGTTGATATGTCTCATTGTTGTAATAGTTCAATTTTGTATGTCACATCATAATAGTAATAGAGGTTGAGGTGTCATTTGATTGATTCTCTTAATAAAAATATGAGTTGATGTCATGTTATGATAAAAAAATTAAAAGAATTATGTTCCTAGTCACAAAATAATAAATTGTTTAGAAATTTTATGTTGTAAACCACATCATAATTATTACTATATGTTGAAGTGTCTTTTGATATTATATTTTTTATCTTCCCAAAATAGGGTTACGTTACTGCTATTATAATATTAGTCATATTACAAAATCTTGACCAAGTCAAATAAATATTGCAGCCTTTCGATTAAAAGAATGTTCTAGCTACATGAAAACAAAATATTTACAATACCATGCCCAAAGAAGCCAACCAAGAACTATTTGAGAACAACATCAACTTTCCTCCACCTTACTAGTGTCTAAAACCATAAAGGTAAGGTTGTGTTCATGTTCATTATCCTCTAGAAGCTAGGAAACAAAAGTTTTAACCAATTGGAGTTTCTAGAAGTGTCATTCCCAAGCTTACCACAGATGGCATGTGACTCTTTACCTTGTGCCATCTCTTCGACAGTCATGGCCTTAAGTAAGGTTTAAATATGATCAAGCCCGAACTCCACATCAATCCTCATTTGGTCAAGATCTTCATGCACAACCAATGTGTTACTAGCCCCTAATAGAACAATTTGAATTCCAATTAATTGGGCCACTTTCAAGGTGTCAATTCTAGGGGTAGACTAATCTAGATCCTTCATAGTTTGTAGTATATAGTCTACTAAAGCCCCTTCCCCATACAAGACCGATTACACCCTTAAGAGGTCGGTGGTCATCCTCTTCCGAAGATTTTCATTCTTCACCCCTTCCAACAATGTCTTTTCCATAATTGATTGCCACCTCTATTGTAATTCTCAATTTTTTTTTCAAAAGAATCCCAACATTCGAGTGTCTTACCTAAGTTTGAGATCATTAACCAATCCAACGACAGACTTGTGAACATTGTCCATGAATAAGTCATTCCTCAACACACTTTGCATCTCCTTCACTTTGTTGGAAATGGTCTCATGTCCTTTTTCTCTCTTATTCTTGTTGAAGGGGCCCTCATCTGGCATGGCTCCTGTAAGAGAGTTCTCAAAATAGGTTATTCTTAAGAGGTTGGTGGTCATCCTCTTTAGAAGATTTTCATTCTTCACCCCTTCCAACAATGTATTTTTCCATAATTGATTGCCGCCTCCATTGTAATTCTCGTGTTTTTTCCAAAAGAATCCCAACGTTCGATGTCTTACCTAAATTTGACATCATTAACCAATCCAATGAAAGAGTTGTGAACATTGTCCATGAATAAGTCATTCCTCAACACACTTTGCATCTCCTTCACCTTGTTGGAAATGGTCTCATTTCCTTTTTCTCTTTTATTCTTGTTGAAGGGAACCTCGTTTGTCATGGATCCTACAAGAGAGTTGTCAAAGCAGCTTTATTCTTAAAAGCATGCCATCAACAGCTTCCTTTTGTATAACCCCGCATCCCCGAGAAAACACTAAGGGATGGAATAAGGAATTATCCAAAACCAAAATGAAAGAATCTCATTCAGCTATGATTTCCCATATATTTAAGAAAATAGAACCAACAAAATTAGTGTGTAATCGATTCTATTGTGAGATTTTGCTATTTCTTGGTGGGCCATAGGCTTACACTTGCATAATTAAAAGGTGTTGCTAGCATGTGATATGAGGGCATTTAAATTTCTGCTAAATAGCGATGGGGTAAAAAAATCAAATGATTTTGAGAAAAAATTAGGCCCACCCTTAAGTTGGCAACGTGGTATGTCACTATGTTTCCAGTTCTACCTTAAGGGTGACCTAGAACTCGGGAGATTATTGGTGAGGTTTTTGCAATCCATCAAAACCCAAATCCAATTGCCAATTCTAAGCTTGATTCTTCCGAAGAGCTTTTAAAATAATCTCTTTTGATTTCAAAAATAGTCAATTGTAATGTCTTGCAAGTTTTGATCCCTTTTAGAAGGCTTTAACTTTTGCAAGATCGTTAGAAAATTTCCCTACCACTTCATTAAAATAGAGCCCTTAGTCCTAAAAGCTCCTTCCAACTCCAACTCATCCTAATTTTCTCTTTGCCACACCATCAAAATTCAATTTGATTGTGAAAATAGATGAAGTCATTTTTTCATCTGTCCTTATTTTCCTATTTCTATAAATTTTGTTATAAAGTGGCTTTTGATAGTATTAATAAGTACTTAAAAATAATTAAAACTAACATAATAAATAATAAATGATTATTATATTTAATTAAAAGAAAATTATTATTATATTTAATTAAAAGAAATATTTTGTAATAAGAACTAAAGAGATGTTAGCCATTAGGAAAGAGTATATTACTTTTTAAATATTTTTGAATAAAAATAAGCAAATCTAAACTTTGAAACAATAAGAAATTCAATATATGAAAAATTGATATTAATTTCTAATTAGTTAAAATATAATATAATAAAAACCATTTAAGACTTTAAAAGCTATAATATTGTGCCTTCAAAAGGAACTAATAAAATAAATGTGATAAATGTAGATTTTACTATACTATAAAATAATGTGAATAAAAGCATTAATAAATTGGCTTGTTAATATTTTTTATCAATTTAATCATATTATTACGGTGAAGGCGTTACCCCTATGGGAAAGGGCTTTGCAGACATTCATGGGACTATGTCAAATTTGACAGCCTAAATGACAGTTTTACTATTTTTAACAATTTTACTTCATTTACTATTTTTAACAATTTTACCTTTCTAATTTTGCATGTTGATTTGTGTTTGCTATTTTTAAATTTTATTTTATATCTTTTGCATGCATTAACCTTTAAATATTGGTTACTAACACTATAATTTCATTCTTCAGGCTCTCCAAGTTCCAGTCAATCCCCTGCGTTAAATTGAATTCTGTAGGTATGCATTTAAATTCTTTTGTAAGCAAGTTTCAATGGCTTCTTGTACAGTAGCAATTTTTGCCTTATACACTAAATTAAGTTTTGTTTTATTTTGTTTATAGTCTTCTCGTGACCTATTAGTTGTTTAAGAAAGCATTATTATAATGAGCAAATCTTTATTTCTTTTTTAAGTTTATTGTTATTCCCTCAAAACATAGGTTGTTAATCCCGAGGAAGAATCATGGTTCTAGCCGACAATATTTTATTTAATCCATTTGGTCCCAGGCCTCATCTGTACGTGCTCTGAACTACATAAACAAGCTATTCACATAATTAAAAAGGAGTGGGATCTTCTCCCAAGATTTGAAGTGCTAACATCTATGTCCCTATCCTTTTATCATAGAGCTCAATCTAACATTTAACATCTACCTTAAGTGGGTTTGTACATCAAGATGCATCTCAATTGGGTTCTTAGCATCCACCTTAAATGGGTTTACACTTACAGATGAATCTTATCTGGTTTCTGATTTAGACTCTCAGTGGTTCTCATTCTTTGTATTTGGTTGTTTTAGCTCTTGGTCTATCTGCTGCTTGGTAACAACGACCAACTCTTCACTAGGAGTCTGCTGAAGGAATTTTGTACGAATTTCCAATTGACAAATCTTCTCTCAACTTTAACATATCCCTTGTTCGATTGGGCATGGTGCAAGCAATTGCATCGTTATTTCAAAATTCTTTGTGTTCTTTATGACTTTCCAGATCCCCCTCCTAGCCTGTAACTCGCATGTTTCAGCGTTGTTCACCGTTATTTGTAAGTTCTTTCAGATTAAGTTATTTGGGTGGTCTAATAATTGTTTTAGCATGTCACACTTGTTCATGCTCTTTAGAAAACAGAACATTACATGTGTTTTGTTTGGTTATCTGTAGTTTTAACATAATTTTTTTGGCTCTATATGTTTGCACATTGCTTACATAGCATTGTTTTTGGCTCTAAGACTTAGTACCCTTGAATCAGATGTGCAATTCAGTTATCAACTTATCGTTGTCTTTAAGTCTGAGGTCCTTGTGGATGGGTCAGGTTACGCCCTCAAGGCAAGTAGCTAGATTGTAGCACAGGTACATTTAAATCTTGAGAACCACTTGCCCTTACAGTTCACAATCCTCTGCCACTTGTTTTATTTATTTCAATTTCCATTTCAGTCTTCAAGTTGCAACTTGTTTTAATGGACAATACAATCACATAGGTCAATTAAACAGAAGAAATCTTAGTCATCTTATACTTCTTATTGTATCGATTATGCTAATAACCTTAAGATATTACCCATTTATTACATTAGAATTTGAGGATTCTAATAAATACATATTTAATCAACTTACATATTACATAATGTTACAATAAATATTTAAATAAAGATTACATCATAACATAAGTAAATAAAGAAATACTTACATAAAATAAATAACACATGTGACACAATATTTATAGTGGAAACCCTCAATAGGGTAAAAATCACTTTGAAAATAACATGTTACTTGAGAGAACTTATTTTACATCTAGTAAGATCACCTCCTCCTTTGAAACTCTATTTATCAAGGGTAAAACCAAATCACTTGATTTTCACACCTTTGATATATTTCCCGAATATATCAAATGAGGACCTAAAGTCCTTTTTATATAAGGTGATCGGGTATGTCTCCCGACCCACATTTTAACCTAAAATGGTTGACACATACACCTAGGTTTATAATATTTAATATTAGAAATATAATCATTTTTATGATATTAAATATTTAACCTAAAGTATATACCTAGGTTAGCATATTTAATAATAAAATATAAATATAAATATTATTAAATATTAACCTATATAATAGTGATAGACCCATATACATTAAGGGTTTGTCGGACCACTTAATCATTATGTTCCAACACTCCCCCTTAATGTTAAGTGCATAACATAAAATATGTCAATAGATTACCTATCTCGTGGTACACTACATGATTTACAATCCTTAAACCATAAAGGTTTTAGGCTAGCATATCGGTTGAAGGAATTATAACACCTTCATCATACTCAATTTACCTTTTGGTACAAAAGGATTTGGAATCTCAAATATCATCCCATGATCAGTGGCTAAGTATGATTTGTGAGTTTTACATGTTCTCACAGGTTCTCATAAAAGGTTATTGAACCCAAGCATATAGGAGTCTTTTACAACCAAGGACCTCCTTAACAATATGCTTGTACTGGATGTTTACCAATAAACTCAATAGCACTAAAGAGTTTACTAAAGACCATCTTTAAGATATTTCTACACTTCTTTCTAAAAAAGAAGTCGAGGAGGTATACATGCCCGAAGGTCTTTTTACAAAAACCAAGTTCCATTAGGAGGTGACATTGTCATGCACACTCCCTCAATGGAAACTCCGACAATCCAAGTTTTTCACGAAAGTGACAAAACTTTACAAAGACTCAAGGACTTTGTAAATATGTCAAAGAACATGCTCTTCAGTCAACATGAACTTGAGATTTATCTCATCACTTTGAACCTTCTCACAGGTGAAGCGTATATGTATCTCAATGTTCTTTGTCCTCTGATGTTGAATTGGATTCTTAATCAAGAGTAATACAACTTTGACCACCACATAAAAGATAAATACTTCCTTTAGCTTCCGTGTGTATCTCTACTAACATTGTTGCAACCACATGGCTTTTTACTTCTTCCATTGTACTTCTCTGCCTCGGTAGAAAAAAAATGGAGACAGATTGATTGTATTTGTTATTCCAGTAATGGTTTCTACAACAAAAACTTGGACACATATCCAATATATTTTATAACATAGCATCAATATGGTTAGAATCACAAAATCCATATAAGATAGCATTTTCATTATTATTATAATGCAACCCATAATTGATTGTTCCTTTCAAATATCTAAAATTTCTTTTTACAAGATTCTAATGATCTCTTAAAAATTCTTGCATAAACCTTGAAGTAATTCCTTTTGTATAGAAACTATTTTATCTATTTATAGTTAGATAAATCAAACTATCAACTAACAATGTATATAAAAATAGGATGAACATTTTTCATATGCGGATTTATGATCAATATTTATTCTAACTTCTATTGAAGTAGAAAATGATTTAAAATCAATCATAAGAAACTTTTTCAATACAATGGTTGCATATTGTGTTTTGAAAAATAACAATAGAATGAAATACAATCATACAAATAACATGATGTGAAAAACCTAACTCATTTATTTCAAAGAACTGTTTGATTTCTTGTTAATCCTATGAATTAAATCATAATTGTCACCAAACATAAACAAATCATCAACATATATACATATAATGATAATATGTGAGCCTTATTGCTTGATAAATATATCATTATTAGAAGAATAATTAACAAAACCTAACAGTTTAAAGAAGGAAATAATTTTCACATACCAAGCTCTAAGAACTTGTTTTAAACCATACAAGGATTTCTCAACTTACAAACATAGTTTTCTTTACCAGTTTCTTCAAATCCTTTAGGTCGAAACATGTAAATTCATTTTTTTAAATCGCAATTCAAAAAAGTATTTTTCTTATCCATTTGGTGGATTTCCCACCTAAATTGAAAGCGATTGCAAATAAGGCCCTAACAAAAGTATTCATTTTAGCTACGAAAAATGTCTCAACATAATCAATACCAAGTTTCTGAGTGAAACCTCTAGAATAAATCTAGCTTTATGTTTGTTAATACTACTATCACCATTATATTTTACTTTGTATATCCACCTAGACCCTATAATACTTCACGGCTCAGGGTCATACAAGGTAATTAATGTATGGTACATATGATGGTTTCTAGTCATTTTCCTAAGGTTAATAGGATTTGAGTTTTCTAACATAGATTGAGCCCAATTTAATTTCTTATCTAGGAAGATAGAGTTTCAAAAACATTTATAGCATCAAAACATCATCATGACCATTTAGTAAATCATAATCAAAACCATCATTTAGAAGTATTTAATGAAGTAATTTCAAGAGAAGAAGACAACACATGTAAACCTTTCACTAGATTATATCTATACATTTCATATAAGTTTTGATAATTAACATGTCCTAACCTTTCATGCCATAATTATGAATTATTCAAACTCGAGATATAAAATAAGATGCGAAGAGAAATCATCAAAAGTATATATATCATTTCTTTGAATTTCTTCAATTATTATACTCTCATTACTATCATTGATATACCAAGTATCCTTCATGCATAGATTTTAGTTATGTGCATACCTCTTTCGGATGTTCGATATCACCAATGTGTAGAAGGTACTCATCATTCACATTACATTGAAAGAACATCTTACATTCGTTGCAAGAATGCATTCATGTTATCTACAGTTGTTTGACGACCGATGGGAGTAACCTCAGATCTAGAAACAATCGTCCAGAGTTTCCTCGTCATAAATTTTATTTTGACTCAAATGTTGTAGTTGGTTTCATTCAAGATCTGGGTTTTGTCAAGACAGAAATAGTTAGACCTCATTATTTTCTTAAATCTGTAAAACACACCCCATTATAATATACAATGTACCACATAATTAGATACATAAAAAATAACACTTTTAATAGAATCGGATCTAAATTTTACAGATCTAAAAAAACTATTTGATCATAACTAATTATGTCATTACAATGTATACTAATTAACCTTCATGATCAAAATAATAACTTTGCATTATAAAGGGCTCTATATTATACCCTAGATTTACATAAAAATATTTCGACCATATAAAACTTAATAAGACACCCCTAAGAATGCATAACTTCAAATTTTTGAAAAAAAAATATAGAAAAAAATCTGGGTAGCTTAAATTTGACGTCTAAATGACCATCATAATGGCTTTTTTGTCAGCGTGACGATCATTTGACCGTCCAATTTTAACACAGTTAAAATTTTTGGAACCTACGAGCTTAAATTTGACGTCTAAATGACCGTCATATTGTCTTATGTTTGGCCTACCATGACGGTCATTTGATCGCCAAATTTAATTAAGCCAAAACTTGTGTATTTCTAGAATGTGAAATTCTAGAATTTTTTCTTCACATAATATTAGGAGGTTATATTTTAACACATTATAATAACTTATTATAATTTATAGAATGAAAATAAAAAATAACATATAGTTCATAAAAATTATAAACTATAGTATATTGTTTTTATATTAAAAACATAACCCTTATTAAAGGGGTTTAAAGGACATTAGTGCAAGTAGATTTATGAAAGTATAGATTAACTCCGCATATTTTACGAGGAGACAAGTAATTTCACCCAACCAATGAAATAAATTGAAATCTCTATTTTCATGAACCTTGTCTCTTCCCTTCATTTACTCTTAATTTTACCCCGCACACATTTAAAAATATGGAAATATTACAAAATATTTTATATAATTACTACAATCTAAAAACTTTTAAAAACTTATGTGGCTATAACTACCAATATTTTAATAAATATTTACCACACTTCACGTGGGCCACCAATAAACTAGCCATTTTTTTAATTCTTCATTTATACTTGAGAGTTCTACATTTATACCTGAGATATTATCTCATTTTATTCTCCACTCCCACTCTTATATAAAAGAAAACCTTTAAATAGGTTTATTTATATAGTTTTTATAAACTATAAGATATAAATGAATGGGGTCGCCCCTTTACATGGATAATATAAATGGTTAGGGACACATGTTAGATTTTATTTAATAAGTATTAAGATTTAAAAAGTAATTCATTCATGGCCAAGAAATAAACACGGACCCTCTTACTAAAAAAGGTAAGCACTTTATTTTTTTTTAAACATATATAAACCAAATCTAATAAAATTTATATTTTAAGCGGTTTAAAATAACCATATATATAAAATATGATTCAAACTTAGGTTTGTTTCTTTTTTAAAAACTATATATGCTTAGATTATAAGTTAAGTTTAAATATGATTTAAACTTAAACTTAGAATATATGCCTAGATTTTAAATTAAATCCTTTTAGAGGGGACCAAAGAACATGGGTATGAATTTATCTTCGAAATATTTAACCTACAAACATTTGAAGTTATAGAAAACATGAAAATTATTTCATATAGTGATAAATCCTTTCTTTTTATGTATGTGACTTTCACGCAGGTAAATATTTGAAGCCCCTTTCACTGTGTACACATCAATCTCCAAACATTAATTCTATATAATTTACAAAATATAAATGAAATTAAGAATCATATCATATTATATCTCCCCAAAAAAATTAGGGATTTAAAATTGAAAAACCTTAAAAAATTATCGAGAGTTTAATTGCGAAATGTAATGTCAAAATAAATTGGGAAAAAAGACAGTATTTATAGTGGAAAACTTCAATATGACCACTTTGAAAATAACTTTTTACTTGAGAGAACTTATTTTACATCCAATAAGATCACCTCCTCCTTTGAAACCCTATTTACCAAAGGTAAAACTAAATCACTTGGTTTGCACATCTTTTATATATTTCCCTAATATATCAAATGAGAACCTAAAGTCCTTTTTATATAAGGTGATCGTGTATGTCTCCCGACCCACCTTTTCACCTAAAATGGTTGACACATATACCTAGGTTTATAATATTTAATATTAGAAATATAATCATTTCATGATATTAAATATTTAACCTAAAGTATATACCTAGGTTAGCATATTTAATAATAGAAATATAAATATAAATATTATTAAATATTAACATATATAATAGTGATGGACCCATATACATTAAGGGTTGGCCAAACCACTTAATCATTATGTTCCAACATATTCTTCATGCCAACATGTGCCTAACAGAGATGGCCATCATATTTTAACCTTAGATCACTATTCGAATAAGAAGCAATTCTACTTAATGTAGTGTGATGATAAATTCAAACTTAAGTTACCGCCATTACTAAAATGTGACAGGGTACAGAAGTTAAACAATCAGGCCTTCCACTTACAAAGTGGTGTCTCCATTTTGCCACCAAACATTGTTATTGAGAATATCAAAAGTTCCTTATATATCGCTTATAAGGGGATTTGAGAAGGTGGCTTATTGAGAAATATTCCCAAATTCTTGTTATGATCTCGACATCGACTCATAACAGGATATCCATTGCACAACTACTGGCTTATATAACAATCGATCAAGATACGATTACCGACTCCAGGACTTAGTAATGAGTTTTTAATGGTACCAACACCACCCAAAGTAGGTTAAGGTTGTATATCAACACATCCCAGATAAACATAGTTCTCTTCAATGAAAGGTTATGTATTGTTCAGTAAACATCAAGACATGTACAAATTCCTAGGTCTTTTCATGCTCCTTAAGAAAATTTGTCTATTTAGCACTTGCAAGAAATGCAAAATTCCTTCTCAGTACCGCATACCTAATAATTCAAGGGCCCAACTCAACATATAATAGTCAAGGTATTCAATGGTGCATTCTTGAATTCATCATCTATCACAGCCTAACAGTAACTCACCAAAAGATGAGAGTGCAGTTTGAGCACAAGGGTAATTCATATTTAAGTAAACATATAGACCTTGCAACTCCAATAACCTCAATCCATCCAATCTCAACCATGTCACAAGTTCAAGTTTCAAATTTCAAGTCCGTTGTAGACTTATTACAGTAGAATCTAGAGGGTAAACATTACGTATTGTACAGTAATCAAATCCATTCTCCAATCCTAATGATTAATTTTAACCAAGCAACCCTAATGTAACAACTAGGGTCTAATTCAATGATGAAAAAGGTATCTCCTGGATGAATATAGACAATCCCATTAAATCCCCAGATTCTTAGAACATACTATTATTATTGAACGAAAATTCATCCATCATATCTCTACATTCATATGGTACTTTGATATTCTTCACTTATATTTTGCTTTCGTTGTTTAGTGTCCATGAGCACATTCACATAGTGGCTTGGATGTTATGTTGAATAGTTTGTTTTATGTCTTCTCTTTGCTATGGGACATCTAACAACTTGCAATTAGTAGAGCAATTATATTTGAATTCTTGTTAGTGTTTGTATTCTTGGTTTTCTTTTCTTTACAGTAAAAAAATTAATTGTCATTGTCTTTTAGATGCCATTCTTATGTGTATATTGAAATAATTTTTTAACCATTTGCATACAAAATATCAAAAGACTTCACCCTTTCTCAATATTTTCCAACAAATCCTATCAAATACTATGATTTTCAGTGTTGTTCCAGTCGTTGATTTTAGGCATGTTTTGTTCAAGATTTTAATGGCATTATAATTTATTGAAACATATCAATGTCATGGGCCTTTGAAATAAAACCATTCCAAAATATTATTTGTCCAGAAGCTCCAAAAAGTCCTTATCCTTGTTGTATGACTTTGAATAATCTCAAAAGGTGAAACATTTCCCCTATTGCCTTCATACAAGAGTATGAGTCTTTGGCAAGTTGGATGTTTGATTGGTTATGAGGTTTGGAATTATGCATTAAGGGTTGTTTAAATGTTAACCTGTACTCATGCCTTTTTAAACCATTTGGAAACATCCTTCTCATGTTCCTTAATAAATCTTTCAATGTAGGATGGTTCTAAGGTCTTTAGGATGCAAGTGCAACTATAGTGCTATGGGGTGTGCGTAGTGCTCCCAAATACTTCATTTTATTGTGTATTAAAGCCATATTGCTTAATAAAATATGTTATTACTCTGACCTGCCCTGTGTTATCTCATTGTTTTAACCTATCTAAACATAACAAACTAGAAAATAGTTATGCATCAATGTCGTTGATTTGGACCGACAATCAAAATAAAGTTGCAAAGGAATTTTTTAGAAAAAATCTCCTTTGCCACAACGTTTGAACATTATCAATGCTTTTTGTATTAGTTATCATGGCTTTGTCAAAACTTCAAGAAAAACATTTAATATCTTGCCGAGAATTGTTCGGATTTTGAATCAACGATCGAACAATACTAATACGATGTTTCCAGATAGTCCATATCATCAATTATAATTTGATTTCCATATAGATGGATAATTTATCCAGAAGTTTTCTCCTTGTTTAATCTTCTTGATTCAAACAAAAACATATGAACAATGGGTTAATTATATTCCATATATATATATATATATATATATATATATATATATATAAATACTGCATCGGTATATTTTGCATGATAAGTGTTTCGATAGTGTCGTTTGCAGGGTATTTAGTTTCTCTTGTTTATCTTTTCACATCATTGGATCAATATTTTGTCTTACTTTAACTCTTGTGGAAGATTGCGTCATTGATCTCAAATCGACTCGGTTGGGTGAAGATCTTCATGTGGGAAGTCTCAAACTTATCACAATAAGTTTTTGAAATTTGGTAAAAACAGTCAGTTAAAATCATTGAGCTCTATATTTTACATAGACTATTGGTATTCAATTCCTCTTCCAAATAAGAGATGCTTTCATTATTTTTATGGGGCCCAATACTATTAATGGAGTGAGGGAAGACATTAAGAGCGGTAGTATGTATGAAGTGAGGGAAGGCATTAAGAGTACATACATAACTGATGTAATCAATTCTATTAGCAACTCCTCTACCAACAATTCAAATTTTTTATCAATTTATAATCTCTTCAAAAATAGGGTTGTTTTTTATGTAACTAATTGAATAAGTATAGATATATTTAGTTATACAAATATCTATATATAACTAATGTCAACACTAAAAAAATCATTTTGATTCCACCAAAGCAAAACACATAAAAGTTACAACACTTATATACAAATATCTATATATATTTCATATGCTCTTTAAATTTTTTGGAAGCCCCTTGTGAACTTTTGGAAGGCACATCAGTTGAATATGGACCTCTTAATTGTTTGTCTAAGTCTTCTTTGTCAAGGAACTCATCTTTCATGCTCTAATATAAAATCACAAACTATAATATGATGTCAGAGTAAGTCTTGAGTTAAAACTATTTGAGAAGTTGTATTGCTATAAAGACATGAACATCATCTATTTTTCCAAATCCACTAAATGATTGATTATCTGCTTATAAGTTTCAAATATGGCATTCTTGGATATTTTATCCAAATTACACATAATCCATGCTCTAAGATCAAATTTGTTAAATGGTAAAAATTGTCATGCATACAAAGCATATAGTTTTCTATCTCACAATTATTATGCACTAAATGATGAAGATTATTGCTTCTATATGTTATCACTATTAAATTTGGTCTACATCTCTATTTCCTTAATTTCTTGAGGTCAATTGATTACCACATACATTTAGTTTTATTAACTTCTTCTTTCACTTTTTTGTAGGATATTTGTGATTCTCTTTCTCTCACGGTAAAGAAGAGAGTGTTGTCTCTAAACGAACTTTAGGTGGGTTTCAATATTGATTGAAGTATTTATTCATTTGTTCTGTTTATTGCATGTTATGGACTAAAAAATTATTGTAGAGTGCTTTCATGTTATTTTCTTTTGATTGTTACATTTATATTTATAGTTGACTCCAATCCTTTTTCCGAAGTGACATGTGGGGCATGTGCCTTCATCAATGACAAGATTCATTATGTGTTGAGGGCTCATTCCCAATGAGGCCATTTCGAAGCGTCCCAAGTTGGACGTTAGACTGATCATTGACAAGGATTTTTAAGTTCCCATCATACCTAAGAACATCTTCTAGACTAACATACTTCTTTTCCCTCTCTAGTTTAATATGATGCAGACTAGAAACACAATTCCCCTCCCTACAACAAGGATTGACATTAACTACACCTCACTTGCAGAGGGAAGAAGAGTTTAAACGTCTTCAATGTGTTGTTAATGTTTTGCATTGTAGGAAACCAAAACCACCTAAAATAGTGATAGCCAAATGATCAGAGATCACCTCCACCTGATGCCAACATCCCCAATTTTTCTCTCCAAAATCCGAACGATTGGAGATCATTCACGAGGCTTCTGCTTGATTTATGATTCTAACGAAGATGCACTGAAATATGAACCACCCCACAAATTGAGGAGAATGGGAATACCAATCGAGGCATCTGCAACTGACAAAAATACAAGAAACGTGCAAAGAAAATTGCACAAGCAAAAAGCAAGAAATTTGATTTTAAAAAATAGCTTGTAGTGGTTAGTTTATAAGTGTTTTCTATAAGTGTTTTTGAAACAAATTGTAACTCATTCCAAATAATTCCATGTATGTATTGTGGTAGTATATATCTCGATAGAGAATCAAACTTTTAAACACATGTTCATTTTTTGTTATCCAACAACTATGCATTCCTAATTTCTTTATCATTGTATCTCCATACAAATACCTATAGTTTTCTCACTTCAAGTGTACATATTGTTCTTATTGTTTTCCATTCTATTTGCTTAACATAATAATCTGTAATTCATTTCAAATAAATGCATGTATATATTGTGGCGGAACATATGGAACACATAATCTAACTTTTCAACATACGTGTTCAATTTTTCCTTTATACAATTGCTTGCTACTTTATGTAAACCAACACAAAAATTTTTAATGTGTTCTTCATTATATCTTTCCTTTATACAATTGCTCACTTCTTTATGTAAACCAACAACAACACATTTTTAATGTGTTCCTCATTATATCTACACACAAATACATATAGTTTTAAAATGTCAAGAAAGAATCATGCAATTTTTAGTTATTTTCATGCAAAGCTTTGTACATTATATCACTTTTTTGCATATTGAATTGTTAAAGGGTTAGACTTCATGTTTGCGCTTTTTAGAAAATATAAATGAAAAAGGAAGCAAACTTTAAAGGTTCTCATTGTTTACAAATGCATGCTTTCTGAACACATCCTTCATTTCATGTTTGACTACACTACAAGTTTACATTTTCCACCATACATTTGTAGAACTCCCACTATCTCGAGCATCTTTTAGTTGCCATGGAAATAAATTTGACACACGAAGGCATTTCTCAATTGATTGAGGGCGGTTCCATTATTGACCCCACATTTCAGATACTACACTTGTCCTCCCTAAGGTCCATTCTCAACACGGCTGCCCAACATCGTGTTGACCTTTTAGATGGGATACATTTTCAAACAACACTTCTACCCTCCAAATTTGCAAGTCCGTGTAACTAAAAAATCAATACAAGAAGGCTCCATTGTGTGCTTACACAAATCCCATATTAGAATGATCAAAAGTGAATTGTAAGCTTCATCTCCTTACTCGATTACCAATGTATATAAACTCCCTATATTAATTATAATTTCTTTATGTTTGTTTTTTTCATCTATTGCTCAATTCTAATTCTATCATGATTTTCTTTTCCACTTGCAGGATTGTTCTTATCATTGAAATGGATGTTGTTGTCGAAAAACATTTGATAATCGGTGCTCCAACCCGACTACCAACAAATTCTCTCCAAGACAGTCAGTTTCCTCAAACAGATGCAAGTTCCAATCAGGTTAACAAATATTTTGCAAGAACACCAACTAAAATAAGTGGATTGAATACATCTATGTGCATGTGGTCCGTAGAGGGTCGTGCCCTAGCAAAAACAACCCTTCGCCAATATCACAATGCAAGGGGAGATGGTTTCTATGTTTGGGTTTGATTTTTGGATCAGGAAGGAGGGGAAATCCACATCACCTATTTCAATGAGGCCATGGAAGCATTCTATGAGCAGATTGAAAATGGGAAGCTATATACAATTTCCAATGGGAGGATTGTGAGGATTGTTGATGCAAAGCTATGTTACAACCATTTGAACAATGCTTTGGAGATTTTCCTGCAACCTTCCTCAACCATATCTCCACTCATAGAAAATGAGGATACAATACCTTCCCATCACTTTCACTTCACCAAAATCAAGGACATACCTGCAAGCGTTGAAGGTTCTACAGTTGATTTGATTGGCATTGTTCTTACGATGTCACCATGCTCAACAATTCATCGGCATGACAAGTCTGAAACAAAGAGAAGAACACTACAATTAAAGGACATGTCGGGATTCAATGTAAGTGTCACATTGTGGGGACAACACTTAGATGAGATAAGAAAAGAACTTGAAGACATGCTTTCTATACCACCTCTTCCGGTCCTTGCCTTGAAAGTTGCTCGCGTCTCCAGTTTCAATGGAAGCTCAGTTGACATTGTTTCAAGAACCAAATGTTACGTCAACCCTCTAATTTCATAAACAAATACACTTCATGGTTGGGTTGATTCTAATGACTACTCCCTTCCTGGGCCCCTCTATCACAAGTAAATTTCTGGGCCCTCCAAAAAGCTTGACCTCTATAACAACGATTTCACACGTCGTACAAATGGGGAACACTGAGAGAAATGAATGGGCCATGGTTACTGCAAAAATCACAAATATCAACATGGACAAATTTTTTTACAAGGCATGTCCTCTTCAAAAAGGTGACAAACAATGTAGGAAAAAGGTGAAAGAGAATGGTAATGGTTCATGGTTCTATGTTCGAGTTGCAATGTACAAGTTCAAACTATGATTATAGATATGCACTCAGGATCGATCTAAAGGACCCAACAGGAGAACTCCAATCAGTTACCACTTTTGATGAGACAATTGAGTCAATCATGGGTGTTGAAGCTAGCGATCTCCACCTATTATCTATAGCAAAGATGCGACTAGTGAAATTACAAGCAATGTCATCGGCAACAAATACTGCTTCACACTTTCCTCGAAAAGAGACATATTGTGGAAACAACATATTGAAATGTGTCATCCTCAGTTCTAAGAAAGTGGATAATAGTGCAACTCCTCCGTAACCTTCTTTACGCAAATACTTCTAATGTATCCGTCCCTTCAAACTTTACACCCTCACCCATCCCATTCTATACTTTGAACTATCACCGCTATGTTTCTTATTTCATATCTATGTTTCACCTTTTTTCCCCTACTTCAAAAGAAAACTTTGTAGTTCCTTATAAACTGACATACTATTGTCACCTACTACTATGTGGATTGTAAGTAATTTTAAGAAAATAAATGCATTTAACTTGCACTTTTATTATGTACGTATTTTCATCCTTGTATAGTATTAGAACGTATTGTATCTTTCCATATAACAAAAATTCTTTTCCTTAGGAAACACATAAAAGTTTTTTATCCTCAAATTGTTACCTCTTATGATTAGTTCCCATTAGAACTCCACATGCATTTCAAATGTATATAGTTTATTGATTCTGACATACTATTGCCTCCTACTACTATGTGGATTGAAAGATCTTTAAAGAAAATAAATGATAATTACTTGCACTTATATTATGTATGTATTTGCATCATTGTATACTATTGGAACGTATTGTATCTTTCCATATAACTAATATTAATTTCCTTAAGCAACAAATGCAGATTTTTAATCCTCAAAATGATACCTCTTACACGTAGTTCCAATTGGAACTCCACATGCATTACAATTGTATATAGTTTATTGTATAAAGTTTTTTTGTATGTCAACAAACAATGCATCGTTCATTACTGACACACAGTTTTTTCCCAACAAGTGGTACTCCATAGGTGTGTCACTTCACAATCATGTCAACTCCTGCAAAATGAGCCCGATGAAGAGAGAACTATGCAAAAAAATAAAGTTCACATAAATTCTTAGCAGAGACGTCACCTAGAGCATAGAACAACACAATCTCAAATATCTATCAACTTACATCGACCAACAACCTACCATTCCCTATCATTCCAAACTTGCCAACAAATACAACTACTAAAGGATTTCCAACCAACATTCTACAAGTAACTTCCATGGAAACAAATTTGCACGACCATACCAATTCCTTCCATGTATGAACCCATATTTGCTAACTACTACCACGCCTCCCCATTTTCTTGTGCCACCACAAGAAACTGTCTCAAGTACCGACTTTGCTTTGGTTCCTCACACATGTACAACCAATTCCTCCTCTCCTTTTCTTTTTTTCACCCTTACAATCCACAATCGACCCAAACAAACACCCCACCCCTTCCCATACACAAGAGACTTCCCATATTTCCACCCTCGTCATAGACTATTGAAGCCCAACGTCGGTTTCACAAAAGAATAGATTTGTTGGCAAACATCCAAACTTGCTCAATCTGTTTGGAAAATTACCTTGGAATTAAAACAATTTCCTTTGAAGGCTTTCCCTCCTGTAGCAGATGCAAATCTGAAAAACACGGCCATCGCTTCTCTTCGTGGAACAACATGGACCTTGAAAAGCAACCTACCATTCTTGCATCTTTAACCCAAATCGAGGAGATGCTTATCGCACGAGTCAATCCATTACTGCAGGTCACCCAAGTACATGGAGGACAATACAAATACTCAGGACACACCATAAGTTTCCCACAAAACATTACTTCAATAGAAAAAGTACCTACCACACCGCCTTGGAGATTTGGACATAGTACTCATACAAAGGGAAGGATATAATTTTAAAAGTATGATTTCTACATCAGTAGATCTCGTGTTTGGGCAGCCTTGCAATATAAAATCCAACACGATCCCTATTACAAAGATGTCTTAATCGACCATGATGCCCTTTCCTCCCTACCATCTGAGTCGTCAAATGTTTCCTCATCTCTTAACACAACCACAGTGGAATTTCCCCAAATGCAAACTACCTCTACATCTCATGGTATTGATGGATCCACATGACTCTGACAAAACGTATGAACACTCATCGTCTTTCATGCCAACACCCCACAATTCAGAACAAAAGAAGAGGAAATTGAACAATTTCTTGCTCAACCACGATGGTAACACCCCATTTACCATGCCATGGCCAGAGCTTGGGCTCTCACCTATAAATGAATACAATACGGAGGGCATGTTCTCAATGGCCTTCCCAACTTTGTTTCCGGTTGGAAAAGCAATGTGGCAACAACCCCACATAAAATAAGTTCCAATGCATGAATATGCTCTTCATTTGATGCGCTACCATGATGGCCACTTCAGTTCCCACCCAAGATTTCACTACTTCCTTCTAAACCTCATAATGCGGCACAAAAGTCAGTCCACAACTACAGTTTTCATGAAACAAAACATCGAATCAGGAATCCCTACAACAATTGGAGATCTGCGAAGACAACTATTGGAATGCCCCAAAGATAACCTCCCGATAGTTTAATGTGGTTTGGATCGAGCCTTCGAGGGACACGTTCATTCTGGGAAAAAAGTAGAAGTGAGCTTTCAGATATGGTGGAACAATTGGGGACACCAACCTTATTCTTCACTCTAAGTGTTGCAGACACTAAATGGCCAAATCTCCACAATATTATGTATGGTGAATGCCCTACTGATCCTCAAGCCGCACAGCGTTGGAGAACACTTAACATTGTCTCAAACCCTCATCGAGTATCAACATACCTACATCACATGATTCACAATATTTTGTGAAGAAATATTGCAGAAGGAACTTGGAGCAGTAGACTATTGGTACAGGTAATAAAATCTACTATTTAATAAGTTTTTTCTAGACTACATAGCTAATATTTATGCTCTCTCATCTCGCAGTATGAATGGCAAACATAGAGGCTCCGCACACGTCCATGGTTTATTGTGGCTCGAGAATGCACCTAAAGTTGACGCAATGGACTGGGAGGATACAACAATTATTGAGGCAACAAAACAATACTTTGATAAGTTCGTGTCTACCTGAAAACCCCCGTCCGGCTTGCAACCGCTTGGATTTTGTTCACAGGTCACTGCTAGATGACCCTTGTTTGCTAAATACAACACAAATACTATCCTCCTCCCCACATGCAGACCTTGAAGAACTTCTTAATCATGTTCAACGCCACACAAAATGTTCAAAACAGACATGCCTGCGTAGAAAGCAATCACAACTACAGTGCAGGTAGTACAACACACCATGGGCCACATAACCTACTTCATCCCTGCTCATTGAAAGTGATGGGAAAATTAAGTACCTCCCTTCGAGAAACGATGATAGACTAAACATACACAATCAAACTATGATATCCATATGGAGAGCAAATGTTGATTTCCAACCGGTACTTTCCCGCCATGCAATTCTGAAGTATATTGCAAAATATGCTTCAAAAGCAGAGCAACGTTCAGAAACCTATCACCAAATGCTATCCAGATTTTCAAGAGATGCGACGACACGGATTCTCCAGCACACATTGTGATTCAAAAATGCTCACAGAGAGCATTGTTGAACATGACATAAGTGCACAAGAAACATGCCACATGCTGCAAAAATTGCCACTTGTTATGTGCAATCGTTCGTTTGTATCATTAAATGTTGGCAAAAAAATCTTGAGACGTGTCATTGAAAGTGAGCCGATGTACAAGAAACAACCACTTTCTTGGATGCATATAGAGTTCACCCTGCAACCATGGAACACCTACCACTTATTCAGGTTGCTCGAGATTGGAGCTACAACAGAACCATAAAGGAGATAAATGGAAACTACGATCGACTAAAGCAATTGTTCGGTCCACCCAAGATTTGTGGAGGTCCCAACTCAGGATTCAACGTCATATGACCTTTTCTATGTTGGTCAAAACTCCTTTTATACAAGCCTTTCAGAAATATTACCTCCGAATTTGGCTCAAGCCCACATGACATCAACGACACTTGGGACATGTTCAAACACAACTACAGACCATGGCATGTTTTACGCACTACCGCAAACACAAGACATGATACAGATGTTAGTTCTGACTCTGAGGTCGAATGCAGTATTCAACACGAACCATTGCAAGAATGGCAGGTCTTCACACAACTTCATCCGAGAAACAACACGGGTCTTGACAGTCTTGAAATGTTGGGGAAACGAGATTTTGACATACACAATAATTGGAACATACATGGTGTTACACATGATTTGCAGATAATTGGTTCATCATTCATCGAGAGAGAAAAGGAAGACACAAACACAAATAACACCAACATGCAAGCCACACCACCATCTACCACACTACCTTTGTCTTCAGAACAACAACTAGCTCTTGATACCATACTACACCATTCAACAAACAAAACACTTCTACCTCCATTAAGATTGATAATTCAAGGAACAACTGGCACAGAAAATCATTTCTGATAAATAAAATCTAGAATTCATTTACAACAACATCAACCACATCTCCCTCGCCTCTCCTTCTACTCGCCCCTACCGGTGTTTCAACATTCAACATCTCACACCCACAATCCATACAACCCTCATATTCCAATCAAAGAATTAAAACCCCTTGAAGGCCAAACATTATCATATTTTCAAGAGTCACTAAAACATATAGAATATGTTCTTATTGATGAAATGAGTTTCATCGGCCCAAAGTTGCTAGGAAAAATTGACAATAGGCTACGTGAGGCTTTCCCACACTCAAAAACATCTAAATTTGGAAACAATCAGTCATCCTCCTCGCGACCTCGGGCAATTACCACCAGTTATGGACATAGTCCTCTTTATGCAAGTAAATCCTATGGAGCCACCCTTTGGAAGGGATTTCATTCTTCCATTACATTGCAAACTATATTTCAGCAACAAGGAACAACCAATGCACAAGTTTCATTCCAAAATTTACTACTCAACATGCGAGATTCAACCCCTCTTATTGAGGACTAGGAACTCCTAATGTCTCACACAAACACACACCTAACTCAACAAGAGCTCAAAATTTTAAGGACACACCACATTTGTTTGCAAAAAATGACCTCGTGGACTCCCACAACCTTCAGATGCTGAAGGCATTGAACGTTCGATCGCCCAATCCATTTTAAAGTAACATGTGGGGCTAGACCAATATATGTTGATGATGATCAATTAGAGCACAAAGTTCTATTGTGTAAACAACAAAAAAATCATGCTTATTGCAAATTTATGGGTTGACACAGCCTCGTAAATGGTGCTACAGAACAATCACCGACATTGTCTACGACGCATCAATGCCACCACCAACATTACCTTTATTTGTTGTCAAATTTGATAGATACAACGGCCCATGTTGGGATCCCTCCAACCCATTACATATTTTGATACCCCTTTTTCGAGAGGGAATCGAAGACAATTGCCGCTTAAAATGGCCTGGGCATTAACTATCCACAAGTCCTAGGGACTTACTATGCATAGAGCAACTATTGACATTGGAACCAATGAAAGGCAAGGTCTGACATTCACAACTTTCTCCAGAGTTCCTCACTTGCAAATCTACACATTTCACCTCCTTTTTCATTTGAAAGGTACTCAAAAATGGCACACGTAACAACACTTGGAGCAAGAAGAAAGGAGGAAGCAAGACTACTATCACTCAACCCTTTATAAATACTACTCTCTACTTTGATAGCAACTCCACTACTACTTTACTCAACACTTCTATTATAGACGACATTTCCGTTAAGGGGGCACAAATGTACTCATGTTTACTGGAAATAAAATTGCCTCAAAAAGCTACCATTCATGGTATAATTATTCTCATGTTAAAGTTCAAATAAAATAGTCCGCAAAAATATACCACTCATGATATGAAATTTGAAAATGTATATGTACAAATTTGTAAAAGTTTGAAATGAAGAGATAAAACCTTTAAATGAAGTGGTTCATCAATATATCTACAATTACAAAATTACACTTTTCAACATACATGTTCGATTTTTCCTTTTATTGTTGCCCATTTCTTTATGTTAACCAACAACACATTTTTAATGTCTTCATCTACACACAAATACCTACAATTTTAAAATGTTAAGAAAGAACCATGCAATTTATAGTTGTTTCCATCGAAAGCTTTGTACATTTAATAGAAAATCAGTATTGTCAATCACACCCCTTACAAAATTAGTAACTGTCTTTCAAAATGTAATAACATATACCGTTCAGCATTCACAGTGCATTGTATACATGCGATTACTACTAGTTAAAATATTTTAGTTAGTCACATCTTTATTTATTACTTAAAATGATTTGCAAATAGTACATTCTCATAAAGAAATCACAATTTTCTATAGTACCCTTCAAACTTTAGGCCCACAATTTATTAGTTGCAAACAACTCGTGTGAAGTCGTTTTCATATTTTCATTTGTTGCAAGACTCGTCTTAATATCTACTTACATTGAAGCCCCACATTTGCAACACTATGCCGCCCTTGTTACAGAAGCAATTTAAATCCTCCAAACAGAAACCATATCATAACAATCGTAATTGGCTAATAAACCTGATCCCTTGATCTTGGAGAAGCTGACAGCACATCGTAACTGCAAAGCAACACTTTCTTTAAAAATTGAACAAGACAGTATATTTGACACAACAAACAAAACCAGAAAGTATTTCTACTATGCTTACAACAATGATTTTGTAGCTAGCATCCAGACCCAAAGTTCAAATGAAATTAGGACTTGATAAAACCTAGCTACCTCAACAGAAAGGATGTCGGGTTGTCATCCATAAACGTTAAAACTTCCAAACCAAAAATTTTAAGGTCCAGTAAGGTCCAGTCAACTGTAAAGCACCTGCCAAAATCATCGGAGTACCAAAAGCAATATTCAGTAAATACACGGACCACTCATGGAAAGATCGTGTGCACACAATGAGCTTGGAAAGTATATTATATCATGGAAATAAACATTTATTACGTATTATTGATCACAATAATCACAAGCTTCCATGCCAAATACACAAGGCCTGTTTTTGGAAACCCTTCACAACACAAGTGACATGCATGAATGGTGAGAAACAAATGGCCGGACGACAATTCAGTGTGTTTCGAGAATATCTAAATTACATATCTACTACCTCTGAACACTTCTCTACTAAGGGCTTGGAATGAAAGCAACTTCTACCTGTGTGCTTGTATCCTTTCGAGGATTACAGTTCCAATTAACATCATCTTTGCTCAATCTTCTAATCATTCATTACTAGAAAATGTTTGTCACAAACGCGTTGTGCCTTTTGATTTAACTTGTAGGAATACAATTGAAATGTCAGTGTATAAAATCAATGAGAAGCACTGTTCCAGGCTTTAAGCCAGAAACATGGCACTATTACAAGAATCCTGGATGACACCAGTAAAATGAACAATCTGGCCTGAAAATTTTATGAGCACGGAAATGCCAACATTTTAAGAGAAGCATAGATGTCTCCTGTTCAAATTTTTCCATGATTGCGCATGGAAGATCAAATTATGTACAGCCGATATATCCCTTCACAAGTAAATAAAAGATAGGTCAAACAAAACAAAATCCAATCAGCAAAACGATCTCAGCATAAAGTTGGCCACAAATATCTCCATGTCCAGGCATTGCACAGCTTGTGAAGTGTTGATTAACCCTGACGCATGTCTGAAGATGAGAAGGAAAGTCTCTGGTCAGTCACTCTGCTATTCTCACATAGATTTTATAAACTATCTAAAAACGTAGACCATATTCCCAATAACAAAGCCATAATAGAAGCTTACCATTGTTGACCTTCCTAAATTCAGTTAAGACTGGATATATATTCTCAAAGGCTGTGTATGTCTCATCCCTTACCTACATATGTGGAGGACAAGCTAAAAGTCAAGTTTTTATTTCAAAATGAGAATGAGAAAACAGAATACTACAACACAAGAATCAAAAGATGTAATAAGTTGAGGTAAAGGCACCTTTGCTCCAGTAAGGACAATCTTTCCAGAAACAAAAATGAGAAGAACAATTTTAGGTTGTTTCATCCGATAAATCAAGCCGGGAACAATTCTGGCTCATACTGTAGAAGGAAACATAAAATATCAATACAGCTGTGTAGCATCAAGATAGAGACAAATTTACTGACAAGTGCCCACACAACTTACACTTGAAAAAGCACCATGCGAATATGCAAGCCCTTCCAATCTTATAGGAAATTTCACATCACAGGATCCCACAATATTCTGGATCTTAAAGTCCTGCATATCAGCACCATTTAGATCCTAGCACTGTAACAAATGTCAAATAAAATGCACGCTTCAAATGATTATGTTGTTGATGGAAGCGGATCAAATCCTTTGCGGGTATTACCTTGAAATGAGCAGGAAACCCTAGCTTTTGGATAGTTCGAGCATACTGCAACACAACACACCTAATGTCAGCACCAGCTAATCTAAACATGGTATTATAATAATTCTAAATGTGTGCAAACTAAACTCCAAAATGTTCCTAAGATGGCCAAAAACTTAGCCACAATAGAAAATCAACTTCAAAATTTCCTTAGTATTTTTTATATCCATACTTGAAATACTTTCATAAGGTCTTACAGAGACTCTCAAATAAAAGTTGTGCATTACATGCAACATTCATGTGACATGCCAAAAAAAAGTGATATAGCCTAGTTGCAAACATAATTCAGAAAAAGTTAATGAATTGTTTTCTTGCCTTTCTTGCAGCAAGCTTTGATTGTTGCTCACTCTTTGCACCTGTGCAGACCTACAGATCAAGAAGAAGAAAACAGAAAGATTTTGTCACATATGACAAAATTATTAAATATTGAGTAACATTAATCATTGCATTAATTAATCTTGTGAAACCCCTAAAATAAAGATCAACCAGTCAGTTATTCAGCCAGCAAAGTATACGATGGCAACTATCAACAACGTAGCAGAGTCGGCTGATAAGAAGCAACAACCATGCCCAGTAATTTGTTTGAAAAACAAGTGTTTTTATCGGTTAATTGCCCTTTGTTACTCAGGACACATACCCACCTTTGACTGTTTACAAAGCAACCAGTATTTAAAAGCAGTCTGTCACTCAAACGACCTTTATCCAGCCATTTATAAATTTGTTGGGTGATCTGGAATTGTGGCTTCGCTACTTGATCACACAAGCACAACCAAGTTGATGTTTGCACAGTAAATGTTAAAAACCAATGTGTAAGAGGGCTTGTTTAGTGCAGCCTTTTAAATAAGGCAAGCATTTTGAGACTTGTAATATCTGAGGTGCAATAGCAATTTGGTATACTTTAAGCCAATCTAAGCACAATGTATCTATGGTGATTATAGTATTATATCTGAAGATACCAAAAATTACTTATTTTACCATTCTATTAGTCCTTGTGAGAAATTCCTGTATGGGCACCATATCATAAACCCAGCCAGTATGACACAATCTATGTCTCGTAATTTATACAGCCTATGTGATACAAAATCTGCTGACATTTGAAAACGACCACAAATACCCTTTGTCAAAGTCAGATTCCCTGTTCATATAACCATCACCGGATTTACTTGTTCATACCCTTTTCAAACATCCTGCTAAGAAGACAGATAATTCGATTAATTCTTTTTAAATTATCTTGGGAATTAATACCTCAACTAATATAATCCTATGGTTAAATTACAAAATATTTGAATGGCTGTTCTGGCCTGTTTATGATGTTGAACAGTGATAATACTACTGCAGACCTGTCATATCATTAAAGTGTTTCATCAGTTATCATATTGATCAAAGTAGTGCAATTATACCCCATTTTAAAGGCAAATTTATTGATTATGGTTTCCACTTGTAAGTAAAACCCTGAAATTGGATATGTTTCATTTCTCTGATATTTGCTTCTAATATTTGCATAAGATAACGCGTTTCATATTATCTTTCAATTTTTCAAACCCAACATGCATGCTGTTATTGGTTACCACATCTACTCCACATTAAAAAAACATCCAGAAAAATGCATAATAATCTGTAACAGCAAAACACTTGCATAATAATGAAGAATAAAACCTGAGAAATTCCTGCTTAATTAACAAAATACATTTTACTAAATACATCATTAATAATGTTCCCTATAACATCTCTACAGTATGAATTTAATAGGACAGATGCGCAAACTAAATTTGTACTGCTGCTTCAAAAAGCCACCAATCAAGGAACAGTTAAACAGAATGACCATTTGTCAGATACAAAAACATTTGGCCGCCCATCATGATATAACATGCTGAGCAGGCAAAATTTGACCAGCTCAAAATGTCCACAATGGAATAGGGATCTCCAAGAAAAAGGCACAAAACCAAATGACCAAATAATATTGTAATGTTATGGTTATGACTATCATTTGTATACCCTATTGTCTCTCTGTAGTGATAAAAAGTATAACATGCTAAGTAAGCAAAAATTGACAAGCTCAAAATGTCCACAATGGGATAGGGACCTTCAAGAAGAAGGCAGAACACCAAATGACCAAATAATATTTTAATGTTATGGTTATGACTATCATTTGTACATCACTATCGTATCTCTGTAGTAATAAAAATTAAAAAGCATACAACCCTTGTTTACCCAGTGAGGCAGAAGAATACAAAATTTACATGGAAAAGTTGCCCATAAGTTATGTTATCACGTGGGCAACATAAGATAAAAATTTAAAAAATTAGGTACACTCAATCGCACGTGAACAGCAGATAACTCATTTCTGCTACACTGAAACTTGAAAGTATAAAGAGCAACCAAAATATACACCACCATCACCACAAAGTAGCACACCCACCATCTTCCCAGATGCAAAGATCAAAGCTGTAGTTTTTGGCTCTCTTATTCTCATTATGACGGCTGCAAATCGCTGTCATCAACCAAAAAGAACCAACCTCAAAATCTTTGGAGATATCATGTTGGCTCAAATAAGCATTTAAAATACTTCTCCCAAAATTGTAATCATAATGAAGTGATATACATATCAAAAATGGATGTTTGGAATTCCCCCATGTTCATACATGCAAAGATACCCAATAACACTACATAATGTCCAAGAAGCTTACCTTAGGATTGTACTCGGCATTCCTGGCTTGAAGAGCTATGGCCTTAAGATCCAATTTGCAATCCAAGTTTACAGTTGAGACAATGTTTCTGTGTGTTCATCATTTGAATAAACATGAAAGAAAGACAATTAAAAGGAATACAAGGCAAGGAAACTGAACTTCTAAAGTCTTTTCACTGATTAATATCAGGAACAATATGGCATTAAATTTTAACATCGTCCTTTGTATTTCAAGCACAGGTATAAATTTATGTTTAAAACTTAAAAATAACATCAGAAAATTAGTTTCAGATATGGATCTAATGGGGTAGCCCAATCAAAGCCAGGCAGAAGGACAACAGAGAATGAGAAACTAAAAGAAATTCAATATTGAAAAGCAATAATCACACACTAAGGGTGCAATGAAAATATAATCACTTAATATGCCATTCTAGTCCTGGGGAGGGATGGTCTAAAACAAAGTTGCAAGAAACGCCATAGGGGTCCCTGTTTTGGCCTTTTTTCATCAACCAGAAATGTTGGGATGTTTCCAAAACCTTCCAGACATTTCTAGGTTGATTCCAGCGGTTTCCAGGGAGTTTCAGGGTTGTCTTTTTATTCACAAAAAATGAATATCATATGCATTTCTGAGAATATGTAATATATATTGCACTGCCATATATTGTACAGGATCTGTCACATCGTTTTCTTTTATCAGTTTCCATTTCCAGGTAACTCGAGTCTAAAAGCTACACTAAGAACAGCTTCTAAAACTAAGATACCTGTTCTCCTAGGTATGCAGCAGGACCCTGCCCCAGTACATCCTGGGTGTGGGGTACAGGTCTAGTTCTTCATGGGTTCTGCCTGTATTCGGCCTGAGCAGCCCAAATTCACCCAGGCCCTTCTGCAAAAAAAAGCGAACAAATCCAGGCAAAACCCAAAGCAAAAAACATATTTTTTCATTTATGCTCAAAAATAAACATAAAGTAACAATAAATTATGATAAAAGCATTTTTCAAACCCTAAGAGCTAGGTGAAACACAAAAATGAGTTTCTTATTTCTTAGGCTGGAATATTTATATGCCTACTATGTGGTTAGTGTCACTAATTTCCTATTTATTACGACAAAGGCATTTGACAAATGGGAGGCGCACCCCTTGGCTCTGACAACTGTCAGAACCATCCACGGCAGAAAATGCAGATACATGTCTTATGACGATGTACGAAGAATCAGCGGCCATTGATCGCGTCTCTGCTGTGCATACGTAAGATCCGCAGTAGTTCCCAAAACCCCACCAAATTCCGACTGAAATGCTGGCAAGTCCTTCTTGCCTCCACCTTGGTCCACGGTCCCTTGCCTGGGCTGTCTATATCACGAAACGCCGATCAGGTTTCGAATCTGACCGACTACCACAAGCTCCACGATGCACATAAACCCAAGTTCAAACATGCCGTCTCCGACATTGATGTGACTTCGTTGTTTAGTTCGTCAGACACCTGCAAAGGCTCTCCTCCTATGTTTTCTGGCACGGTTTTTGTTCCTTCTCGACATTACTCCCTTGGAAATTACGACTTTGTTCAAGCTCGAGTTGCCAGACCTGCATCCAGAGAGGAATGCGGAGAGGAAGTGATAATAGTAGAAGGGATAAAGGTGAAGCGGGACAAGCAATTGTGGTTCGACCTGTACATCAGACCCGGCGGACGGGAAGAGAAGATGATGATGAATATGTGGGCTCTTTCATTTACAGAGCACCTCGCCAAAAGCAGCCAAATTCTCATCGGCCAAATCAACTTGTAAAGTGCATTGGCAATTGCTGTTTGAGGCTGGGAATAAGCGACATTATGGATGATTTCGACACACATAAAGAAGATACAAATGTTATTGTGACTTTAGTGCCCAAATTGAACAGCGATCAGGAAACTTGCGCCATAAATGCCTGATCCATAAAACCTCCCATCCCAGACGACAAAGCTGCAGCAGCTTCCTCGGTGACCTCCTTTGTTGTGGTCATAAAACCGCTTTCTATTTAAAATCCTACTACGAGTAGGCAACTCGACGATTTACCTTGCCTTTATATTGCACGCCATCCTCCAGGATTCACAATGAAATTTGATCTGACAGGTTATCCTGCAGCTTCTTTGTCCTTTATAACGGCACAAATTTGAAGCTTCTCACAAAACCCTAATTCTAGGAATTATAGGTTGTAACTCGTAAACTCGCTTAAATTTCTGATGGAATTCAACCTAACAAGTTGTGCAATTTCACCTCTTTGATGAAATTCAACTTGATAAGTTAGCCCTTGCACAGTTTTCTCCCCAAAGTTTTTATAAAACCCTAATTTCAAAATTCAACAAAAATATCATAAAATCGTTAACGTTTCCAGGCGAAATTTAATCTAACAAAGCTATTCTATATTTTTCTACAGAATTTTTTAAATGCAAATGCAGACGCAAAGCTTTTCTTTTTATTTCACATCGTTTATATTATTTATCTCCTCCTCATCCTCTGTCTTTCTTCTGATTTTGCTGTGGGACATACAGAGTTTATATGATTCACGATATACAGTGTGTGTGTGTTTCACGACTTCGGCTGCATGCCTTGAGATTCCGTATTTATATTTTGCAAAGATAAATTAAAGATGCAAAATTTCCCTTACTTTTGTTGCAAAAATGTATTTGAACCTCTATACTCAAATAAAAGAAAGGAAAATGCCTCACCTTTGATTTTTCTATGAATTTGAACTATCATCGTAATAAAACTAAAGCATGCAAATCCTGTCATGACATTTATTTAGACAGTAAAAGTAAGGAATTAAAGATATTTTTCATTTTTCTGTATTTTAAACTCCATTTTGACAATAAAAGCAACCAAATGGTCAAAAAGGCCTGATTGCTGAACACTCGGCCATTCGGCAGCTTAAACAACTTAATATTTTTAAGTCTTACTTACGCTCGAATGTTTGATGACATTCTAAAGATTTGTGAACCTCAGTTTCGCATAAATGTTAAATCGCATACTTGAGATTTGTTACATCGCAACCATTTCCTTCTATTTCTGCTATTCCTCGCGATAGTCTCATTCGTGCAACTCCTTCCCTGCAATAGCTCAAGCTTAAAAATGAGAAGGGGGCTTACAAATTTCTACAAGAAGCAAGCGGTGTCCTAGGATTTTCTATCTTTGCACTGATGAGTTTTCCTCTTTTTTCATCCCTTGAAGCACCAATTGCACACATGTAAGTAATGCAAGCGAGATTGAGATGATAAAGTAAAACACATATAACATATAATATTTGGCTAGGAGCATTCTAAGTCGTAGTGTGGAACATGCAGGTATTTCATTCCAAGCATTTTATTTTCAAAATTCCATTCTCATATTTGCCTTATCTAACAACTTAAACATTGCCCAATTGAAACCGTTGATGCTGATAATAAAATATAGTAACCCTATTTTTATGGTAGTCACTATGTTGCTGCCACCATACACGCCCTGCACCATGCCGTCAAATCTTGCCCATCATATAATCTGCAAACCTTGACCATCATCTGTTTGTTACATGCTACGAACGAACATATGGGTTTCAACTTTCCATTTAAATTTATTTTTGTTGTTTGTTTTCTTTATCATATTGAATCTGCAATTATTTACTTTCCCGATGTTCGATTGACAAAAATTCTACTTGTCGCTCATATCACCAGTTGATGTACAAGCTCAATTATTGATGACTTTTTGTACATCAATTGTTCCTTGCATTTACTAGAACTCACAACTAAAAACAGGGGCTACAAAGTGCTACAAGAAGCAAACATCATGGTTGGGTTTTGAACCAACCTTTTGGAATTCCCCCATTTTTTATTTTGGACCCTTCAAGCTCACGTAACTAGTCCAAGCGAGATCTCAACTATAAAGTTGAGCTCATATACCAGATATTTCTTGGGGAGGAATAATCTCAACCGTGGAAAAGGTGTGGGCCATGCAGGTGATTAATTTCCCGTCCAATCAACAGCCCACACATGTGCCTTTTTGGTCGATGATTGTCGGTTTGGCAAAAAAATTCTTCCACTCCTTACGTTCACAAATATCTCTTTAAGTTGTTTCTGCATCGTCTAAAACAACACCCCTTGGTCTCCTTCAAAGGATTGACATAAATGTCATGTCGTTGTTGGACAATTGAGTTTCACATTGTTTCTCCTTTCCATTTTCGCCAGCCTCACACTTCTCCACCCTCTAACCCCTTCTTCTTCACCCTTCTTCCTCTCCCATTGTTTCTCTCCCTCCAATATGACTCCTTCAAAAGATCCTTGGCATTTCCATCATACATTTCACGTACGATTGCTAGTTAAGCTATAATTTCAATATTGTTTGTACAGCCATACCCAAGATGAATCCAAGGTAAAAGAAAAATCACCATCTTGGGAATCCAGATCTTTGAACCCGAACTCGAGCTGGACCCAATCGATAACTTGGATTTAAATTTATACAATGACACAAACAAGAACCCATTTAATAAATTTCTACATAATGATATCATCTAGACTTGTTTAGCACATCATTCTACACTTCCACTCTGCACTTTGCATTTGTGGAAGCCAGAGATGCAGCGAATTTTGAATCAGTCTCCCACAGGTATCCTCCTTTTCTCTTCTCAGTCGACTCTCTGCATTTAATGGTCTGCAATAATGATTGTGTTTTTGGGTGCTCTCTTATCCGATTATTATGAGCCTACTTTGTGACTCCTTCAAAAGATCCCCTTCGGTGATTCCATCATACATTTCATGTACGATTGTTGTTTAAGCTATAATTTATATATATTGTTTGTACAGCCATACCCAAGCTGAATCCAAGGCACAAAGAAAAATCACCGTACTAGGAAATCCGGATCTTTGAACCCGAACCTGAGCTAGACCCAATCGATAACTTGGATTTAAATTTATACAATGACACAAACTAGAACCCATTTAATAAATTTCTACATAATTATATGATCTAGACTTGTTTAGCACATCATTCTACACTTTCACTCTGCACTTTGCATTTGTGGAAGCCAGAGATGTAGCAAATTTAGAATCAGTCTGAAAGATCCCCTTTAATGGGAGATAATTTTCTGATATTTTCCAATAAAATACCCTAACAATGCATAACTAGAAAACACTTAAAAACTGAATTTGAGTGCAGATCTGTATTTTATTCCAGAAAATGCGACTAGGGTAGGAATAGAAAATTGGTATTTTTAATCACACAAAATCACCTTAACCCTTTCTGATGCCTCTTTTGTAATTGACTGAAATTTAGCAAGCAAAATGATAGTTTTCAGGCCACAAAATACTGAATCTTTATAAGATAAATTTCAGATCTGACCTGTTTATTACAGCAGCTAGAAAACAGTCTGAAACCTTCCACAAAGTGCTGGAAATTATGTAGAAAAATATGCCTAATAGTTCCCACAGACAGCAGCTCCAAAACAGCACTTTTAATCTCGCTAAAACTTGCAAATAAACCCCAAAAGAGGTCGCTCCAGCCAGAATAGATCAAGCAAAATACTCAGAAATATTCCTGAGTCTTCATACAACTTGGGAATGAGAAAAAGGAAGAGTTTTCGTTCCTCCCTTGAGTTTCCTAGAGGGTTTTCGTCCCCTAAAAATTCCTGTAGCTTGTGACAGCTCCAATTATGCAAAAGCATGAATAGTAATGATTATCCAATGCCCTGCCCAAGTCGCCCCTCTCCTTTTTATAGGAAAAATATTATAAAATCACCTTTCCATCTTCCAATGAGAAGAGAGTGCCAAAGTGCCCTAAAAGCATGCCCATACCAAGTCGCTTTTCTCCCTTGGGCAAATAAACATTACATAATATTTTTATTATTTTCCTAATGTCTATTTTGCCCACCATGTCAAGTCGCACTTTTAGCCTAGAGTGAAATAAAATCACTTTGGCCACTTAAAAGTTACTTTATTAAGTCATAATAATATTATTATAAGTGTTTTATAATAATTATTTTTAAATTGGCACTTTATAATAATTTTATGACTTAAGTCGCCCTTAATCTAATCCTTTGGCCGTCAGGTAGACTAAATGGGCCAAAGGTCTTCGACCAACAATTATCCAAAAAAAGAGGGACATTACACAGTCTCCCACAGGTATCCTCCTTTTCTCTCCTCTAGTCGACTCTCTGCATTTAATGGTCCGCAGTAATGACTGTGTTTTTGGGTGCTCTCTTATCCGATTATTATGAGCATACTTTGTGAGGTATCCTCTATTCTGTTGTGATACTGCTCAGGAATTTGCTTTGTCAGTTGGATTTTGGCCCTGCTATTTCAGCTCTAAGATGGGCTTTTGCTTCTCTGCATGGGGTTTATTTAGATCACAAGAAACTGGTTTTGAATTCTTTGCATTAAGCTTCTCTATTGTGGGATTTTCTGCAACTATTTGTTGGGGTTGAATTCCCTGAGACTTGCATGATTACTGCCCTCGGGCTTTGCCGTTTCCAGTGTTTTTAATTGTTGAACTTTGCATACTTTCTAAGGGGACTCTTCTTCTTTTTAATTGGTGTATGCAGGTTTCACCTCACACTTCAATGGAGGGCATATCTTCTGCAGGTTGAGGTGAAGTATCCTGCTCCCACAGGAACCCTAGGCTAAGCAAGGGTAAAGAATATTCTGAAAATATTATAAAGGAACAGAACAGGACAGTTGCGAAGTTCGAACTAATATTCAATTGGAAGGCCATTCCTCTTTCATAGGTTTGGTGGATACTACTAAGCTTAAGCTCAGACAATTGATGCATAATGAGGTCCAACTAGATAAGATAACCAAGATGAATGTGTTGCATGGCCGGCGGCATTGGATTTATGGAAGTCAGCCCCATTGGAAGACATCAAAGACAAAAAGCTGTTGAAATAGGTGGCTACAAATTTATCAAGGGCCCAGCTATCAGCTAGATTGTGTGGGGGTGCTTGGGTTAAGTTTTAACGGTGTCCTTCAGGCCATGAAAGACCCTGGGCATCTCATTGATTTGCAGTCTGTTCTATTTGGAGCCAGCAACACTCTTGCCATTCACAAAGACAATGCAACTACTGGAATTCAGCCTAATGAGCAGACTGGAAAATGCGTGGAGGCTGCTTAAAGAGGTTGCTGCTAAGATCTTTGCAGAGAACAAAAATTGACGCACTTTGCTCTCAGTCTTGCATCAATCGGATCCCTCTTCCTTTGCCCCTCATCAACTCACCTCAACTCTCAAAGCACTGATTTTGGAGGATGAGGAGCTCAAAAGTGGTCCTACACATGGTATCAGACTCCAGCAAAAAGACAAAGGATTAGATATACTTTTGAAGAATGGCTACCATCTTCTTTTCCTTTTTATGCTCATTGAAGCTTATGCTCAAGTTGTAAAAGGTAGCAACTATAATTCTACAAACTCTCCTTATTTTATGGGAGGATTTGTTATTATCACAATCACATTATGCAACTATTGGGACTCGTGTCTCTTTTTTAAAATTCATCAAATGAAACCTATTTAGTACAAAATAATAAAAATTATAAAATCTATACCTATTTCATGCAACATCTTGAGGTAATCACACAATACAACTGCCTGTGTCCTCATAAGTAGCCACAATAATTTCACAATTCACAGAGTAAGGTGGTCAAGTTCCTCCTTGCCTTAACAGAATCTCACTACAGTAAGATGCTTGTTGCATATACCCGGAAATACACAAATTGCATTTGAAGCCACGCACGTTGTTTCACATTTTCCACCCCATTGATCTCAAGCAAATACAAATACTATTGCAAAATAATAATATTAATTTCTCAAGCCCCTAGAAACAAATCGCATATTGGCCATTGTTCGTAAATATGCACATTGCATACACCAAAGTTTCTCAAATTGGCACAGATCAACAAAGCAAGTCATAAAACAAGCTGTAAAAACAAAATAATACTACCTCACAAAAAGCTTTTTCTAAGCATGCTAGCTATAACTCAATTGGGAGGGGCACATTAATACTCAAGGCAATGATGTTAGAGCTGAAGAAATTAATAAATCTGATAGTACTGTTGACATTGTTAGAGATGTTCAAAACTTAGGGTAAACCCAGGCAGCTTCAAAGCTTCATGCAAGATTCATACAACTGTGCTCAAGGTTGCAGTTATGACAAGCAAAGTGATTGATGCAACCTACCAAGCACTAAAGGTACCCATACACCACATTACGGGATCCATGATTAAGAGGTTGCATTACCAAAGTTGAGTGGCATTAAAATAGAGTAACTGAGGGTTGGAACACATGTTTTTCAATCCAGTATGCTCTCCATCTGCAAAAATTAATGGCACCACTTTCTTTGATAGTTATATTGACATTGTCAGAGCTAATTCAAAACCTAGGCTGAGCTAATTCAAAACCTAGGCTAAACCGTGGCAGCTTGAGATAACAATACAAGGATTTCGTGTTTGGATGAGGTCGAAATTATGACAGAAAAGTGCATGTCCCCAAACCTACCAAGCACTAAAAGGTTGCACAGACATTGTATTAAGGGGATCCATAATTGTGGGGCAGTGCTAGCAAGGTTAAGAAGCATTAAAATGTAAGAGAGATTGTGGAGCATTCAAAAAGAATGCAATCACAGGCAAATGCAATCACAGGAACACAACTCCCCATTTGCAAGAAACGTGACAGTACAGGCCCGTTTCACGTTATCTTGGCCTGCAACCCGTCCACAATAGAAAACCACCACTGTGAACTGGCTAAACAGTTTTTGGCTCTGTCAAAACATTTCACACAAGACTGGAACACTGCCGTTTCTATGCAGTGCAATAACTATTCAGTCTTTCCCTGATGTTTCTCATGTTGCTTTGCTTCAAAATTGGCAAGGGAGATAAATATGATCAATTCTAAGTCAACAAACCCATGAGCCCAGAAGAAATATGCCCTGAATTTTATTTATTACCTGCAGTAAACACCTAGAAATTCCCAAACCCAATTTTTTCAATGTGTTGCCATTGGGCCACCGCTTCACCTGCAGAAAGGAGAAACCCTAAAAAAATTGAAATAATGTTTTCATGAAGTATTACATAGAACACAAATAAAATATAAATCCCTAAAAAAACTAATGAGTCATTTTTGTTTCTAGCTTTTAATGCTTTATATGCATCCTAACTTATTTTATATTTTTCTTTTAAGTGTCATACGGCTACGCAGATTATGACTATTGTTAATGTCATTACCACTATTAACCAAGAATAATAAATAGTGTCTGCATCTCATAATGTTTTCATTAAGTATTACATAGAAGTAGAACACAAATAAAATATAAATCCCTAAAAAAACTAATGAATCATTTTTTCTTTCTAACTTTTAATGATTTATATGCATCCTAACTTATTTTATTGTTTGCTTTTAAGTGTCATACGGCTACACGGATTATAACTATTGTTAATGTCATTACCACTATTAACCAAGAATAATAAATATTGTGTCTTCATCTTATTATTATTTTTATAGCTGGTAAGGTACACAAATAAAATAGGCCAATGAGAATTTTTTTGGACACTTGTGAGTGCATGGTTATCAATATTGGCAAGTTTGTATATATCTGTTTTGAAATCGTTTCTTGTACAATTTCAACCAACCTTCATTTTCCATCATGTAGTCCTTTTGGTCACATTGCATGTTTTCCCTTTTTGGTAACATAGCCCAACTCATAGCCTACACACATGAACAATTGGGCGTGCTAGGTCAATGCCCAAGACAATGGTATAATGATGCCATTAAGCATATTCAAAGTCTTGCCACCCATGTTTTTCAATAAACTTTGTGCTCAAGCTAAAGAAATAAATGCCCCTTAGTATTTGATAGTTTTGTTGACATTAGCAGAGCAAATTTAAAACTTATGGTAGGCCCAGGCAGCCTGAAAGCTTGATGTAAGGTTTGTACCACTGTGATTGAATCAAAGCTTTGGATAAACCTGACGAGGTTCAAAGCTCAATGCAAAGTTTGCACCAAGATTTAAACCCCTCGGCTCAATGAAAACACCTACAAGAAAAACATTTTTCCTTAAAATTGTTGGAGCTAATTCAAAACACAGGGCAAGCCTTCACAGCTTCAAAAATGCAATGTTTGTACTGCTGAGATCAAAGCGGCAATGTACTATTGGAACAAAGTGGCACTGTACTACTGGAATAAAGTGGTAATGTACTACTGAGATCAAAGTGGCAACAATTATGACAAGAAATACAAGCTTTCATTAACATTGTCAGGGCTAATTACCAACTTAGTGTATGCACAGGAGGCTTGAAAGCTCAATGTGAGGTTTATACCACTGGCGCACAAAGTGAAAATAATTATGACAAGAAAAGCAAACTTTCCTTGACATTGACAGAGCTAATTCAAGACCTAGAGGAAACATGCATCGGCAGCTTTGAAGCTGGGTGCAAGGTACATACCACTGGGCTTGAAGTGGCAACAATTCTGACAAAGAAAAGTACACTTCCTGACATTGTTAAAACTTAAAGGTGAGCATGTGCAGCTTCAAAGCTCAATGCAAGATTTATCCCAAGGTGTATACCAATGGAAACAATTATGACATAAAAGCATACTTTCTTCGACATTGTCAGAGCTAGTTCGAAGCATACAGTAAAGCCTGGGCAGTTCTGAAGATGAATGTGAAGGTTTATACCACCAGGCTCGAATTGGCAACAATTATTACAAGAAAAGCAGGCTTTCCTTAACATTGTCAGAGCTAATTCAAAACTTCAGCTCAGCCTGGGCAGCTTTGAAGCTTGAGGACGAGATTCAAGCCATTATTATGGTAAGTCAAGGCAACTTTCAAAGATTGATGTGATGTTTGTACCACTATGCTCAAAGGCTGTGCATATGCAGCAATAAAACAAACTCTGAGTACATTCAGTGCACAATTGAGCCCTTCCATATCAGCTTTCCGGTTGGAGGTACTGCTGCCTAAGCTTACCAAGGCCCTCCCAGGGCTCTGACAACTTCAATACCTTTCCTGCAACTTTGTGTTAAGTTTACAGACAAAAATGGTGACACGCAAGAAGAATGTGAACTGAGCTTATTTTTATTTGAATGCATATGCACGTGAAATGTACACTTGCTGCATGTGCACGAAATGGGGTGAAATGTGCACTTGCATCACCTGATCTGCACTTCTCAATGCCAGCTTCCTTGATGGTCATGTGCCATGTGCGTAGGTCAAAAAATGATGACAAATAATGCTCAACCTTCTAGGACATTTTCAGAGTTGATTCAAAACTTAGGGTAAGCCAATGCAAGGTTTGTACCACTGGCAACAATTATGACAAAAACATCATTGACAGAGCTGTTCAAAACTTGGTGCATGCCTGGGCAGCTTCGAAGATCAATGTCAGGTTTGTGCCACTGGGCTCCAAGTGGCAGCAATTGTGACAAGAAAAGCACATCTTCCTTCGAAACTGTCTGATTCAAATCTTAGGGTAAGCCTCAGCAGCTTCAAAGCTGGATACTAAAATCGCGGTCCCATGCAGGGGCAAGGCAATGGATTTTTAGCAGGAGCTGCAGAGAATTTTTAGGAAAAATTAGCAGCCCTGCGGTCCCATGTAACTCTAATATTTTTTTGCAGAGATTGTGGAGAATATTAAATTATATTTTCTACAATAATATTTGTTGCTGTGGTAACAGTTTTGTGGAGGAAGCAGATTTGGATTGGAGGTTTGTTAACAGCTGGCCAAAAAAGTGGAATGCAGGTGTGCAAATTTTCAGCCCCCACCAATTCCCATCCCTGAAAGAGACTGTTTTCTGCTGTTGCTGCTCCACATTTTAAGGGTGAGATTCTGTTTTATGTAAAATTAAATATGCACAGGACTACCTGACTGCAAATTTCCATTGCAGTTAGGCAGCGGTCCACCAATATTCATACGACTGGAAACAATTGCGACAACAAAAGCACAGTTCCCCTGCCCACCGCAATGGGGCATCCCACAGTATCGAACCCTAGATTAAAAAATAATGAGGAGCGTAAGCAATAAACTTACTGGAGCGTGGGAACGATCCCAGAAGGGTGCTTCTCCAGATCGACAGGCTGGCTCCCTTCCAAGACCTGCTCCGCCATGCCCAATTACACTTCAAAAATGACTTTGAATACCCCCTGACAAAAAACCCAAACAAAATGCGTAAGACAAAAAATTAAAAAACCGATCATTTCGCCTCCCTTTTAAATGCAAATCCAGTATCGAGAACGCCCTGAAATCAGAAAACATCCTCAAATTTCTTGAATCGGGACGAAGCCCTTTAAATACCCTGAGAAATCGAAAAAAAAACAGAGCTGTTGGATTTGAATCGCTTCCTTCTTATAGAAAATCGACAACGAATCTTTCAAATCTTGAATTTATATGTGGCGGTAAATGTCGATTTGTGAAGGGGCTTTTATAGGTTTGGGAGATTTTTGGTGCGGCTGTGAAGAGAAAAGGCTCGTCTGAAAAATATATGAGGAGCGCGTGTCGAGGATTAGGTTTGTAGTGGAGGGGACCATATATAGGCGGTGGGTCACCGGCTTCCACCGGCGCGTACGGGCCGCGCCGGTGGGGTGGAGAATCATTTTCTTTCTTTTTTATTGGGAAGTCTTTTTTCTTATTTAAATGCTGTATTTTAAAGTTTTGTGCAAATTTTTAAGTTTAATTTAGGAAAGGAAAATTGGGTGACTTATTATTACGGTAAAGGCATTTTTATAATGAGAACTTGGCCTAGAAATCGAGACGCTATCGGCCGTTTTTTTGTGATTTTAATTATATATATTCCTTTAAAATTTTAGGCAGCCATTGACAATGACAAGCTTAGAAAATTGTGTAGTTTTTTAAATAGACTTCTACAAATATGTGTAAAATGTGAGTAAATATACAAGTTATTTATACTAGCAATCGCATGTGTTTCATGAGATGTGAACGCCTAAACAAGTATATGTTATTTGATTTAGAGGTACAGTTATTATTGATCCACTTAATCTGAAGGTTGTTTCTACATTTCAAACTTGTTATAAATCCGTACATGATTACTTGTGATATCGTTTTCGATAGTTAATCAATTTTATAGTTGATGTTGTTAGTTGTGCATTGGTTGTTCAGTTGGTGTTTTGTTGGAGAAACATTTATTATACAATTGATAATGTGTGTGATTGATAGTTGTAGTGTAGGACTTTAGTTGAAACATTACATTGTAATGTTGTATGTGTACATTTAATTATGTTATAGATTCGTACATTTAAAGTTGCATATCATATTTGGAAACATCAAATAAATGAAGGTATACGTACACGTAATGAGACATGTATACGTTTGCAGTATTTATATCATGAGTGGTAGCCTTTAGTGGGCCATTTTAGTTTCAATAAACTTGATTACATTTGATATCCCTTGAATGACTTTGCCGCTTTCGATAGAAGAATTGTTGAGTATAGTAGTATTTGAGGTGCTATGAAAGCAGAAGCTAGTATTTACGATGGGTTGAGTGATAGTAGTCTTGCTTCCTCCTTTCTTCTTGCTTCGAGTGCTGGTACGTGCGCCATATTTGAGTATCTCTCGAATGAAAAAGCGGGTGAAATGCGCAGATTTGCAAGCGAGGGTACTGAGAGAAAGCTGTGAATGTCAGACCCTGCCTTTCAGTGGTTCCAATGTCGATGGTTGCTCTGTGCAAAGTAAGTCCCTGCGACTTGTGGATAGTTAATCCCCAGGCCATTTTAATCGGCAATTGTCTTCGATTCCCTCTGGAAATAGGGGGTATGGGAATATGTAAGGGGTTGGAGGGATCCCAACATGGGCCGTTGTATCTATCAAATTTTACAACAACAAATAAAGGTAATGTTGGTGGTTGCATTGATGCATCGTAGACAATGTCTGTGATTGTTCCTGTGGCACCATTCACGAGGCCTGCATCAACCCATAGATTTGCAATAAGCATGATTTTTTGTTGTTTGCATAACAAAACGTTGTGTTCGCAACTGATCATCATCAGGATTTCCTGGTCCAGTCCACCTGTTACTTTCAACAATGGATTGGGCGATCGGAACGTTCAATGCCTTCAACATCTATAGGTTGTGGCATGCCACTTGATCATTTTTTGCAAACAAATGTGGTGCATCCTTAAAAATGTTGAGCTCCTGCTGAGTTAGGTGTGTGTCTGTGCGAGACATCAAGAGTTCCCAATCCTCAATTAGAGGGGTCGAATCTCGCATGTGGAGCAGTAAATTCCGGAATGAAACCTGTGCATTGGTTGTTCCTTGTTGCCGAAATATTGTTCGCAATGTAATGGAAGATTGAAATCCCTTCCAAAGGGTTGCTCCGTAGGAATTACTTGCGTAAAGAGGACTGTCCAAAACCGGCGGTAATTGCCCGAGGTCACCGAGGAGGATGACTGATCTGTTCCCAAATTCAGATGTTCTTGAGTGTGGGAAAGCTTCGCGGAGCCTACTGTCAATTTTGCTTAGCAACTTTGGCCCGATGAAACTCATTTCATCAATAAGAACATATTCTATATGTTTCAGCGATTCTTGAAAAGACGATAATGCACTACCTTCAAGGGGTTTTAGTTCTTTGATTGGAATACGCATGGTTGCGTGGATTGTGGATGCAGAGATGTTGAATGTTGAAACACCAGTAGGGGCGAGCACAAGTAGAGGAGAGGGAGATATGGTCAATGCTGTGAATGAATTCGGATTTTATTTATCAAAAATGATTTTCCTGTGCCAGCCGTTCCTTGAATTATCAATCTTAGTGGAGGTAGAAGGGATTTGTTTGTTGAATGGTGTAGTATGGTATCAAGAGCTATTTGTTGTTCTAGAGACAAAGGAAGTGTGGAAGATGGTGGTGTGGCATGTATGTTGTTGTTAATTGTGTCTGCCTTCTCTCTCTCGATGAATGATGAACCAGTTATTTGCAAATCATGGGGAACGCCGTGTATGGTCCAATTATTGTGTACGTCAAAATCTCGTTTCCCCAACATTTCAAGACTATCTAGACCCGTGTTGTTTCCGGGGCGAAGTTGTGCAAAGACCTGCCATTCTTGTAATGGTTCTTGTTGAATACTGCATTCGGGCTCTGAGTCAGAACTAACATCTGTTGCAAGTCCTGTGTTTGCGGTAGTGCGTAGAACATGCCACGGTCTGTAGTTGTGCTTGTACATGTCCCAAGTGACATTGATGTCATGTGGGGTTGAGCCAAATTCAAACGCGATATTTCTGAAAGGCTTGTATAATAGGAGTTCTGACCAACAGAAAAGGTCATATGACGTTGATTCTTGAGCAGGGACATCCACAAATCTCGGGTGGACCCGTACAATTGCTTGTATCGGTCATTTTTTCCATTTATCACCTTTACGGTGCTTGTTGTAGCTCGATCTCGGCTTGAAATAAGTGGTAGGTGTTCCATGGTTGTTGGACGAACTTTATATGCATCCAAGAAAGCGGTTGTTTGTTGTGCATCGGCGTCACTTTCAATGACACGTCTTAGAATCTTTTTTCCAACATTTAATGATACGAATGGACGACTGCACATAACAAGTGGCATTTTTTGCAGCATGTGGCATGTTTCTTGTGTGCTTATGTCATGTTCAACAACGCTTTCTGTGAGCATTTTACGGATCGCGATATGTCTGGAGAATCTGCGTCTGCATCTCTTGAAAATCTGGATAGCATTTGGTGATATGTTTCTGAACGTTGCTTGGCTTTTGAAGCATATTTTGCAATATACTTAAGAACGGCATGGCGGGAAAGTACCGGTTGGCAATCGACATTTGCTCTCCATATGTATATCATTGTTCGATTGTGGATGTTCAATCTGTCATCGTTTCTGGAAGGGAGGTACTTTATTTTCCTGTCACCTTCAATGTGTAAGGAAGAAGTAGGTTGCATGGCCCAAGGAGCGTTGTACTGCACACTGTAGCTATGATTGCTTTCTACGCAGGCATGTCTGCTCTGAACATTTAGTGTGGCGCTGAACTCGATTAAGTAGTTCTTCAAGGTCCGCATGCGGGGAGGTGGATAGAATTTGTGTTGTATCTAGCAAGCAAGGGTCATCTAGGAGTGACCTGCGAACGAAATCCAAGCGGTTGCAAGCCGGGCGGGGGTTCCAGGCAGACACGAACTTATCAAAGTATTGTTTTGTCGCCTCAATAACTGTTGTGTCCTCCCAGTCCAGTTCGTCTACCTTTGGTGCATTCTCGAGCCACAATAAACCGTGGACATGTGCAGAGCCTCTATGTTGCCATTCGTACCTGCGAGACAAGGGAACATAAATATTAGATATGTAGTTTGGGAAAAACTTTGAAATAAGTAGATTTGATTACCTGTACCAAAAGTCTACTGCTCCAAGTTCCTTCTGCAATATTTCTTCCCGAAATATTGTGAATCTGTGATGCAGGTATGCTGATACTCGATGAGGGTTAGAGACAATGTTAAGTGTTCTCCAACGTTGGGCGGCTCGAGGATCTGTTGGGCATTCACCAGACATAATATTGTGGAGATCTGGCCATTTAGTGTCTGCAGCACTTAGAGTGAAGAATAAGGTTGGTGTCCCTAATTGTTCCACCATATCTGAAAGCTCGCTTCTACTTTTTGCCCAGAATGAACGTGTCCCTCGAAGGCTCGATCCAAAGCGCATTAAGCTATCTGGGAGGTTGTCTTTGGGGCATTCCAGTAGTTGTCTTCGTAGCTCTCTAATTGTTGGAGGGATTCCAGATTCGGTGTTCTGTTTCATAAAAACTGCTGCCGTGGACTGGCTTCTGTGTCGCATTATGAGGTTTAGAAGGAAGTAACGAAATCTTGGGTGGGAACCAAACGCCCATCATGGTAACGCATCAAATGAAGTGCGTATTCATGCATTGGAACTTCTTTAATGCGGGGTTGTTGCCACATTGCTTTTCCTGTTGGAAATAAAGTTGGGAAAGCCATTGAGAATAGGCCTTACGTATTATATTCATTTATTGGCGAAAGCCCAAGCTCTGGCCATGGCATGGTAAATGGAGTGTTACCATCGTGGTTGAGCAAGAACTGTTTCGATTTCCTCTTCTTCTGTTCCTGTATTGTGAGGTGTTGGCATGAAAGACGATGAGTGTTCGTATGTTTCATCAAAGTGGGTGGGAACACCACTACCATGAGTTGTAGAGCAAGTTTGCATTTGGGGAAGTTCCATTGTGGCTGTGTTGAGAGAGGAGGAAACATTTGACGATTCAGATGGTAGTGAGGAAAGGGCGTCATCGTCGATTAAGACATCTTTGTAATAGGGGTCGTGTTGGATTTTATATTACAAGGCTGCACAAACACGAGATCTACTGACGTAGAAATCATAATTTTTTAAATTAGATCCTTCCCTTTGTATGAGAACTATGTCCAAATCTCCAAGCGGCGGGGTAGGGTCTTTCTTTATTGAATTAATGTTTTGGGAAGCTTATGGTGTGTCCCGAGTATTTGTATTGCCCACCACGTACTTGGGCGACTTGCATGAATGGATTAACTCGTGCGATAAGCATCTCCTCGATTTGGGTTAAAGACGCAAGAATGATAGGTTGTTTTTCAGGGTCCATGTTGTTCCATGAAGAGAAGCGGTGGCCTTGTTTTTCGCTTTTGCATCTGTTACACGAGGGAAAGCCTTCGGAAAAAATTGTTTTAATTCCAGGGTAATTTTCCAAACAGATTGAGCAAGTTTGGATGTTCGCCAACAAATCTATTCTTTTGCGAAACCGACGTTGGGCTTCTAAATTCAATGAAGAGAGCGGGGATATGGGAAATCTCTGTGTATTAGAAGGGGTGGGGTGTTCTGTTTCAGTCATTTGTGGATTGCAAGGTGGAAAGCAGTCTGAAGGAGAGGAGAAACCGGTTGTATATGTGGGATGAACTGAAGAGAGGTCAGTACTTGAGACAGTTTCATGTGGCATCCCAGACATTTGGGGCAAAGTGACAGTTGCTAGTAAAGATGGGTTCGTACGGAAGGAAGTGGCATGCTCTTGAAAGGTTTTTTCCATGGAAGTTACATGTGGAATGTTGGTTGGCAATTCTTCAGTAGTTGTATTTGATGGAAAGATTGGAATGTTGGGGGATCGTAGGTTGTTGGTCGTTGTAAGTTGAAAGATGTTAGAGATTTTCGTTGTTCTATGCTCTAATTTACGACGCCGTTGCTCAGCAGTTATGTGTACTTTATTTTTTGCGTAGTTTTCTCTTCGTTGGGCTCGTTTTGCAGGAGTCGACATGATTGCGAAGTCACAGGATTATGGAGTACCACCTGTTGGATAAAGATCATTTTGGGTTAGCAAGGAACGATACATAGTTTGATGACAAACAAATGCAGAAATAAGTGAAAATGTAAAACTAAATTCAATTGTAATGCATGTGGAGTACCAATGGGAAATACGCATAAGAGGTAACAATTTGAGTTTTGAGAAACTACTTTTTTATTAAGGAAAAGAGTATTAGATATATAGAAACATAAAATGTGTTCACATACTACAGAAGGATGTAAATACGTACATAACAAAATTGAATATTTTTATATTTATTTTCTTAAAAGTACTAACAATCCGCATAATAGAAGGAGACAATAGTATATCAGTGTATAAGGGAATTCAACAGTTTTCTTTTGAAGCAGGGAAAAAAGTGAAACATAGATATGAAATAAGAAACATAGCAGTCATAGTGCAAAGTATAGAATGGGATGAGTGAGGGTGTAATGTTTGAAGGGATGGGTGGGTTGGAAATCCTTGCGTAAAGGTTATGGAGCAGTTGCACTATTTTCTGCTTTCTTTGAACTGAGGATGACACATTTCAATCTGTTGTTTCCGCAATATGTCTCTTTTTTCAGCGAAAGTGTGAAGCAGTATTCGTTTCCGATGACATTACTTATAATTTCACTAGTCGCATCTTCGTCTATAGTCAATATATGGAGGTCGCTAGCTGCAACACCCATGATTAACTCAGCTATCTCATCAAAAGCGGTAACTGATTGAAGTTCTCCTGTTGGGTCCTTTAGATCGATTCTGAGTGCATATCTATAATCATAGTTTTGCACTTGTCTGTTGCAACTTGAACATAACCATGAACCATTACCATTCTCTTTCACCTTTTTCCTGCATTGTTTGTCACCTTTTTGAAGAGGACATGCCTTGTAAAAAAAGTTGTCCATGCTAATATTCGTGATTTCTGCAGTAACCATGGCCCATTCATTTCTCTCAGTGTTCCCCATATTTAGTACCTCTGAAATCATCGTTACAGAGGTCATGCTTTTTGGAGGGCCTAGAAATTGGGTTGTGATAGAGGGCGCCGGAAGGAAGTAGTCATCGGAATCAACCCAGCCATGAAGTGTATTTGTTTCTGAAATTTTAGGGTTGACGTAACATTTGGTTCTTGAAACAGTGTCCACTGAGCTTCCATTGAAACTGGAGACGCGGGCAGCTTTCAAGGCGAGGACCGGAAGAGGCGGTATACAAAGCATGTCTTCAAGTTCGTTGCTTATATCATCTAAGTGATGTCCCCACAATGTGACACTTACACTGAAACCCGACATGTCCTTTAACTGCAGTGTTCTTCTCTTTGTTTCAGACTTGTCATACCGACGAATTGTTGAGCATGGTGACATCGTAACAACAATTCCAATCAAATCAACTGTAGAACCTTCAGCGCTTGCAGGTAATTCCTTGATTTTGGTGAAGTGAAAGTTATGGGAAGGTATTGTATCTTCATTTGCTATGAGTGGAGATATGGTTGAGGAAGGTTGCAGGAAAATCTCCAAAGCATTGTTCAAATGGTTATAACATAGCTTTGCATCGCAATCCTCACAATCCTCCCATTGGAAATTGTATATAGCTTCCCATTCTCAATCTGCTCATAGAATGCTTCCGTGGCCTCGTTGAAACAAGTGATGTGGATTTCTCCTCCTTCCTGATCAACAAAATCAAACCCAAACACGGATCCATTTCCCCTTGCATTGTGATATTGGCGAAGGGTTGTTTTTGCTAGGGCACGGCCCTCTACGGACCACATGTGCATAGATGTATTCAAAGCACTTATTTTAGTTGGTGTTCTCGTAAAATATTTGTTACCCCGATTTGCACTTGCATCTGTTTGTGGCAACTGACTGTGTTTGAGAGCATTTGTTGGTAGTCGGATTGGAGCACCGATTACCAAATGTGTTTCAACAACAACATCCATTTCAATGATAAGAACGGTCTGCAATGGAAAAGAAAAACAGGATATAATTAGAACTGAGCAAGGGATGGAAAAAATAAATAGAATTAAATTTTAATTGATATAGCGAGTTTATGTACATTGGTAATTGAGCAAGAGATGAAGCTTACAGTTCACTTTTGATCATTCTAACGAGGGATTTGTGTAAGCACACGATGGAGCCTTCTTGTATTGAATTTTCGGTTACACGACTTGCAAATTTGGAGGGTAGAAGTGTTGTCTGAAAATGTATCCCATCTGAAAGGTCAACACGATGTTGGGCTCCCGTGTTGAGAATGGACCTTAGAGAGCTCAAGTGCAGTATCTGAAATGTGGGGTCAACATTGGAACCACCCTCAATCAATTGAGAAATGCCTTCGTGTGTCAAAGTTATTTCCATGGCAACTAAAAGATGCTCGAGATTGTGAGAATTCTGCAAATATATGGTGGAAAATGTAAACTTGTAGGGCAGTCAATCATGAAATGAAGGATTTGTTCAGGAAATCATGCATTTGTAAAGAATGAGAACCTTTAAAGTTGACTTCCTTATTATTTCATATTTTCTAAAAAGTGCAAACATGAAGTCTAACCCTTTAACAATTCAATATGCAAAAAAGCGATATAATGTACAAAGCTTTGGTTGAAAACAACTAAAATTTGTATGGTTGTTTGTCGGCATTTTAAAACTATATGTATTTGTGTGCAAATATTATGAAGTACACATTAAAAATGCATCGTTGGTTTACATAAAGAAGCGAGCAAATGTATAAAGGAAAGATATAATGAATAACTCATTAAAAATGTGTTGTTGTTGTTGTTGTTTGTTGAAAAGTTAGATTCTGTGCCCCATATGTTCCGCCGCAATATATACATGCATTTATTTGAAATGAATTACATATTATTATGTTAAGCAAACATAATGGAATACAATAAGAACAATATGTACACTTGAAGTGAGAAGACTATAGGTATTTGTATGGAAACACAAAGATAAAGAAATTAGGAAAGCATAGTTGTTGGATAACAAAAACTGAACATGTGTTTGATAAGTTTGATTCTCCGTCGGATATATACTGCGACAATACATACATGGAATATTTGGAACGAGTTACAGTTTATTTCAAAAATACTTATAAACAAACACTTATAAACTAACCACTACAAGCTATTTTTTAAAATCAAATTTCTTGCTTTTTGCTTGTGCAATTTTCTTTGCACGTTTCTTGTAGTTTTGTCCAGTTGCAGATGCCTCGATTGGAATTCCCATTCTCCTCAATTTGTGTGGTGGTTCATATTTCAGTGCATCTTCGTTCGAATCATAAATCAAGCAAAAGCCTCGTGAATGATCTCGCAATCGTTCGGATTTTGGAGAGAAAAATTGGGGATGTTGGCATCAGGTGGAGGCGATCTCTGATCATTTCAGCTATCACTGTTTTAGGTGGTTTCGGTTGCCTACAATGCAAAACATTAACAACACATTGAATACGCTTAAAATTTTCCTCCCTCTGCAAGTGAGGCGTAGTTAATGTCAATCCCATTGTGGGGAGGGGAATTGTGTTTCTAGTCTGCATCATATTAAACTGGAGAGGGAAAATAAGTATGTTAGTCCACCAAGATGTTCTTAGGTATGACGGGCAGCTTTAAAAGCCTTGTCGCTGATCAGTCTAACGTCCAACTTGGGACGCTTCGAAATGGCCTCATTGGGGAACGAACCCCTCAGCACATAACGAATCCTGTCATTGACGAAGGCACGTGCCCCCACATGTCACTTCGGAAAAAGGATTGGAGTCTAAATATAAATGTAACAATCAAAAGAATATAACATGAAAGCTCTCTACAATAATTTTTTAAACCATAACATGCAATAAACGAAACAAATGAATAAGCACTTGAATCAATATTAAAACCCACCTCAAGTTTGTTTAGAGACAACGCTCTTCTTTATCATGGAGAATGAGAATCACAAATAACCTACAAAAAAGTGAAAAATAAGTTAATAAAACTAAGTATATCTACACTGCCAATGTCATATTCACTACATAACGCTACCACTCATGATATAAAATTGGTAAATGTATATGCATGAATTTGTAACAAGTTAGAAATGTAGAGATAGAACATTTAAAACATCCCAATATGTATATTCATTATCACGATATGATAGTGGATTTTATTGTATAGTTCTTTAAAATCTTTTGATATGTAAATCTCCATTTCTACTGTATTTTTTTGGAAAGATTATTTTAAATTTTGACATAATGATATATTGAAATTGATGGTATTTATCACTAATGAATAAAAAAATTATGAAGAAAGTGATAAAATCATTCATCAATATAATCTAATCTAAGATTAAAAACCTTAAAATTAATATTGGATTATTAATTTTAGGGGTGGAAAATATACGTTGGAGGGCTATAGAAAGCCCACTCTCTATCCGGGATAGCCTGAATTTCTCTCATAATCTCCTTATCACTTTTCTCTTGGGATCCTCTCCAACCAAAAATATTTGGATGGTAAAACAATAAGACACAATCTGAGAAAAGATGAGATGGACATACAAATGTCTGACATCTAAGGGTTGTGGGGAAATGATTCTTGATTTTTTGTAGGGCTTGGGTCAAGTCTGATAGAAAACATGTGCCTGCATGGCCTGGGAAAGTTGTTAACATTACAGAAGATGCTCCCCCATCTCTTCTGTCTGCTTATGATCCTGGGAGCCTCTGTGTCATGCTTTTTGGCCCTTCTTTCAGAGGAGATGAAAAAAGGGATCATGTTTGGGCAAGGCCTGAAATGCTGTTTCCTTTTCTACGCTGCTTAGAGGTTTTCCAGAGTGGGAGGCTACAAAATGAAAGATCCTTCAATGAATTTCGTTTGGCAATTGAGGAAGCCACATTGACAGAATATGGGTTTATGGACGAGCCAGATAAGTCATTCCTAACTGAGTCAGCAATTCCAAGTAATTCTGCTGATGATGAAATGAGTTGCAGTGAATCTCACTTGTACAAGTATAGACAGTTCTGTGACATCTGCAGAAGGGTTTGTTCTGGGTATTTCACAGAGAGAGGCGGGTGCCTTCATTGTCATAAATGCAATGTCTGGTGCCATTCTGGATGTGATTTGAATAGCACCAAGTATCCAGAGGCTGAATATATGTGTCCTAAATGCCAGATTTATTTTGAGATTATAGAGAATAAAAAGAAGAAAATGCAAGGTGATGGTGATGTAATTGAGAAGGATAAGATTTACAGAGCTCCATATCGTCTTACTATTGTGTGCAGGGACAGTGAAGCAGATTATCTTCCAAAGAATCACTTGGTACTTTGTGAATGTGATAAATGTGAAAAGGGTATGCTGATGGGCATTGGGGATTGGGAAAAGCATGTACAGTGCAGAAACAAGAAGTGGAAGATCAGTGTTAAAGTCAAGGGTCCTAATATATTGCTCATAAAATGGCTTACTGAGCTTCATGAAGCTGGTGTTCATGGGCTTGCTTATTTCAACCCAGAGCTAGGGGAAGCGCCTATTTCCTTCAGGGAGAGAGATCTCATCATAAGTCTGCTGGCCGAATATCAACCCTACAAAGCACCCTGGAGCATTGGAACTTGTGCGGTGTGTTTGTCAAGCAAAGATGACGATCAGAACAAAATTATAATCTGCCATACATGTCAAGTTGCTGTTCATCAAGATTGTTATGGTGCAAAGAATTTGGAAGATAAAGAGCTTGCTTCGTGGGTTTGCAGGGTATGTGAGACACCAGACATAAAAAGAGAATGTTGTCTCTGTCCTGTTGTGGGGGGCGCCCTGAAACCTACCACTACACATCACTTCTGGGTACATGTCACCTGTGCTTGGGTGGTGAAGGAAGTCTTTTTTCCCAATGAAGATACCATGGAACCTGCAGATGGCATCATGAAAGTTGACAGAAGCTCTTTTAAGGAAGTTTGTGTTATCTGTAATCAGATGCATGGCTCTTGTCTTCAATGTTCTAGGTGCTGCACTTCCTATCATGCTATGTGTGCTGCACTTGCAGGCTAATGGATTCAGTTGAGAATCTATACCAAGGACAAAAATGGCAGAGATGTGGGTAAATGGATTTCTTATTGTGCCCAACACAAGGCTCCCAATTCACATCATTCTCCAGGTTTAATAATTGAGTCTACCCGTAATGAAAGGTTATCGACCCAAAAAAAATTGTATGAAGAAAGTGATAAAATCATTCATCAATATAATCTAATCTAAGATTAAAAACCTTAAAATTAATATTGGATTATTAATTTTAGGGGTGGAAAATATACGTTGGAGGGCTATAGAAAGCCCACTCTCTATCCGGGACAGCTTATTGTTTTGACAAAAAAAGGGTTGCTAAAAATAGTTCTTTAAAACGCATCTATCTAAGTATTCGAGTGAATATATAAGATTTGTTGTGCTTGTATTTTGTGCGATAATTGTTTTCATACTACACTGCGTAACAGAGACTGCGTATTGTTTTTCCTGCGTATTGTTTGAACAGAGTTTTCATCTGACTATCTGCGTAACAGAGACTGCGTATTGTTTTTCCTGCGTATTGTTTGAACAGAGTTTTCATCTGACTATTCGAATCTACGAATTTCGTTGCGTCTAAAGGAAGGAATCATCAATTAAATCTCCACGAGTCGTATCAACACCAGGAAAAACTCAGACTTAAATCTATTATTTGAGTAAATCCAAAACAGAAATTTCTAACCTCTGCGGAATAGAAACGGCGGAACAGAAATGGCGATCGTTCTTCCAATAAAAGACGGGCGTTCTTCCACCTGCGAGAAACGCGAAGCGACGATCGTTCTTCCAATAAAAGACGGCGTTCTTCCAACGCGAATGCAAAACGGCGATTGTTCTTGCAATAAAATAAAATATATCAGATCCCTCTTTCACGAAAATGAACTGATTATTTGATGAAATAACCAATACAAACTCCTTATTTATAAAATAGGGCGGAATCTAAAAAAGAGGAGTTAAAAATAGGATTTTAAAAATAGAAACTCAAAAATTGCATGCAAAGTAAAAATGACATGCAAACAGTTTGCCAAAAACGTCTAAAAGGTCACAAAATTTAGGACAATCGTAGAAACGTTCGGAGGTCCTCTACCATAGGAACGCCTTCATGCATAATTATGTGGAGAAATCATAAAAATAGATATAAAAAAATAGAATTTACAATGACGTGAAAAAGTTAGACGTCAACAAATTTTGATTTGATAGGCACATATGATTTGAAATTCATGAGAATGATGTTTGGAGTTGTGTTTTATTTATCATATTAAATAAAAGATTTGGATGGTTTTAACATCGGACTCTCGTTAAGCGAGTAGTTTGAAATGGTAGTAATTAATTAATTTTTAGAACTCAAATAATTGTAAGGAGCAAGTACCTTGTAAGATTTGACTTTATGTGGGATAGAAAGCACTCAACCCTCTAAATCAACTTACGTATTTTCATCGGTATCCTCTCAATTATGTTGTATGTTTATTTGTCGAATCGATGACTATTTATTGACAAAAAGAAAATTGACATCCCTCTTAGTATTTATTAGCATTTTCAAGGTTAGTTGTTACTATAAGAGGCAAAATGTTCACATCTTTGTTTTTATACGTAAACACCTAATTTGCTTGATTATAGAGGGTTTCACATATTTGCAAGACGTAATATCTTACAACAATGTAATGAAATTACTTAGATAGATATGAATATTAGTAGCGGGATAACACCAAATAGCACCAAAATGTAGATAAATGATCACAAGATGCAAGTAGAATAACTTAGCCACTTCGAGGGGGCAACCTCCAAACCATACAATAAGACTCAAGTACTCAATATGATGATCAACTACTACATACTAACTCCTATATATATTATTCCTATGTTATGGCCATCACCAAGGCCGACCCACTAATGATATTATAACATATATGAAAGAGATACAACATGATAAGAAGTTATGATAGCCACAAGTCGGCCATACACATCTAATATAAGATATAGGATTAAGGGCATAGCATGCCCTTCCCTTCTGAGCAACATTGTCCCCAATGTTGAGAAGCTCTGGATGTTGTTGCAAGAATGTTGCATCCTCCCATGTGGCATCTTCACTGTCTAGATTCTTCCACTTGATCAGATACTTAGTAATGACCCTTGTCCTCAATTGTTTAGTGTGTGTTTGAAGGATGCATTCTAGTTCCAAGATGATTCTTCCCTCCTCATTGAGCTCAAGATAACATTATCTGGGTTGATACCTTTTGTCCGATTACCTTCTTCAAGCAAGAAACATGGAAGACTAGATGTATTTTGGTTTCCTAAGGGAGTTCTAATTTGTATGTTACAATACCAGTCTTATGCAACACTTTATTAAGGCCATAATACTTAGGTGAAAGCTTCTTATCCTTCTTGTGTTGTTTCAAAGACATTTGCTTATATGGTTTTCTACGCACAAACAACCAATCGTCGACTTCAAAATGTCTTTCACTAAGATGTTGATCAACCTACTACTTCATGTGGTTTTGTGTCATGGCCAAGTTCTCCTTGAGACTAGAAAGTACCTCTTGTTGGTGGTGAATGTGCTCTTCAACTACTCTAACCCTTGGTTGGCCTCTCAAGGATGAGGTGATGGACAAGTATGGTACCCATATAATGTCAAAAAGGAGATATCTTAGATGAAGCATGGAAGGAAGTGTTATATCATCATTCTATAAGTCACAACCATTGAACCCATCTTGTTTGTTTATCTAAGGTAAAGCAATGAAGATATCCTTCCAAGCACTTGTTTACCACCTCAATTTTCCCATTAGATTGGGGATGATAAGAAGAGCTACTGAGCTAGTTGAGTACCCAAACATGAAAACAAATCAATCCAAAAATTACTAGTAAATATAGGGTCTTGATCACTTACTACAATCTTTGGTGTCCCGTGTAGCTTATGAATTATATCCATGAAGGTTGATACTATTGTACTTGCAACAAATGGGCGTGACAAGGCATAAAATGGGCATATTTCACGAGTCTATTCACCACAACCATGATTACATTTTTTCCTTTTGATTTAGACAATCCTGTGATGAAGTTCATGGAAACCTCTTCCCACCTTTGGCTAGGAATAGATAGAGGTTATACAAGACCCGGGACTTAATTGTTTCACCCTTATTTTGCTGACAAACCATGCATTCGGCCACAAATTATAAATATCGTACACAACAATCCCTCAATAAACTCATCCTTCTAAGATAGAGCATCAACAATTACATTCTTGATTAACTAAAATTGACTAAGCTTAGTAATAAAAGATAGTTAATCTAATCTAGGAGGACATATAACGCAATAAGTAAATGCACTAAAATAGAATGTAAATGTACCAAATAATATAACTAGTAAAAGTAGAAACCCGATGTGTAAAAAGGAAAGGAAAGAACTCAGATGAATGATAGAAGCTTGTCAAATTGTGTCGCAGTGATGCATAGAAAATTAGAAAGTAGGAGTGACTATGTTGAGGTCCTACATAGGACAAATAGATGAGGTGGTCTGGTTGGAGTGCCTAGAGGAGTTTTGGGCGCCTGTGGGTGCCCGGTTTCTGTTGGGTGCCCTGGTATGTGTAGAAGCTCAGTAATTGGTACTAGTGGGGTTGGAAGGTGATATGGAATATTCATTACCTGTTGTGTCACTTTCACTATATTGTGCCGAATGCTCCAAATATTCCAAGAGGAAGAAATAACTTGCACGAGACCAAAAGGAAGTATCAAAATCCTGAAAAAGAAATGCAAAATGAATGGGTCGGATTGACCTAACCTGCCACAACAATGGGCTTACTTACTGAGTGTTGCACTACATTTCGGACCCGGATGTAGTTCTAGTGTGTGTGTGTGTGCATGTCGTGCCCTAGATGCTCTCGTGCTAGTCGCACTTTATGAAATAACGAGCAATATCTAAATGTAGAAAATGTAATAAAATGTGTGCATGGAATAAAATAGAATCCCTCCCCTATGAAGTGTGATGCGAGATGTTATAACTCATGCCTTGATGATGGAGCTATGTGGATGATGATGCAATAGATGGATGCAACTCTAGATGGGGTAATAGTAATGTATCATGTTAGGTCTCTCATTATGGTCTCATAACTTTATATTTATAGGGTTCTCTTGCTCTAATTTCATAATTAACCCCGAAAAGGACAACCCCAAAAAGATAAATATGAAAAATGGCTGAAGAGGCCCAAAAGTGGCGGGAAAGTGCTTGAGTGGGACCGGGCACCCATGGGTGACCCAAGTATTAAATCTAGGTGCCCCAGTCGAGGCTAAAATAATGTGGATGTCCATAAATGGCTAGGCATATGGGTGCAATAGGTCCTAAATTATAAAATAAAATAAACAAGATGGCCAAAGGACGGGGTTGATTAGTACTCTCTTTGCTCAAGAACCTTCTAAACAAGCAGTAGTATGAGACTCGAGATAAATAAATTGTCTAATGTGCATGATTTTGTGACTACAATTCTCCTTCCCTTTCTCATAGATTATCTCAAAATCATACCCCAAAATTTATGAGACCCATTTTTCTTGTTCTTTAGATGATAAATGTTGTTACTAAGAAGTGTTTAAAACTATCAATATTTGTCTTTACTTTGAAGTGTCTAGCCCATTAGATATGGTCTTCGTTACTTTATTGCATGAAGTATGGCCAACATTTCCTTCTCATAAATTGGTATTGACATATTCTTACCTTTGAATTGACCTATCTCAAAGGAAATGGGAAGACCCTCTTGTATGAGTATTGCCCCCATACCATACCCTAAAACATCACATTCAACAATGAATATTGTGTACAAGGAAAAGTTGGAAAAAGCTATGAAATGAGGCAAGAACACTTAAGAAGCCCCAAAGCTTTAACCAACAAGACAATGGACCATCAAGATAAGAGATAAGCAAGAACTATTACTTTGCATGCGGGTAAGTGCACCAAGTTGGGGGGCTAAAAGGGGGTCTTAAGAGGACGCATTTTTATGAAAAATAAAAAACTTTAACTTGTATGAATTTTTTTGAAATAGTTACACTCAAAATTGGAAGATGTTGTATAAATATGAATCATAAAATTTTGAGTCTAGTTTCTAAGCTACTAAATTTTATTGAAAACAAATAATTTTAAGTGGGTCAAATAACTAAAATACCAATAGGTGGTCTTGTTTTTGTTAAAAAACATAATAGAGTGACTTTCGTGTCCCCCACCATTTTTTGAGCACCATTTAGTATTTTTGAAAACCCTTTTGTAGAAAGATAGCTAGGAGCATCTAGTTTGGGCTACATTTTTTTAGATTTTTTAGTAAGTATTTTTTTTAATGATTTTTCCAAGTACAAAAATTTTAACTTTAAAAACATAACTGAGCTCTCCTGTGCCCCTAACTAGCTCAAAAAATATCAAAAATTAGAAAAAAATGAAATGTGTATAGAATTACGCCTAGTTTGGGCTAGTATAATTTTTTTCAATTTTGATGAGCCAAAAAAAAGATATATGACAAAATATAGACATGTTTAAACTTCAAAAAATAGCTATAAAAAGGCATTGTTAGAAAATAAATAATATGGAAACCTTATATTAGTCAAGAAAATTTGAAAAATTATATTTTTAGAAAGTAGAAACTCTGATCTACGTCGTGGTATAATGTTTTTAAAACGAATCGATCGTTTTATGTTGATTTATGATGGAGGAAGAGATATTTTTGCATTTTCTGCAAAAATGTGTTGTTTGTTGTGTTTTTGCAAGTCTATGCCTCAGGTTTGGGGATCCAAACCGGATCCCCAAGCCTTAAGGCATGGCTTGGAAAAGTAAACAAACATAACGTGTACATGTTCTTGATAGTATAAGCATGATATGTGGTTTTGGCATGCTTCTATGTATAAAAATAAATGTTTAAGTATAAGTTTTTCATTTATAGTTTAAATTTATTTTAGTAGAGATATAAGATGTCGGTGTCACTTTACACCTTTTGGAACTAGTCTCATAGCTTCATCTGTCATGGTTTAGAAGATAGTTTTTATAGTATAATATGGTGAGTACATAGGTAAATTTTAAGATTTCAGCATTTAGCCTAAAGCTTTTAACATTTAAATTCTACAATCAAAACCCTAAACCCTAAACCTTGAGCCCTTAACCCTAGATCCCAAACCCTGAACCATGATACCTAAACCCTAAACCATAAGCCTTAAATCCTAAACCTTAAACATTCAGCTCTTAACCATGAGCCCTAAACCCTTATCCATAAGCCCTAAACTTTGAGCCATAAGCTCTAAACCCTAAACCCTAAACCACGAACCATGATCCCTAAATGCTAAATCGTAAACCCTAAACTTTAAAAACTAAATCTTAAACCCTAAAACCTGACCCCAAACCCTAAACCCTAAACCCTTACCCTTAAACCCTAAACCCTAAACCCTAAATCCTAAACCCTAAACCCTAAATCCTAAAGCTTGAACCATGAGCCCTAAACACTAAACCCTAAAACCTAAACTTTGCGACCTAAACCTTAAACCCTCAACCCTTAAGCCTGAGCCCTAAACCCTAAATGCTAAACCCTAAACCCTAAACATTAACCTTAATTCCTAAGCCTTAAACCTTGAATCTAGAGCCCTTGCCCATGAGCCTTAAGCCTAAGCCCTAAGCCCTAAGCCCTAAACCATGAAATGTGAGCCCAAAATGCTAAACCCTAAACCCTAAAACCTAAAAACTAAATCCTAAATCCTAAACCCTAACCCTAAACCCTAAATACTAAATCCTAAACCCTGAGTCGTAAGCCCTAAACCCTAAACCCTAAACCTTAAACCCTTAACCCTGAGCCCTAAACACTAAATCCTAAACCCTAAACTCTACGACCTAAACCTTAAACCCTCAACCCTTAACCCTGAGCCCTAAACCCTAAAACCAAAATAATAAACCCTAAACCATGAACCTTAAACCCTAAACCCTAAATATAGAGCCCTTACCCGTGAGCCCTAAACCTTAAACCCTAAACCACGAACCATGAGCCCTAAATGTTAAATACTGACCCTAGACCCTAAACCCTAAAAACTAAAACATAAACCCTACACCCCCCTAAACCCTAAACCCTAAATATTGAATCCTAAACCCTAAACCCTAAGTCATAAGCCCTAAACCCTAAACCTTAAACCTTAAACCCTTAACCCTAAGCCCTAAACACTAAATCCTAAACCCTGAACTCTACGACCTAAACCTTAAACCCTCAACCCTTAACCCTGAGCCCTAAACCCTAAACTATAAACCCTAAACCCTAAAACCAAAATAATAAACCCTAAACCATGAACCCTAAACCTTAAGCCTTAAACCCTAAACCCTAAACCATAAGCCTTGAACCCCACACCCTAATTCTTCTTCTTGAGCCCTAAACCCTAAACCCTAAACCCTAAACCAAAAACCCTAAACCTTTAGCCCTAAACACTAAATCTTAAACCCTAAACCCTAAACACTAAATCTTCAACCCTGAACCCTAAACCCTAAACTATAAACCCTAAACCTTGAGCCATAAACCCTAAACCCTTAACCCTAAACCTAAACCCTAAATCCTAAACCATTAACCCTGAACCTTGAACCTTGAACCCTATACCCTAAACCCTAAACCTTAAACCCTAAACCATGAGCCCTAAACCCTAAACCCCAAACCTTGAGCCCAAAAACCTAAACCCTAACCCTAAACACTAAATCTTAAACCCTAAACCCTTAGCCCAAAACCCTCAACCCTAAGCCCTAAATCCTAAACCTTGAGCCCTAAACCCTAAACCCTAAAACCCTAAAACCCAAACCCTAAACAATGAGACCTAAAACCTAAACCCTAAACCCTAAACATTGAATCCCTAAACCCCAAACCCTAAACCTTAAACCCTAAATCCTAAACACTAAACACTAAACCTGTAAGCCCCAAACCCTAAAACTTAAATCCTAAACCCTCAACCCTTAACCTTGAGCCATAAATCCTAAACTCTAAACCTTAAACCATAAAACCTAAATTATGAACCCTAAACCCTGAGCCATAAACCCTAAACCTTGAAACCTAATCCATGAACTTCAAACCCTAAACCTTAAATACTAAACCCTAAACCCTTAACCCTTAGCCATAAATCCTAAACTCTAAACCTTAAACCATAAAACCTAAACTGTGAACCCTAAATCCCGAGCCCTAAACCCTAAACCCTAAACCCTAAACCCTGAAACATGAACCATTAATCCTAAACACTAAACCCTAAACCATTAACCTTGAGCCCTAAACCATAAATCATAAACCCTGACCCAAAATAAATTCCTAATAATATCATTCAGTGTGCGGGAATAGTGTTTGGGCTGATCGATCAACTCATTTAGTTTTTATGAGAGACTACTTCCTTTAAAGGCCTAAAAAGGCCATTTTGGCCATTCTGTAGCTAATTGAACACCCTTCAGAAGTTTTTAGAGAAAATATGAAGCATCTAAGGGTGATTGTAGAGAGAATTGAAGATGTCTTAAGTAAATTTAGGAAATTTTAGGAAATACAATCTCATTCACGAGTAATCTTTTTAAGACCGGGTTTTTAAGTACGAGGAATGAAAGCTAAAACGGTAAAAGTTGACTTCTATGGATGATTCCAGGAGTTCTGGAAAGACTTAGGATGAAATAAAATAGGAATTGGAAGGATATTATAATAATATATAAATTGGGAAATCAACATTCATTCAAGGATTAAATATTTCTTTAGAAGTCTTCATGAAAACACTTTAGCTTACCCCTCTAAGTTCAAAATGAAATAGGACCTAAATTTTGAGTTGCAGGCAGAATTAGATTTTTAGAATAGTTTCATTGATCGTAAAATGTGATTTTTAGTGTTTCAATGAAGTATGGAGGTCAAGAACATGTAACTCATACTCAAATTTAATTCAAGGATTCATCCCCTATCCAGAGAGGTAGAAACCCATTTCCATGAGGAGTAACTTGAGAAAAAAGTGTCCATGTACCATAAACATGCTTACACCCAGGTTTCATCTTGGTAAATAAATTGAATTGTGAAGGATTCATCATATTCAAAGGTGAAATGTGGAGCTCAAGGAGTGACTTGATGATCATCATATCTTGATCGTGTCATTGTACCCAAATCTCTCCAAAGAACAAGCTAAAATGAGCTAGTCATGCCACCAAGGTATCCAGGACCATCATGTGTGAAGTATTAAGGCATCATCTATCTCCATGAGATACATATGAGTAAAGACACGTATGATAATATTGAATTTGATTCCATGAAAGGATGATTTTAGAGCTAGGAAAGGTGAAGGGATGATCTTTATATGGAGCACCATGTTTCTAAGAATGAGCAATCATTTGAGTTCACTTGATGCAATTCACTTGGTACTATTCATAAAAACTCATTCAACACCTAGTAGTGTGATCACACCTTAAGGAGGAGGCACATTACAATCACCTCATTTTTTCCATAGGACAAGAATCCCATTCAAGGAGCAATCCTCTATCTAGAAAGTGAGGATCTCATTTTAGTAAGAAGTAGACAAACATCATAGAGTTGATTCGTGGTCACTAAAGTGAATTATGGACCAAATTTTAAAATTGGTATAAATTCAAGTAGTGGTAGTGCCAAAATCCAATCCGGAAGGTCAAAAACCTACAAAATGACTATATGTTTTCCCAAAACAAAAATTGACTACAATATATATGGCCTGAAAGTTTTAGGTCATTGTTGAAATCCTGAAAATGAATAAGTATAAGAAATAATAAAAGTATAAAGAAATAATAAAAGAAATCTTATACTTGACATTTATTTTAGTAAATATGGCTCCTTCAAGCCCTTAAAAACTTCATATAGAGCAAACATGTATGTGTTATAACGTGATCACATTATAAGGTGTACACGTTTTAGGTTCGTGAATTGCCGAGCCTAGGAAATCATAACACAATAGCATTATTTCTTTCATTTTGGGGTTTTTTTCCACTTTTTGGCCCCCCAACTTGGTGCATTTACCCATGCATATATAACTTGAAATAAACAATCAAACCTAGCATATCTAACAATTCTCTACTCTTTGAAAGCTATGAAAATAAACCTATTAAAGATCTTGGCAATCGATTAGACTATTTGATTCTCAAGGTATTTTGAGAGTGAGAGCTCACCATTAATGGCTATAAGACCATATGGTTCCTCTCATTTACCCAAAAGCTTGATTGAAATATGCAATAACAAAGTAAATAACTCAATAAACAATGAAGAGATCTCTTAATACTAGACATAATACTATAGTTTATGTTAGAAAGGAGGAAGTGTTCTTAGAAAAGTGAGGGGGTCTAGTTCTATTTATAGGTTTCTAGTTCTAAGAATGGAATGATTTGGGTGCATGTGGGACAAAAGGTAAGTCCAAAAAGCACTTTTAGCTTTAGAAGAGGTTAAACATGCCTTAGGCTAGTTAATCTAGGTTTAGGCTAATTAATCCTGTTTAGCAAGGGATTAGTAACTTGAGAGAGTTGTGAGGGGTCCACTTAATCCAATGTGATGGATTGATAGCCTAGGAAGCTTGTAGAAGTGGTTTAGAAGGAGATAAGAGAGAGGTTTAGCTAATAAGAGGCTATATTATCATGATTAGTTTGTTATAGGAGGAATACGACCAAAATAATGTTGTAAAAGGAGAGTTACATAGGCCTAATTGACGATGTGTCGTCAATTTGCAAGGGGTAGAATAACTAGTGCAATATTAGGAATAAGATTGCTTTGACTAAACTACAGGTGTCTACATTTTCCCCTCTTTAGGGTGGTGTGTATTATGCCACTTCAAAGAAAGTAGACAAAAACAAATGACTAAAAAAATTTGAAGGAGTGGAGGAAAAATTGGTAGGGTGAAGGATGCCCCCTTGAGTGTCGATGGGTGATGGAAGAGGTCGATTTACGATCGAAAAGAATAATAAAGTAGATAGAAGAAGTAGGAGGGACAGGATGCCCCAAGTGAAATAGTAGAATAGGAAGAAAGAAGAAAGGGTATAAAGAAGAAAAACAACGAGGAAGGGATATTGAGTTATCTGCGATCTAGCACCGTGGAATACAATATTTATTTCATCATATTGCTAATGATCTTCATCATTGGTCCTTATTAAAAATGTAAGCATACGATAAAAGTGTAAAATGACATGAAAAGTGATAAGTATTTAACAAATGTCTAGTGCTAAAACACCAACTCCATGCAACATACAAAATGCAATGCAATACGAGAAGTAAACAAGCTAACCTAACAAGGAAACAAATACAAACACACATACTCAAACCAACAACGTTTAAGATGATTGCACAAATGGTTTTTTTATCGATCTTTAGTTGCTGACCTTTGTGAATTAATAACAAGGGTTAAAAATGGTGCCCCAAGCAAGGATACATGCAAGGGGAATAATGAAGGACACTTGGGTCCAATGAAAAAAAAACATTGTGAGCCACGAAACAATACCGTATAACTCATTGTGCCCTAGAGTATAAACGAATCATGCAAACTAGCTTTGTTAATGAAGGTAGATCAAGATGATCTGCAAGTTGCACACATGAACAGAAAGAACTAAAAAGTGATGTTTTGTAGGGTTCTTTTCTATGGAAATGTTTTTGAATGTTTTGATTTTTTCTAACATATTTGAATGTTTTCTATTTTTCTAACATATTTGAATGTTTTTATTTTTCTAACATATTTGAATGTTTTTGTGATTTTGAAAGTTTTTTAAACTATGTACAGGAATTCAAAGAAGCGTGGATGCCCCTAATGATAGATGGGATGTCTGAGGAAAAATGCCATGCGCGTGCAAAAGAAAGTGAAGATGCAAAAATGCCCCAACGTTAGGTGGGAGAATTAAAAGGAAAACTCTTCACGCATAAAGGTTGTATTAAGGCCAATATGGATAGGTTCAACGTGATGATGAACTTAAACTAATGACGTGCTAGGAAGGAGCAAGGATTCCCCAACGTAAGTTGTCCAAGAAACATATGATAAAAATAAGCGAAAGATTACTTTTTGAAACAAGGCACAATTTCACTTGAACATTGTAAAAAGGATATCTTATACATACGGATGTTCTGAATAAAGTAGAGGAACAATATGGATGCTATGTATGGATATGGAAAATGTAGCTATAAGTTTGGAGATGAAAAGGTGATTAGCCTAAGGAAAAAATCGTGAGACAAGATATGGACATAAGTAATAATTTGAACAAGGTCCAAAAAAATCACTTGGTAACGTATTAATCCTATTTGCCCTAGAGATCCAAAGGTGTGTACATGTGGAAATTAATTACCTCTTTAAGGGAAGATTTAATAGACAACAAGTGAAGAAACCCTAGTCAATGTGTAGAAATTATTTATTGTGAAAGGTGATTTGTGAATGAAGGGTGGAAGAATAACCATACATTGCTCCGCTACCAGCCAAACATCCATAGCCCCGACGGAGGTTTATTTAATTCTAATCACAACATTGCTCTCTTGTCACCAAGCGTCCATAGCCCCAATATAAATTATTAGAAATACCCGAAGAGAGAGTTATATATCAATTTGATTTTGTTTTGTATCTTTTAGCTTTTGATTTTTGATTGATTTTGATTCTTTTACTTTCTTAAAACTTGTTTCAGCTCTCTTGCTTGTTTTGATAAGGGATTAAGAACCACAAATGGCCCGATGGAAGGATGCGGGAGTGATTACGATGACGAAATTGGCTAGTGTCAATAAATATGTCCAAAATTTCTTCGTAACAATTTTATTAGATGTTGAATGTGATAGGATCTTTAAGAGGTCAGTCATTCTTTAATTTACTGAGGTGATGAAAGACCAAGGTCAAACAGATACCATAGAGATAACTATCGCAAAATGCGTGCGAATAGACTAACCAAAATATCATTGAAGGGATGAAAATGTCAGATTCCTTACAGAGGAATGAAATGAAGGGGAAGAAAGAACATCCATATGTAAAGAATACATTGATTGCAATGTTTGATCTTTGTACCTTTGATTTTTCTCGTGTTTTTGTATTGTATGAATTGTTTTGATTTTTAGGTTTTTGATAGTTTTTGGAAAGTTGAGACCAAAAAAGTTTCGATGCAATAATATCCCACAACGATGTTTTCAATTTCCTTGATAAGGGAGATTAGGAGTGTTTGTTTATCAAGAGTTATATTATCCCCGATCTTGATGATCGTGGTGAACTCATACTCAACAAATGATTCCAACTTATCCTGAAACATGGATTTCATATGTGGAGCTTAAGTTCCTTATTCGTAGTTTATGCACTTTGCGCCATACTTGATGGTTATGTTGGTGTGCATTCTTAAATCACGTTTTATTTTTAACTTTAAGATCGTTTGAGTTGTTAGGAGCTTTGGAGCTCTTTAAATATTTGATCTTAGCTTGGTAAAGAAAATGTTTGGGTTTCTTATAAGCTAGTTCGTGACTTTTCTGATCTCAAGAAGTGGGAGAAGAAAGTGGGCATTTAGGATTGGTGATAGGAAAAGTATGGATGATGGTCGACTTGCCCTGGTCATTGGTAGAAGAAGAACATGATGGATGAAAAGGGTATGGTCCAAGTATTGAAGAGGATGGGCTACCAGGAGGTGAGCCAAAGATAGAAGATGATGAAGGGTTATTAAGATGTGGCCCTAAGATGGAAGAAAAGTGACTACTCAGAGGTGTCGTATAGGCAGAAGAGGATGAAGGGATACTTAGGATGTGGTCCAAGAATAAAAGGTAATGGGTTACCCCAAGGTGACTCATAAATAAAATATAATGGAGGGATACTAGGATGTGGCCCCAGAATGGAAGAAGATGACGAGGGGCTACTAGGGGGTGACCCACAAGTAGAAAATGGAGGGCTGCTTTAGGTGGTGGCCCAAAGATAGCAACAGATGATGGGATACTAGGATGTGGCCCAAGAATGGTGGATAAAGGGCTTCATGGAGCAAACCCACTAATAGATGACAGGGGGCTACTAGGATTTGGCCCAAGAAAAGAAGAGGATGAGCTACCGGGATGTGGCCCACACACGGAAGGTGGTGATTGCGGAATTGTGATAAATAAATAATTATTGGATAATGAGAAGATAGGCCATGGCTCAATGTTAGACACTGACATCTCATCATGTTCGAGAGGAAGGTGAAGATGGAACAATAGAAAAAGAAACAAGTTCCATGACCTTAGGCTCTTCCTCTACGTTCGATAAAATAAATCAACTTCTTCCTCTCCATATGCGAGTGTATCGAGTTTTAGAAATAATCCTTGTTTGTAATACTCTAGAGGGATATCTTCATGTAGTCCGATTATTCCTTTATTTTTAGAGAAATCAATCAGTAGTGGTTATTGTTCTTCGACCATACGAGGTTGAATAGAAGAAATGGATCCAACAAGTATGGATGTTTTAGAAGACGTGTGATGATGTAAACGAGGGGAAGGATTGACCCTATTGTGTCCAAAAATAATTAGATAGTATGTCGAAAATATATCTTAACACATTGTTTCTTGTGAATTTTTCGTCGTGGATGCAAACGCGTGATCCTTAGAAGGTTGATGAAGATAGAATGAGGAATTGTCGAAATGACCCAAAGGACAAGGAGAAATTGGACTTTGATTTATAGAAGAAGATGTCTCTAGAGACGAAGTAAATTTGGAAGAAGATGATATTGGTTTTCCTAGAGAGCGACATCGTGGAGGATGAATAAAAGGATTGCATATCCAAAAGTGCATAGATTGCGATGTATGAGTTGACTTGGAATATTGACTAGAAGAACTTTGAGTCACACGAATCTTTAAAGGAGGCAGACTTTGCTGAGGTGATTGATGAAGGAGGTCCTGCGAAGAAAGGGAGGGTCGTGACTCAAGAATCACATTAAATGTTTATTCCAGAGAAATTGGAGTCACACGAATCTTTGACGAAGGAATGGGTCATTAAGGTGACTGATGAAGGATGTCCTGCAAAGAAGGGGAGGAATTTGATTTAGGAGTTGATTTAGAGGAATTAGAATAATAGTTAGGATTTGATTCATTGGAAGAAGGAGAGGAATCAAAATCATAATTTGGATTATAATCTTCAAAAAAATGTTTAGATTGGACTCATCAAAATATATCCACTGACCATGAGACAAATATGGAAAATGTGATAACCGAACGAGCCCTTTAACATGAAGAACCAAATGAGGTTTATTCGTGATGGGCATCTTTTGATGTGAATGCCTAAACCTAGGTTTTGTATTATTGTAAGTGTGGGGAACCATGCAATAGGAAGTCATTGTTGGCGTTGTTTAGGTACAAATGCATAGACCTAGATAGTTTGATTGAACTCCTTCGTGGAAACAAAAGTTCTATGTCGATTCGGGAAACACAACAATGAACAACTAGACGTTTTGTGAACAAATAGGGGATGCTCATGTGACTTTTCAAAGGGAACACAAGGAAAATATACATCGTGACAACACAATTTTGGCAATCCAATGATTTGTAGCCAACAAATTATGAGTGCAATGGATCAAAGGATAAAAAGGATTGCCTCGGATGAATAGTTTGATATGATGAATAAACACAAGGGACAATCATGCCTCGTTTTGGCCAACCAATCAACCAATATGAAACTAAGTTCAATAACAAGCCTAACTACAAATGAGACGTCTTGACATGGGTATCAAGACAAGGCTATCAAGATGCAAAGACTTACCAACATACTTTCAATGTTTACATCTAGGTCTCAAACAAGGATGAATGTAAACGGGTGCAAAAGTGGTGGACACAATCAATCAATATCACACGTATGATGCTTCCCTGTTGATAAAAAATATCAACAAAATAACAAAGGAGTAGATCAAGTGGGGGTGAAATAAACTTGGCATTACTTTGACATAGTTTCACCCCATCCTAAGATGAATAAAAACTAAGCTAAGTAAAGCATCGTAGATCTCGTGACGAATGACCCTATGCTCAAACTATGATGAACTCGTCCCCTTATTCGATCAACAAGGTTTTGACTCCAAAAGAGTTATCACTTTGTGAAATCTAGATACAACATGATTGTTTGATATGGTAATAGTGGGCTCTAAGATAAAATGGCTTTCCTACGTGGTTCTCTCCATCCTATTTATCACAAATGATCTCTTAGAGCTCGATTTTCCAAGAAAGTTACATTAACTAGAGTCTTGGAGCATCTCGACTTTACTTTACCCCCTTTAAATACAATGAGCAATGAATGCGTTCACGCTTATCTTTCACCGAGGTCGCAATGGAGATGATTTTGATGCTAACTCACAAATGGAAACACTATTCAAGTGCGTAATCAAAGTGCTTCTCGTTTCGTCTAAGAGGTTACTTTGCGGTGGACTACTTTAGGGTTCTTAGGACCACCCCCGTTGTTGTAGCTTAAGGCTTATGCCAAAGGGGTTATGTGCTAGTTCAAAGCGAACGTGTTTTACCCTTATTTGAACTTACAAATCAAGTGTGTTGTATATGGTTTGTTTTTATCTTATATGCTTAATGTGGTTTTAGTCGCAAACTATTTGACAACCTACAAGAAATGAGTTAGCTTTTATCTAGACTCCAATTCTTTTGCACACGATTTGTGGTTCTATACACCAAGATTAACAGCTTTTCAAATGATCAAACATCATATAAAGGAGATAAAATGTCACTTTTGATTTCCCAGATCATCCTAAGACGCAAGGAAAGAGCATACATGACAAAATACCTCACTAATATTTCCAAAAATGGAAAACACTTAATGGATAATGCGAAAAGTAAGTTCCATTTTTAACCTTGAAGTTAATCTTTTAGAAAACTCTAATTGAAATGTTTGGAAAGATAAAAGAAGGTATTTGAAGCATTTTTTATTCCCAAGATCACCTAGAAGGTGTGAAGGAAAAAACATACACATTCCAAAACCTCTACAAATGAAAATGCAAACACTTAACTAAGTTAGTATAAAAATATAATCAAAAGAAACCTACAAACAACTGTTAGAAACCTTAAAACTATTAGAAAAATCCAAAAAACCCAATTTTACAACTGCAATAATGTTCAACTCTTATCAAAGACACATTCATACCTAGAATGACATGTGTGTGCGTTTCTAGCAATGGGTGCACACTCGTAATGACAGTGCACGGGACTATGGGAAAACAAAGTGGGGGCTTTACACCTACGTGGGCAAAATGACATATGTGTGCGTGTTTGAGCATGTGTGCACCTCGAGAAGACAAATGTGTGTGCAAGGTAAATGATGAGTTTGACACGTGGTTCAATAAACACTTGTGTGTCACAAGAAACATATGCGCGTGCAAATAAGCATGTGCACGTAGATCGTGACATGTGCGCGTCTCGTGTTAAATTTCTTGTGGGTCAAAAATGTAAATTAACGGGTGCATGACCAAAGAAGCGAGTGTGCACCTGTAATGATAGGTACGCGTGTGTTCGAACAAGTGCGCGCCTTTTCTAACGTGTGTGCACTTATTCGTAATGCCTATGTGTGGCCCCGAAAATCACAAAAAAACACACGAAATGGAAATCTAAAATTGCTAACGAGTTAGATTTCTACCATTTAAATCAATTTCTATCTTGTACCAAGTAAAATTTCATGCAAAAGGGAGGTTTAACCCACTTAAAGTGAGAAAATTGTTTGAAACCAAGCTATTTAACCCTAAAAAGCATGAGAATGGTTAGAAACTGAAATAAAAAGCTTAGAAATGAATTCTAATAGACTATGGAGTAAGTCCCACCGTGTGCAAGCAAATGTGTACATGGAAAAGTTGGAAAGGCTATGAAATGAGGCAAGAACGTTAAGAAGCCCCAAAGCTTTAACCAACAAGACGATGGACCATCGAGATAAGAGATAAGCAAGAACTATTACTTTGCATGCATATAAAACTTGAAATAAACAATCAAACCTAGCATATCTAACAATTCTCTACTCTTTGAAAGCTATGAAAATGAACCTATTAAAGATCCTAGCAATCAGTTATGATTGTTTGATTCTCAAGGTATTTTGAGAGTGAGAGCTCACCATTAATGGCTACAAGACCATATGGTTCCTCTCATTTACCCAAAATCTTGAGTGAAAGATGCAATAACAAAGCAAATAGCTCAATAAACAATGAAGAAATCTCTTAATCCTAAACAAAATACTATAGTTTATGTTAGAAAGAAGGAAGTGTTCTTAGAAAAGTGAGGGGGTCTAGTTCTATTTATAGGTTTCTAATTCCAAGAATGAAATGATTTGGGTGCATGTGGGACAAAAGGTAAGTCCAAAAACACTTTTGGCTTTAGAAGAGGTTAAATATGCCTTAGGCCGCTTAATCTAGGTTGAAGCTAATTAATCATGTTTAGTAAGGAATTTGTAGCTTGACGTGAGTTGTGAGGTCCACTCAATCCAATATAATGGATTGATAGCCTAGAAGGTAGTATAAATGGTTCGAAGGAGATAAGAGAGAGGTTTAGCTAATAAGAGGCTATATTAGCCTGATTAGTTAGTTATAGGAGGAATACGACCAAAATAATGTCGTAAAAGGAGAGTTATATAGGCCTAATTAATTATGTTTCACGATTTGCAAGGGGTAGAATAGTTAGTGCAATATTAGGAATAATATTTCTTTGACTAGACTATAGGTGTCTACAAATATTTTGGAAAAATCTGGAGTAGCTAGAACTAGAGTGATGCACATGGCCTCCTTAAACTTCTCAAATGCTTTGGTAGCTTCCTTATTCCAATGGAAAGAGTCCTCCAATAAAGATGTTAGTGGTGATATTATATTACCATAATTCCTTACAAATCTATTATATAATAACATGTAATCCCAAAAATCCTTAAAGTGCTTTAGGGTTTTTGAACCTTCCACTCAAGCATGGCATTTATCTTATTAGGATCCACTTTAACACCTTCATAAGAGATGATGTGACCCAAATATTCAACCTCCTTGACTCCAAAAGAACACTTAGAGGGATTTGCATAAATTTGATGTTGTTTAAGAGTTTCCAACACCTTATTTACATGATGCAAGTGTTCTTCCCATGTTTTGTTGTATATTAGTATATCATCAAAGAACACTAAAATAAAATTTCGCATGAATGGATTAAAGATAGAATTCATCAAAATTTGAAATGTAGAGGGTGAATTTGTGAGTCCAAAAGGAATTACTAAGAATTCATAATGGCCTTCATGTGTTTGGAAGGTTGTTTTATGAACATCCTCATCCTTGATTCTAATATGACGATATCCGGAATGAAGATCAAGTTTTTAAAAGTAAACAACACCATGCAACTCATCTAGAAAATAATCAATTACAGGAATAGGAAACTTATCTTTGGTTGTGTATTTATTGAGTTATGTTGAATAAAAAAAGTGTTTCCTAAGTATCGGTGGTGCGAAGGAAGGAAGCGTGGAAGTTTGACAGAGTTGTGCCCTCGTACATTCACGCCCAAAAGATAGAATTTAGGATTTAACCTTTTTACATGTTATGAGCTAAAAATAGACATGGAGTGATGAGCACACATGAGATAAGGACGAGAAGACTTGTGGATGAAGCAAAAGCTATTTTTGGGAATAAGAGGAAGATGAAGCATTATGCAAAGTTCAAGCTAATAATATGATTAGAGATAGAGTCAATTATAGGAAATCTATTGTTAGGTGAAGCTTACATGTTTCCTTAGTTTCTTTTGTAGCAACACATGGCTATTTTGAGCATGCAACCTATTTTGAGAAGTGCATGGGTGGTGAAGGGAAAGTTCCCCACCCCTATATATATGTATTGATTTGCATGGTTTTGGTATCATGATCAACACCGGATTGTTACAAAGTTATGTTGTTGGTATGATTTTGTGTGCATGACTTTATATTATTACTTTTGGTGTATTCAACTACTATGTTTTATGATGGATTAATATAATGGATATTTGTGGATGGATATTGATTGTTGATGTCTTTGTTATTGGTTATTGTATGGTAAATATGATCTTGATCCTTGTTTGATTCATTATGCATTATGGTTGTGAGTTGATTCTTGTTATGCTTACCTTTAATTATTTGTTATGAATATGGAACACTTGTATGATCATGCTAACACCTTAAAAAAACTGGTATAAAAAGAGGAACCTTGTACCTTTGTGTGCTTCGGTGAGCACGCAAATATTTTTGAGTGTTGTGCCAATGCATCTAGGGTTTTGAGTAAGAAAAACATTTTATAATTTGGTTATGTTGCTTGGGACCTCTTTTCAAGTTGTTGCATGATGAAAATGAATCAGTTGAATTTGGATTACATTGAGAGTTGGGTTGAGGACTTAGAAGACGAGTTTGTTAATAGATATAATCTTGACCCAATTTTTATACTCGTAATTCGGGTCAAGAACATTTGTATCATGAAATCTATGAGATGTTCTTTAGCTATTTTTCTATAGAGTTATACGATCGTTGGTAACATATACATCAACATGGAATTAGAGATATAAAACAATTATTTGGACATAGGAAGATTACCAAACTCTATATGATGTCGATTTGACTTGGACACACGTTGTAGATCATTAGTGGAGTGGCGTTTTGCATAGTCACATATTGAGTACTTTGTTTTTACTTATTCATGTCTAGATGTTGTTGAGTTTCAGTTCTTGTACAAACCCATGGGATCTTATTTGTGTGTTATCCCTTTAGCATTCCAAGTAATTGATATCATGGAAAATGTGAAATGAGTTAGGTAGAATATGGATATGGTGGTAAAATGGTAAATGTAATGAAACAATGCATGTTTGTTATGATATATTAATTTCCAAGTTTTTGCATGAATGGAAACTAACTAGGGTAGAATGCGAGCATAAGAATAGGAATAATGGTTAGGGGAAAAAGGTGTAAAAGGGTAAGGGATAGAAAAAGATAGAAAGATGGCCAACCTAACCTCTAAGAGCCCCCTGCCCTCGGAGTGTTGCCTACATAGCCCCAATGAAAAGGGGTTCAAGCCGATGTAGTTCTCCCTTAAGCTAGGGAAGAATATAGTGAGGTAGATGAATGGGTCGGTAGGTTTTAGGTGTGATTGATTCTAGGTCACTTGGGTATGGAATACACATGGTTGAGTGTAGGTCATTTAGGCATGATGGAGTCTAGGTTGAATAGGTATGATTGAGTGTAGGTGTCAAAGGTCTAGTCCTGTGTAGCAGAATCAATAAGTAGAAAAAGAGGTGAATGGTAAAAGAGGTGGGGTGTCTGCTTAATTGGTAAGGACCATTACGAATCTATTACACCAAAAGATTGGCTTATGAACGTAAGACCCTAAAGGCGTTGCATGCTTAAACTTTCTAAGGGTGAATGAAGTTACATGATCACAAAATGTCATATTTTTGCACATCCCTTGAGTAGGTAGGAGATTCGAAAGAAAAGAAGGTGAGGTGAAGTGGTTTGTTGTAGCGTAACCTTATTGTGAGACAACATGCCTCTTCTGCAAGATACCCAAAACTAGAATAGGCAAGTCCATGAAGAAAAAGTTGCATTTTTCTTTTTGCTTTTACTCGTGATTTCCAGAGACTAATCGATGCGATAAGTCTATGTGGGATGAATAAAATGACTCCTTGAGGTCTTCATGAAGCTGATCAATGCAGGAAGCTTCAAAATATTTTTATTTTTATTTGTTTAGAAATAGTCTTATTTTTGATAGACTATGTATAATAGGTCTAACTTTATAGTTTTCCTTCAAGGATAATTCTATTTATAACAGCTAGATAGAGAGGTAGATGTCCTTTTTTAGGGAATCATCTATTTACAAGAAGTGTGACTCAAGGAGTTGAATCCCATTTTTCTTTTGAAATTATTTAGACTTTGAGGTCATGGATGGGACTATAGAGGAATATAGGCTTCTTTTATGAAGACAAGACCGTAACATGTAAAGGTTAGCTATGCAAGAGAGGTTTTAAACAATGAATGACCATGGGATTCCATCTTAAAAAGAATGAAAAGTATCCATGAGAATCATTCCATGAGTAAAGTCGTGGTACTCATGTTTAAGATAAGGATAAAAGGTGACGAGTGATTAAATAATTCTTGTTTAGTCGTTGGTCCTCAAAATGGGGAGATGAAAGGAATGGGTACTCAAGGGATGAGTTTGTAATAGACAAAAGGTGATATAGTACTTGATTCAACAATAGAATGGTTGAAGATGCAAAGCGTTGAGGGGCTCAGGTTTAGGTTGGCCTTTAAGGGAAGACAAACGATAAGCACCTAATCCATAGGCATGAGTGATGATATATGGTCCAAGCCAATTAGGATAAAATTTGCCCCATTTACTTTTCTCCACTTTTGTTACATGTTGATTTTATTTCAAGATAAGGTCACCAACCTTGAAGGTTCATTCTTGGACATTTTTTTTGTAGGCACGTTTGATACGTTTTTGGTAGATTTGAAGGTGATCAAGAGTGGTTAAACGACACTCATCTAGTAACTCAAGTTGTGTCAAATGGTCTTGCGAAAATCATCATCAGTGAGCATATCTTTGAGTGAGATACGAAGAGATGGAATTTGGACTTTGAGAGGTAAAACAACCTCTCTGCCGTAAACCAAAGAAAATGGTGTGGCAACAGTTGAGGTGCGAATACTAGTGTGGTAAGCCCATAAGGTGAAAGGAATGTGTGTATGCCAATCCTTGCCAGTATCATCGACCACTTTCTAAAGAATTTTATTGAGGGTTTTGTTGGTTGATTCGGCTTGGCCATTTTCTTGGGGGTAGTAAGGTGAAGAGAAACTAAGCTGAATGCCAAAAGTGTCACAAAGTTTCCGTAGGGTTTTATTTTTGAATTGTTTACCATTATCAGTGATAAGTCGGTGAGGAACACCAAAGCGACAAATGATGTGATGGTTAATGAATTCACATATTTTCTCAGCCTTGGTAGAAATAAGAGGTACAACTTCCACCCATTTAGTGTAATATTCAGTAGCGGTAATAATTCATTGATGACATTGAGAAGAATGAGGGTTAATCTCACCAACGAGATCCAAACCCCATTGAGAGAAAGGCTAAAGGTCTCGTGCGACCTGTAAGGCATGACTAGGCTTATGGTGAATATCAACATGTTGTTGACACTTCACACAACGCTTGACACAATCACAACAATCACATTTTAGGGTGGGCTAGTAATAACCGAGGCAAAGGATGCACTTAGCGATAGCTAAACCACTAAAGTGACCCCCACAAATTCCATCGTGAACCTCCTTGATAGTATATGGTATTTCAAAGCTGGTGAGGCAACGTAAGAGGATACCATCAAATCCACATTTATAGAGAAGACCACCCATGATGACATAGCGAGAGACACTTTTGAGGAAGGCTTGTTGCCCATTGCAGTAAGATGCGGAGGGAGAATTGAAAGGGAAAGGTAGTCAACAAATTGCTTATACCAAATATCTCATGGGTCAATTTTTATTTCTCCGATAAAATTAACCTCTTGGAATAGGTAAGATGGTGATTGCAATCTTTGTATTGTGAAAAATATCTTTGAGTCTGAGGGTGAAGCAGGTATTTGAGAAGCAAGACATGCCATGGTATCCGTGAATTTGTTTGTGGAATGCGGGGTGGTGCGAAGTTCATAATGGTCAAAGGTAGTCAAGAGAATGTTGACATGATGTTTATACTTTTGAAGTATCTCGTTACGACACTAGTATAGACCATTAACTTGGTTCACCACCAATTGGGAATCACCAAAAATATTAATGGATTTAACATTTAAGGCTATGGCGGTTTTAAGACCCAATATGAGTGCTTCGTATTCGACGATGTTATTGGTGCAATCAAAATCTAGTTTTAAAGATAAGGGCATAGGCTCACCATCCAAAGGAATGAGGATGACTCCTACACCACCCCACGCTAACATTTGGAACCATCAAAGAATAAGGTCATTTGATAAACTATATCATCAAGGGAAAGGGTAGCGATGGATTCATCTAGAAAATCAAAGTTTGAAGATTGGTTTCTAGAAAGAGGTATGTCTATAAGTTGGTTAGGGATGGTTTGTCCTTTGATGAATTTTTGATGGATAAATTCAAGATCGAGGTCTGCAAGGAGCATGAGCCAATGTGCAACACGTTGATGTTGGTAGGGTTTAGCATACATATAATGCAAGGGGTCAGTGTTGGTGACAATAAAGGTTTTATGGTTAAGTAGGTAATGACGAAGTTTGGTAGCGATGAATACTAGGGCTAGGCAGAGCTTTTTGGCATTAGTGTATCTAGTCTCATAGTCTAGAAGTGTATGGCTTATATAATAAACCATTTGCTCTTTATGTTGTTTGTCATGATGAGCAAGCATGGCCCCCAATGAATGGTCTCGTGGCAGAAATATAGAGGAAAAGGGGCGTCATCCTTATGAGGGATGAGCACAGGTGGTTTGATGAGGTATCCTTTTAATGCTTCAAAACTTTATGGAATTCATCATCCCATTTGAAGGAAAGATCATTTTTAAGGAGATGATGAAAAGGTTGACAACGGTCAGAGAGTTAGGAAATAAAATGATGAATAGATTACAACTTGCCTTGCAAACTACGAAGTTGGCGTAGGTTAGTAGGTGGAGGCATCTTGAGAATTGCCTTGATTTTAGCAAGGTCGACCTCAATGCCACACAAATAGATGATGAAACCAAGGAGCTTACCCGAGAGAATAATGAAAACACACTTCTTTGGTTGAAGATGAACACAATATTTGAGTAGATGGTCAAAGATGACTTTAAGGACCGTGAGATGGTTAGCCCAACATTTAGATTTAGCAAGAAGGTCATCTACATAATCTTCCAATATGTTATGCATAATTTCGTGGAAGATATAGGTCATAGCCCGTTGGTAGGTAACACTAGCATTCTTAAGGCCGAAAGGCATAACACGATAATAGAAGGTCCCCCAAGGGGTGATAAAGGAAGTTTTGTGTTGATCTTTTGGTGCAAGTAATATTTGGTTATAACCCGAGAAACCATCCATGAGTGATAACATCTCATGACCAACGATGAGATCAACGAGTTGGTCAATGTTTGGTAGAGGAAAATCATCTTTAGGGCAAGCTAGGTTGAGGCCACGAAAATCAGGCATACAAGGAGTCCCTCTGTCACTTTAGTGATAGGAACGATGTTGGAAATCCATTGGGGATAGTCAATGTGTAGAATAAAAGAAACAACGAGGAGTTGATGGAGTTCTTCTTTTATAAGAAGGGTAATGCATGGATGCATTTTTCGCAGTTTCTGTTTTATGGGTTTGGCGTCAAGAATAGTTACGATATTGTGAACCACAATATTTGGGTCAATACTTGAGCATATTGGCATATGACTCGAGCAAAAGTATTGCTATAGTCTCGGAGGAAAGAGGTAAAATCTTCCTGCTCAGTGGAATCTAAAGATTGACCTATCTTTAGAATGTGAGGGTCATCTTGAGTGTGAATGTTGATCTCTATGGTCGATTCATTCAACATGGTTTACGTCTCAAAAGGTAATGACCGATGGATGTAAGAATCCTCCACACTTAAATAAGTGAGAATGGAATCATCATCTTGACACTTTGAAAGACATTTATAGAAGGAGTATCATCATCGATCGGGTTGGGATAGAAGAAAAGGAATATAAGTGGGGCCTCGCCATCAGGCCGATAGGTCAAAGGTCCCAAGGAAATGTTGTTTATGAAAAAAATTTGGAGGAATTGATTATGGATCCATAGAATCCGTAGGTGAAGTCGGTGGCATAGGTAAATGAGGTGGAGAAGGTGTCTCTTCCTCTACGAGGATAATATGGGCCTTCTTGGAAGACGAGTCTTCCAAAAATCCAAGACCACGACGATCTTTGTATTTACAGGTAGTGCCAGAAAGGACTGTGACATCCTTGTTCATAGAGACCAAACCCAAAACCTTTCCATGCACATCGATGGAGGAATGTGTAGGCGAAGCGACGATTAGTTAGGTACCGAAAATTAGAAGAAAATGGGCAAGTTTGGGTAGTTGTTTTAGGCGTATGTGAAGAAGCATTGAGTCCCCCATACATCAAATTAATATGAAGATGAGGCGGACCATATGGGAAGGCCTCACCTACCCATTAGTTGTAATGTGGGTGTCGATGGAGGCTTCCATACTCTTGAGGAGTAAGGAAATTGTTTATGTTATAGAGGTGATATTCCCCCAAAGTAAGGCATTGGAAAACATCTACTAAGGGATCCAAAGTTGGAATTTGGGTGGCGGGGATAACAGAATCACCTAAAGCATGGGAAGGAGAAATGTCTATTATTAGTACTAGAGAGGGATTGGTTGATGGACCCTTGGTAGAAGCCATTGTGGCAATAGGCATAATGGAGGTGATTGTAGGAGGTGTAGTGGTAGAAGGGGTGGATGAGGCAAAGAATCGAAGGAGCGACATCAACGGTTGTGGATGGGACAACGATGTCTGTGGTAGAGGCCTTAACTGGTATAAGGACATCATTAGGTCGGTAGAGCATGTTACACATTTTAAATGGTGAAGGATCGACTGGAATGGTGTATTTGTGCCCTTCGTGTTCAAATTTTGACACCGATGTAAGGTGGAAGGCACATAACCCATGACACAAATCTAGGGTCGACTCAAGCAAACAATTATATTAGAATTCCCCCTCCAATACGTAGAATAATTCAAGGATAGTCTGGGGGCCCAAACAGATGTGGAGAATGATAGTTTTGAGGGTGGAAGTTATGGCATCGTTAAATGAACATAGCATAACCGGGTTGTGGTACATATAATTAGAGGGGATGCGCATCTCGTTGATACATGTGGGAAGAAATGATGTTGATACTAGTACCTTCGTCGATCGTAACATGACGGACGCGTGTATTCTCAATATACACGAGATGAACAAGGCAAGGTCTGGATCATCCGATTGAGGGGTAAAATCTCATCATCCGAGAAACTGAGAGCGGCCACTTGGTGAGTAGTAGAGGGGGTAGATGGAGGAGGTGAAGTGGTGAGAGAGGCCATGTGGTGAGGGGGGATAATGGAGGCAATAGGTGTAGTGTCATTAGGTAGAACCTCAATAGATTGTAGGATCTCAATGAGGGCCTGACGATGGGACTCAGAGGTTTGGATAAGTTCATATAGGGACATTTTCAGAGGTGATTGGTGAAGCTTCTTGAGCATGGTGTGATGAGCCATTCCATCTGACATAGGGAATTTTGGTCCATAGATGATTATTTTGGGCATAAAGGCCAACAAAATGTTAGGTAGAGGTGCGACAGATGGTTTATCTATCTTCTCTTTTCCTTTGTCATTTTTGCACATGTGGAAACTTGAATTATGTTAATATCGGGAAGAGACGAAGAGGGAGAAGGTGTAGTTATCCATATTTCGCTCCCGAGCTAAATATTGGATCAAACCATGACCCCGCATAGAAGGAACCCAAGAAAACTCATTCAAATCCTACAAATTGGTCGCAAAAAGATTCAAGCAACAAAGTGATAGAGGCCAAGAGAGATCAAAGGATCCTGTACAAAAGAAAATGACTCTGTCGGGTCATTTCTACATCTTAAATCCATTCTCCAAGTTACAAGCAGGCAAAACTATAAAATAACAGAGTTAGAGAAGAAAGAGGAGACAATTTTAAAGAGACCAAAAGCAAGAAGAAGGAGGAATGACAAAGATTCAAAGTCCTCGGGCTCAAAACAGTTCAAGAAAGGGTCCAAAATCGACTAAGTATAAAGGAGGCAGTGGAGAGACCACGTGTCCTCGCGGCGCTTCTCCAAAGATGGACCCAAATAGAGAGGCTCAAACAAGCGCCACATCTCCACATGCCACAGGGCGGAACGGAGGTAGGTCAAATGGTCAAACAACGTCAAAGGTGGATAGGGCGGGCCTAAAAAATTGTCTAAGTATGAATGAGCAAGCAGAGAGTGCCAAGTGTCAAAGCATAAATAATCTCTAAGAGTTTGTCCCAAGGCGGAGACCCAAATGAGCGTGATCTCACCATGTAGCCCAAAGTATAAAAGGTAAGAAGGACCATTGAAAAGTCCACAAAGCAGCAGAGGCCGATAAGTGTCAACTTGACGCTCTTCCAAAGGCAAACTTTGGGTCGGGTTTACAAACAAGCGCGGTGCCTCCACATGTCCTCAAAGGGGGCAGAGTTAGTTGAATAGTCAATGCATAAGCCAAGCCAGGTGGAGGATGCCAAGTGTCTCAATGACGCTGATTCAAGGGTCAAATAGAGAAAAGGTTCCCAAGCAAGCGCCAGATTGACGTGTGTCCCAGGGGAAGGCGGGGCATCGGGGAAAAGTTAGTTTTTCACCCTTTGCCCCAAAAGGAGTAAAAGTTACAAAATGGCTCGTGACTCCGCCAAGGAAAAAGTCAACATATAGACTGAGTCAAATCCAATGCGGGGAGTCGGGAAAAAATGAAAGTTTTCCTTTTGTCTAAAAGGCATAAAAGCAAAGATGGAAGCACATTTCCTAGCCAACCAAAAGGAGCCACGTGTCCATGCGGAGCTTCGGGGCCGCGGGAGTTTTCTAGATTTTGCAATTTTCACGAAAAAGGAGAAAAGTTAAGTTCTAAGCCCATAGACCTGATTTTTGTCCCAATCTGGCCACCACGTGTCCCAATCCAAAAGGGGGACCCATTTTTCAAATTGTTTTCCGCCCATTTGTATAGAATCGATGCAAAACTTCAAAGGGGCATATCTTTCGACTCAGGGCTCGAAATATAGCAAATCTGACACCATTAGAAGCGTCTCAACATCCTCTATGCCATGGAAGGATTAAAAAATCATTTTTGCAGGACCTGGTAGGTAAAACAAAGAAAATTATTCCAGGCCATTAACGAAAAATCCAATCTCTTCAACCGCGGATTTGATTCGATTTGATTTCTTTGGGAACCGTAGTGACATATTGTGGGCGGATTTGCAGAAGGCATTGATATTCAGTGGTTGAGATTTCAAGGCAGGATTCAATGTGTATCTCATGGTGGTTGGAGTAGGATGCGACTTTTCCCTCTTCTCTCTCTTTTCCTTCTATATATACTATAACACTTCTTGTTTGAAAAAGGAGAGACATTCTGGGCATAGAGAAACTCTATCAAATTTGTTTCTCAACGCCATTTTTAAGCAGCGAACCTTCTCCCATGCCTGGAAAATGTATTTGTGCCTCTATTCCAGAAATGTAATGGTTTGCGCACCTTCTAGAGCAATAAAAACATGTTTTTGTTCTTCAACCCTTTGCATATTTTTGTTGTTTCTCTGTGCCTCTCCCTTTCAGTCTTGGTTTTCTATGCATGTATTTCACATTTGTAGGTGCAGGATGTTGTGTTTCATGGAGTTTAATGGATGATTTGCAAATCTGGGCCATGTCACTTCTGTCTGACCTCCCTCATCTCCATTTTTCTATTTCTTTCTCCCTCAACATAATATCTCACTTCCTTTGCTAGTGTATCACCGCTTTAGTGTAGGCTCTGTTTTTCCCTCTTTCTCTCTCCTTAGTTCCTTGGAATGGTTAGATTAGGTTAGATTTAGTTTGCTTGCACTGGAGTAGCTCATGGCAGGTAGTTTAGGAACAAGAACCAACTTTCTCTGGAGATCTTTCCCACTTTTGCAAGGTCCCACACCTTGGGGAAAGTTCAATGTTATGCAATCACACCAAATGAGTCTGCCTTAGAAAAGCAGATCCATAACTCATTTGGGGGTGCTATGATTTCACACTAATAGTTTTGGCATGCATGCCTCGGGGGACCAAGAGGTCTTAATTTCATTTCATCAAGTTGATGTATTCTTGGTGAGATTCAGCCTTTAGAGGCACATTCAAAGCACATCTGGCGACTCCATCTGGTCAAAAACCCATTCTCTGAGTTGCAGACCATTTCCATCCATATGAACTCATTTTCATCCATTTTCTTCTTCCATCTCTTTCATTTTATCCTCTCCATGAAGTTGTGCAATCATGATTTCATTCCCTTCGTGAAACTCACACTTACAAAGAATAATCTGATCCACCTCTAATGTATTTTCCAACTCCTCTAGATCAACATTATAATCAGATCCAGGACCACTATGCTTACCCATATGAGCAGAGTCAAAATCAGTTTGGCCATGGAGCTTATCAAGAACAAGGGGACACATATAATGGCAATAGTTATGCAGAGGATGCTGATCTATTGGAGAAGATTAAAAAAATGGAGGCTGGCATGGTTCAATTAAGGGCAACAGTTCAAATGAGGGCTTTCAACATTGGTTACAGGGCACCTTGTCCATGGGAAGGCCCTTTTCCAAGACACTACAACCCTCAAGAGAAGCTGGACTTCATGATTGAAATGCTACCCCAACTTGCACAATGGACAAAAGAGATAGAGGCCTATAAACTTGGTGCCAGGAAGCCTTGTCAATGGGTAAATCCTACACCATTATCTGGTAATTTTCTCTCTACTCCTCAAGTAGCACCATCTCAAGTTGGGCGTCAATTTCCAAGCTTCCCATTAATGCTGGACTCAAGTGTGAAATCCATTTCTCCATCCCCTAGTCTTCCACCTCATCTCAGTTCTTCTTTCCTTTTCCCTTCCGAACAGTCATCCCCTTCGAACAAACAAGAAGTTCCACCTCCCTTCCCACCACAAACAATTGCAAAGATGGTTGAACCCCAACCTGCCACTCCTCTTGTTTTCCCAAGCCCATGTTAGGAAGAGACTCAAGAATCCAGTCAAGGAGAACAACAAGAAGAGGAGCCCAACAGAAAAGAAATGACAGACAATCTGAAGAGTTGGGCTGCCAAATTTGGGTTTACAAAGATCCCCTTGATGGTCAAGCCAATAGAGGAGGCCAAGGTTTAAGAAATAGTGGTGGCTAATGCCGAGTTTGCAGAAGAAGAAGAGAAAGAACAAGAGGAGGAACAATCAGCTCAAAGTCTCATTGGGAAGGAGCAGTTGGGAGAGATCAAATCAGTGTTGAGGCCACTCAATGAAGAAGGCATCATTGAAGATTTTTACTTTCATTTCAAGGGCTGATTTGATTGATGAACCCATGATGGAGGAGAACATTCAGGAACAAAATCCTACACTCCATAATAGCCCTCTGGAACCAAGATTGGAAGACATGACTCTTCCATGTTCTTCAAAGGAGGAGGAAGGAAAAAGGCAGGAGGATGTCACCATTTCTCCCATGCCATTCATTCAAGAAGGTCCACAAGAAGACTCCAATTTTGGAGTTGAATTTCAGAGAAATGGGCACATCCAAAGGATCGAGGCACCGTGCCCAATCGGTATTTAGCTTCATTAGAGCCAAAGGAGAGACCAAAACCAGTCATGCCTTCTTCGGGCATGAGGATGATCATCAAAGTACCAAGGGTCACCATCAATGCCTCCAGGAGTCTAATGTAGGTCAGCTTGAAGAGGTATTTTCCATTAATGTTGATACCTTGATGATTTGGGTGGAGGGATGACTTATTGTTGGTTTTCACTCATCCAACCAGCCATGTTTAGTGCCAAATTAGTTGCATGGTTGCCTTTTTTGAGGAAGGGAAGCTATTTCTCCCTTCCAGTTGCAGGTTTTGTTTGAGCTCCCTTTGCTCTTGGTTAGAGTAGTGTAGGTATATTTGTTTCTAGCGAAGTGCTTATGCACACTCTGCATGTCTCATTTGAGACATGTATGATTTGATCTTTGTATATAAGTTTTGTTTGTATTACTCAAGAGGGGCATGAGGCTAGGCTCTTAAACTATTTAAGGAAAGAAGGCTCATGTTTACTGTGTGATTCTATGAATCAAAATTGGGAAAAAATGTAGAGCAACTAAAATTTGTTTTGGGACAGTCCATTTCAGGATGATGAAGGTCAAATCAATTTTCTACTCTAAAAAATCATTGTCTCAAGGTTTTCTTATAAAAATTGAGAATGCAGGCTCGGGGAAAGGCAAGATATAGAAAAGGCTTGCAATCAGGCTTACAATGGCTCAAGGATTAGTTCCATGTTTATCAAGCACAATCCATGCCCAATGGATGCTTCAAGGCCACTAGTCTCTCCATCTAGTAGGAAGATGTCCCCATGAGTCACCAAATTGTTATCCATATTTCGCTCCCAGAGCTAAATATTGGATCAAACCATGACCCCGCATAGAAGGAACCCGAGAAAACTCATTCAAATCCTGTAAATTGGTCACAAAAAAATTCAGCAATGAAGTGACAAAGGCCAAGAGAGATCAAAGGATCCTATACAAAAGAAAACGACTCTGTCGGGCCGTTTCTACATCTTAAATCCATTCTCCAAGTTACAGCAAAAACTATAAAATAACAGAGTTAGAGAAGAAAGAGGAGACAATTTTAAAGAGACCAAAAGCAAGAAGAAGGAAGAATGGTGAAGATTCAAAGTCCTCGGGCATGAAACAGTTCAAGAAAGGGTCCAAAATTGACTAAGTATGGAGGAGGCAACGGAAGAGACCATGTGTCCTCGCGACACTTCTCCAAAGATGGACCCAAATAGAGAGGCTCAAATAAGCGCCGCATCTCCACGTGTCCCAGGGTGGAACGGAGGTAGGGTCAAATGGTCAAATAGAGTCAAAGGTGGACAGGCGGGCCTAAAAAATTGGCTAAGTATGAATGAGCAAGCGGAGAGTGCCAAGTGTCAGCGTAGCGCATCTCCAAGAGTTGGTCCCAAGGCGGAGACCCAAATGAGCACGAGCTCACCACATAGCCCAAAGTCTAAAAGGTAAGAAGGACCGTTGAAAAGTCCACAAAGCAATGGAGGCCGACAAGTGTCAACTTGATGCTCTTCCAAAGGCAAACTTTGGGTCGGGTTTGCAAACAAGCGCGGTGCCTCCACATGTCCTCAAAGGGGGAAGAGTTAGTTGAATAGTCACGAAGGCTATCAAGTGTCTCAATGGTGTTGATTCAAGGGTCAAATAGAGAAAAGGTTCCCAAGAGAGCACCAAATTGACGCGTGTCCCAGGGGAAGGTGGGGCATCGGGGAAAAGTTAGTTTTTGCCCTTTACCCCAAAAGGAGTAAAAGTTACAAAATGGCTTGTGACTTCACCAAGGAAAAAGTCAACATATAGACCCGAGTCAAAGCCAAGGCGGGGAGTCGGGGAAAAAAGTGAAAGTTTTCCTTTTGTCCAAAAGGCATAAAAGCAAAGATGGAAGCGCATTTCCCAACCAACCAAAAGGAGCCATGTGTCCATGCGGAGCTTCGGGGCCGCGGAGTTTTCTGGATTTTGTGATTTTTGTGAAAAGGAGAAAAGTTAAGTTTTGAGCCCGCAGACCCAATTTTTGTCCCAATTTGGCCACCACGTGTCCCAATCCAAAAGGGGACCCATTTTTCAAATTGTTTTCCCACCCATTTGTACAAAATCGATGCAAAACTTCAAAGGGGCATATCTTTCGACTCAGGGCTCGAAATATAGCAAATCTGACACTATTGGAAGCGTCTCAACATCCTCTATGCCATGGAAGGATTAAAAAATCATTTTTTGCAGGACTGGTAGGTAAAACAAAGAAAATTATTCCAGGCCATTAACGCAAAATCCAATCTCTTCAACTACCAGATCTGATTCGATTTGATTCGTTGGGGAACCAGAAGTGACATATTGTGGGTGGATTTGCAGAAGGCATTGATATTCAATGGTTGAGCTTTCAAGGTAGGATTCAATGTGTATCTCATGGTGGTTGGAGTAGGATGTGAATTTTCCCTCTTCTCTCTCTTTTCCTTCTATATATACTGTAACACTTCTCGTTTGAAAAGGAGAGACATTCTGGGCATAGAGAAACTCTGTCAAATTTGTTTCTCAACACCATTTTTAAGCAGTGAATCTTCTCCCACACCTGGAAAATGTATTTGTGCCTCTATTCTAGAAATGTAATGGTCTGTGCACCTTCTAGAGCAATAAAAAACATGTTTTTGTGTTCTTGAACCTTTACATCGTTTTGTTGTTTGTCCATGCCTCTCCCTTTCAGTCTTGGTTTTCTGTGCATGTATTTCACATTTACAGGTGCAGATGTTGTGTTTCATGGATTTTAATGGATGATTTGCAGATTTGGGTTGTATCATTACATCGACTTCCCTCATCTCCATTTTTCTGTTTCTTTCTCCCTCAATAGAATATCTCGCTTCCTTTGCTAGTGTATCACCGCTTTAGTGTAGGCTCTGTTTTTCCCTCTTTCTCTCTCCTTGGTTCCTTGGAATGGTTAGATTAGGTTAGATTTAGTTTGCTTGCACTAGAGTAGCTCGTGGTAGGTAGTTTAGGAACAAGAACCAGCTTTCTCTGGAGAGCTTTCCCACTTTTGCAAGGTCCCACACCTTGGGGAAAGTTCAATGTTATGCAATCACACCAAATGAGTCTACCTTAGAAAAGCATATCCATAACTCATTTGGGGTGCTATGATTTCACACTAACAGGGTGTTTCATGGAAGTTGCGGTGACATGAAGGGAAATAGAATGGAGAAGGAACAAGCTCTTGTGAAATAATTTGGGCACACTAGCATTTTGGTGGGGTTTTGGCTAGTTCACTAATGTGGACCATGTTGATCTCAAATTGCGGAGGAGGGTAAAAGGGTTGTGGAGGTGGGGATGGAGATGGTGAACATGTGTGAAATGACGTTGTGGGGAGATAGGTGAAGGTGTAATGGGGTCCTTATCTAAAATATCATCATTATCAAAGTTTTCTTCAAGAGGACATAGGTGAAGAAGAACAATCTTAAGAGCCCTACAGTCTTCTACATCATGTCCTGACACATGATGGTAAGCACAAATTTTGGAGTCATCAAACCCTCTTGGTTTAGGTTTGAGTGGGTCATAGGGTCTAAGTGGGGGCAATGTGATGACAGAGGTTTCCAAAAGGTTAGCTAAGATGTTGGCATAAGATCCTACCCGCGGATCACAATGTGAAGTACCGTGATTCTAGGTGAAAGCTTGGGTGATTTTGGTGGGAGAAGCATCATTGTAGGTGGTATGGGCGTTTGAGTTGTTTCACCAAGGTTGAAGGGTGCGGACCTAGTATAGATGGCGTGTTGAAGGTGACAAAGGAACAAGAGGCAAAGGCTGGTGTATGAGATATGAGAGGTTGGGTTCTCCTCTTAGGTGTGGGAGTAGTCTTGGCGGCTTGGAAAGTGGTAGCTAGTTCAATTTTAACAAAGATGGGACGAACTAGACTTAGTGTCATCCCGACCCCTAAAGTAGGGGTAGATCCGGGTACACGTGAAGGAGTAGGTGGCTTGGGCGCAGTGGTTGCAAAAGTAATGGTAGAGGTGTAGGTGTAGGTAAAGGTGATGTAGAGGATGTCATCACAACTACCTCGGGCATGATGGATTTTGTCACCTTAAACACTTTAGGGTAAACGGTAGAAGTATCGGTGGATGATATCTGCATTTGAGTTGAAACAGACATTCAGAGGCGTCCCAAAACATGGCATGATCAACATAGTCTAAGTGGTTCGTCAAACGTGAGAATGGTGTGGTAGTGGAAGGGACCAATGTTGATTTAGTAGTGACTCCTATAAATAAATCCGGTGTAATACGTGAGATAGGGAAGTGATTAATTTCTAACTCTATGGGTAAAAGAGATGAGAGAAAATAAACAAGATCCTTAAAAAATGGTGGATAATTATCTCCAAATGAAGGGGGCACTTTGCTAATGGGTCTCTGTATGTTGGGGGAAGGCAAGGTGGATGAGATAGGGTCTTCTTTTAGTAAAGAAGAGGGTAAAACATAATCTTCCGTTGGTTGGAGAGCAAGTATTGCGGGATTCTCATCAAGTAGGGAAGTGAGTGGGATAATTATATTGATAGGTGCGGTACAATCCTCTTTGGGTGGAGGAGAAAATGAAGGTGACTCCTCCATGGATGAAGGATTTCGTGCAAGAATTTCCTTAATAGATGAAGTGGGAGGAAGCTATGTGGAAGAAGCTAGTAAGATGCATAAACCTCGTAGATATTACCGTCATTGGTCGAGGATTCATTGGTTTGGTAGGATGTTGGGGTGTGATTTGGGAATGAATTCCTAAAAATGTGAAGGTTTTGGTTAGCTGGTGCGTTAAGATTTTCTAAGACAAGATTTCCCTTATCTAACATTTCTTGGACGATGTTCTTGAAAAGTGATACAGTTACCATCAATGTGACCTCGAACCCGATGGTAATTACAGTAATAATTTTCATTGTACATCATGTAGGCACTAAACGAGAAGGATCAAAACTAGTATGTGGTTTGATGGGTGGAAGGGTAATAGCTCCAGCTTTTAAGATTTTTTCCAAAACGGTAGAGTAGGGTTCTCCTATGGGAGTATATTTCTGTTGCTCCCACTTAAACTGAAAATTCGGATGGGGAGAGGTTAGAAGAAGGTTTTGATTGGTTAGATGGATGAGACAGGCCAGATTTCAAAACAACCGCATTGACAAACCCTTTGGTTTTAGAATAAGTATTTTGGGATTTGGAAGAAGAAGAGGTATTGTTTTATTTGAATGTCATGTTTCACATTACATAATTATATCTTCTTCTCTTGATGGCACGGACTTCTAGTTTAGGCCATAGTGAATGCCTTGTTAAAGATGCGAGAAGGTTTGGACTTGGAGAGTTGGTGAGATGTGTCTAGCACAAGCCTACAGTAAATAACTCTATTAACTCCATCTGAGGTAATTGGAATGTGAGTTGGTTAATCAAGGCTTCATCATCAAGTGACAAAGTCTGTGATAGATTCATCTTCATCTGGCGTGTGGCGTACAAGTCAGTCATGGTGACTTTCTTGACGATGTTAATAGAAAAGTGGTCAAGAAAATCTTAAGCTACCTGGTTAAATGAGAAGATGGAGTGCCTAGGTAGAGAGCTATACCAATCCAAAGCGGGTCTTGTTAATGACATTAGAAATGTTCACAACAACAATGCATCATCATGAGCGATCAAATAACACACATGTTTAAAAGACTGCAAATGTTGTTGCGGATCTTCTTTGTTGTTGAATCGGTTGAATTTTGGCATTTCCTAATGTGTAGGGTATGGAAGAATTGGCACAAAAAAGTGAATAGGCTCGTTAAAGATCTCCTCATAAGTTAGAGAGTTACGCGAGCCAGAGACAGGATTCTAATACTTGCATCTTGTTCATCATCATTGTAGTCATTTTTACCCCCATCACAAAGGAAAGGAACCCCATGCGCGTCGACCTATCACCCAGTGGATGTTGGGCGCTCACCCAAGGCACAAGTGGGTGCTGAGTCTCTCTTTTATGTGAGTTTAGTGGGAAACATCATCTATGATTTGTGCTTAAGAGATTTAAAATGGAGTTAAGACATACAAGAACCATAGAGCTCATAATGGCCTCTAGATCCTTACAGTCATTCTAGACAGAGAGTACTTAACATATTATATAACTTGTGCCATAACGGAAAGAAGTATACAAGCATCCATACTTAGCATAAACATAAATGAAAGAGAACCTATGAGAAAGATGTATGCATCAGAATCATTGATATTCATATTCATATAACTGGTAACCTCATTACATCCATGGAGCCATTACAAAATGTCACAGAGAAGCAGACCGTAGTCATGCATTACTACTGGACTAATGTAGCTAGGCTATCAAAAAGAAAAATTACAATCCCCATACCTAATACATCATTTCCCAAATACAATTACCCACTAACAGAGTTCTTGCAGTATTTCTGCAGAGCTCTGCCCTCTTTTAGTTCTCTCTTTGTTTACTCTGCAGGTGCTTGTATTTATAGCCTCTCTGGGCTGTGAACTCATCCTCCAGCACCCTCGGATCCGATTCCAAGTGTCTAAATGTGGTCCTCCATGCGAGCATGCTCTTCTAGGCCTAAGATTTCAACTTTTCACCATGATGTGCTTCTAGAAGCTTCTACCGTAGCATGCTCCTTCCTAGGCTAACTTGTCGCCAGGATGGCACCTTATCCATTCCGCATGCGTAGTCGGGTCATGCTTTTCACATGATCTAACCTAAACACCCAATTTAGCTAAGTCCCGAACCCTTGGTTCTGTCCGCATGTGCCATGCACTTCCTTAAACCCCCGCCATGTGCGCCTTATCCTTAAACGTCTTTCTTTAACTTAGGCATTGTGCGCCTACACACCTTTTGTAGACTTAGCCGACATTGTAGGGGCCCAACATCACCCCACACTACGCCTTTTATCCATCCGCGGGAACACTTTTTTTAATGAAAGAAAGAATACAATAGGCTTACGCCTAGGAAAAAGAATAAGGGGATGAAAGAATGGGGAAAGAAGAAAGAATGGAAGCATGAGGGAATCAATGCAACAAGCTAGGAAAATCACTTTGCAAGTCAGCCTCCAACTTGTTCCAGGCATTGACTTCATCCTACGCTCTCTGATAGAGGTCTCCAACCAAAGCACTCACCTCCTCAAAATTTAGTCCATCTCCTTCTGCGCTCATGGTATCAGTGATCTTCTCCAACTCCTTACATATATCCTCCAAATAAGTGCGTTCTTCTTCATGTAATACACAAATATAATTCCTTCAACCAATTTTTGATTGAACCCCTTAAGGTTTCAATGGCTTCAGATTTCTTCTCAACCTCGGCAAGGATTTTGTCCCTTTCCGCCCTATTTCCCTTGTTCTTCTCTTGAAACTCCTTGAGTTCCGCTTCATGAGTGGCGACTAAGGTGCCTGCCACTTTATCCCTATCCGTGCAATTATCGTACGCGGCCTTAGCATTCAGGAAGTAACCCTTACATCAGCAAGAACCTTGTTGTATTCCACGATGAGCGCTACGATCTTCAACTTATCTTCCTTCTCTAGGCACGCGGCCACTTCTTCTGCAGACTCCAAGGCTAGCGGTTGTCTTTCCATGGTGAGGACCCTTGTTAAATCCTCTAGGCATCCCAAGGCAGATCCATACTTCTGCGTGGGTGATGCTAGGTCTGGATGCTTCAATACTATAACATTATTTATAGCCTCCACCTTCTTGTATACCACGTCCACCTTGGCTTTCTCATCCTTCAACTCACACCGCCACTAAGCACCGATCAACCGCTTCTTGGCTTAACTCCTTTGTTATTATATCTAGCTCTTCCTCTTTCTTCTTGAGCTCCCCCTCCAAATCTCTAATTCTATCATTTCACCCGAAGAGTCTAGCCTCGATCTCAACGAAGACCTTTTTGAGCGTGTTGTACAATTGTTCATCCGAGAGCTGTTGTGTATCCACCATTGGGTTATCTTCTCTTGGTCCTGGAAATGTTATTATTACCCTGTGGCTTACCTCAAACTCTATCTCATCAAGGTGGGACTCAATTGCCCATGAGAGCATCTTCCTTGTCCGCGGGTATGTAGCCTACTTGTCAAAAGATGACATTGCTACAAGTTCCTCCACTAGAATTGTACTTTGGAACCACACGTGAAACACTTTCCTAGGCTCATCATTATAACCCATCTCTGACCTCTCCCCCTCTGCACGCCTTCCTCCTATGTACGTACCCTTAGGTATACTTACAGTCAAAACGAGGCCTCTAGTGTTGTCGCATTCCTCTTCTATGATCTCCTCCTTCTCCTTGTTCAACATTGGCTCAACGTTGTGTTCCACTAGGGTCTTAATGTTCTTGGTCTCTTCTTCTTCGCCACTTGGGTTGTCTTCTGCTCTCGCACTTAGAGCTTGTGAGCCTATCTTGCTTCGCACGCTAGCCTCCTCTCCTTTTCCCATGTCCTGGGTGCTTTCTCCTACCTGGCTATCCTTGCGCCGCACAAAAAGGAACCCCTATTCTTCTTCTTCTCTGCCTTCCTCCTCTGAATCATGTACATTGAAGACAGGTGGCCCTTGATCTTTTCCAGGATCCTCTTCCCTACTAACTTCTTCTTCACTATCATATTTTTCTCCTATGTACTTGTCCAAATTCCCAACTTCTTCCGAGGTGGTCTCCTCTTCTACCCTCTGCTTCTTCCTAATCGGGGATTCCGGTGTAGGTGACTCTGTTTCTTCTTCTTATGATGACTCCTTATTTGACAACTTTTTTGGCTCTGGAGTCTTCTCTCTGATTATGGGCTTCTTCGCACGCGTGCATACATACTGGTTCTGGCACTTTTCCCGGGGGAACCTATTACCAGTGTCTCCACCACACTTGGAATTTTCTTTTCTGGCTCTTTTTCCTCCCGTTTGGGTGCGGGTCTCTTCCTACCAGTTGGATCCTAAGGTATAGACACCTCGTTCTCTAGATATGTGCCCTTCTTTGACTTGGGTTTACGCGATATACACACGCACCGTGGATCCTTTTGTAATGGGCAAGGTCATGGGCCTTGTCATCTATACTTCATGCGACACATACTACTCCACATATGCTTGTTTGCTAGGGTAGACCAACCCTTTGCACATTTCCTGTGGTCCTTTTCCAGACTACCAAGGTCCAACTTAAACTTCTTGGACTCCTTGAACCTATTTACTCCTGCTTGGAAGTATTGAGTTGTGAAGGCAAAGGGGAGCTTGCACCATGGGCTCCATGTCTCATCTAACAATTTGAATCTACCCAGCAAAAAGCGGGTACATAACAAATTTCGCTTCTCCCCTAGTGGTCTTGCGAGTTGTTCAGAATTCTCCATTTTGCCCCGAACGCATTCCTTTGCGCGTATACCACTTTTCCAAGCGCGCCTTGTGCACTGTTGTCATAGTGTCATAAGCGTATTTCACAAACCTTTTTGTAGGTGAGGGTCTTCAATAAGGTACTCCCACATGAATTTGTCTCGATGCATCCGTACCCCGATCTCCGAAAACACAATGGTTAAAGGACATTGCCAAAAAGGATCCTATCACCTTTCTTCGTGCAGTTGAAAATCACATCTGCGATGAATGTAGACAAGTTATAGATGGTGCCCTCTGAAATTTTCCTACAAACATTCAACCATGGCTTATTAACCTAGGTCCATCTCTCCTAGCCATTTAATTTTGACACTAGGTGTGCGGCCATCTTCATTACCGGATCCTTAATGTCTGCGACATCATAATACCTTGATAGTTTCCTTAATCGCTTCTTTGTTGGCCAAATCATCCTCCAAACCATCTCCTTCACAGATGAGGCCTGTGAAATGTGAAATGAGCTGAGGGGTTATGCGCATCTTGTGCCTTGCAAAGTGAAAGTAGTCCTCATGCACACACGACATCAACCATTGATATAAGCGCTTAGGTTTCCTGAAGTAGGGCAACTCAAAGAGTTGTAATAACCCTGCCTTCTCCAACTTAACCTTCACATCATCATTATAAATGGGCAAACCTTTTGGTGTCCTTTTGTTTGTTGGGTGCACTAACTCTTGCACCATATCCTTCTTGATTGTGTTTGTCTGATGATTATAATAATTCACAAACATGTTCCTAAGATGGGACTCCCACTCCTTCCCTAACAACACTCCATATGGGTACTGCATTTCTGCATACCACTCTTCATTTGTGCATGCTTTAGTTTCTTGTTTCTTGCCCTTGCCCTTTCCCTTTCCCTTCTTAGGTGTGCTAACTGGTTTCTTGGGTGCCATTATCTATGTCTTCTTACCACTTCAATCACTCTATGTTACTCTGTTCTTCCGCTCTCTCCAACCTTAGATCTCGACTTGTGAAGAAAATTCTTAACCCCGTGCACTAGTTCTTCAAACCCTAACTGGGATACTCCCTTCACAAGACAGTGCCTTCTCACAACTTCTCATACACGCCCGGTGAAATCCCTTCCTCCTGGTTTGCAAATCCGAACTAGTTACTCACGCTTCAATCTCTCCAAATTTTCTTCACACGGATCAGTTTTTTGGAAGCCCTAGTTTGCAAAGGTGTAAAAGTGCTTCTTTCTCCTTATACGCAAAGTGAATAATGAAGTGCCTCGACCCCTTTATTTATAGTTTTTCCCTTTTTAAGCATTAAGTGCTACTTCACCTGCCACCGTACTTTTTACATTTAATGAGGCTTTTTTCAAACAAAGCCTGACTTCAGCACTTTCCCTCATGAGCCCCAACCTGTGTGGATAATCCTCCAACCTTCTGGAGCCCAACCAATCCAACATGACAGGAGACTCTTGCGCGCGCATAACCAACACCGAAGGCACTTCTTCTATCCCTATTTTTGCTCTTGCCTACATCATGTTGCTTGATGCGCTTTCTCCTCCTTTGTACGTGGGATCTGAAAGTAGCTTTATCTTGACACCAACCATCCTTTTTTCATCTTGTCTTTTCATACACCTCTTTCAACATGACCATTCAACTGGGATTTTTAACACAAGCTTCCTTGGCACTTTAACCATGTGCTCCTTCACATCACCCCACCACGCACTAAAACAATGCGCGGTCCTCTGCGCATTCACAAATTCTCAAAAGTAGTAATAAGGTTACCAGTGCCCAAGGCGCAAAACAAAACAACAACGTGAAAGGGAAACACAAGAAAAGAAATGCATGAAGGAAACTCTAAACTAACTGGAAAAAATGCCTTATTTACAAACACCAAGAAGATTTATTTATAATAAGGCTTAAACCTACTCCCATTGAAGTGTCTAGGCAATTTCATTCCATCCAATGCTTGTAACTGGCACGCACCCGAATCAAGGATGTATGAGATTGTGTAAGGACCCAACCAATGGACTTTCAACTTCCCAGGATGGTGCAAAAACTTAGAATCATATAGTAAGACCATATGCCCAACCTCAAACTTCTTGTTTCTAATGTGGCGATCATGCCAAGCTTTTTGCTTTGCTTTTTCTATTGTTTGGCTCCACCTGGAGTGATCATCTCTCATCAAACTTCATTAACTCATCAATTCTCTCTTCCAGTGCTTGCTCATCATCACCAACCCTTCATGCGCACTATTCATAGAGAAGGTAACATGAATTCAACTGGCAGAACAGCTTCTGCACCAAATACCAATTGAAACGGTGTGGCTTTGTTCAACCTTTTATAAGTTGTCCTGTAAGCCCATAATACCGCTGATACTTTTTCATCCCAGTCTTGTCTTCTGACATCAAAAATTTGGTCAGGGTATGACTCAATATTTTGTTAAATGCCTCTGTGGTTCCATTTGCTTGTGGGTGATAGGGTGTAGTCTTGTGATGAGCCACCATGAACTCTACTAATAGGATCCTCACGGTCTCATTCAAGAAATGCATACCCCTATCATTAGTTAAACTTAATGAACATCCATACCTTGTGATAATGTTCTCCCACAAGAATATTTCCGTTGTGGCTACTGTGCAGTCTTTAGTTGGGGCTACCTCTGCCCACCTTGTCAAATAGTCCGTGCAAGTGATGACATAGCGTGACCCAGTCCCACGCGCCGCTGGTGTAATAGGGTCTACAAAGTCTATTTCCCACTTCTTAAAAGGTTCTGCGCTAGGTATTGGGTGCAAAGGCATTTCATCTCTCTTTCCTGGCTTGTCAATGCGCTGACAATGGTCACACGCTTTACAATAGTATTTACAATCCTCGTATAGGGTCTCCCACCAAAATCCTGCCATTAATATCTTATGCACGGTTGTGTCACCTCCATAATGCCCACCCGCACTTCCTCCATGATGGTGAGGCACTCATGCTCTAGTACACACTGCGCATGCAAAACCTCATCATGCCCTAAATTGAACAAGTCTCCATTGATCAACATGTAGGGTGTGGCGCGTGTGGCTAGTTGCTTCTTTTTTAATGCCTTCATTCCTTCTGGTGCCACACCTTCCTTTAAAAATACTACAATATCCTCCAAATTAGAGGGCGCGCCATAACCAAAATAGTTGCGCGTCTGACATCGTCTCCTCAATAATCTACGCATCCTCCCCTGAATCAACTCTTGACAGATTATCAGGCCCACAATTACTCTTCCTAGGCTTCACTACTACCGTGAACTCAAACTCTTGAAATAACAATACCCACCGACATATGCAACCTTGAAGAATGGGTTTGTTCACCAAATACTTTAATGTCATGTTGTCGGTGTAAAATACAAAGGGAGTTTCCAGCAGGTACTGTCTAAACTTGAAAAGCACATAGATCATTGACAATGCTTCGTGCTCGGTCATGGTATAATTCTCGCTATCTTTGGTATCAACTTCCTACTTACAAAACACGAGAGGATGATCAACAATTCCTTCACCTTGTGCATGAAGCACCGCTCCAATAGCGGTTCCCGAGGCATCTACATGGACATGGAAGGGCTTGTCCTAAGAGGGAAAACATAATATAGGCTCGGTGACAAGCCTATCCTTTAATATGTCAAACACCTTCTGATTGCGTCTCTCCCCAATGGAAGGCACTTTTATGTCTGAGCAACTCCTCTAAAGGTGTGGCAATCTTGGCATACTCTTTGATGAATTTCCGTAATAACCCGTATGCCCAAGGAATCAGCGCCTTCGCGCTCTGCGGCTAGTAGGATCCTCTAACCCCACAATAAGCGTAACTTTGGCGGGATCTACTAGCAAGACCCTCCTTACATATGATTGTTAGTGTAGGTGTTTTTTGATCACTTTATTTAATTATTTAGTGTTATTTCCACCTACACCATGTGAGTCATCTCACTTAGGTGGACATGGATCTAGGTGTCATTTTAGTTATGATAGATTCTCTTACAGAATCTATCATATGTGTAAGTGTGTCATAGGAGTTACATTCCCATTTGGGAAAGTAACTCCTCTTCTCCATTATGGAGGAATCTTATCTTACATGGGAGTTACAAATTTACTCCCCTATTTGTACTCCTCTTCTTTTTGGTCCATGGCAATCCAAGAGCATTTCATTCTACTCCATTTTTTAATCTTGAGCTTATGCATGCGCATTGCTTCTTAAAAGTTTGCTTGCCTTATCTTAATGACTCCTTTCTTGGTGAAGTACAACTGTTGTTTGGTGCACGTGTATTCCTTCTAGACCCTCATCCTACACTCCTTCAATGATATTCCCAATAACGTCCCAAAGGGTGTAGCAAATACACACTTCTTAATGTTGAGGGATATCCTCAACCGCCTACACCTCTCAAACATTAACCTCAGATTGTCAAAATGGTCTTTTACTAGACCATACACTATCCAATCATCCAAATAGACCTGAAGAAACTTATGGATGAAGTCCTGGAACGCTTGCACCACTATGCGCGAAAAAAGCTGCAGGTGCATTTTTCAACCCAAAGGGCATGACCGTGTATGCAAAACTTCCCCACTTAGTTGCGAAAGTTATCTTCTCCTGGTCTTCCTTTGTAATCCAGACTTGGTGGTACCTCGAAAATCCATCCGTAAAGGAATAGACTTCACGCCCAGCGACTCCCTCTAGAATTTCTTCAGTGAAGGGGGTTGGAAAAGGATCAATGACACAAACTACGTTCAGCTCCCTATAATCCACGTAGATCCTAATCTGCCCATCCTTCTTGATGCTGATTACCATCAGACTTATCCATTTTGATTCTTCCACTGCTTCAATGATCCCGAAGTTATCATTTAATCAATCTCCTCCTTAACCTTTACGCACAAATTAGGATTCATCAGGTAGGGTCTCTTCCTGACCTGGCGCACACTGTCCTTCGGCTTTATCTTCATCTCCCCCAAGAAATGGTGAACGCCTTTGAGCTCATGGTACCCATGCGGGAATAAATCCTCAAATTTGTACAATAGATCAATGATCTTAGAGACTTCCTTCTCCGACCAGTAATCTCCAATGATAGCTTCCTTAGGTTCTTCTCCTGAACTGATGTTAACCTTCTTTTTCTTTAATGGCTCATGGTAGGCGTGCGTGCGAGTATCAACAGATATCCACTACCTCACATGTCCCTACTGCACGAATGGATGACATCAAGCTTTACTGCTTCCTCCCTATAAATCACATACACCAACTTCCCTTTCTCCTTGTCCGAAACACATGCGCTTAAGATGTATCTCTTTGTTTCCTCTACCTCCTCTTAAAGCACATTTCCAAACTTGGTTCACCTAGCAATTCCAACAACCTATCTTCTACTGTGGCACTAGCCCCCATGGTAAGGTGCTTTGACACCTGCAGGCCTTATCAACCGATGGCTTGGTACTCACGATACTCAAGGTTTGAATGAGGTCACCGCTTAGCTCTTACCAATTCCTGTCTAGCGGCATGTCTCTCGAATGTATGTACCATATGCGCGCATAACCCTACAATGTAGAAAACAACTTGTGCACCCGGAAGGATGGTGGAAAAGCTTTCGCACCTTCTCTCTAGATCCTCTCACACTCATAGATATGGAAAGAGGCGGGATCCTTCCCATGGTAGTCCTTGATGGCGGTTGGCACGTTGCTTCTAGAGAATTTGATAGAGAGAGAAATTCTTACCTCACGCCATTCCAAAAGGCTCTCCTGATGTGTAGCCCACCACACGTGCCAGTTGTGCCGAGCAGACATACCTTAACGTCCCTCTCCGTTCCTTCTCCTTCTTCCATTGAACTTCCATCTCTTGCGAAAGATCTCGGGAAGGATCCTCCTGAATACTTAGGTAGTTCCTTTCCTCCCAAGCACTAGACTGTGTGCGCCTTTGTTACCTTGGTCACCGACCCTCTCAATTGTCGTCTGATCAATTCATAAGTTCCATGCACCCAATTGTCACATGCTAGATTGGTGGTATCACTTACTGACTGAGCATCCTCAAACTGGATAACTTTGTCGGTAGGATGGATTATCTCTAGGTCCCTGATTGAGCGCACATATATCCTGTCCATAACTTCTTCTCCCAAAGGTTCAGTATAGGGCATCGATTTCCCATCGCCTAAGGGTATAATGACCCACTCCTCCTTATTTTCAAATTTGATGCACCTTTTGTTAAATCGAAGGTCCGTATTGTTCTTGTAACACCATGGGTGCCCAAGTAGTCTTTGGAAAATTATCTCCTCGGTGATGCCAAGACTTCAAGTCTCTAGTAAACTTAGCTCCTGGATAGTGATAGCTATATCCTTTAAGACAACGATGAGCATTGCCTCTGTATTGTTTGCCATATACAACACATTTGAAGATGGCTGTAATGCGGTCTTCCCATCCGATATCATGCATCCAAAGTTAGAACATTGACCTCCTGGGCCTATGTAAATAAGGATATTACTAAGGAGCCATCCATCTACAATCGCATTCAATGTGATCTCCTTGTCATAGTCAAGGCATTGAGGGGGAAGGTTTACGTGCAAGACACTGTCTCTCACACTCTTCTCTCGGTGTGTGGTACCTTCTCTCTCAACCATGATCCTAGTAAGGGAATAATATTCTCTTTCCTTAGCATTTTACACACTTCCTTGACCTCATCCAGGTCATCCTTGGTGCCTTGACTCTCCTTCCTTATTCCTCCCTCTGACTTTGCTCTTTTAGACATTGGATTTCTACTTGTAAACTCTAAATGACATGCATGGTTTCTTGATATACCTCCTTTTAACATGCGAGGGTCAGGTACTTCCCATGAACTACTTCCTCCTTGAAACCAGGTTCCTCTATCATGGTATCTCTTTTGTGCACGTGGCTTTTGCTCTTGTTGTTACCAAAACAGGCTCCAAACCTACATCCCGTGTTACTCGTGGCATCCACTGTGTGTCTGCCTTTTTAATGTTGACCATTGTAGTGCCCTTGTCTTTCTGGTGCTATTGATTCATGTGCTCAAACAATTCCGGTAACTCCTCAAAATTATGCTTCTTTCTCGCACCATGAGCACTGCAACAGTTCTGGGCACCCTCGTTTGTAATGCTCCGTAGACCCACAATTGAAACAAGTTCCATGCGAGAACTCACTCCTTCCTCCTCCACGGTTACCATGACCACAAAATCCTCCTCAAAAACCCTTCCGTGCGTGCCTCCATCTACGTGCTCCTCATAACGATGATCATCACCCTTGGAACTACTGCAATGTTTGTCTCATCACACCCCATGATTGATGGCCTCATGGATTTGATCAATGAGCCTACAATCCTTAGTATCATGGGTTGTAGAGGTGTAGATCTTGTAGTAATAAGACACATTCTTCTGGATTACACGCTGTAGTAAGGGGCATCTACTTGCATCATGGTCCCCATGACAAATTTCATAGTCTACTACCATGATATGTCTTTGGTCCTCTAGGGAAATTATCCTTGACATGCCCTTCCACTTCATAATCTATGCACCATAAACCATTGCGAGTCTCATGGGATGAGTTTGCAGAACAACTTTTTCAACTTGCTTAGCCATAGCAGCAATCTGAGCCTCCAGGAATGGGCTAACACCAGTATCAACACTACCAACAACCTCGGCATGCAGAGCATCTTCCAATGCCTCGCGTGGGTCTGTAAAAGTTTTATGAGATAAGGCCCTTCTAAAAGGTGTGATCAATCCTCCAACAAACCACTGAGCATGTTGTGAAGGGTGAATATCATATGACAATTTAGATAAGAGAGTTTTAAAGCACACATCATACTCCCGCACACTCTCTCGCCATTCCTTGTTGAATCTCCTTCAAAGCGTTGATGCTCTTTTGTTCAAACTCAGGGATGTGGAATTCTACCAAGAATGTGTTCTTTAGAGTAGTATAATCCACCGTTGTTTGATGAGGATCATATTTCCTATACCAATGGTATGCATGCACCCGCAACATGGTTACAAACCGGCCCGACTAGCCTTCCGCTCCGGGGTTGTGATACCCTTTGCACGCCATAGCAATTCACACTTGTGAACATGTTCCACAGCATCCTCAATAACTCTATAATCAGGAAAATGTAGAGACATTTCAAAGAAAACTTGGGGGTGGTTGGGGCTGAATCCTCCCGAGTTAGAGCCTTGGTTTCGCCTATGTTTCCTCTGTAGGCCGACCGATCTACCAAGTCCACCAGGTCCTGTGCCTCTTGAACCACCATATCCACCGACCCGCCATCTCCTACTCCTCTTGACCACCGAGATCCACCGAGTCCTATTCCTCCCGACCCCCGTCTACTGCGGATCCCATAGTGGTCGTGTCGAGGGTCCCCACAGTTCCACTGAACTACGTGCCTATGGTTTGTGACAATGCCCCACTACCAATAGTATACCCCACGCCACTCCCAGACGTGATACCAAAAGCTTGTGTGTCTATACCTTGCCCAAAAAGTCCTCGACACTTTGGGTTGGTCTTTGCAGCCATAGAAGGCCCAAACGAGAAATTATATCTCCTGGGTGTAGACCGATCACTTCCAATATAACCAACTAGACTAGCAATATTTTCCCCGATCTGGAAAACCAAGCGCCAGGGTTTGGTCACTAGGTGGGCTCAGATGCACGCCAATGGTTCTTCTCTCTCCATGCAACAAACTCTCATCAGAAGCCAAAGGGGTCTCTCTTACGCACTTGCCAAGATGGGGTCGCACAAACTGCTCAGGTTCCATGTCCTCTGTGTGAACCTCAAATCCTTCCCGCAATGTTTGCCACCATACATCCATCACACTGAAACCTCGCATTATCTAGCAATCTCCCTTTCACATGCTTCACCATACTTGAGTCGTCTCTCCTCCCTTTCTTTTTCCATCGCAACATCTTGCCATCTTCCTCCACCCTAGCTTCCTCGCCTAACGCTCATAATGGTTTAGCTAGCCATTGGGAATGCCTCTAAACTCATGGTAACCATCAAGATCTTCATAGCCAGAGGGACAACACATAGAAATGATCCTCTGGGCTCCCACGAAACTCAAACTCAACAACCTCCGAGACAAGAATATGTGGAAATGGCATACTCCAGAGTGTAGCTAGCCAATACTCCTTTCCACCAATGATCCACAACATGAGTCCACGTCAGATCTACATCCTACAACCTCTGGTATTCTTCTTAGGTCCACACATGTGATCCATAATGCCAACTTGATCTAGACACATAGGCTAAGAGCCATTCATACAGTTCCACTGGGAAGCAGCAGAAAAAGTTTCATATAGATCATGGTAGAGGTTCTCTTCTACCCATCTACGTGCATCAAACTCAAGTCCAGTGTTGAATCTCTGAGCAAATTCATCCTCTGTGCTCTTGAACCATAATTCAACACTTTCCAAAGTTAACCACTCTGTCATTACTCACTACATAGATCATGATGTATGTTATTTCCCACTATAACTTTGAAAAGAGGTCCCAGACAACGGAACCAAGATGTAGTCATTTTTACCCCTATCACAAAAGAAAGGAACCCCATGCGCGTCGACCTATCACCCAACGGATGCTGGGCACTCACCCGAGGCACACGTGGGTGCCGAGTCTCTCTTTTATGTGAGTTTAGTGGGAAACATCATCTATGATTTGTGCTTAAGAGATTTAAAAGGGAGTTAAGACATACAAGAACCATAGAGCTCATAATAGCCTCTAGATCCTTGCAGTCATTCCGACAGAGAGAGTACTTAACATATTATATAACTTGTGCCATAACGGAAAGAAGTATAAAAGCATCCATACTTAGCATAAACATAGATGAAAGAGAACCTATGAGAAAGATGTATGCATCGTAATCATTGATATTCATATTCATATAACCGGTAACCTTATTACATCCATGGAGCCATTACGAATGTCGCAGAGAAGCACCGTAGTCATTCATTACTACTAGACTACTATAGCTAGACTATCAAAAGAAAAATTACAATCCCCATACCCAATACATCCTTTCCCAAATATAATTACCCACTAACAAAGCTCTTGTAGTATTTCTGCAGAGCTCTACCATCTTCTAGTTCTCTCTCTGTTTACTCTACAGCGCTTGTATTTATAGCATTTTTGGGCTTCCAACTCATCCTCTAGCGCCCTCGATTTGATGCCAAGTGTCCGAATGTGGTCCTCCATGTGATAATGCTCTTCCAGCCCGAGCTTTCCACTTTTCACCATGATGTGCTTCTAGAAGCTTCTACCATGCATGCTCCCTTCCTAGGCCAACTGTCCGCTGTTGACACCTTATCCATTCCGCATGCGCGATCGGGTCATGCTTTTCACATGTTCTCGCCCGAACGCCAAATTTGGCTAAGTCCCAAACCCTTGGTTCTCGCGCGCGCACCACGCTTCCTTAAACCCCCTTACTGCGCGTCTTTCTTTAACTTAGGCCTTGCACGCCTACACACATTTTGTACTTAGCCAATATTCTAGGTGCCCAACAATCATTTTGATGAGATCATTGGTAGGTTGTGATGATGGGACATCCCCTACAATATGCGGGGGTAGATAAGGTGGGTATAATGTAGATGACATCCTAGTGTGTGGTGGGACCAAGTACAAAAATTACGATGAAGGGATATGAGAGGGGATGGATGTTGTAGCAAATACGATGAATAGGCTATAGAGGAGATAGGTGGTAGTTGATGATAAGTGTAGATAGGTGGGGTGGAGGAAAATACTCTCGTAGAGAGATCGGTGGAAGAGACTATGGGATGGAGAGGAAGGGGTTTTGAAGGGGGTAGGGGTTGCACAACACCAAAGATGGCTAGGATACAAAAGGTATATGTGAAGTGGTTGATGGTATGGAAAACATCGTAGGGGTGATGGATGTCGAGGGTGCGGTAATTGTCGTATGTGTGACAGTACTAATAATATGGGGTCAAGTTGAGAAACCTTAAGTGATGAGTCCTGAGCGGGTAATGATGTGTCTGGTGGAGGCAGATACGGAAGTGGGTGCTTTAGAATAGGGGAATAGATACAAACATGTCATAGATAAGCTTCCTAAGGAGTCTCTAGTGGACGAGTGGGCCAAATAATGTTGTAATGCGGCGGGTTTTTTTATCAAGGAGTCTCACGAAATCCTTATCACCAGTGGGCATGACAAATGTTTGATTGGGGTCCATAAGTGATAAGACAAAAGAGGTGATAGGCTAGGCGGAGCGGTGACAGCTAGCATGAAACATGAGGACATTGGCTGTTTATGGGTCAAAACCATGTGACTGATGGTAAAAACTAGAAATATGTTTTTGTTAGTGATACGAGAATTCAAAACATGGCGACCATAATGGATCTAGAGGGTGGAAATTAGTCATTGTTTTGATTATAAATCAAAGCACAGAGACACACTACTTGGATGGCTAATGCCAGGTGAAACGGGGTAACTAATGTTGGTTCTTGTGTAGAAAAAAAGATTCAAAGATCTGCAAATGAGAGGTGAAAGTGGGGTAACTTGGACTCAAAGATAATATAAGGAACCCGGGAAGGTAATGAAGTGTCAGAACAAGATTATGGAAGAGAACAAAAGGGTGGTGAATATTATTCTCGTAGAAATAACCAAAATAACCTACAACTAACAAAGGTTAGTTAACGATGTCGGTGATATGTTGTAATCGATGTCGATCATTTGGTGATATCGAGTTCCTATGAAATATGGGAAGAGAAATAAAAATGAAGTTTTGGTGATTTAGATCAAATAAAAGGACCAACCCAGAGACTGAGTATGGCTACGAGGAGTCCTAATATGCCCGAACAAAAATGGAATACACCAGTCATGATGTGGGGCATAGGAGGATGAGAAAGAATGAAGAAACGCAACTCACACCTCAAAACACAAGTAGACAAAAACTAACAAACACAAAATCCTAAGTTGTAGATTTTATGTTATGGCTTATGCCATTTAGGACTGATTGTAAGCAAAATAGAATTTTTGGTTTGATAAAGGTGCCCTACAAAAGTCGACAACTATGGCTAGTTTCGGGGAAGTTTTGGCATGGGAGATCCTTCTCGAGAGAATGACTGACAAAGAAACTAGTTGGAGCCCACTGTCAATCCTCTAATCGTGTGATTGTTGACAACTTCTTCCAAGAAAGACATTTTTATTAATGGAAAATAGTTTTGAAGGGACTATACCCTGTTACAAAAGAGGCTCAACAACCAGATAAACATGAAAAAGTAGAAAAAAGGATTTGAATCCATATATTACAATAATTCCAACAGTAGTTAAAAGAGAAGCTACTAAGAAAAAGCAAGACATGGATAAAATTGTAACTAAACAACATAAAAACAACATAAAAACAACATACTATCAGTAACAAAAAAGCAACTTGAATGCATCCAGCCTACCTAGAAGGTGTTATTTCTTCGAAGCCCTATCAATTCTTGATTTGATCGTCTATAGAGAGGTAAAAAGTGCCAGAGTGGTGACATGCATGGGGTCATTTACATTCAGCTGTGAGATGACCTGGTTTCTTTCCTTTTGTACCCCAAATGTCCTCAGGGACTCCACTCAGCATAGTGATGCTTCTGACCTGTTGATCAAGAAAATCACATATAGCTTTGAAGATGGCCATATTGTGATCGTGTCTATCCTTAGATTTCCCAAGTCTATTATCTAGGGAGTTCAATTTCTTGTATATTTCATCAGTTTGATCTATCCCAATACCAACATCCTCATTCATCTTTCTTTTCCCCTTTTGCTTATTTAACTAATGTAGATCTTTTTAATACTTTCCACCTCATTTTCTAAGCATTTCCATTATGAGGAGAAGATTTTCCCTCTCTTGTTGAGTAACATTATCCTACCCTGCATTACTGATGTGTAAAATATTGTGAGCTATTTCCATATCCTTGCTTTGCTCCTAAGGACACGACCAGAGGGAGATGGGGCCACTTTAGAGAATGAAGGGTTCTTAGTCTTGACATTTCTGAGACTAGGAATGGTGGTCGGGTTAACAATGGGAATATTGTGAATGGGAATGGGCGGGCGCCGGGGGTAGCAGGAATGGTAGGAAAATTGATGAGGCAATGCCTGTGAAGGAGAAAGATGAGCCCCTGGTGGAGGGGAATGGCCCTAGTACGCTTTTGAAAGTCAAGAATGGAATGCTCCATTGAATTCAGGAGATAGTGCGGGAAGCAAACAACAAAATTTCTCCTAAAATGATTAAGAAATATCAAGTGTTTTGTGGGGATAGTGATGTACCGACCTTCAAGGGAGATAAACCAGACCATCATTCTGGTAATTTCATCAAAGGGTTTCGTATGGAACTTACCTTAATGCCAGCTGTAACAAAGAGGAGCTCCTCCCTTGTTTCAGCAAACTTCTTCGCTTCAACATTTTTGTCTACCCTTTTGCTGAAAAACTTGATTCCATCCAAAGCTAGACCCATAACCTCGGCAATGAGCTCCTCATTCACCAACACTCTTTGTCCTCCATACCTAACCTTCCTTTCTTTCCAATCTGTAGCAAAATGCACTGAAATGTTCTGGTTGTGACCTTGGATTTTCTCGATAAAACTGGTGACACCCCCATTTGAAGATAATTCCACAGCTCAGCGTTATCCTTCCAAGTGGGATCACAGTTGGGCTCTAACTAACACGGAGCTCCCCTATTTTCCTTCCTCTGTAATTTCGTGATTATCCTGCTTAAAACCACCCGTAAATAAGTTATTTTTGTCTTTCCTAGACTGGTTTTTAATCATCCAACTACAAGTCCGAGGAGCATGCAAATTTTGATGATTGTAAATATAATTACTCCTCTCACATGTGCTAACTTTCTTTTCCATTAAATCCCACAAAATCTCATTAGTGATTCTACATAAGATGTAGATGCTCATATTTATCCTTGGTAATAGAATTATGTACTTCAATAGGGGTGTTTTTCTCATTATTCCAAGTGATGAAGTTATTATTGGTACCATAATTAGCTAAGGTGTCCACCACCCTATTGCCCTCTCTATATGTATGGCCAATTTTAATACTTTTGAAGGTGTGGCATATATTAATAGATTCTTGAATGAAATATTTAATAGTCCAACTTGGAGGATGCATCTGATTAAGATGATTTATAACATTCAAGGAATCCCTTCAACAATAATGTTCTGAATGTTTAATCCTTAGCAAGTCTTAGACCCCATAAAGTTGATAAAGCTTCAACATAGTGATTGGTCTAATTTCCCATTTTTCCAGCATAAGCAGTAACTAAACAACCTTTATGATCTTGAATTATTCCTCCACCAGCAGCTACCCCTGGGTTGCCCTTAGAGGCTCCATCAAAATTGAGTTTATACCAAGAATTAGGAGGAGGGATCCAATGAATTGAAGATCTGTCAATGGTTGAGTTCTTCGTTTCTGGACATTTTCAATGTCAATCTTCCAATTTGAAAGTATAAACTCTTCATCTTTAGGATATTTCTTGTTCTTGGGTGGTTTAAATCTTTCAATATTATCTTTAACTACATTACCAATCTTAGTAAATCTTCTCTTTCATGTCTGTCTGCTATTTCAAAATATTATGTTGTTTCTGTCTTTCCAAATCCTCCATATAATATGGGGCATAACCAATTTCCATAATCTCCTAACAATACAGTGCTTATAAGGAGGATCCCACTTTGTATCCAAGTTTGAAGAAATTCCTTTGGCACTGTCCAACAAACATTGAACTTTGAGAAAGCATAACTCCATATCTTTGAAGCGAACTCACAATGTAAAAAAATATGCTTGATGTCCTCAACCTCTTTTTTACATAGGCAACACATGTTTGGCATTATAAATCCTCTCTTGATTAGGTTTTCATTTTTGAGTATTCTTCCTATGAGAACAAGCCAAAAAAGAAATTTACTTTGGGAGTTAGTTCAGGCATCCAAATCCTACTCCATTTGAAATCACAATGGATGTTTTCAAAATAGGAATTATATCCTGATTTGACAATGTATTCTCCATCACATGAGTTGTTCCAAACAAGTTCATCCTTGACATCAATTTGATTCAAGGGTATGTTATCTAGCTGCTCTTGAAGTGAGGATATTATGAAATTTAGATCATTCCTCTCCACCTTAAGTTGCTTCCATCTTTTTCTATTACCCTCCATTTCAATGTAGTCTTTGACTTTAGTTCCATACTTGTGTTCTAAAATATCTTTGATAGAACCAAATTTATCATTTAAACTGAAGCTAGTCTAGTTATCACTCCAAAATTGAATATCCCTGTCATTTCCCACTTTCCATTTACAACCTTGATTGATGAAATCCTTGATTTGTATCAAATTATTCCAAAAAATAGAACCTTGAGGTAGTGACCATCATAAAGGAAAGAAGTTACTTTTTGTTGAGCTAGATATTTGGCCTTAATTAAATCAATCCAAGGTTGCTCCTCAGTAAGCATTCTCCAACCCATTTTTACAATTAAGGCCATATTCATTTTTCTGATATCCTTTATGCCTATCCCACCTATTCTTTTAGGTGTACATACTTGATCCCATGCCACCAAGTGATATCTAAATCTTTCCTTCGTTCCTGCCATAAAAAGTGCTTTTGAATCCTTTCAATTTTGTCCCTAAAAACAACAGGAATGTTGTATAGAGACATAATGTAAATAGATAAATTCTGCAGAGTGCTTTTGATTAGAAGACATTTTCCAACACTGGATAGTATGGCCCCTTTCCATCCAATCATTATCCAAAATGAGCCCCCTGCTTATTTTGGCTAACTTGACCTTCATTCTTTCCTTCTTTGTGCTTCAATATCAAATTTTACACATTTCAGGCACTCAAAGGTTTCTGAAATAGCTTCATCAGATAGGATTTTTCTTCCCCTTTCCAGAAAGGTAAAATTTTCCTCCTAACTCCTTGTAATTTTCGAGTTATGGCTCGACGGAGTTTTTTGGGGAAATTTTCCCTAGACAGGCCCGCGGCCAATGAGAAACCGACACATGGCAAGGTAGAGCGGTGGACGTCGGGGGATGTTGGAGTTTTTGGCACTTTGGTCAAAGGGCGCAAAGGAAAAAATCAGCCGCGGGCCCGCGGAAGGAATAGAGAAAAGTTGCGAAGGCCCCGCATTGAATGAGGATGTGCCACGTGTCCATGACAGCGGCGGGAATTGGGGGCGCGGAGGAAATTTTGGTTTTTTTCCAAAGTGATAAAATCACAAAAGGAAAATGTTGGACTACACCTCTGCGTCGAACCAGAGAGTGACATGTGTCACCGGGAGAGTGGGGCACGGGAAAATTTGGGAAATTTTCCCAATAAAAATCAAAAGGAAAAAGGTGAAGTTTGAGCCCGTGATTCCATCAATGAATTGGGAAGTGACACATGGCAGCAAAGCGGTGGGGCATGGGGAATTTTTGGGAATTTTTCCCAAATTCAAAAAAGAGGAAAATTTTCAAGTTTCGGCCCGCCAACCCGATTTTTGCCCTAAATCTTCAGAGGGGCATAACTTTTGATCCCGAGCTCAGATTTTCACGTTCTTTATATCATTGGAAAGCTGTTGAAATCCTCTACATGATGGAATATTCAATTTTTATTTTTGATGGATATTTGTGGGATAAAAATGGAAAAACGTCTCTAGCATGTAAAAACACATAAAACGACTCCAACCACCAAAATTAATGAAGTATGGGCCTCTGTTTTTGCTCTGTAAAGCAATGTACTTCGAAGTATGGGATTTTTTATGGAAACCCATCATTTTACAGGCCCATTAGATGAATATTGTCAGTGGTTGAAGTCCCAAATCAATTTTCCCGTATTTTCTCCTTTCTTCCATTCTGCTCGATGGTTAAAAGCCAATTTTGGCTCATTTGTAACAAGTTGTTCATCATTCTTCTCTGCCCTCCCTTATTTTCTTCCCCAGGGTTGAAAATGGAGTTAGAACCTCCTCCCCTACTCTGTAATGGTGTTTTTTTCCTCTTACTAAACAAAATGATGTTTTGTGCAAACTTCTGGAGCAATAAAAATGTGTTTTGTGATGCATTTGTCCATCCTTGCTCGTTTTACTTGTTTTCTTCTTGCCTCTCTTCATTGCAAGTATTTGTGCATGTTTGAATGTTCATTGTAGGTTTTGGAGCTGTGTTCATGGAGTTTTGGAACATTTTTTTGTGTGAAATCCATCCTTGGTTTTGTGATGCACTTGTCCATCCTTTCCATTGCTCACCTCTTCTTGTTCCATGGCAGTTTTGATAGATGTTCAACATTTTCCTTCTCTGGTGTATCACTGTTTTAGTGTAGGCTCTATTTTTCCCTCTTTTCTCTCTCCCTATCTCCTTGGAATAGTTAGATTAGGATTAGATTAGCTTTCTTTGCCGAAATAGCTTGTGGCGGGTAGTTTAGGAAGAGGAACCAACCTACTCGGAGAGCTTTCCTCATTTGCAAAGGTCCCACACTTTGGGAAAGTTTGATGTTGTGCATTCACACCAAATGACATTGCCTTAGAAAAGCATATCCATAGGTCATTTTAGGGGTGCTGTGAATTTGCACTAACACCAACCATTTTCTTTTGAAATCTTTCAAGTAAAACATTCCAAATTGTGGTAGAATTTTTTTTTGTTCTAAGAGGAAGACCCGGATATGTTGTGGGTAGAGAATTGATTTTGCACCCCGAATTTGAGAAATTATTATTTTTCTTTCGAGTGGAGTATTAAAGAAGAAGATGTAACTCTTATCAAAATTTATCTCTTTCCCTGAGGCAACCTTATAAAATTTCAAAATAGATTTAATAACCTTAACTTCAAGGATAAAGGCCATCAAAAGTAGAATTGTGTCATCAACAAATTGTTGATGTGAAGTTGTTTGGTTTGTAGAAGTAGGCCTAATTCCTTTTAAAATCCCTTCATTAACAACTTTGGTAATGGATCTACTAAGACTATCAACCATTAGAATGAAGAGTAAAGGGGATATAGGATCACCCTGTCTTAATCCCCTACTGCTAGCAAAGAAGCCCACCGGCTCCCCATTAACCACCACATAAAATCTAGCTGTAGAAATGCAAGCCTTAATAATTTTTCTAAATTTATTATGAAAACCAAATTTAGCCATAACATTGTCAAGAAAATGCCAAGAGACTTTGTCAAATGCCTTGTTCATATCAAGTTTCATTACCATGCTAGCTTTTTTGTTATTATCCATTGAATGAATGATTTCATGCACCATGATCACCCCATCTTGAATTATCCTCCCTTTTATGAATCCACTTTGTTGCTTTGAGATCATATTATTAAGAATAGTCTGAGTCTTGTTGCAATAATCTTAGTAAAGATTCTATAAATAACATTAACCAAACTAATGGGGTGGAAGTCCTTAAAATCTTTAGCATCCATTTTTTTAGGAGCAAGCACAATGTGGGTGTTATTCAGCTCTTTTAGGAGATCACATGTTTTATAGAACTCATTCACTGCCCTTAATAAGTCATCTGAGCATATTTCCCAAAACTTCTAAAAAATAGTAGAAAAACCATCAGGACCTGGTGCCTTATCCCCTTCAAGAGCAAAACAACTTTTTGTAGCTCCTCCAAAGTGACTATTTTAGAAAGGTTTTTGAATCTTTTCTCATCTATTCTGTCATTCGAATGGCCTCTAAAAGAAAAGAGGCAACCTCTTCATTATCCACACTATTCTCCTTGAGCATATTTTCATAAAATTTGAGAGCTTCAACCTTTATATCCTTAGGATCTTTGATGACAATACCATTTCCTTTTGAAACTTCCGTTATCCTATTGCAAGCTCTATGTTTCATAGTGGTCATATGAAAGAACTTTGTGTTTTTATCTCCCTCTTTTAGCCAAATTTCCTTGGACTTAAGCCTCCAAAAATTTCTTCCCTACTATAGACCGTATGCAACTCAGATAAAATATTTTTTTCTGCTAACTGATCCTCCAATGACATGCCCTTTGCAGGTTATTTACGAGAAAGACGTTGTTTAAGAACTGTGTAGTTTATTTTTAGTGATTTGGTATAAAGAGTATGCAAAATGTGAACTATGGTTCAATTTGTCAACCATCATCTAGGCATGACTTCTAGCATATAGGTTGTCCACAATTTAGATGAGTTATAATGCTACAAACATCAATAATGCAAATGCACAAGTTTTAAAACCCAAATCCACAAATTATATTCAATGAGAACAAATCATGAAGATGTTAAGGGTGTGACTTTCACTAAATACAATGCAAGAAATAAATAAGAGTTCTTTTTAATCCCCAAAAACAAATGTCACCGAGATAGTCGGAAGAAAAGAATGTGTTCGAGAAGAAACTTAATGTGAACTTGTTTTGAATGAAAATAGACACACAAGATTTTCCCCTAAGAATGAACAATGCAGAGAACCCCAAATGGGTCCCATAGGGCATGCCAAGATGTTTCACTTAATTTGTTACTAGTTAAAACTGAATATGGAATAGGTTAGGAGGAATACATGTAAGATGTAGGTCAAAGGTTGAATGCGCGTGTAAATGACTTTCGATCCTAGATGATCGTGAAGGGCTTCTCTTTAGCTAGGGGGGACGACCTGTAAGAAACAAAACAAAACCACAAAATGGCATTAATAACATAGGTTAGTGGATTGCCTACCGAATGCTAGATCCGGGAAGCGTGGTGCTTCCTAAGAGGTTGTCAATCCATTTTCAAATACAAATTAGTGCATCAAGTATCATGAAATAAAATAAAATCCTACTGTAGTTATATGGTGTAGGTATCTCATGTGAATACAATAATTAAATCTAATCTAGCAGGAAAATTTATGATCATATCCAGAGGTTCAGAGGTTTTTCTTGGTTTTTACAGTCTTACGAGAGGTTTGGACTTGATCGGGTGAGGTCCAGGTTGATTTTGGTTGATGGATAGGTTTGTTGGTTAGAAGGTATAAAATGACACAAAGACTAATATCGGTCTGTGAATGATGTAGGTAAAGATATTAAAGTGACAATGGTTAGGTGACCGATGTCGATAGGGGCAATTGGTAGTAACTTAATAAAAACAACTTTTGAGCTTCTCGTGATTGCACGAGATAGTTAAAAGGAAGTGGTTAGGTTTGTAATATTACTGAGAAGACACAGGAATACATAGGGAAATCACGGAAGGCAAAAAGGCTATAGGTGGTTGGATTGGTGGATTGGTGAGAAGTTGGAGATAAAGGAATACATGAAGAAATAAAGTATAATGAAGGAGGTAAAGAATCTATACTTTAAACAAGCACAATATGATTGAAATCACGTATACTTACTTGCATTTATAAATTTGGTAGGTGAAGGTGGATGGTAGTTGATCCATGAAGAGATTCTAGATTCGTCCGCTGGAAATACTCCTTGAGTGTTTCCGTGACTATTTCAATGCCCTAGAATGAGAACCGGATGCTTGCTTGAGGCCTGTGGTTAAGTATTTCGTGTTGTTTGGATGTTGAGAGGTTTTTGATTCATTCTTGAATGCAATAGAACTCTCAAAACTAAAATGACCAACCTAGGTAAAAGGTTGCAAAGTTGTATATAAAGGAATCGATGGCGGTTAGGTGATGGCGCCGGTTAAGGGATAACCGATGTCGATTAAGGCGAAATTCTATATTTACCAAAAATAGACAGATCTTCCCATATTTGGCGTGCTTTCCTCATTGAGTCCGCTTAGGAAAGTAGAGTTCACATGAGAGAAGGCAGGAAGAACTTAGGAGAGGTCCAATTAGGTTTAGGAAGAAGTCTTAGTTAGTTAGGTCAAGTTAGTGACTTAACACTAGGAGTTATAACTTAGTGTTGAGGGTGATGACTCAGTGCTAGGGGGTGATGACTCAGACATTGTGAGTTAAATTCCCTATAATGGGTTTAAGGTGAGGTGTCATGGTGAGGTGGAGGTGTGAGGGTGAAATTAATTAAATTAAATTAATTAATAATGTGAAGGTGAATATATTAATAATAATTAGTAATGAGGCCATGGTGTGTTTAATTAATTGAAAGGGACCAAGGGGAGTGTGACCCAAATTTGGTGTCTACATGGGAATCGAACCCTATATCTACCGCCTATCAACTTAACGGCCTAACCAACTTGGCTGACCAAGTTGACATGCTATGAGTTGGAGGATGTGCTATTTAAGAATTTATTTGGGCCTGCCCAAGCCTATAAAATGCCCTTCACACACCCATCCATAACACAACAAAAGTAATAATCTTTCAAGCTCTTGAAGGCATAAAGGAGCCTTTTGAGGAAAATTTGTGAGGAGAAATAAAGTCCTATTATTTAAATAGGAAAATATTATAAAAATTGGGAGTAATTATAAACTCGCTAATAGGCCCATTGAGCCACACCTCATAGTGAGTGTCTGAAGACCAATCGAAGCCATAGGGCATTATCACGTGGAGGAGAATCTTTGGATCGAACCTACTTCATAAGATGGGGCATTTTCTTGGTGTTCATGAAAAAGGTTCTTGTTCCTATTGTACTCAAATTTATTACCACTTTGGTTATAATTTTATAATAGAGTTGCATTCATTTAAGTGGATAATAGATCGGTTCAAATTTTAAACACAGACGTAGACATTCACGCCGAACTTCGTTATCAACTTTGTGTGTAGTGTGAAGTTAATTCTTGCATTCCATATTTTTAATGTTTATTTTAAATGGGTTAATTTTGGTGAAATAATTTGAAGCCTATAGGGGTCTAAGGTCATAAAACAAGTTGACCTATATTTTCGATCGGTTGTAGCACACTACTAAATTCTTTCTCTTGAAACCTCTACCTTGACTAGGAGAATCATACAAACAGAACCTATTAGTATGACCTTGTTCATTACAATTATAGCACACTATGTTCTTAGAAAACACACTTCTATTGTCTCTCCAAGGCCAAAAGTCTCTAGTAAATATTTTACACTCTCCAGCCCTATGACCAAATGTATTACAAGTAAAACAAGGACCATTGAAAGTTCTCTCATACCTTGAGGCATTTGGTTTCCTAAAAGATCTTGGTTTCACATTTTCATTGATGAGTGTCACCTTATTTTGTTCCTTGATAATAGGTTCTCCCGATTCTTTACTTGAAACAATGTCTTCTTGCTTCACTTCCTTGCCTTTTGATTTTTCTTTGAAACCCAAATTCTTCCATGCCAGTTGGTTTGAAACCCAAACCAATTGTATCACCTACTACCTTTTGTTTGCTAAGTATATCATCTAGGTCTTTTACACTTTTCTCAATTTTCTGAAATGACATGGTCTTCTTACTAGCCTCTAGTAGCTCAACCCTTAAAAACTACATGTCTTCTTCATATTTTTAACAAAAACTCTCTTTATCTTGCAAATTTGAAACAAGACACTTTATCTTTTCTTCTAAAGCAATCGATTGAATCATTTTTCTTGGTAGATTCAGCATATATTGTTCATCTAGCTTATGAAACTTATTTTTATATTCCTTGATCTAAAAACTCAGATTTTGGTTCTCTTTTTTAGCATGCTTTAGTTATCTTTTGATGCTCTCAAAATCATCTTTGTTGTCATCATCATCTTCATCAGAATAACCTATGATAACCTGAAATAAAATCTCCTAGCAAAGAAGAGCCATCATAAGAATACCTCATAACTTCTTTAGTCATGAACAATTCTTCATTTCCAATACCCTCATAATCAAATTCAAATTCAAAATCCGAAACACCACTACTTGCATCAGATAACTCATCATCTTGATTTATATAGAAGATTCTTTTTTCTTCTTCTTGTAGTTAAACCTCCTAAAGTTTTTCTTACCTTTACCAAACTCATGATCCTTATTTTTAGATTCAACCTCACAATCCTTGTCATCATCCTCCTTCTCATGCCTATGAGGACACTTGGCAACAAAAAGTCCTACTTCACTACAATTAAAAAGCTTGAATGGAAGTTTACCACTATACTTACCAATGCCATGCTTCAATATTCTACCCACCATAGCAAAGAGCTATTCATCTTCAATTTCAAGAGTGACATCATCATTCTTTACCTTCTTACATTTATCTTTCATTTCTGATTTGAATGCAACCTCTTTCTTAGCTGATTTAGAGTCACCTATCCTCATTTCATAGGTTGTCAAGGTGCCATGTAACTCATCTAATTTCAAGGTAGTTAGATCCTTTACTTCTTCAATAGTAGAAAATTTGGAATCAAACCTAGGATTTAGTGACCTCAAACCCTTTTTAACAACTACTTCTTCTTTTACCTCGTCTCCTAAACCTTTCATGTTATTGACAATTTTATCAACTCTAATAAGGTATGCGAAATGGACTCGTTATCATTCATCTTAAGACCTTCAAATTTATTTATAAAGGTTTGGAGATTTGAAATTTTACCTTTGTGTCTCCTTCATAAAGAAATTTAAATTTCTCCCATGTTTCTTTTGTTGATTTGCAATGCATCATTTTTCCCATCTATGATTATCTAAGACCACTTATGATGGCATTAAAAGCTTTTGAATTATTGGTGTATTCCCTCTTTTCATCCTTAATAGTTGGAGAGGTGGCAAGAGGAGTATAGTCATGATCCAAAGTATTCCAAATATCAAACCCTTGATCAATGATATAGGACTTCACCGTCATCTCCAAAAATCATAATTCACACCATCAAACATTGGTGCACTTGCCACTTGATCAGTAACTCTCACCTTATTGTGCTTCAAGGATCTCATTTCAAGACATCAAACTTCTCCAAAAATACCTACTCTGATACCAATTTTTAGAATCACAATTGACTGAGGGAGGGTGACAATCCTTAAAAACTATAAATTTAGATTTTTGATTTACTTATTCAAATACTGCATGAAACATTAAACCATATATATGTGTGCATACAATCAATTATCACATGAGAAAGAAACCATAAACATGATATTAACACAAGACACACATATATATGTGTGAAAACCTCAAGGGAAAGAAAACCCACTGAAACACAATCCTTATATTGATATGTTTCAAATTTAGTGAGGCACCAACCCCACAAGGAACACCAACCCCTAGTTTAGTAGAGCTACAACCCTACAAGGAGCACCAACCCCTAATTTTGTGAAACACCAACTCCACAAGGAGGCTACAACCCCCTAAGATGATCAAGAACTCAATTAAATCCCTTATGATGCTATGATATCTAATTTATTGCTGCCACAACTGATAGAGACCAATAGTTCATCTCACACTTCTTCAATCAAACCCTAGGTCTTGAACTCTTCACACACAAACACCTTATTCACTTCTCAAGTCTTCAAACCCTTGCACACATACTTGCTGATATTTTTCAACCTCTCACACAATTGATCTAATCTCAATTCATGCTTCAACATCTGCAAAAATCACTCACCTAGGTCATACTTCTTGCACACACTACACACACACACACACTCAACTAACTCCAAAAAGCACCCAAACCAATCCATTATATTTTAAATTTAAAAACAAAATATTTTCCTCATTTAGTGTGAAAAATACATCATAAAAACATCCCATATAATATTCATAACGATCTGCGGCCCATATCGGTCGGCCTCATAAAAACCATCATACAAGCTCCAAAATGACTTAAATCCCCATGGGCAAAAAGAGAAAAATGCACTAACATCATAACCATAATTTTTCATGACCTAATAATCATAAAACATATTTAAAATAACATTTAAAGACCATACATGGTCACAATTTATCTCAACCAATCAAATATTTCATTTATCGGGATCACTAATCTTTGTACTTCTCAAAACCGGTGTTTCTACACCCTTCAAGACCACGAAAACTTCATTATGCCACTAAACCTCACCAAAAAATCTAAACCATATCATGTGACCATGAAAAATAAATTTACTAAGCTATATAAAACTTATAAGAAATTTATAAATCATGAAACAATCACTCCGCTCAAATCACATCTATATTTGTCTTCACTGGATCAAACTTCCCAAAAACATGTTTTCAAAGATCAACCCATAAACATATTTTGTGATACATTAAATAAATATACATGGATTAATTTTATGCCAAATTAATCCATATTCACTTTCCAGGTGATAGGAAGCATCACCTAATCTATCTCATGCTCCAATAAACTCAAAACATTCAGCAGATCTTGTCCTGTCCTGCACTAGAAAAATATAACTATCCAAAAACTAACCTTTGAAACCAAAAAAAAGCTGATAATCATGAGGTAAACCATATATCATTATAAATATATACGAATCCTCTTTCCAAAAAATCTTGAATCACCTTCAAACTCCACTTGTAGCACTAATTATGCTCACTTCACTGAACATTGATTTTTATGGTCTCAAAATTGCCTTTTGACTAGTTAACTTTGAATGAAGCTCATTTGACCATATACCGACATCAACATATCCTGAAACCCCTTTGGAAATCAGGGAAAACTCACATGCATTCAACAATTTCAATTTAGTATGCAACTTATTTTAACAACCTTGTCCCAAAACACTCTTCTTCGTGAACCCACATATTTGAGTGGGGTCCACTCATCACCATAACCTCAACCATACCTTTTTGGAAAGATGAACGAGTCCTTTACATGTTACGGTCATCATCCATACACTATGAATCAATTATGGTCACTTAGGAATCAAATATCTCAAACCTCTTTCAGGTCAAGGTTTTAAACTCATAAAAAGTTATTTATCTTCTTAACATTCAGAAGAAGAAATGTGACGATGAACTGACCTCATTTAACCCAAGAACACATACATTTAACCCATACTTGCATAGCTAAACATGTTCTAAAAATCACATAAAATATCTATATATCCCTAAAAAAATGTAATAACATAGTACTTCATCGTGTATTTTCTTACACAATTGCTCCATCCATTCACATTTCATTCCAATTCTCAATTCACTACTCTATACTTCTATTACATTTCATTCACATTCCATTCCATGGTTTGATTCAAATATTTTTGTGACCTCTTGATTAACTTGTTGTCACATTTTATGATTCAATATTCTTTACTATTATTTTTTGAACTTTGTATCTCATTACTTAGTGAATTAAGAATGACAATCCTATTTGAGATCCACACACTCTTACAAACTCAACAACTTGTTATGAAATCCATAGGGCATTATTTATTGATGGTCATTAATGTCATCTCCATAATCAATTATATTCCCTCCACCAAGCCAATAATGGTTTTAAACCCCTTGTAAAATTGAGAGAGATGAATATCATGTTAAAAACAAATCAAAAATAAAAATATCAAAAATAAAGTTAAAATTCCCAAAAAAGAAATATCAAGAAATTTGTTTCAAGGGTCTTTCCAATATCTCTACCACGGCTATATATGCTTTGTTGGAAGTAAATCCATGTTGAGACTAAAATCAAATGTATCTCTCATTAAGGCTATAAATTTTTGGCTAGCAATAGTGCAATGTATGGATTACAATTGCCTTCTATCTCATCAATCATTAATCATCTTATTCACTCACACCTACACATTGGCTTTTGTTTTCACTTACTATCTTGTGGGAATTCACTTCAAGTAGTAATTAACCTTCATGTGTACACATTGGATCTCAATAAAACACAATGATAGTATGCCACCAAATGATGTTTAGATATTGTTAAAAATTCTATTTTAGCTCACTCATTCTCTCATGACTTGTGACTTTTGGTTCATCATGTGTTCACCTTGACACTCTTTTTTCAAACCATGATCATATACATACACATTAATTATATTATATTTTCAATGTGGTTCAAGGGTGGGAGAATCCCCTCCTCTAAAGAGGCACACAATGATAGGTTGTCGAATAGGTTGAAAAATTATATTGATGTTAAAGCCTTCATGACATCTACATACGATTGCTCTCTAAGGATCTTACACATACACACTCTTGTAATTTCCTATAATGTTTTTCTTTACACATGCATCTTCTAAATATTTTCTATAGCTCCCTTGGCCGTTTTGTTCTTAACTACCCCCTCTAAAATGGTGAACTTGTCCTCTTTAATAGTTGCATTTTCATTTCTCTCACCTCGCTCTCCTTCTAAATGCCTCCACATCTTCCCAATTAAAACATAAGTTCAATAGAACTTATTTATTCTATGAAATACCTTTCCACCATCTAGTCATCCTTGTTATGCCACATCAACTTGGTTGTTGGGATCTTAACCATTTTATCTCTGTCACCTACCTTGATTAGATCATTCTAACCTTTTTGTCTCTTACTTCCAATCACCAACTCTACCATGTACTCTTTAATTTTATTCTTCTTTACCATGACTCTTTGTAGTTATTTTCACATATTCTAATATTTGAGTTACACCTTAGTCTCTCTTCCATGCACTACTGATCGGGTTTCTTGGCATTCTTCAAAATGCTTATATGCCCTTTGTAATTCATATTATTTATAAACTTCTCTATTTATCTTCCTGCACCCTTTACACACTCTTCGGTATTACCCATAACTCTTTCCAAAATCTCTGTACATCTCCACTCTTCCAAGCTGGTCCATAATACTCTATTCCACTCCCAAAATCCTACACACAATGTTATACATTACTTTGTACCTACTATACTATGTACTTCATGCACATTACCTATTTGTAGATTTTTGTTGGGTAAAGTGCTCATGCACTTCTATGAAAACTTCCCCTTTCTCTGTTGAACCTCTTATTTTTTCTCACACGGTCTCTGCTTAGCCAAAATTATGTAAGATTGCCGCAAACCTTGAATGATCCTACATAATATTGCATCCATATCATTTTCACACCTACATTCCATTCCTCTTGAAATGAACATCCATGGGCATTTTTGCCTTCTCGCATAATTTTTATATCACGACCACTTCTCATGTCATTTACCTTGTAATCATTTCTCATCATTATTGGTTTGGGGTAACACTTATTTGATACTCACTAAATTACATCCACTCTTTGCAAATATGATGCATCATGTTTTCACTTTCACGTGGTGGAACAACATTGTCCTTGCTTCCAATCATCATGCCTTTTCCAAGGCTCATTTTATATCATTTATCAACTACCACTTTTCATCCCACTTTATGTTGGGGAACATGTGGATCCAAAAATATCACTTGAGGGGGATATCATATCAAACCCTTCTCGTGAATATTATGACACTCAATCATCACCTATCTTAGTCAAATGAAAAAGAGTCTTTATCTTACAAAATAAATCTATCAATCCCTTTGTAGATTTTGAATGAATTTGCCTATCAATCACATTTCTAGGTTCCTATCTATCTAGTCATCATCTAAGCTTGCGTGTGCTGGAAACCATTATCATAGGATTAGATAAACCCCATTCATTTTTATTTTTTAGCACTCTATCTTGCCTCTTTGTAACACACAACCCAAAAAGGGGAAATATATAGACACAAGAAAACATACCTTGCGTATAAGGTCTCTTAATTAAAAATATGAAAACAATATAAAACCACAATAGATCCTAAAAATAAAAACTTCCTAGAAAAAACCTAATATTTAAAAATAAGGTGATAAAAGACACATTATCACTCATTTATTAACCCTCACTCACTCATATTTAATTTTATCCACCCACCTACCCATTTGCATCCCCAATGCACTATGGACCCTTATCATCTCAGCTTTCTATGTACATCACACCCATATATGTCACAACCTTCGATGCACTCAACAAGTATAAAAAAACATCCACCTCCCCATCCCAACCCTTGAATATTTGTGCACTTGAGCACATAACTTACTTTTTACCTTTTTCTTGCATATTTTGGTATTGTAGGTTTTGGAGAGGCGAAAGCAAATAAAAAATAATTGTTGAATTCCTTGTCACTTTTATTTTGGAAAAATTTCAACACAAGTGTTATTCATGTTGGCGATTAGCTTGTAACCTTCTTGTAATTTTCGGTGAATCATGCGACTAGTTTGCAAATGAGTTAGGTATATCATTTATATTTATTCATTATTTAGTCATTTTTCTAAACTAAAATGTCTTTTCTCTAATTAAAAGGGCCAGGATCTCACCCAAGGCACGTCCCCAACGAGAAAAAATAAATTAATCTTATTCTCGAGTGTTTCCATGCACATTTTAGATTCATATTTGGAAGATTTAAATGACTTTATTCGGTGGAAGATATTGAATCTTGTCCTCCTCATTTTTAATTGTGGCACCATAAGTCCATTTATTTAAGTAACCTTGATTTAGGGTTTTATTATATCAACTAACACATCTTGCGGTGATCCAAAGCTAGGCATATACCATATAAGGTAGTGTTATATTGTGTTGTGCTTCAAATGTTATATTAATTCCCTTTATCCTTTAAAACTTTTTGATGATTCATGCTGACTTTCTCATGTTATGAATTGGATCTAGGACCATTAAAGACTTGTGGATTGGAAATATAGATTTTGAACCTAGTTTGAGTGATTCACACCTTAGTGGTGGTTGCTCTTAAAGATGCGTTGTTTCTTTAGGAAGATTTAGGATAACCCTAAGTGCTTTAGGAATGTAATTTGTAATAGATGTTATTGATAATGTAAGGTGATTTTTAAGTGTATTATACATGCTTACATAGGATTTTTATATGTCATTTATCGCATTGAGACCGATCTATAAAATAAGAAATGACCAATGGGTATGTTATTTAGATTGAATGTAAAATGCATATTTGATTATTATTTTATTTTATGATATTTATAATGATGTTTTAGTTCTCTTTCATTCAGTCCAAAAACATTGTTTATCCCACTTAAAATTAGAGTGGTGTTTCAAATTATATATGGCACAATGAAGACTTCTATGGTGCTCGCTGATAGTGTTGGTGTTGATGGTGGTGATGACAATCAAAGTGGTGATGTTGTGGGTAGTTATGTTGGGGGATTGGGAGGTGTTAGTGGTTTATTGGATTGTATTAGTTTTGGGTGGTATGATTTGTTGACACCGATAATTCTCCTAGTATTTTGGATTCAATCATGAATACACTTTATGCCTATTTAAAAGTAGCTTTTTGATACTTTTTTATCATAATACTATTTTTAAAATCATTTTTTAACATCAATTTTTTTCACTATGGTCTTTCATTTAGAATCATTGAATTTCATTTTACTAGTACTTTACCATTCAAATTTAATTACTATATTTCCACATGAACCTTTCTCTAAGTAGTCATAACGAGTGGTTGTGATGCAACACATAGATTCAATTCATATCTTTGCATCACATAACTGTATCCAAACAAAGATATTTTCATTTTTAACGAGTTCTAAAAACATGTTGACGATGATTTTATATCTAATATTATCATTATTTAATAATTATAATTTTAATATTAAAACACAATACTTTAACATATTCATTTATAATTAATGAAAAGTATTATTTTTATTTTTTTGGAAAAATAAAATTAGACTATAATTGAGAACTAAAGTCAATCTATAGTCTAATTATAGTAAAATTCTATAGTTAAATTATAGTTGGGTTTGAAAGTGTTGGTGAAATAATTTGTTGCAGGACAGATTAGTGGTTTTCATCAATGGTCACGGGGCTTGGTCCCTCCTTCTTGGGTATGGGGAGGCTCCTATTTATTGAATGTAAGGACTAAATAAAACTATGGGGCAGCCGTTAGGTCAAAGATCACATGGGAATACTTGATAAACTTATGGAAAAGTGCGTGTACAATGTACAAGGGATACATTTTCTTTAGAAAGAGGTAAAGTAAAGTAGGAAAATAGAGAAATGGGATTAATATTGTGAGTAGGCACTTGTAGATTATCACCAACATTAACTAGAGTAGGTCCACATTCAATAGGAAGAAATCAACCGTGTAAGAAATAACAAGACTAATAAATTAGAGACACAAATTTATATGGATTCATTAATCAAATACGCAAAGTTTCTTCTTGCTTGTATAAGATTATGATGCTTGCAAAGTTAGAAAGTAGAGATATTAGAAGAACATAAGTAAGGAGATAGAATACTATTGATTATTGCTTCTGATAGAGAACAATAGATATCAACCAACTCCTTGGAATTGAGAAGTGAAACCAATTTATAGCTTTACAAAATGTATTTTCATATCCCCAACATGATTTTTAAAATTCCCATCACTTGTGACCTTTCATATTCATGTAGGAATAAAAATAAGTCCCTTTCTTATTAATGAAAGAAAAATTTTCCAATGTAAAATTAAAAGGTCACTTAAGTGAATAAGATGAAAATTCAAAAAGTACATTCCTAATGAAGAACTAGGACATATAGATAGAGGGAAGAAGAAAGAGAAGAATAGAGTGATCAATCCAAATATGAAGAGGATTTTGAAGATGAAAATCTAGCTCTTGAAGAACTCTGAGGAAATGCTCTTAGAATGAACTCGCCCTTCTTTTCCTTACTGAAATGAGTTACTATGAGTGACACCTTCTCTACTTGTGGAATGTAAACACAACCCAAAGCAATGATCGAAGTCTTGGGAACACCACTAAGGGTCTTGATTCGTTGAACTATACTCGATGATATCTTATAGTATTAAAGATTGAGCCTCTAATTTTCTTGAGGGGTTCCAATGTATCTTCATTGAAAGAGACGAGATGTCCCACCTCTTTCTTAACCAAATCTTGGAAAGAATTAAGGATATCTTACAAAGATGATTATTCACTAAGAAGTACCTTTCCATTTTCTAGAATCTTCTCCACCCATTTTTCATTAGCTCTCGCATTCATGGTGTACCCTTGAGATTTCTTGATCAATTGAAGATAAAAACTACTAGTGGGAAATAAGCCCTCTGGCGGAGGAAATGGTATTGCATTAGGTTCCGGAAGGATTTTACATAGGAAGTAAGGGTTCTCACATGTTCCTCCAAATTGCTTTGTAGTTTATTTGTTTTCTTTATTTCTAGTAAGCAAGTGGGGTGCAAACTCTTAAAATAAGTGCACATCTCTCTCATACGTAGCTTGTCCCAAAGAAACACTAGTCATCTCGTAGTCATCTTATGTCATTTCTCCCATGGATTTTGTAAATTTTGGTCATGCAACTTCCACATATTGAGATCTAGAGACCTTAGTGAAGAAAAAAAAAAAAAAAAGTTGATTATGCTTTCTTGCTTCTCTTAGTTTTGATGAATGTTGAGATTTCCTCAAAATTAGGTGCTACAACTTACTACACCATTATTGACTCACTTCCAAGTAACTCTTGTACCCATGGGAATGTTTTAGATAGAGTAGACACAAAATTAGGTGTAGGGTAACTTTCAAGTGCTTGATAAGGGATACCAACATGCTCATGTTAAAATTATCCACCACCAAGAATGACACACTTAGATACCAAAGATGAAAATGAGATTGTGATAAATCAATATCACCTTACTCAAAGAGTTAAATGGGATTTTAAATTATCCTTTCCCTCTTGTGAATTCTCATAGGGGAGAAGCTTCAGTGCACTCTGCTTCCACAATTTTCCTCTTGGAGGATTCCTATGAATGAGTAGAGCCTATGGCTTTCTCAGATGCCTTGAGGGAGGAAGTGTGAGAAACTTTCCTACATGGAGAAAAAAGACCACCAAACTTGATGAAGGAAGCTTTCTTCCACTTGAACCATTCTTTTGACCTTTGGATCACTACCATGGTCCTCTCTTTGATATCACCTGATTCCTTGATGTTCCATGGAGTGGGAGGAAGAGGGGAAGATTGCACCGCTTGGTATTCAGGATCAAACAAGTCCAACCCATCATCTTTTATCCCATCCACAAACCAATCAAACTTGAAGTCTCTCATTTGGTCTAATTTCATTTGTATATAATCTCATTTTTTGACCTCAAATAATCTATGGCATTAACCAAGTAATCCTCAATTTGTGGCACATGAGGAAAGGTGAAAGTCTATGGGTTCCTCCTATTATCATAGTTAGATTGAGATATGTAGGATTATAGACCGAGAGCTATGAAATATGTTTCAATGTTTATTGCATCGATCAAGTGAGATTCTTGCATGAGTAATGCCTAGGAGATGAGAAATGACACACCTTTTTTTTGCATTCTTGCACTTGGTATGAACATGAGATAATTGTCAACATAGTTCAAACATGATGATCTTATCACTCATTTCAATGTTTCTTTGCATTTGTGACATTGTTGCATGATTATATTCCTAGGGAGATGGTAAATGACACACCTTCATTTTTGAATTCATTCACTTGGTATGAAAATGAGATAGTTGTTGACATAATTCAAACATGATGATCTTATCACTCATGTACCTGAGTAACCTGTGAGGGGTAAGATCAAAGCCTCTGACCTTGATGTAGGCGAAGATGGGGAATTTGATGAAGTGACTTATATACTTTTCGATTAATGTAACTACTTAGGATGATATTCTCTGCTCAGGATTTGCTTTGAGTAACCTTATGATGCACATGGTGAATGCATCATTCACCCTAGAATAGTGAGATTTACTCTCCTTATGTGTGAGTTGTGGATATTTCTAGTAGGATGATGAATTTTGTGATACATTAGGAGTAATGGATAGACCTCAAAATGTCCTTGTGAATGCTACGCCCTTAATCATATATCTTATATTGGATGTATATAGCCAACTTGTGGCTATCATAACTTCTTATCATTATGTATCTCTTTCATATATGTTATATTTTCATTAGTGGGTCGGCCTTGGTGTTGGCCATAGCATAGGAATAGTATATATAGGGGTTAGTAGGTAGTAGTTGATCATCATATTCAACATTTGAGTCTTATTGTCTAGTTTGGAGGTTGCCCCCTCGAAGTGGCTAAGCTATTCTTCTTGCACATTGAGATAATTTATCTAAAATATTGTGTTCATTGGTGTTATATTGCTGTTGATAATCATATTTATACAAGTAATTACATTACAAGTGGTATCAGAGCTTGAACTCGGCCAAAGACTGCATCAAACCCTAATTGTGAAGGTTCGTCCATATCTAAAAATCAGTAGCAATTTTTTCTGAAATTTTTTTTGTGGTGTGGAAAAATCAGTCAAGTAAGCTTCCCTCCAAATTTTAAGAATTTTTGACTTGTTTTGCAAAAGTTATAGCGGTTTTATGTTTTTTCATAATTCGGCTACCTAGGGTGCAATTTGTGGAATTTTTCAAAGTTATTTACATTTCCAGAAATAAGATTAAAAATTAGTTTGAGTTTGTTCTTTGAGTTTTATAAAATTTGGCTGAATTCCTATTGAAATCCCAAACCCTAAATTTCGACCTTGATCCTTAAATCTTACCATTTTGGGGCATCATGGTGGGCCTTCGACAAGAGGCAAAAAGAATCCCATCACTCTGGGTAAAACACTTGATAAGGATGAGATAATAGTTGAGGAGTTAGAGTCAGAAGGGGTATCTACAGAGTCCTCAGGGTTAGGGTTTACTTCAACTAACCATAAGGTTAGCTATCTTGAGTTAGAGTTGCGAAACCTCGAGGGTAGAGTGGCCAACAAAGAAGATGTAGAAAAGATTGGACAATGATTGGAGGATTTCATTCACCAATTTAGTTACAATATCATGGGTCATCATATCCTTCCTAATCAGCCATAACTTAATCATACTCATATTAACCAGGGTGGATCTTTAGGTCAAAGTAATAGACAAACTAGCCAAGGTGGATCTGCAAACATGACCAATCCAAATACAAACACTCTACAAGCCCGTAACATGATTCCAAAAGTGGAAATGTGTAAGTTTGATGGAAAGGATCCACTTAATTGGATTAACCAGATGGAGAATTTCTTTGATCTTCATCAGATTCCATCGGGACAAAAGGTTACCATGGCATCATTATATCTTGAACCTAACCAATTCATTTGGTATCGATGGTTATGTGCTCAAAGGAAAAAGAGTGGCCTCAATGTTACATGGACAGTATTCATCGAAGAGTTGTAATTGCACTATAGTTTCTAGTGTGTCAGAGAATTATTCCAGTCAATTAGCAAATCTTAGACAAACAAGAACAATCAAAGATTACATCCATCAATTCCAAAACCTTTCCTTACGGGTGGAAAATATTTCAAGATCATTGGAATGACTTATTTCTTGGGGGTCTTAAAGAAAAAATTGAGACTGAGGTGCGTATGTTTAATCCTCATAAGGTTTCGACTCTATGATCATGGCACGTAGGGCAAAGGAAAAATTTCTTTCTAGTAGGAAACAAACTTGTAAGTAATATCAAAGATCGTAGCACCCTTCCACCATCATTCCCTCGTCCAATAAGACTGACACCTCAACAAATTGAAGAAAAGAGAGCCAAAGGGTTATGTTTTAATTGTGACAAAAAATTTGGACTAGGACATAAGTGTGTTGAAAAGAAGTTGTTCTACATTGAGGGGCCTACTGAAGAAGAAGAAAATGAAGAAGATGAAGAGGTAGAGCCAGAGGAGGAATTAGGAGATCCCCAGCCAACAATATCATGCCATGCAATTTCTAGTATTAGCACTCCCCAAACTCTCAAAGTAGTTGGATTCTTAAAAAATAGAGGGTAACAGTGTTGATTGATTCGGGAAGTACTCACAATTTCATCAATCATAAGTTGGTGGTACGCTTGAATTGCTTTGTTTATCCAACTCCAGAATGTCAAGTCATGATTGCTGATGGGAAAACTATTAGTTGTTCAGAAAATGCCATAACATTAATCTCGCCATGGGAGATTACTTGCTAACTAGCAATATGTATGCCATTGCCATGGGAGGAGCAAAAATTGTGTTAGGAGTTCAGTGGCTTACCACCTTGGGAACCATTGAAATGAATTTCCAAGATTTGTTCATGTAATTTCAGTCAGAAGGGAGGAATTTTAAACTAAAAGGACTAAGAGCAAAGTCCCCACAGATGGTAAGTTCTCATCAAATGAAAAAATTGCTTAGAAAGGGTGCAAAAGGGTTTGTGGCACAACTATTTTCATTGGAAGCACATCATTCCAATACATTTATACCCACAGATATGCAAGCAGTTATAGATGAGCACTCAGTGGTGTTTGGAGAAATGCCCAAGGGCCTACCTCCGAAAAGAGACCATGACCATGCCATCCAACTAGTACTAGGGAGTCAACCACCCAACATCAGACCTTATAGGTACCCCTATATGCAAAAGAGTGAGATTGAGAAGATAGTTCAAGAGATGTTAGAAGTAGTACTTATTCATCATAGTCAAAGTGCTTACTCTTATCCCCGTAGTGATGGTACGGAAAAAGATGACAATTGGCGCATGTGTCCAGATTACAAGGAACTCAATAAGTACATAGTTAAAGATAAGTTTCCTATTCCTGTAATTGATGATTTGCTAGATGAGTTACATGGTGTTGTTTACTTTACAAAACTTGATCTTTGTTCTGGATATCATCAAATTAGAATCAGGGATGAAGATATTCATAAAACAACCTTCAGGACACATGAAGGACACTATGAGTTCTTGGTAATGCCTTTTGGACTAACAAATGCACCCTCTACATTTCAAAGCTTGATGAATTCCATCTTTAAGCCATTTCTTCGAAAGTTTGTTTTAGTGTTCTTTGATGATATATTAATCTATAGTAAAACATGGGAGGAACACCTGCATCATGTAAATAAGGTGTTGGAAACTCTTGAACAACATCAACTTTATGCAAAGCCTTCTAAGTGTTCTTTTGGTGTAAAGAAGGTTGAATATCTGGGTCATATTGTCTCTTATGAAGGTGTTAAAGTGGATCCTAACAAGATAAAAGCCATGCTTGAATGGAAGGTTCCCAAAACCCTAAAAAATCTTTGAGGATTTTTGGGGCTTACAGGTTATTATCGTAGATTTGTAAGGAATTATGGCAGCATCGCAGCACCACTCATAGCTTTATTGAAGAAGGACTCTTTCCATTGGAACGAGCAAGCTACTATGGCCTTTGAGAAGTTGAAGGAGGCCATGTGCACCACTCCAGTTCTAGCCACCCCAAATTTTTCAAAAACATTCATTGTTGAATGTGATGCTTTAGGGTATGGTATGGGGGCAATACTCATGCAAGAAGGGCGACCCATTGCCTTCGAGAGCCACTAATTCAAAGGTAAGAATATCTCTAAACCAGTTTATGAGAAAGAAATGTTAGCAATACTTCATGCAGTGAAGTAATGGAGACCATATCTAATGGGATGACATTTCAAAGTAAAGACAGATCATGATAGTCTGAAATACTTCTTAGAGCAACGTTTATCATCAGAAGAACAACATAAATGGGTCTCAAAAATGTTGGGGTATGATTTTGAGATAATATACAAGAAAGGGAAAGAGAATGTAGTTGTTGATGCTTTATCTCGAAAGGATGAATCTACCTAGGCATTGTTGTGTGCCATATCTATATTACAGGAGGATTGGATAGAGGATGCAAGGTCTGAATGGAAAAATGACCCAGGTACACAAAATCTCATTCAGAATCTCCAACAAGATCCAAGCATGTCAAAAAAAATTGTATGGAAAGGAGATGTTTTATGGTATAAAGATAGATTATATCTATGTAAGAATTCAATCCTTAAAAATAGGGTTTTATCTGAGCTCCATGCTTCTCCAGTAGGGGGTCATTCTGGATTCTTAAAGACTTATCATCGAATCAAGCATGATTTTTTCTGGGAAGGGATAAAAGGGGATGTCCAAAAATTTGTGGCAGAATGCATGGTTTGTCAGCAAAATAAGGGCGAAACAATTAAGTCCCGGGTCTTTTACAACCTCTATCTATTCCTAGCTAGAGGTGGGAAGAGGTGTCCATGGACTTCATCACAAGATTGCCTAAATCAGAAGGTAAAAATTTAATCATGGTGGTGGTGGACAGACTCACCAAATATGCCCATTTTTGTGCTTTATCACATCCATTTGTTGCGAGTACAGTAACAATAACCTTCAGGGATATAGTTCAGAAGCTACATGGGACACCAAAGATTATAGTAAGTGATCAAGACCCTATCTTTACTAGTAATTTTTGGATTGACTTGTTCTCATGCTTGGGCACACAACTAGCTCGTAGTTCCTCTTATCATCCCCAGTCTAATGGGCAAACAAAGGTGGTAAACAAGTGCTTGGAGGGATATCTTCGTTGTTTTACATCAGATAAGCAAGCGAGATGGGTCCAATGGTTACCGTTGGCAGAATGGTGGTATAACACCTCCTTTCATACTTCATCTAAAATGTCTCCTTTCTTGGCATTATATGGGTACCATACACCATCTATCACTTCATCTTTGAGAGTCCAACCAAAGGTTTGAGCAATTGAAGAACATATTCAACACCAATAAGAGGTGTTTTCTAGTCTCAGGGAGAATTTGGTCATGTCACAAAACCGCATGAAGTGAAAGAGGTGGACCAACAACGCAGTGAAAGACATTTTGAAGTCGGTGATTGAGTTTTTGTGCATTTACAACCATATAAGCAAATGCCCTTAAAACAACAAAAAATGGATAACAAACTTTCACCTAAGTATTATGGTCCTTATCAAGTGTTACAAAAGATTGGAAATGTAGCATACAAACTGGAACTTCCTCCGACTACTCAAATTCATCCAGTCTTCCATGTATCTTGCCTAAAGAAGGTAATTAGACAAACAATATCAACCTAAACAGTGTTACTCGAGCTTGATGAAGAGGGTAGAATCATCTTGGAACCAGAATGCATCCTTCAGACACGCACTAAGCGATTGAGGACAAGGGTCATCATTGAGTATTTGATCAAGTGGAAAAATCTAGACAATGAAGACACAACTTGGGAGGATGCAAATTTCTGCAGCAACATCCAAATCTTCTCAACATTGGGGACAATGTTGCTTCAAAGGGGAGGGGCATGCTACGCCCTTAATCATATATCTTATATTGGATGTATATAGCCGACTTGTGGCTATCATAACTTCTTATCATTATGTATCTCTTTCATATATGTTAATTTTAATTGGTGGGTCGGCCTTGGTGTTGGCCATAACATAGGAATAATATATATAGGGGTTAGTAGGTAGTAGTTGATCATCATATTCAACATTTGAGTCTTATTGTCTGGTTTGGAGGTTGCCCCCTCGAAGTGGCTAAGTTATTCTTCTTGCACATTGAGATCATTTATCTGAAATATTGTGTTCATTGGTGTTATATTGCTATTGATAATCAGATTTATACAAGTAATTACATTACGGTGAAAGTGAGGGCATACACTCGATAAGAAGTCATTGTGAACTTATTAGAGGTGGGAAATTGAAACAATTCTTTGATGAATGTTGTATCGATGATAGTCCCCTAGTCCACCATTTGGTTTCCTTTTGTGGCCACTAGGATGAAATGGGCCATCAATTCTTGGAAATAATTCATTTTCTCTTCACCCATTACTCCCATAAGTAGGAAAATGGCATCAAAATATGCCTACTGAAGCTCACTCTGTGATAGGTTCTTGGGATAAGAGAGGGCTTTCATCCTTGTTTGAGAAATGAACCAACTGTTGTGCCTTAAAAATACAATTCACACCTATGAAGCAAACTCCCTAGTTATGATGACCATTTTGCTAATGGTGGGAACTTAGAGGAACTAATAAATTCCCTTTAGTATGAGGACTACAAGAATTGAGTTATCATCTACCGCGATTGTTCTGGTGCTAGAATCATAATGTTGTGCACATAATAGGACTAATTAAGTTCTCTAAACAAATAGTGGGTGACATCTTACCCTGAATACTCTACTCGAGAGTATCTTTTCATCCACTATTCCCCATGGTTCATTCAACATCCTTGCCTTCAAATCTTCCTGGTCCATGTGATTCACATCACCGCACCCACATTAGGGTGCTCTGTGTTTAGAGTGGAAATTTGTTCTAGGCCTAAATAATTGAACTTCATGATGGTAAAAATAACTTAAAAAGGTAGGGTATAAACCGATACAAGTGATTTAATTCCAATTATAGTACTTTATATTTTTAACAGTCCTATTTAGGATGACTATTTTAAACAAGTTTTCATAATTTTCAATTTTAGGTGATTTTTTACTCGCAAGGAGTAACATGAATTTTGAGAGTTTACTATTTTGGAAAATTACTATATTTAGATAGAGGGGACATATCATAAATTACTATTTTAATATGAAGGTATTTTAGATGTCGAATTGAACTAAAGTGATCTCAAAAATTAAGATTTTATCTTAGGACCTCTTGCTTGAATTTTCAAGGAATTTTGATTGCGAACTCCATAGATCTAAAAAAGAAACTATAGGGGCTGAAAATTTATTCTAATTGTCTTGTAAATTATGAAAATAATAAATGGTGCTACTTTTATAGTTAATGTGAAGTTGTTTGTGGGAGGAGTGCACTTTGGTGATTTTTGCGGAGATTAGGTGCATAGATTAGGAGATACGAGCAAGATTGAGTTTTTGAGCTTGATGGTCCATAAAAAAATCAGCAACATTACTAGGAAATAATGAATTTTTAGAGGGAAAATTAGCTCCTTTGAAATGTAAAAACTTCTAATAGTTACTGAGTTTTGAAGTTTATTACATTCACTTTGCAATTTTAACTTACTTTTAACCCATCAGGCCAAACTAGGGTTGGATGGAGGTTGGTATGTTGTTGCACCCTAAAAAGTAGGGGAAAATAGTGAAAAGGGATAAAAGGGGAAATACAATGCACTTTTCACTAGATGTTGACAAGTGGAATCTCTTGGAAATATTCAATATACATATTTTAATAAGACAATATCAACACAACGTGTACAAAAATTCGAATAGTGTACACTGAAGTTACATTCTTTGTCGCTACCAAAGGAATAGAATTTGAAGCACATGGCTTTTTGTTAAAAGAAGAACACTTGGAATATCCTTACTTGCATTATTGCTTCGATTGTTTTGGCAATTCTAACACTCATTCATTGAACACACATCCCTCGTCATGCCCACCTATTGACATTTCCATTACACACTTATGGTGCAATTGCTAGTCCAATACTTAAAAAACGTATTGATTGGGCTCCTCTCCCCTATTTGCATTTGTATAACCGTTTCTTAGAGGGGGAATTATTGAAAAGGCTTGGTCCCGTGAGACACAAGCCAACCACATAAAAAAGTCTATAGGTCATTTTTGAAAATTGTTAAAAGCAGGGGGTAGGTACAAATTATTTACGCTTTACTGCTGGACCACAAGCTTTTGATCCTACACGACATTAATTAATACGACTCGCCCGAATATAGGTACTTATGCCCTAAAAAACCAAAGGAAAATGATAAAATCTGTGTGAGAGGAGGGTCTCTGCAATATTACTCGAATCAGTTTTGATATAGCATTCATCCGTGGGAAACGCGTCTGGAGAGGCAGAGCAGGCCATACAGACAACACCACCATTTCCGGCTATAGTAACGAGCGTTGAGCAAGAAACAATTCTGAGAGTGAGCAGTGGTTCTGCTGAAGCAGGGGAGCAAAATCTGAACTGGCGGAGAAATAATAAATGAGCAGCCATCAACTTCAAGACGGAGTGATGCTTCTGCCAAGGAGGGCATGGTTGCGTTATGAGCAGTGCTTCCCAAAAGCTGCTGGTGGAGTAATCATCCATCGGTGGGGATGCAAAGGGCAAGACACGCACATCATCGCCCAAACGGGAAGATGTCATCACCGACTTCGAAGCCTTCAACAGTTTACAAATTTAGGAGCTATTGCAAAGACAAGAAGAAAGGAGAGCAAGGTTAGAGTTTCTTATTTATTTCTCTTTTCTTCAGAACTTCATTAAAAATGAGTAGGTTTGATGCTTTCCTTCTCATTTTTCCTCATACTTTTAGTTTATTTTAATGTTATTACCATTGCAAAGTCCCTTCTTTAATATTTTGTCTCCTAGGTTGAAAGAGTGCTTAGTATTTTGTCTAAATTTATGAATAACGGGGCAAATTTTTTTTAAAATTTTCAATGACTATTCCTAAAAATTGACAACAAAGTAAGCAATTGTTAGCTTTATACAAAATATTTGGAAGATTTCTTTAAAAAAATATATATAATTGGATGTGCATAGAAATAAAAAAACAATTGTAAAAGAAATGCTTAAAGTAGTTGGGAACACACATTGATTGGTTGCGAGGTTTTTCATCGAACATATTTGTTGGGAAATTCGATAAAGTATCGAGAAAATAAGGATAAAAATTCTTGCAATTTTTGGTTAACTTTACAACTCATGTTAAAAATTTAAACAACGAAATCCCTAAAAAAATGATAAATTAGAGAAAACAATTGAATGTGTTGCTGAAGGATCCATCATGTGTGCTTCTTAACTACATTTTAATTTTTTTTTCAGGAGTTTCACAAACCTCATGCCAAGTGTTTTCTTGTTTTTTCACTACTTGAGTGTTTTTTACTTTATAAATGATTTAATTGCATGTTTGTTGTTTGCGGTTTTATGAAATCTTTTGTCAACTTTGAAAGTTTGAGAAAATTTAGTGAGAAAGTTAAAAGTCTCAATGTCGAACTTAGTTTGACATTGGAGAAACTATAATACATTAACATCCAACTTATCTTCCTCCATTACAACCGCCAAAACCATATGTGCGAGTAAATGTTATTCCATCCATTTTATTTGCTTCTTAAGTAATACTTGATATCTTTGTTGATATTTTCCAATTTCACCTTCTACCAATTCTTTTTTTTTTTATTACATAAGAAATAATGTCATGTTTTAATTATATGTTGTGTAACAATCGAATTGGGTAGTCACGAAAAGAAGTAATAAATTTCTTGACACGACATCAAGAGATAAGTGGTCGTATTTGTGGTTGTATATCATTATGGTGGTTTTGGAAAAACAACTTAGGTTAAAGTTGTATTTGTCGGTTTAGATATTAAAAGATCTTACAACTACACTAGTTTTGAAATAGATGAATTGTTGAATGATCTCAACGGAATGCAACAACAAATCTTGATGGATGAGTATCCAACTTACAATTTTGGAAAGAAAATAATATTGAGAAATTACTAAGAGGGTTGCTATCATCTTACAAAAACATTTAAATGTGCGAAAATAAATCATATTTATTTTCATAGATAATTGTCTAAGACAAAAAGATTTGAGAGAGATTTTGTCGGAAGATTTGAAAGAGCTTCCTTAGCGTAGTAGAATCCTCAAAACTACTGTGGGATTTTGAGGAGAGCCTGATATACTTGAAGATAGTGGCCTTCAACGTCGCGATGTCTCGTCAAGACTTCGCTTAGAAGAAAAGGCCCGCAAAATTTTGTTGAAGGAACCAATTGATGTTGACCTTCAAAGTTTGGAACCTGATTTGGAAAGGATTTTAAAGGTTTGCGGTGGGATTTTGCTAGTCTTCAAAATGGTTGGCACTTTTGAGGAAACACAATTACAGGGTTGAAGATCAGAATGAGATACTTGATGCTTTGGAGGAAGGGCAAAAAATTAAAGATCAGGATTTGAGTGAACGCCTTGTTGATTTTGTATACAGGGATTGGAGGAGCCCACTCAAGAGGCATTTTTGGACATTTGTTGTTATTTTAACAATTGGAACTGACAATATGTGGATTATATTGTGGGAAAGGAGCATGTTCAATCTATTGAGGAGATAACATTGGTCTCCTCAACAATCGAGATGGACAGTATGATCGTGATCCCGAGAGAGAGTTCGACAACCCTAAGATGGTGTTAAATGTTGTCTCCCTCAAATTTCCAGGTAGTTAACGCGATTCTACTTCTGCCGAGGAAGCCCTTTCGAATCTTCCTGCAATAATTTTCTCAAATCTTTGTCTTAGACAATTATCTATGAAGATAAATATAGGTTTATTTCCGGCACATTTAAATATATTTATAAGATGATAATGCGACCCTTTTGGCGAGCTTTCTCATATTATTTTCTTTCCAAAGTTGTAAGTTAGAAAGACATCCATCAAAATTTCTTTTATACATTCCTTTGAGGTCATTCAACAATTCATCTATTTCAAAACTAGTGTAGTTGTAAAGATCCTTTAAGGTCTCCAAAGTTGTTTTTCCAATACCACCATAACCATATACAACCACAACTATGACGATGTATCTCTTGATGTCATGTCAAGTAAATCTATTACTTTTTTCGTGATCGCTCAATTTCCGCTATTACACAAAAATTAAAACATGACATTATTTCTCTACGTAATAAAAATAAGAAAGAGTTGTTGGAAGGTGAGATTGGAAAGTATTAACAAAGATATCAAACATTACTTGCAGTATAAATAAAATCGATGGAATAACATTTACTTGTACCATCCTGGTTTTGGTGGTCAGTAATGGAGGAAGATAAGTCGGATGTTGATGTATTATAGCTTCTCCAACTCACAAACCAAGTTCAACATAGAGACTTTTAACTTTCTCACTAAATTTCCTTAAACTTTTAAAGTTGATAGAAGATTTCATAAAACTACAAACAACAAACATGCTGAATCAATCATTTATAAAGTAAAAAACACTCGAGTCTTCGAAAAAAGCATTAAAACACTTGGCATGAGGTTGGTCAAACTTGAAAAAACTTTTAGAATGTAGTTGAGAAACACACATGATGGATCCTTCAACAATACATTCAGTTGTTTTATCTAATTTATCCTTTTTTTAGAGATCTTGTTGTTTAAATTTTTAACATGAGTTGTAAGGTTAACCAAAGATTCCAAGAGTTGTAAGCTTTCATCCTTATTTTTAGATACTTTATAGAATTTTCCCAACAAATATGTTGTGATGGAAAACCCCACAACAAACCAATGTGTGTTCCTAACTATTGAAGCATTTCTTTGCAATCGTTTTTCCATTTCCATGCACATCCAATTATATAGATTTAAAAAAAAAAACTCTTCTAAATATTTTGCATAGTTACCTAAGTCTCGGGGACGGGGACGAGGGTATGGAGGGACGGGGTTTTCGGGATGCAAAAAATTCCTAAATTTTGGGGACGGCTATTAAAATAATACATAAAAATTAATATTTCAATATTTTTAACTTTTTTCAATGACATTTAGGGATTTAAACTATATTTAATGTATTTTAGGTACTTTTAAGATTATAATTGAATGCTCTTGGTAAAAATAACAACTTTTTAATAGTAAAAACATCAGAAAACTTTTGAAAGATTTTTAAAAATTTGAGACGTCCACTCCAAGTCCCCAAGTCCTTGAAACGTTCGGGATGTCCGGGACGTCACCAAAATCTAGGGGACGTATCCCCGTGTAACATTGATATTTTGTATAAAACTAACAATTGCTTACTTTGTTGCCAATTTTCTTGAAATGGTCATTGAAAAATTTCAAGAATTTTGCCCCGCTATTCATAAATTTAGAGCAAATGCTTCTCTCGTCCACCCGAATTTGAGAACTTGTGCTCTCCTCTCCTTTCTACAAAACACAATAATTAAGACAAAATTATAAACAATTTCACATAAGTATGTAACAATAAAAATGAAATTATGAGATTTCCTAAGGAAAATACTAAGTACTCTCTCAACCGGAGACAAAATATTAAGCAAAGGGACTGGTGCAATGGTAATGAGATTAAAATAAACTAGAAAATATGTGAAAAAACGAGAAGAAAACAATGGTGTTTCAAAAATTTATACTAATATTCACATATGGTAGCTACATGCGATTGTCAAATCATAGTTGCATCAAACATACTCGTTTTTAATGAAGTTCGGAAGAAAAGAGAAATAAATAAGAAACCCTAACCTTGCTCTGCCTTTCTTTTTGTCTTTGCAATAGTTCCTTAATTTCTTTTTGTCTTTGTGTTGAATGTTCATGATGTCATAAGAGTCCAAGGGCGAAACATGTTAGAGGGGAGCAGGATAATGAATGTTGAATTTGTTTGAAGAAGCAAAAGAAGATGAGGTAGGTATACATGTCTCCATCAATAATATACTCCCATGTTCAATACTTGTTAACTATTTCTCATACCATTGTCAATATTTGTTACCTAACTCGTGCAAGCTAGCCTCAAAAAAATCAAAGGTCTTTGGCTTATGAAAAGGTTTGATGTCATTGTTGATTTGCAAAGGGCCCAAAAAGATGAGGTAAGTATACATGTCTCCATCAAGAATATATATCCCATAACAACATGGAATTGTTTCTCGACCATGTTCAATATTTATTACCCTACTTCGCAGGCTCACCTCAAACAAAGGTCCGATGTCATTGTTGCTTGGTTTGGGGAAGCTGAAAAGATGAGGTAAGTATACATGTCTCCATCAATAATATATGTCCCATACACAACATGGAATTGTTTCTCGACCATGTTCAATATTTATTACTTAACTTTTGCGAGGCTCACCTCAAACAAATCAAAAAAGTGTTATGTCCCCTTTTCCCATCGAAGACCTTTGGCCCATTTCACAACCCGACGGCCAAAGGAAAAATATAAGGGTGACTTAAGTCACAATGAGTTATTACAAAGTGCAAAAAAATATTAATAAAGCACTTGTATTAATTTATTTGACTTAATAATAAATTTGTAATCTCTAAATAGGTGCATTGGGTCTAATATTATGTTGTATCCTTTCTAGGGAAAGTAGAAAAGAGACCCATCCTAATTTTGTGTCATCCCTAGGTAAAAATGCGCCTTGGACAAAAGAGGGAAGTAGAGTTTAGAAAGGATAAAAGTTATTACTCTTCCCTAGGAAAGTGCGACTTGGCATGAGAGGCCAAGATAAACATTAGGAGTCATCCCTAGAAAAGTGCGCCTAGGTTTGGGTATACTTTTAGGGTATTTTGGCACTCTTCTTTCATTGGAAGATGAAAAGGTCATTTTGTAATATTTTTCCTATAAAAAGGAGAGGGGCGGCTTGGGTAGAGGACCATTGTAATCACTTATCATTTCTGAATTTGATCTTAAGCCGGGGATTTTGTATTAAAGTATTCTAAGGACGAAAACCCTTAGTATATTGCCTCTGGAGGACGAAAACCCTCTTAGAGAATGTGAGGGATTTCCACACAGGAAATTCTATTGGGCTAGCATGAGTATTTTCAGTCTTTTCAGTCAGTAGTTGATAGATCTTGTACCGGGTGTGAAGAATAAAGATTGTAATTGGGCTGTGCCATTTTGATCCAATGAAGCGACCCATCTTTTGGCCATTTGGAGGTATTTTGAAGACATTTCAGGTCTGAACTTATTGCTGTATGTTGCATTAATTTGTGTGGATCGAATAAAGCGTTTTTTTGTAAATTTTGGGAAGGTTTAAAGTGCTGTTTCAGTCCTCTATCATCTGCAGATTTCTGATATAAATTCCAGCCTAATATTAACTCAGAAAAGTCAGATTTTATATGTATATTACGCTGCCAATACGCACAGGTCAGTTTAGGAGGAAAACATGTTAGTTTGATTGCTGTTGTAAGGAATTTAACATACAAAACTAGTCGCCATTGCTGGAAATCTTCTGCAGCAGTCATATTTATTGTTGCACAGTCTTCAACGCAGTTTGGGTTCAGCTTTAGGCTAGTTTCTATTCAAAATCCTAGCTGCACTTCTTCCACAAATTCAGATCTGTATTAGTGTGAATGCTATAAAAAGTCTTAAATCTGCTTTTAGTGTCTTAATTGATCTAAATTGCATTGAGGAACAAGATAGATCCATTTGGGGATCTTTCAAAAAGTTACACCCACGATGAATCGAGAGAATGAAGACATGAGTTTTGAATGCGTTGTTGAAGAAAAACACTTAAATCTGAAAGAATAACCGTCCACCATAGGCGAACTCTTCTCTTTACTGGACCTTGAATTTAGATGGTTGCGGAAAATCGAAAGAATTACCTTCCACCATTGGCCAACTCAACTCTTTAGAGACCTTGAATTTAGATGGTTGCATGGAACTGAAAGAATTACCTTCCACCATTGGCCAACTCAACTCTTTACAAACCTTGAGTTTAACTAGTTGCATGGAATTGAAATAATTACCTACCACCATTGACCAACTCAGTGCTTTACAAACCTTATATTTAAGCTGGTTGTTTTCAATTGAAAGAATTACCTTCTAATTTCAGCTGCCCACACCTACGCAGTTCACCTTCTTCCCTTTCCCAACTAAAAACTCTCTGACTCTCAAATTCTCCTCGTATTGAACCAACCTATGTCACAAGGTTCGCCGAATTTTTACCTAAAAATTCGAAATTCGCGATTAAAATCCCGCAGCAATAAGTTCGCCCAAATTCGTTGCAGTTCGTGAGGGTTTCTATAGGTGGCCAGGTCGTATGCCACAGATGACACTTGACTGGGCCGGCTTAAGGAGTTGCGTGGACTGGACAGGAGTTCATCGCAAATCTCGACGTCATGCAAGAGCTCGCAAAAAATCACTTTCAGCGCCTTCAGTCTGTAATTTTCTTTTTATTTTGTTTATTATTCATTCGTTAGGTATTCTTATTTAATTTTAGATGTTAATTCTTTTTATTTTATACTAATACGTATTAATATCTTTTTATACTAATACGTTACTCTTATAAAGTTATACATATTAATATTTTAGTAATAGTTTATATGTATACTATATATTTACTAATACGAAGACTTATTAATAGTTTATATCTTTACTAATATGTATTAATAGTTTACATATTAATATTTTATTTTTATTTATTTGTTTTTAATCTTTATTTTATTTATATTTATATTTTAAATTTATTTAAATATCTATAATTATTTTAATTTTTTATTTTATATATTAGTCGAACTTAATGGCGAATTTTTTTCGAACTTTATCTAATGGCGAACTTCAACCGAATTTTATCCTCGCCGAACTCGAACTCGAACTCGAACCTTGTGACTTAGGAACCAAGTGCATAAATTTTGGTAGTTTGTTGAGAAATTGCAATCTCGATCAAAGTGTAGAAGCATTTCAAAATTGTCAAAAAAGCTGAATAATTGTATTTCTCCGTAAGCTCATAAACTCTTGTTAAATTTTTAACGATTATATGAAAAGCATCAAGGTGGAATATATGAAAAGCATCGTGGTGGATTTGGTAGTGTGAATGTAAATCGCAGGGGCCATGCTATCTTCTTTGCATCGTTCAAATTTTATAAAACAATTCACATGTCCGGCATTGCATAATCCCACAAGGTGCTTCCATGTTTACATACAACATTCTATCAAAGCGTTTGCAACTAACATCTAATAAAATCTACTTTTGATTATGCTTTGGTGGATGTGCATACCTTGTCTCAAAGCTCACATTTTGGCACGTCTTGAGAGGATCTTTGTCAAAGGTTTTGGAGTCTAGTTTACACATGTCGACTGCCTATGCAAACAAGTTTCTAAATATTTTTCATCCAATCTATTTTGTACAAGGCCTCGAATCATTGTTATCCCAGAAATACCATAGTTACCAGGTTCGGCCGGATCTGTATGAAATCCGGTTCGAACCGTACTTTTTGAAGCAACCGAATAAATCCGGTTCGGTTCGGCCTTGTTTTTGCAGGAAAAAAAAAAATTTCCTTTTTGGCATATTTTTTTGTTTTGGTGAAAAAATCGCAAGTATGGAAAAAAATTTGCCATTTTTGGAAAGGGTCCGGGAAGATGTAGCAGCAAAAACTTGCATGTGCCATAACTTTTATTCTGTGGCTCCGTTTTAGGTGTCGTCTTCTCTAAAAGTATATATTTTCTCGAGCTCTACGCGTTGATGGCAATATTTTTCTTATTTTCATAAAATCCATTTTTGTACCTTTTTGGACCAAGCAACTTCTTGCAATCTTTTGAAAGAATCATTATGATGATGATGATTATGGTAGATGGATGCTCTTTTGTATGATTTGTCTATATATAATGATATAAGTATACAACAATATAAATTTATAATAATATATGTATATATATTCCGAACCGGATTTTTCCGGATTTTTTCGGATTTTTTCGAGAACTCCGTATTTTCGGATTTTTTTGCCCTTCCGAATTTAATCGGATTTCCGAACCTGGTAACTATGGGAAATACCCCTTTTGTGCCTTTGAGCAAACAAATCATGTGCTCATCAATGCTTTAAATTTAGTGCAGCAAGGGAGTTTGTTGGCTGGGCTGGCGTCTAGGCTTTACACCTGTCAATTACATTTGCTTCACCCTTTCTAAAGCCTTTTCAACGTGTCCATTTTGTGCATAGCCTATATTCCTTGCGTTCCATGAGGTTGCAACGTCACAGAATTCAACCAAAACAGTCCATGTACCTGTCTATGCTTCCCACGTTTTGCATTCAATCACCCACACCACTTCAAATCTCGATTAAATTTTTAATTATTTTTATTCTATTAAGTTGGGCACTACAATAAAAGAGAGAAGCAATTTTTATTTTCTTACATTATTATTTTGTGTATTTAATTACTCTAGTGTATTCTATTCTATTGAGTTGGACACTACAATAAAAGAGACGACACATAGTTAAGTAGAGTAAATTATGGGAGTAGAAGATGAGAGGATTAGAATAACAAAAGAAAAGAGATAGTGGAAAGAGAAAGATGTAAAGATTTAGATTAGAAACATAAAAAGGGATGAAAAATAATTTATAAAAATAGGAAAATGGGGTGCATCATTGCCTTCATTTTTTAACTTTGACGGACACTGGTGAAAGTCAGGTTCAATTCCTGCCGTGGTAGTTGTTTCGGTAAAGATCGGGGCAAATCCTTGTTATCGCTAGGGTTTTTGAGGGTTTTATATAGGTAGATTTGCTGTAAGAAAGTTTGGAGATTTGCAAGAGAGAAGCATTTTTCTTTTGGTTGTTCACAGGAATTCATGTCTCTCTGCAATTAAAGATTGAAGGGTTTAAGGAGGACAACTTCAGTAGAGCTGATTTTCCTCAAGTCTTTATATTTGGTGCAGGCACTTCTGCTTATCAGGTATAATCATTTTCCTCGGTGCTTTCTTTTGTATTATTTCTTGTTTGGGACTAAGAACTTTTGGGTGGGTATATGCAGGTTGAAGGTGCAGTAGCAGATGATGGCCGGAAACCTAGCATTTGGGACACATACACACATTCAGGTTAGTCCCTCTCTTTTGGGTTGCCAGGATATTTTAAGAAATGGACTCCCTTTGTCTTTCCTTGAATTGGTATTGGGAGATGTTTTTATTTCAGTGGTAAATGATAAAAACTTTTGTCTTTTATAACTTAATAGGAGATATTTTGAGGTCCTTTTTGTCCATTCCAAGTTATCTGTACTTTTACAGTCCACTAACTTTTTTGGGTCCTTTTGAATAAACCAAATTCAAGGGAAAATGCAAGATAGAAGCACTGGAGATGTTTCTGCAGACCAATACCACCATTATAAAGTAATTTCAATTCCACCACTCTGCTTATTTGGTCCAGATAATATTATATAAGTTATACTCTGTCAGGTTTCAGTTGATGATACCCTGTTCATTATAAACATTTTTTCAGGAGGATGTCCGTCTGATGTTTAAAATGGGGCTAGATGCATACAGATTTTCCATCTCATGGTCTCGACTAATACCTGGTAAGAAAGTCTTCTTTGATGACAGAGGGAAAAAAAAACCTTGTCTGTTATACAGTTATACTTCTTGTCTAACTTTCTGGATGTTTTCTGCAGATGGAAAGGGTGCCATCAATCCCAAGGGATTGGAATACTACAATAATCTCATCAATGAACTCATCCTCCATGGTAATGAACTTTCTTTAATGGTCACTTGAAATGAGACTCTGTCATTCATTAATTGCAACAGTGTCAAAATGAAATGAAATTATATTAAGTGTTTAATGGAAGCAGAAAGTACAACTGGTTACAAATAGACAATATTAGGGTAAAATAAATCCTTTTGAAGATGCCTATGGAGGATGGATCAATCCCCAAATAATGTAATACTTCTATCTATAATATATACTGAACATGACACTGAGTTGTAAGCTATATCTAATATTAAAAAAAAAGTACCAAATTCTGTATTCTCAAAATTGGTTGTGGTAATTTATGAAACTATGCTTCAAAGTCACTGCCAATCATATGCCTAACAGTTTTGATTGGCATGATGTCAAACAGAGAAGATTTCAGAGCCTTTGCTGAAGTCTGCTTTAGAGAATTTGGGGACAGAGTGAAATACTGGACAACTTTCAACGAACCAAATGCATTTCCATCTTTAAGTTATGACATTGGTTGGTGGCCACCTCATTGGCTGTAGTGCTGGAGACTCTACAGTGGAGCCATACATTGTTGCCCATCATATTTTGTTATCACATGCTGAAACAGTCAAACTCTACAGAGAGAAATTCCAGGTTATATACATTTTCATTAGTATAATATTTATCCCCATTGCTTAAGTAGTTCCTTCATTCTCACTTATGAAGTGTTTGAGTGCTCTTCCTTTTGTCTAACTCTTAATTAACTAAATTTAAAAGGGCCTTAGGCTCTTGGACTTAAGGAGGTCTAGAGGTAAGTATTAAGGAACCACTCAACCGATATCAGTTACAGGGCTTGATTAAGGGGAAAGTGTTTGGAAGACCTTAAACAGCCCATAAGTTGGCATTGAATGGCTGTTAATGTGTAGGCTGTTTAGCATTTTTGGTGTTTTTGAGTGTTAAAGACGGCGCATTCAACCCCATTCAATGTAAATGCACAACTGTTTATCTAAATCCAAAGTGTTTGGACTTCTAAAAGGGCCAGAGCTTGTCTAATGTTATGGTTTAACAACTTGATAATTCTGTTTTTCTGCAGGCCAAGCAAAAGGGTTTTATGAGCATTGTAATTCTAATAACGTGGTTAACGCTATTGACAAACTCATCAAAGGACATCGCTGCAACTCAAAGGACTTTTGATTTTTAAAATGGCTGGTAAGTGTCTACTGATTTGATATCAGAGAATGCTTCTGAAAAACATATGGTAGAAGTTTTACATCTAAAATTCTTAGTAGTCATCACCCTAATAGCATTTACAGAACCCTCTATTAGCTAGGGGAAGAGTAGGGAAGAGGAATAGTGAATCTAATCTAATCTTTTGGGCATCTCACCATCTAGCCTCTTATAATTTAAAGTAATTTTTATTTATTTATTTTTCGTTTCATGGCCAACAGGTTTTTAGACCCCCTTATGTTTGGGGACTATCCTTCAACCATGAAGAAGGTAGCAGGTTCCAGGTTGCCTACTTTCAGCAAACAACAATCTGAAATGCTCAATGGATCTCTTGATTTCATTGGGGTGAATCTTTACAGCAGTTACTAGAAAGATTACTAGGTTACTGCCGAAAGAGATTATTTTAGAGATTTAGGCTCAAATATGACAGGTATATAGCAACTTTTGAAACATATTACAGAGCTTGAAATATTGGTACTTTTAAGGCATTTTAGATACTGATGTATGTATACATTTGTCTTTGAAAAGTACTACGAGATGGCATCCTTATTGGGAAGGTAAGTCCATACTTCATTTTTATCTCTGGTTGTAGTCAAAATCTTATAAGTTAAATCAAACTTGTTGAAAGAAGAATAAATCTTATTATTTAATTGGCAGTTAGCACCATCTGGACTTGCAGTTGTTCCATGGGGATTGCAAGCATTATTGGAATATCTCAAGCAACACTATGGCAATCCACCTATAATAATCTATGAAAATGGTACTGCCATATTTAGTTTCCTTGAACAATCAATATGTATGTTACACTATTTCACTGAGAATCATTATGTCAGGCACTTACCAATGGATATTATCAGGTCAGTTTTTAAAGTTTTTTCTAAATTACTGAGCAGGATATGGCACGAGGAACAACCAATCTGTTTCAATCTCAGAGGCATTAAATGACAGGGGGAGGATGGAGTATTTCCATGACTATCTTGAGAGTGTGCTTGCAGCCATTAGGTATTTTCCATAAAATATACCTCAAACTTTATACAGATCATCATTTTAAATGCTTTGAATTATTGTGAACATGGTTGTGTGGGTGTAGGAACGGATCCAACACTCGTGGATACTTCGTCTGGACTCTTGTGGACAATTTTGAGTTTCTCATTGGTTACACGATTCGTTATGGCCTCTATTATGTGGATTTCAAAGATAAAAACTTGAAAAGATACCCAAATCTTTCTGCTCGATGGTATGCCAAATTTTTGAGAGGGAAGAAACACATTGAATCTTCATGGAAGGGAACAGTTGTGCCTACAAATGTGGGTCAACTTCCTTTCTCCTCTCATCCTATCCAGTGATTAGCTTTCAATATATTCACTATTCCTTTTGTTTCCTATTCTAAAACAGAGTAATAATTATATGATAGCTTTCCTCTGAGAATTTCTGACGAATTGGGCTTCAATAACCGCCGTGGAAGATTTTCTGTTATAAGAATCGTTCTGCGGCGTATTTTCTCCCACGAAAGTTGTTTTTGTGGAAATTTTCGGTTTCCGACCTTCGTCTACAAAATTTGACGGATTTGGCTTCAATTATCGCTGCGGAAGTTTAAGTTGCGTCCGCCCTTTCTGATCTTGGATTATTGTTTTAAATTCTTTGTTGAAAGATAATTTGTCCTCTAAAAATCTGGCTCATTGCCTTCATTTGTAACTTTGACGGACACTGGTGAAAGCCAGGTTCAATTCCTGCCGTGGTAGTTGTTTCGGTAAAGATCGGGGCAAATCCTTGTTATCGCCAGGGTTTTTGAGGGTTTTATATAGGTAGATTCGCTGTAAGAAAGTTTGGAGGTTTTTATACAGGTGAAATTGTCATTGTACCCAATAGGAAGGCAGAAACAGCACGGAAATTACAAGGGACGAGCAAATTTTCAAGATCGGTCAAATTTCTGAATCCTCTTGTGCTGTCTCAATTTCCTGCACTACAAATGTCTTGGATGAGCCCAATTCCTCCATTGTGGGTTGCATTTCCACGCATTTGACTTCCGTTATCAATTTTTCTGGATCGGCAGCTTGCAGTACTAATTATGGACATGGAAGTCGTATTTTGGGTAAAGCTGCTGCAGTTGCTCTGCAAGTTCCGGCTTCTCCACTGCACCAGCCATCGCTTACGGTTTCTGCCGTGGCTGCAACATCTAGGTCTTTCTTTCCACCACTTGGAAATGTGGGGTCAAGATTACCTAATGGAGGGTTTGGTACATGTACTGTTGCGTCATCTGTTGTGGAATGTACTATGCCTGTGGAGCAGAGAATGGAGCACAGCAGCGGGCAGAATGGTGATAACAGAGCCGAAGCACATGCTAGCAATGATACGAGACGTGTTAGTATTGCTCAGAGACTTACCCAATTGCTGCAGGATACAGAAGATGGGGATCTATTGCTTCAACAGACTGAAAGCGAGAATGGAATGCTGCAATGGCTTTAAGCTTTGGATTTACAAGTATTTCTTCCCACCACTTGGAAATGCAGGGTCAAGATTACCTAATGGAGGGTTTGGTACATGTACTGTTGCTTCATCTGTTGTGGAATGTACCATGCCCGTGAAGCAGAGAATGGAGCACAGCAGCAGGCAGAATGGCGATAACAGAGCCAAAGCACATGCTAGCAATGATAAGAGACGTGTTAATATTGCTCAGAGACTTACCCAATTGCTGCAGGATACAGAAGATGGGGATCTATTGCCTCAACAGACTGAAAGTGAAAAATTGAATGCTGCAATGGCTTTAAGCTTTAGATTTACAAGTGATGGGAGCGTGCCGTGCAGATGAGAGACTGAGACCAATTTTTCAACTTAATGCATCTTGCAGTGGTGTTGATGACAGTATCCTATCTCAGCTCAGCCAGGTTAGAGCGATGCAGATGGATGGAGCAATTATGTAGGTCTTACACACAGATTTTAGTGTTGAAGGGCTTAATTTTCTTGACCCTGATCTCTTTAACGGAGTCTTCCCGATCTCTTTAACGGAGTCTTCGCACCATATTTGCGATTTAGGCAGAGAAGAGAGTCTTTAAATACAGGGATTGAAACACTGGATCCTTTTGCATGAATAATTGAATCTGCATTGTGAAATAATGAAAGTCAGAGCCCCGCTGGTTTTTGGAGGGTTACAATTTAGGTCTGAAGTAAAGGGCCAAATCTGGAGCTGATAATCTGAAGTGAACCCTCATTTGAAGCTTGACAATGCCTTCTTTTAGAGGAGAAAGCCATGTAAATTATGATATATGTCTGAATCTGAGCCACCGTGGATTGAAATAAAATTAAATGTTAAGCGACAACAGTGAACAATATTGACTCATCATTACAAATGATGTGGAATGGGGTTACCATAGAGTGTTACAGTAAAGACATTAAATACATAAATAAAGCATGTCTATTGATCTGCAGTTTTCATATACTATAAAGTGTACAGTCAGCCTCCAAGGTTGCAAGTGAGTTATAACCATAACCCTTAATATCCTTCTCTCTATTCAATTACTGTATTTGCAGAAAGTGAATAGGTCTATTTATCCTGTTGTTCAGCTTGTTTTAATGTTTATCATCTTTTCCTGCTTTTGCAGGTACTATTGAGGAAAGCAATCCGGATTCAACTGCGCCAAAGCCTAAATTTGTTGTTTGAAGCATTGTTCCAAACCATATGTTTTGGGATCATTGGCTCTGCTACTTTTTTCGCCAAAAGCATTGATAATATTCTCAAGACTTCCTTTTCTTCAGTGACAGCTCTGCTGGTGCAATGACCCACTGATTGTAAGGGTTTGCATTGTTCCTTGAGAACAATTTGCATTTTTGTGGATTAGAATTTATAGAGAAATAGATAGTCTAGCTGAATTTATACAATTTATCAGGGAAGTGCCATTGCAGTTAGCCAACTGTTTCAGCCTTACTACATTGTGAGGATTCCTTTTTCCACCTGTTTCTTTGTGAAGTTTTGAAAGATAGGATTTGCAAATTTAATTCCCTTGCCCTAATAATAGATGATATTAATAATTGGCTATGGTGCTACAAGCACTGTTTATAAATGTGTTCTAAAGAATTGTAAGCCAATTGCTATAAAGAGACTGTACAGTCACTACCCACAAAGCTTGCGTGAATTTGAAACTGAGCTGGAAACAGTTGGAAGCATCAAGCATCAGAATCTTGTGAGTCTACATGGATATTTGCTTTCTCCACATGGAAACCTGTTGTTTTATGATTACATGGTAAATGAAAGTCTGTGGGACATCCTACACGGTGAGTAAAATGATTATGTTATGAAGAAAAATGGATCTGTACATTGTAGATTCATATTTTGAAATAGAAGAATCCAATCAATCTCTAACCTTTTGATTAAAATGGATTGTTGGAGAATCTAACAAGTGTGTTTTTAATTTTTATTTTCGTATAGGATCATCAAAGAAGATTAAGCTAGACTGGGACACTTGGCTAAAGATTGCTCATGGTGCTGTAGAAGGATTACCATATCTTCATCATGACTGTAACCCACGCATTGTTCACAGGGATGTGAAGACTTCTAACATTCTTTTGGATGATAATTTTGAAGCACATTTGTCAGACTTTGGCATTGCCAAGTGCATTTCCTCGGCCAAAACCCACACCTCTACCTATGTTATGGGTACCATTGGTTACATTGACCCTGAATATGCAAGAACATCAAGGCTTAATGAGAAATCTGATGTATACAGTTATGGAATTGTTCTTCTGGAGTTGCTGACAGGAAGGAAGCTGTGGACAATAACTCAAATTTGCTTCAGTTGGTAAGATTTTTGTTTGTTAATTTTCTTTCGGAGCTTACACTGTACACTGTTTAAGTATTTTTAAGGTTTGTTGTCTAGAGCATGGAGCAATCAAATGTGGATGGAGTTGTCTTTGACATTGGCATGTGAACACAGATTCTATCAAAAGCAGACAACAACACAGTCATGGAAACTGTTGATACAGAAGTTGCAGCAACCTGCAGGGATCTTGGGATTGTAAGAAAAATCTTCCAGTTGGCCTTGCTTTGCACCAAGAAATGCCCTCTGATTGACCCACCATGCATGAAGTTGCCAGAGTTCTAAAGTCGATGTTGCCAGTGCCTGCTCCTAAGCAAGTTCCTAGTATCCGAACAAACCAACTGACCCCTAGTAATAATTATAAACAATATGACAATTATTGCCATGAAGACACAGTCACATCATTTTGAAAAAAGAGCATTAAGCATTTGATAGTATTCAGGACAATTAAGCACCACTCAGCATAGAGGTGTCAATTGTTGGGTAGCATAATTCCAAAATTATGTGTATGTTATTTAATATGTAGACCATCATGGGAGCCTTTTAGTCTCGGCATTTGAATGTAGGAAATTCATTGGAGTATGCACGAATATAGTTGTTCATTTCTTCTCATTAACAAAATAGAAGAAAAATCACTTACAGGAGTACTATTAGATATGAAGCCAATTGATTCACATGTTTTCCTAAGCAAGATGTTTCACAAAGCATATTCAAATCATTTCAAGTTCCCTCTACTATTTTTCGTAAGGTAACAGTGGATTTCTGGACATTGAAGCTATTTGTCTACAATATATTTCATACAATATTTCTGGACCGTGGATAAGAATTAATCTGGGTACGGGCTTGTTTTTAATATCACCATCCTAGAGTGTATACTTAGCAATAATGACGAAAGTTCCAGGATTATGCTTATATGAAAAGAACGAGCCAGGCATGGTAGTGAGAATTGATTCAATCAACATGGAATAACATTTGTTAAGGATATTTTTACTAAACACAATGAAATATTAAATGATTTTGCATGTCTTGTGCAAGGATTTTTTATGGTACAGTATGGCATTTGTGTAAGGAAAACTTATTTATATTGTGAGAGAGTTGTGGTGAATGGTCTAATATCTTAGGAACACTTCTAAGAAGAAAAATAAAAGTTTCTTCTCTTGATTATAAGTAGAGTTTACATACTTTTGTACGATGGGAGTTGTTCTTCGAGATTTTTATGATAGGATTTTGAAATAATTGTTTAAGAATTCACACTACTATAATTTATCTTGAACTTGCAGACTGTACTAACATTGCAATATAATGGTTTGTATATTCACAAATTCTTCATTGTTTGTTTGTTGATAACATATTTTATTTTTTAATCAAATATTGTGGATGCCACATACAAATTGTTTTTGAAAACATTGTATATCAAATATGCACAAATATTTGATATTGTGGATATCAAATATTGTAATATTATATTTTCTATTTGATACTTGTAATATTTGTCACAATTCAAATATTGTTATGTATCTAAAAAATTATGACTATTTTTGTAATTTGAAGAATGTTGAATTTTTATTTCAATATATATATATATATATATATATATATATATATATATATATATACCAAAATAAATTTTTTTTAATGTAAATATACACTTTTAGATTATATATATATATATATGCTCCACAATGTGTTTAAATCTTATAGTCAAATTACATTTAATTTTTTAATATCATTTTAAAATATTTTGAAATTTATATTTACATAACATTCTATAAATACTTTTGTAAAATAAAAAGAAGATATTCTTGAATGAAAAAAATATTTAATTTTTCACAATTAAGTTAAAATATTTATTTAATAAAATAGATATTTTAAATTTGAAAAATGGAGTAGAAATATTGTTAGATATAAAATTCAAATTTACTATTATTTACATGCATTCTCCAAACTCAGAATTTAATAATAATAAAATATGAAAAAATCTTCAAAATTAAATTGTTTTAGAATATTACATCTAATAAAACATTATATTCAAAAAATCAATATATGGATAAAAATACTATTACTTAAATAAAATTATAATTTTAAATAAAAATACACAATAAATATTTGTGTAAACCAATAAGTATTCTTTTATTAATAAAAAATATTAGTAAAGAGTGAAGTTTTTAAAAAATAGAATACACAATTTTTTTCTTTTTCAGATAATCATAAATATGAGGAATATTTGAAGAGCCCCATCCTCTATTAAAAAAGGAAAAGATATAAGCAATTAAGACAAAATGTTGCAATGAAACATATGTTCAAAGAAAGTTGCTAAAAGTTACCTAACATAAGAAATAATCTAGCAACCAATTTGCATTGAATCTTGTGTCCTTTAAATACATCTTTGCGGTGTAAATTTTAGTAGCCAATTTTCGTTTCTTCATGAATATTTAGGTTTTTTTAAGTTGGATTTGGCTAATTTTGAGGTGTTAGGTCGCTTGCTATTTCGCCTAAATTTTCTAGGTATAAGTTAATTTTTTGGGTTGATTTGCCTAGCATTTATAGTAATAACCAAATTTTTATATTCAAACCTCTTTTATTACATGTAAAAAAATAAAATTACTACAAACCGACATCATAATGCTACCGACCGGTAGTATAATGCTATTGGTTAGTTTTTATTTGACGACAACATTTCCTTTCAATTCATGACATTAACCAAGATTTTGAAAGTCATTTTTAGAAATTCACCAAATAATATCTATGGTTTAATTTTAGGGAGTCTTAAAATTTATCCTGTTTCTTTGGGGTTAATATATTCTTTTTGTTGGAAGTAATCCATTCTTCAAAGACATTTTGAATGTTAGGTTGACAAGGAATATGAGCTTCTAAGGGGACAATCATTTAAAACTCTTTTGAAGATAATCCTAGAATAGGTCATTAATTAGTTTTGAGAGTAAGTCCGTGAAGAATTTACCAACTGCACTTGTGTCATGGTGTTTTTCTACATATAACATATCTGTAGAGGCATACAAAAAGTATCCAAAACAAAGATAATTACTTCCTTCTCCAAATTCCAAAGGATCATTTTAGTTGCTCTGTTGAGAAATAATTTGAATCCAATAATAACTCCACTTTTCCATTCATGGGTAGATGATGAGATGTGAAATCCTTCCAGTATGAATCTCTCAACTATTCTACTATTAAGTGTTGGCAATTGGATGCCATATTAACTAACTCAAAACAATTCATATATCTCAAGAAGAAAACTCTCAAAATCGAAATATTGGGACTAAGAAAAGTAGATTGCACTATTAGCTCAATATGAGTTTATAGGTCTTTCGAGGTGTCCAAATCATCTAAAAAGTAAGTAGGATTTGATATTATATTGATTTCTTAAAATTCAAAACAGGACATGCTCGACAATGTAGAGAAAGATGTGGAAATCTTACCCATAACAATTTGATTGAAAACGCTGATGTGGTTAAATGTCGATACATGGGTTTTAATTATAATTAATAATTAATAGTACTTTTTGACCTAGATCTTATTGAAGATAAAATCTCTACCTTGAACTAGATAAAGTAGCAATTGCACCGCATGGTGCAATGGACACGCTGATAGGAGTGAAGATGGAGGAATGTAACAACAACGGATGGGAACGAAATATAAGTGTTTACTCTGTAGAAACTTCATACGAAACGATAAGATGAAGTATATGTTTTATATTGACTGCATAAGCAATTCCGAGACTTAATATTTTTTTATTTCAATAGGAAACAATATTGCATAGGGCATAATGCATTCGGTTTTATGCAAAAAAAGTATGACAATGTTACATTGTTGATCGAGGTGGAACAAATATGATTCCGTTAGAGTTAAAGGGATAGTAAAGAAAAATTCTAAAAGGCATGTTCTTGGTGGACATTTGTCGAGGAGATGACAATGGTAGAGCCATGTTGGAAATGTAATGAATAAAGTTTTGAAAGTATGAAGTTTGTTGGCACTTGGTATGCAATGGTTGAAATTCCACTGCTTGAACTACAATTGGAACAAGGGCAACATGTAGCTATGTTTTGTTTGTAGGGTGCACTTAAACATAGGAAATGACAGCGACATCACCTAGGCGGTTGAACAGTTTGAATATTTGAAGGCACAATTCTTGTGAGTATGAGAGTAAAAATGAAATGAGTACACGCTTGGTGCAAAACCGATAAAATATGTGGAATGAAACATAAGATGTAAGATAACATAAATGAACTGTGTATCTTATCAAACTTTTAACAAGTAACGATCCGTAGGCAATCTAATATGTCCGACTGTTATGTGCACAAGCTCTGTTTTGGGCGAAGTTGTCCACCTATCACATTTCTATCCATTATTGGGAAAATGGAAAGCAAACCAAATAAGGAGCAGAGCACAAGCGAATACTATAAAATAGCATTTATGTTACGCCATTAACCTATTGCTTGTATTAGGACATGAGTAGCCGACTTGTGGCTTACCATATCATTTTATTATGTCATTTATACTTTCTCATGCTTAATAGGCCGGCCTTGGTGATGGCCATAACATATGAATAGTATATATAAGGGTTAGTAGGTAGTATTTGATCATCATATTGAGTATTTGAGTCTTATTGTATGGTTTGGAGGTTGCCCCCTCGAAGTGGCTAAGCTATTATACTTGAATATTGAGATCATTTATCTGCAATATTGTGTTCTTTGGTGTTCTATTGCTTCTCATAATCTGAATTATACAAGTAATTCCATTACAAGTGGTATTAGAGCAACGATCTGGGCCAAAAATTAGGTCAACTTTTTTTGTTTCGGCCATATCTTGCGGAAGCTTGCAAATTTTCAGAGATTGTTTTACCACAGTTCGAAACATCTCAAGTAAGCTCCTCTAAAAATTTCAGCATATTTTGATCTATTTTGCAATAGTTATTGCCATTTTATGATTTTTCATAAATTCACTCTATAAGCCACATATTTCAAATTTTTCAAAATAATTTATATTTTTGGAAAGCTCTCAAAAAAATATTGGTAGTATTTTCTCTGTGTTTTTTCCTATTCAGCCGAATTTATATCAAAACCCTAAACCCTAGGGTTTGACATCATGGTGGGGCCTTCCACAAGAGCCAAAAAGAATCTTGTCACTCCGGGTAAAACCCCGATAAATATGGGGTAGTAATTGAAGATTTGGAGTCAAAAGGGGTAAATACAGATTCCTCAGCACTAGGTTTTACCTTGGTTGATCATAAGGTGAGCCAACTCGAGTATGATTTGCAAAATCTACAATCTGAGATGGCTTGTAAAGGAGACATAGACCAAATCAACCAATGATTGGATGATATCATGCAACATATAAAGGGTAAACAATTTGTCCCAAATCAGCCCCAACTCAACCAAGGAGGATCTTCAGTTCGAATCATGGGCAAAATAACCAAGTTGGATCACTTTTCCATCCCAATTAGATTCCAACTTATTCACAACCATGGAACATGATGTCGAAAGTGGAGATGCGCAAATTTGATGGGAAGGATCCACTTGAATTGGATAAATAAAATGGAGAACTTATTTGAGTTACATCAAACCCCATGGGGAAAAAATGTGACCTTGGCATCCCTATATCTTGAACCGATCCATTTTCCGATATCGATGGTTATGTGCTCAAAGGAAGAAGAATGGTCTCGGTGTCACTTAGGCACAGTTTTTACTTGAGGAGTTGCAATTGCACTATAGTTCCGGTGTTTGAGATAACTACTTTAGTCAATTGGTGAAGTTATGAAAAACATGATCGATCGAAAGATTATATGCATCAATTCTAGAACCTATCCTTAAGGGTGGAGAATATTACAGAAGATAATTTGAATGACTTGTTTCTTGGGGGTCTTAAGGACCACATTGAGCATGAGGTACATATGTTTAATCCACTCAAGATTTCTGATTCTATTATCATGGCACGTAGGGTAGAGGAAAAATTTCTTTGCAGTAGGAGGCAACCTTTCACTAACACTAGAGACCGTAGTACCTCTTCCACATCATTCACTTGACCAATTAGACTGACTCCTCAACAAATGGAAGAAAAGAGAGCAAAAGGATTATGTTTTAACTTGTGACACCAAATATGGACCGGGACATAAATGTGTTGAGAAGAATTTGTTCTATATTGAAGGAGGAAATGAGGATGAAGAGGAGGTTGAAATTATAGGAGAATCGAGGAAATAATAGAAGATGAAGTAGAGGATCACCACCTACAATTTCTTGTCACGCGTTGTCAGGTATTAGTACTCCTCAAACACTCAAGGTTATCGGCTATCTAAAAAAATAGAAGGTGACAATGTTGATTGACTCAAGGAGTACTCATAACTTCATAAATAGTTAGTTAACTACACACCTCAATTGTTTTATTTACCCAACTTCATAAATACAAGTTATGATTGCGGATGGTGGGACACTCAAGTGCACGGGAAAGTGTTATAGTATCAAGCTTTCCATGGGGACTACTTGTTAAACTCACCTATGTTTTCTATTTCTATGAGAGGGACATATATCGTTTGGGGCGTCCAATGACTCACAACCTTAGGTACCATAGAGATAAATTTCCAAGAATTGTTCATGGGATTTCATTCGGAAGGAAGAACACTACAATTAAAAGGGATGGTAGCTAAGTCTCCACAGTTACTAGCTCTCATCGGATGTAGAAGGTTCTCGAAAAAGGAGTAGATGGATTTGTAACAAAGTTATTTTCAATAGAGGTATAAAATACGAGTCTTGAGTGCCACCCGATCTTCAGAAGATTGTTGATGCTCACTCGTCCATTTTTTATGTAATTCCAAAGGGACTGCCACCAATTAGGGATCATGATCATGCCATTCGGCTGATTCCAGGGAGCCAACCACCTAACATTAGACCATTCGATACCCATACTCCTAGGAAAGTGAGATCGAGAAAATGGTGCAGGAAATGTTGAAGGTAGGTATCATTAGGCATAGCTAGAGCATATATTCTTCACCAGTGGTCATGGTATGTAAGAAGGATGAAACATGGAGGATGTGTCCAGATTACCGAGAACTCAACAAGTACACTATCAAAGATAAGTTTCCTATTCCAGTAATTGATGATTTACTTGATGAATTGCATGGTGCTATTTATTTCACAAAATTGGATCTTCGTTCAGGGTACCATCAAATTAGAATAAGAGAGGAAGATGTTCATAAAACAACTTTCAGGACTCATGAGGGCCATTATGAGTTTTTGGTAATGCCCTTTGGTCTTACAAATTCTCCCTCAACGTTTCAAAGCTTGATGAACATTATTTTTAGGCCATTTTAAAGGAAATTTGTATTAGTTTTCTTTGATGACATATTGATTTACAGTAAGACATGTGAAGAACACTTACAACATGTAGATAAAGTGTTGGAAGTTTTGGAGAAACATAAGCTTTATGCAAAGCCATCCAAATGTTCTTTTGGTGTACAAGAGGTGGAGTACTTGGGTCATATTGTATCCCATGAAGGTGTCAAAGTTGATCCTCGAAGATCAAAGCTATAGTGGCCAAAAACTCTCAAAAATCTCTGAGGGTTCCTAGGACTAACAGTTACTACAAAATATTTGTGAGGGGATATGGTAGAATCACAACTCCACTCACTATATTTCTAAAAAGGACGCCTTCCATTGGACGGATGCAACCACTAAATCCTTTGAGTAGTTGAAGGAAGCCATGTGCACCCCCAGCTTTTGATTACTCTTGACTTCTCAAACACCTTCATTGTTGAGTGTGACGCTTCAGGATCAAGATTGGGATCATTTATAATGTAGGAAGGAAGACCAATTGCATTTGAGAGTCGCCAATTCAAAGGAAAAGATCTGCTCAAACCTATCTATGAGAAAGAAATGATGGCTATTCTTCATGTGGTCAAGCAATGGAGGCCCTATCTAATGGGTAGACACTTCAAGGTGAAAATTGATCATGATAGTCTCAAATAATTTTTGGAGCAAAGATTATCATCTGAGGAATAACAAAAGTGGGTAACAAAAATGTTGGGTTATGATTTTGAAATCATATACAAAAAGGGTAAAGAAAATGTAGTAGTAGATGCACTTTCCAGAAGGGATACATCCATAGACGCATTACTATGTGCAATGTCCATGTTAAAACCCGATTGGGTAGATGAAGCAAGAGTGGAATGGGATCAAGACAAGGATACACAAGCTCTAATACAGAATATAAAGCAAAGGTTCTATAACATCTAAAAAAATTGAGTGGAAAGGTAATGTCCTATGGTACAAGAATAGGTTATACTTGTGCAAATATTTTGAATTGAAGCATAAGATTCTTGCAGAGCTACATGCATCACCTGTTGGAGGACACTCTGGGTTTTTAAAGACATATCATAGAATAAAAAGAGAATTACTTTGGGAAGGACTCAAGGGTGATGTACAAAAGTTTGTATTAGAGTGTTTGGTGTGCCAACAAAACAAAGGTGAAACCATTAAGACACCAGGTCTATTGCAACCATTACTAATTCCTAGCTAGAGGTGGGAGGAGGTCTCCATGGATTTCATTACATGGTTGCCTTGTTCAAAGGGTAAGAATGTTATTTTGGTGATCGTGGATAGGCTCACAAAATATGCCCATATTTGTGCCCTATCACACCCATTTGCAACCAATACAGTCACAACTATTTTTTTGGAGACGGTTTAAAAGCTACATGGAACCCCAAAGATAATTGTAAGTGATCGTGATCCTATTTTCACAAGTAATTTTGGACAAAATTATTTGCATGTTTGAGTACTTAGCTATCTCACAGTTCATCTTACCATCCTCAAAGTGATGGGAAAATAGAAGTGGTCAACCAATTTTTAGAGGGGTATCTATATTGTTTTGTATCAGATAAGCAAGAATGTTGGGTTAAATGGCTACCACTTGCAGAATGGTGGTATAAAACATATTTTCATACCTCTTCTCAAATGACCCCATTTTTAGCATTATATGGTTACCATCCACCATCTATCACTTGTTCCTTAGAGTGTAAACTAAGGTCATAGATGTTGAGAAAAAAATTCAACATCAACAACAGGTTTTGGCTGGTTTGAAGGAGAATTCAGTCTTGACACAAAACATGATGAAAGAACAAGCAGATCAACACCGTAGTGAAAGACATTTTGAAATTGGTGACCGAAGTTTTTGTACGCTCTGCATCCTAGCAAGCAGATGTCCCTGAAGCAACAAAAAAGGGACAACAAACTTGTTCCTAAATATTATGGTCCTTATCAGGTTCTACAAAAAATTGGAAGTGTTTCTTATAAACTAGAGTTGCCTCAATCTTCACGCATACACCCAATATTTCATGTTTCTTGCCTAAAGAAGGTTATTGGACAGAAATTTGCAGCCCAGAAAAAGCTACCAGAACTTGATGAGGAAGGAAGAATCATTTTGGAGCCAGAGAAGATTCTACAAACACGTACTAAGAGGCTAAGAACCAAAGACATTAAGGAATATCTGATCAAGTGGAAGAATATGAACATAAAGGATGTGACCTGGGAGGATGAAGGCTTTCTGCAAAGAACATCCATGATTATTCAACGTTGAGGACAATGTTGGTTTGAAGGGGAAGGGTATGCTAGGCCCTTAACCTATTATTTGTATTAGGATATGAGTAGCCGACTTGTGGCTTACCATAGCATTTTATTATGTCATTTATACTTTCTCATGCTTAATAGGTCGGCCTTGGTGATGACCATAACATATGAATAGTATATGTAAGGGTTTGTAGGTAGTATTTGATCATCATATTGAGTATTCGAGTCTTGTTGTATGGTTTGGAGGTTTCCCCCTTGAAGTGGCTAAGCTATTATACTTGACTATTGAGATCATTTATCTATAAAATTGTGTTCTTTGGTGTTCTTATGCTTCTCATAATTTGAATTATACAATTAATTCCATTACAATTTACGAAATTACATACATCCCACCCAAAGCAATCCCACCTTTTATTAAGGACAAGGCTATAAGGTACTGAATAATGGCCTTGCCCATAGGCGCTCACATCTAGATGTCAAGGTACACTAACTCACCCAATAACTAAAAAGGAAGAGAATGAAATGTTTCCTAAAATATTCATAAAATAAGATTAGATGGTAATAAATTATTTGCAAATCTAACATGATAGAGATAAGTATTTTGGTACAAAAGACACCACGCAAAAAAAAAATGAAGCATAGAGTAATATAGTGTCAGTTCCATACATTTCCTTTCCAATAAAATACATCCGATAAAAGCAACACAATATACAGCTATGATTTCGTGCATTTGTTTTCCAAAAGCTATTGTCAATTCTAAAACAATGCATAACCCTGAAGTTTTGTGCTTATGTTTATTAGAAATATGCTAAGCAAGAAAATAAGCAGATGTAAGTTAAACTATAGATTTTTGTATGCATCATATAGGGAATTTGTTTGTATGCCGACAATAGAAGGAAAACTCACTTGAATCATCAAACATTGCTCAATATATAAGTAAGAGAAGGGTGATGCATTAAAAGCATAAACACTAAATATTACTATGAACATTATATATTATGAACAAAATATTGAAACCCACAATAATTGCAATCTGTTAGACCATATATCTTTCAGTCATTTTATCAAACAAGTCGCATGTCTCACCCAAAAATTCTGATGTTTTTCTAGTCTAATCTCTTAACTTTTTCCTTAAACAAAAAATATTAAAATTTTATGTACTTTTTAAAATTTATTATAATTTAATTGCAATAAAATTATGATAAAGTCACCTAAATAACTTTTTTTTTAATCATCGATAAATATTACCTACCTTTTAAAATATAAAACTGTTAAAATCACATAAAACCATCTAATTTTTATATCATTTCTAGTAATCTTATAATGTCTTAATTATTTAAATCACCTAGCCTACACATTTAAAATTTTAATTCTAAAATCTGTTGTTGGTTTAAAACTAGCAATTGTACATGAATGTACGATGGAAACACCGAAGGGGATCTTTTGAAGGATCTATATTGGAAGGAGAGAAACATTGGGAGAGGAAGAGGGGTGAAGATGAAGGGGTTAGAGGGTGGAAAAGTGCGGGGCAGCGAAAATGGAAAGTAGAAACAATGTGAAACTGAAACGTCGACAACATGACGTCGTATATGGAAATCCTTTGAAGGAGACCAAGGTGTTGTTGAAGACAATGTGGAAACAATTTATAGGTATATATGTGAATGTAAGGAGTGGTAGAAAAATATTTCCGAAGTGAAAATGTGTTTGTAGATTTATCCGTATCATTTAGAGACATGAAGATGTGAAGTGTAAGTGGCATCCATAGGTGGCAACGTCATGTGAAGTTCTCCTCATCAACGATTTTGATGGCATCGTTATTTACCAATCACAAAAAAAAGGGACAAGTGTGGGTTGTTGTGGATTTTGATTGGACAAGGAAAATTAATTACTTGCATGGGCCACACCTTTTCCACGAAAGAGATTATTCCTCCCCAAGAAATATCCTAGGTACATGAGCTCAACTATATAGTAGAGATTTCACATGGAATATTTCAATCTTGCTTGTATTAGTTACATGTGTGCAATTGGTGCTTCAGATGTGAATTTTCTATCATGTAGACTTTTATCACTTGGAATTCCAACCATGAGACATGAAACATAAAAAAATGCACACATATTTCACCATCACATGTAGTTTGATGGACACATTTTCCTCTATTTTGTATTATTAAAATGGAAACTGAGCGACAATGCAAAATTTTTAGTGATAATATTCCTTTAATGGCCAACAACTATATTTGTAAATTTAGTATGGACAAATCTAACCCTAGATCATCTATCACTTATAAAGGAATGTCTACAATCATGAACGTACTCTCATGCTTTGTAGTGGACATGTTACGAAGAAATGAACTATACTTTGATTCGTACATGCTATGGTTTGAATGTAAAGATCCATATGCCATGAATGGTCTCTACGAAGCATATGGAAGGTGCACTCTAAATAATACTCAAATATGCAATTGCATGGAAGGAATCATGCCCAAAGACAAACATGCATGGGATTTGGGAGAGTGGTCGAGTGGTTGTGTGATGTGTAAACCATTACAATGCTCTGCTACAAATGGCACCACCATATGTCCCAATTCATTAAGGAAACCTTTAAAAAGTTTGGAAAGAGTTTCTCATTAATAATGCTTTATTTATATAACATGGAGAAATAGTTCACTTGTTTTTAAACAAATTTGATGCACTATTGTAGTGTTTAAATATATTTGATTAATTATAGTTGGTGAGATATGGTTTATTGGTTTAAAACTAAATTGAATTTATTTATATTTCACTTTCGTCATTTGAGATTAACATAAGGTCCATGGAAAATAAGTTATGGGCATAGATAAGTGAGTTGAAAATGTAATTGTGTACATTGTATATTTAGATGAATGAGTATTTTAGAGTCGTAGAAGCAATTCAAAGATGCACTTAAGAAACATATTAAATTTTGTTCCTTTAACATCTAAAGAAGACTTTCACACATATGAAGTGTATCCAACATTGGTTGGTTGGTTTGGTTTGTGATAACATATAAACCCTAATATATAATGATCCTTATGTCTATATTGGTGATGCCACAATGGATGTGGACCTCTTACTAAGATAATGGTTCATTGGTTGTGGGGATGAATATATTTTTTTACCCGACCTTCCCAACTCAACTCTAAAATCCCTCATTACAATAAAGTTCTATAATATATTGTGAAAACTTAATTGATTATTAAATTTTATTATAAAAATAATTTTCTAGACTATACACTCTGGTTAGTTATAGGTGCTCCGCCTTTCTTCAAAACCTTCATGGACGACAACTATGACACTGCACTCGTCCCAATTCACATTCATGTAACCATGTTTTATATTTTTGGACTATGCATAGACCAATTTCCATCGTAGGTTTTCAACGCATGCACTACAACCTACTCTGCACCATTGATATCCTGAAATGTGTCAATCTTTGCTAGGCTCCACCCATATATACATTCTAACTGTATACGCCTTTGGCACAAAAATTAAATAATACACATTCAAATCTTTCAATCATACAAAAACTAAACAATCTAAAATTTAGTACCGAAATTGATAAATAAAGAAATTAGTGGCAATAAATTTGACATCTAAAATACATATAACATGTGGCCACCATTTCATCATTGGTGAGCAGGCATTAAATTTGATGGCCACCAATGCCTGTCAAACACTTTTTAGGTGACAGTAAATTTCAAAATTTTCCCTTCAAAAATGTAACATAATGTTTTTTATACATTATAAGAATTATAAAAGATTATTCTATATATATTTAACTATATCTAAAATATATTTGTATAGTTTACCAATAAATTTGTATAAAGAATGACGGCCATACTTTAAATTTGAAAGTCACACATGACGGGTTTTCAAATATTTGCAAGTATTTTACGGCTAAAATCATGAAAAACATCTAAATGGCCATCAAATTTAACCCTTGTCGGTGAGGGCTTACCAACCCTATAAATAAATCCATTAAAGTAGTTGGCACCCATTTAACGAGGCAACCTTTCACCAAAAGCATTATGGAAAAAATAGAACTCAAACATTCTAAACTTCACTCCATACATGGCAGTACATTCTCATTCATAGTACAACTTACAACTACATGATCGATATTCTTCTGTCAAATCTGAGTAAGTATACTTTCATATGGTTTACCGAAGGTTTTCACAGATGTTGTAGAAGAAGCGAACATATTTGTAAGTTCCAAGTTGTTTTTTGTCATTATCATTTCTAAATTCTGATAGTGATATATATATATATATATATATATATATATATATATTGGTAAACGTGAATATCAATAACCGTAGGATTTCAACACATGTACTACAACCTCCTCTGCACCATTGATTTCCTAAGATATTTAATGAGGAACCCTTCAATAATAAAATTATGTGACAAATCTAAAATAAACACATCTAAATTAATATCTATCACCGTTTAAATATACTTAAAATATTCACATTAATAATTATTTGACAATTAATATTAATTATTAAAATTTTATGCTTTCAATAAACAAAAGAAATTTAAGACTTTGAATAAACAAAAACAAAACCCTTAGAATGAAAACCCTTTTTACAGTCAAGATACTTGAGAGCTTATCGAAAATGGCTTCCTAAACCACTAGATCAAGCAACATATAATGCTTTGTCATAAGCAGAGAAGGATCTGCTTAAATAAAATAGAAAAAGGGTTGCAAAATATTTAGTTTTCAAACAACAAGGTCGGGACATGTGTATATTCTCTAGAGTAGCCGCAACCACTAGGTCCAAGCAAGCATGGGATATTTTAGAAACTTCCTATCAAGGCACCAATAAGGTAAAACTTGCCAAACTACAAATGTTGAGGAGAGATTTTGAAAATATTCAGATGAGAGAATCTGATAGTGTTGATTCATTTTTTACCCATGTGATGGGTGTAGTAAATCAAATTAGGTCCCATGGAGAGACCTTAGAAGACCAAAGGATCATAGAAAAAATCCTTAGGAGTCTACCAACCAAGTTTGACTCCATTGTTGTTGCCATTGAAGAGTCCAAGGATTTGACTCAGCTCTCTATAGATGAGCTAATGGGATCTTTGTTATCCCATGAACAAAGACTTAACAAATCTAGAAGTTCCTCTTTAGAACATGCCTTTAAGAGCCAAGTTTCATTCATAGAGGTAGAGGAAGATTTGTGAACAAAAGAGGAAGAGGAAGATTTCAAGCAAGAGGAGGAAAATCTCCACATTCAAGTGATCAATCCAACTCAAGCGAGTTTTCAAGTAGAGGCATAGGCATAAGTTCCTCTCACAATCATTATCACAACCAATCGCATGAAGAAAGGTATGACAAATCTAATATTCAATGTCATTATTGCAAAAAGTATGGGCATTATGCTACTGAATGTCGAAAAGATAGTATGATTTAAGAAAACAAAGTGCAATTTTTTCAAAAGAATGTAATTCTGGAAATTCAAATCATAATTCTATGTTTATTGCTTGTCATGTCGCTCAAGAGAGCACAAAAGATGTATGGTTTTTGGATTCTGGTTGTAGTAACCACATGATAGGTTCAAAAGAATTGTTTTCTAGCATGGACGAATCTGTCCAGTCAGAGGTAAAACTGGGTAATGACAAAAAGTTTTAGTAAATGGAAAAGGGACCATAAATATTAAGCCAAAACAAGGAGAAAAGAATTTCATTCTAGATGTCTATAATGTCCTTGGGTTGAAGCAAAACCTCATGAGCACAAGTCAATTGATACATAAAGGCTACAAAGTGTATTTTGAAAAAGGAGAACGTATTATTTTGGATCAAAATCCAAGCAACAGGTTGGTAACCAAGGTGGAAATGACAAGAAACAAAATGTTCCCATTAAAAATACAAAGTGACTTAAGCCTAGCGGGTGCTAGGTCGTATTCTTGTATGGGTCACGGATATCTCACTGAAGGAGAGTCTCGGAGCCTAGCAGTCACTAGCTCTAAAAAAATGGATTGCAAAATTATTTCTCAAGGAGGTTCCTCGATCCTAATGGGCACTAAGCTTCTTCCAAAGAAGAAAATAAAAAAAAAACATTTCAAGAAGGTTCCTGAACCCTAGCGGGCACTAGGGTTCTTCCAAGAAAAGAAGATAAAAACAATTTTCAAGGAGGCGTCTCAAGCCTAGCGGGTGCTAGGCTTCCTCCAAGCCAAGAAATTCAAAAAATTTCTCAAGGGTGTTCCTCAACCCTAGCGGGCACTAAGGTTCCCCAAGTCAAAATGTGTAAAAAATTTGTCAAGCAAGTCTTTCAAGCCTAGCGGGCGCTAGGCATTTTTCAAAGGAAAGTGAAAATAAAAATTTTCAAGGAAAAGGTTTGAGCCAAGCGGGTGCTAGCTTCCAACCACCTATAGGTGAATAATTTTTTTCAAGGAGAAGGTTTGAGCCTAGCGGGTGCTAGCTCTCAACCACCTATGGGTGAAGAAAAATATTTTCAAGAAGGATTTTTAAGCCTAGCGGGTGCTAGCTCTAAATCACCTATGGAATGTCAAGACCTCACTAAAAGAGGATTTCCAAGCATGACATCTCCATATGCACTCCAAGTCAATCAAGAAAATCAGGCTTGGCTTTGGCATTTAAGGCTTGGACATTTACATTTTAATGGCATAAATTTTCTCCATAAGAAGAACATGGTGAATGGAATACCATTAATCGAGCCACCTAAAATGCCATGCCAAAGTTACATTCTTGCTAAGAAGCACATGGAAATTTTTCCAATTGGAAAGGCATACAGAGCTCAAGAGCCCCTCAAAATCATCCACAAAGACCTATGCGGACCTATGCAGACACCCTCAATAGGCGAAAGCATGTACTTTCTGACCATCATCGACGACTTCAGTAGGAAGACATGGGTATACTTCCTAAAGCACAAATCGATGTTTTTGATATTTTGAAGGAATTCAAGGCCCTCATAGAGAAGCACAAAGTGGCCATGTTATCAAGGTGGGGAGATCATACAGAGGTTACAAATTTATCTCAAATGATTTTTTAAATTTTCTCAAGGCAAATGGAATACACAAGCAATTGACAACCAAGTACACACCTCAACAGAATGGTGTAGCAGAAAGAAAGAATATGACTCTCATGGATATGGCTAGGAGTCTACTAAAGGAAAAACACTTTCCAAATGAGTATTGGGTAGAAGCGGTTGCATGTGCAGCCTACCTATCAAATAGGTGCCAACAAAAATTATCAAGGACAAGGTTCCTCAAGAAGCATGGAGTGGAAGAAAGCATAATGTTGCACACTTAAGAGTATTTGGATGTGTGGTGTATGCACTAGTACCTAAAGAATTGAGAAAGAAACTGGATGATAGAGGTGAAAATTGTATTTTTGTGGGTTATAGTGAGTAGTCAAAGGCTTATAAGTTATATAATCCCATCACCAAGAAGGTTATTATCAACAGAGATGTTGATTTTATAGAGAATGAAGCATGGGATGGAAATATTGATAAAGAGCCAGGTGTCTATGTAGAGGTATCTCATGAAGAATACAAATTTGAAGGAAATGGTACATAGATCAATTAACTAGCTCCGCAAGGGATCGCTCCAATAAGACTCCAATCCGCGGCCCTTATGGTCAACAGTACAACAATAACTCCTCGAAATGCGCCGACGGCTCACATCCCTCAAATAAATCACTCAAGTGACAATTTCAGGATACCTACTCCACATAAAATATGGAGACCAAGTACAACATTTCAGCCTAGTGAAGCCTTAGGGCATGCAGGAACTACAAGTCCACAAAATAGTGATTCATCCAATCCAACATTGGCAGAACTCATATCTCATTTCAGAAATGCTTCCAAGAAGAAAAGAAGTCTGAGGGAGATATATGATCAAGTTGATCAAGATGAAGAGTTATATTCTAATTTTTCATTGTTTCCACAAGGTGATCCTATTTATTTTGAAGATGTTGTAGAAAATGAAGAATGAATAAAAGTTATGGATGAAGAAATGGATTCTATTGAAAAAATCAAACTTTGGATTTAGTAATGGTGTTAAGTGGGTATATAAGACCAAATTCAATGTAGATGGAAATGTGGAAAAGCACAAGGCAAGGTTAGTAGCAAAGGGATTCTCACAACAGCCCGGAATTGATTATAATGAAACTTTTGCACCGGTGGCTAGACTTGACACAATTAGAACTGTCTTAGCCATAACAACTCAGAATAACTGGAAAGTTTACCAAATGGATGTCAAGTCAAGCATTCTTAAATGGTTTTCTAGAAGAATAAGTTTATGTTCAAAAACCACCTAGATATGAAGTATATGGACAAGAGCATAAAGTCTGTAGACTGAAAAAGGCATTGTATGGCCTAAAGCAAGCTCCAAGAGCTTGGTACAACAAAATAGATTCATATTTTCTGCAAAATGGATTCAACAAAAGCAAGTAGTGAGCCAACCCTATACATCAAGATGAACAATAGAGGTCAGATTCTAATAGTTTTTTTGTATGTTGATGATCTCATATTCACTGGAAATTTGTCTATTGACTTGTTTAAGTCAGCCATGAAGAAGGAATTTGAAATGACAAATCTAGGGTTGATGAAATACTTTTTAGGCATATAAGTGACTCAATCTGAAGAAGGCATATTCATATGTCAATCCAAGTATGTAAATGATGTGTTAAAGAGATTCAATATGCATAAAACTAATCCGGAAACAAAACCAGTTGCTATGGGCCTCAAATTAAGCAAAGAGGACAAGGGATCCAATGTCGATCCAACATTGTACAAAAGACTTGTTGGAAGTCTGATGTACTTAACGACAACAGGCCATATATCATGTATGGAGTTAGTCTCATCTCAAGGTTCATGAAGACTCCCAAAGAATCACACTGGCTTATAGGAAAGAGGATACCTTGAGATATGTTTCGTACTATAGATTACACAATATGGTATGCACCATTTGATGATTTCAGATTAATTGGATACAAGGATGGTGATTGTGCAAATATCATTCATGACGGAAAAATCACATCCGGATATGTATTTCATCTTGGTTCAAGTGCAACCTCATGGGCATCTAAGAAGTAGCCCATTGTCACTCTCTCGTCCACAGAAGTAGAATATGTAGCAGCCACAACAATAGCCTGTCAGGTAGTATGGATGAGGAGAGTTCTAGCAGATTTGGAACACTATCAAGAAGAAGCAACAAAGATCTTCTGTGACAACAATTCAACAATTGCATTGTCAAAGAATCATGTGTTCCGCAGCAGAGAAAGCAAATTGACACCAAATATCACTTCATCAAGGAGCTCGTCAACAATGGCGAAATATATCTGGACTTTTACAGGTTTGAAGACCAGTTTTCCGACATTCTCACAAAGCCTTTATCAAAGGATACTTTTTTGTATCTCAGAGAATGTATTGGTGTAGTTGCAAGGTAGTTAAGATTAGGGGGAGTGTTGGGATTTGTGTAATCTCAACTACTTTATTTAAGTCGACATATTTTTTAAGCAAGAAAAATATGGAGAATATTTCTAATTGATTGTAAAATCTTCTCTCCTACCAAATCACATTTAATGTTTTCTAGCTTGCTCATGAAGCAATATCTTGAAAGAACTCTATATATATGAGGCATTTGTATGCATTTTTACAAGGGAAGAAATTGAGTAGCGAAGCTTTGACAAAATCTTAGTAGAAATTTTTTATTTTGGCATATTTTCTTTGCATCCCTAATCCTTCAGTTTATAAATAGTAAAAGGAAGAAGATAAGAATGTAATAAACTAGTTGTTGCTCATGAAGGAGCAAGTATATGCTGCTCATGAAGGAGCAAGTATATGCTGCTCTGGCCAATGGAAGAGGGAAGATTTGGTGGTGTTGCTAAAATTGCATGCTTCAAATACGTTCCTTTCTTTCCAATGCGAGAGTATACCTGTGTAGTCCGCTTAAGTATGTGTTAATTAGTTCCGAAAAATCTCATCTTGTACATTGTTGGAGAGTATTATAATTGAGGAATATTTTTTTAATATGCAGACATTGATTTAGGGGAGGTGAGTTGAACATATACAATAAAATATGTTGAAATTTTGAGTTATTAGTTGGATGCAACTGTTGAAGAGAACTAACTTTTAAAAATATATTAAATTAAATTACAAACACGAACAACCCGCATCGTTTTGTCTAAAGCTAATGTTTTTCAGGCCTGTAAATTTTCCCTTAATGGCCCATATGGACATTGTCCATGATAACCAGTTTGAGATCGATAAGCAATTCCATTCACACAAAACAATATCACTTACTATACTAGTTCACACTTTAATCCTCTCATACATATCATTTACCAGTTCACACCCAATCTATTTCTATAACAAGTTTAAACACAAAATTTTAGACACCTAAACCAATTGCGTCAACAATTTCAAATGCCCATATCAATTTTGACATTATCTCATGCACATTGGTTAAGATGAGGGAGGTGCCTTAAATATATAGGGTAGAATTAAACCAAGTACAATTCATGTTGGAGTCAAAAAGGGTTTTATGGCCCTTCATCTGACATTTATCCTGACAGATCAGTATATGATAGGACATTTTCTGGAGATGGAGCATATTTGGAGTCATGTTCTGCCAACCATTAGCGGCCCTATGCATCATTATCCCTCTGACTGGTGTTGCAGTTCATTAGGATCCACATCATGGAGGTGAAAGGTGTGTTTCTTCAGGCTGATGTCGTCCTATGGACATTGGAAAGCATGTGCATTCGGGCCTTCTCTCAGTAGCTTTCCATTTGCATGAGTTCTGAATGAAGGCTTCATTATTTGATCTTGATCTCTTTTGAATGGAACACCTTATCTTGCCGGTGTGTCCCGTCTTTTGCAAACATTGCAAGGTGGAACCCACTTTTAGTTAATTTTCCAAATGTTAACTGCAGTTAGTTCTGTCAACTTATTGGTTAGACTAGTCTGTTACGTAGAAATGGACTTCTGTTGTATCTATTTCCATTCCGGCATCTTTCAATCAAGGAATAAGGAGATGACCCCATAATCACACACCTTAACTTCAGGGTCCGTAGATTTATATAGAGGTCTTGTTACTGCAAAAAAACATTGTGTAGTTATGATCATGTCACATCACTATTTTGGTTTCATGTATTTATTTGGAGGAAAAGTAGATTTTAAATTGATTTAGTACACAGATTTTTTTATAAAACATTTGAAAAGTGTACCAATAACTGAGTGCCCTATGTGTCATATCGTGGTTAGCTCTTAATGGAAAAGTGAAAAACTCTTAGTACTTTTTCCATCAAATTATGGTGAAATCCAATGTACATGTTTTGGTACATGCAAAACTATGGGGTCATCTCCCCTATATATTACGCCAACTCAAGAAGTGTTTGTTTCCTAATTTTTTTAATATATTTCAATTACATTTCCCTTAGTGGTAAAAATCTCATATGCAACGTGAACTGACATACAACACTCTAGCCTATAAGAAACAACATTTGATTCATTATATGGTAGCCAACATTTGCCCCCACTGAATGTTTAAATTTATGTGCACAATTTATGGCGGTCATTCATTTTCACCCACGAAACCTATGGAATTGGGAGTTTTAAACCAAAAGCGACATATCAAATAATATATAGGGCAATGGATTAGATCTGGAGTATTGGATATTTGATTTTGCAATTATTTTTTTCCTAATAATTTGACTACATAAAAAATATAAGTGGATTTTGCTAATATGATATTTTGATTGATTAAATAAAAATATAACTAGATTTTTCAAATATAATGTTTTGATTAAATAGAAAAGTAATTGGAATTTTGTAGATGATATTTTTAATTTTTTTAATTATTTATGTTTTTATTAAAAAATAAGTGATTGCCTATATTAAGGTTTAGTTATAGAATTGTACTTTTCAATGTTGGAGGAAGAGTTAATGGAGACACTTGGAGTATGATTTTTAGTTGTCTTACTAACCTTTCTATGGTATATTCCATGTTTCAACATACATCGTTAATGAAGTAGTATATACAAGACATGGGCATCATCACAAAACATTTTTGCTATTTCACTAAATTTATCCAACTTGACCAATTTACCTTTGTAACCATACTCCCAACTTGCACCAAAATAAGAGATTTAGAACATGTTACACCTTGCATTTTCATTATGTTATGTTGTGAAAATAATTTGTGAGTTATTAAATAATTCACAAAAGTTATGTGATCAATATGGTTATGAGGTTGACTTTACCGATATACATATGTATATATTACCAAAAGGGATATATACATATGCGTAAGAAGTTACCCAAAACCATACTTGCACTCGTCGCCTTACATTCGCTTGATTATTTAAAGAATGTAACTTATTTCTTGTTGTAATTGTTTTAGAGGATTTGATTCCACCTTGCTTGTCGTAGTTGATACGTTTGTAATTGTTCATTATGTTGATCTATTGATGTACCTTAAATTATTTCGGTGTTGGAAATAATTGTTATTTCGATGCTATGACTAATCACATTTTTAATGTTATATTGGTCATTGAATACAAGACATTAAGATGGTCTTCCTTGCTACTCAAAATAAGGTTTATAAAGTGATGACAAGGTAAATGTTACTTGTTAGATTAACCAGCAATGTTTAATAACATAGGTTAATTTTTTTGATATATTGGCTTGATATTGAAACAAAGAATAAGGGTATTGAACCTTGATGATGGGTTATTGTCGTAAGACAATAGTTGGGCAAGTTAAGGAATGATTATCTTTGATTATCATTTTTATTGCTCGCAGACTATAATCATAATTGATAAGTTGGTTTTTTTCTTTGATGCTTGGCATTTTGCACTATTTAATTCTACACGGTCATAAAACATAGGAAAATTGGTTAGGTTCATGATTGTGTATTATGGGTCTAAGCCCAAGTAATTATATTGTTTTTTTAATGGTCTTCGGCCATGGAATAAGGAGGAAAAGGTAATTGTGATTTTGTTTTATGAGAAGGTCTTCGACCATAGGCATAAGCAATTGATTGTTTGATTATTAATCATTGGTCATTATTAATATATTTGGTTTTAAATAATTTCCTTAACCGTCATGGAAGACACCATGCAACTTAGGAAATAGGTTGTACAGTTTTTGTTTGATTTAATTAATCTTGGACCACTTGTTGGGAACTCCATGCAAAATACCCAAGGGAAAAGGTGGTGGCAAGTTAAACGAAGCCACAGATGTGGCACTACAAGAATTAAATGCAAGAAATGTTTTGGAATTCGGTGGCAGATTTTGGGAATTGGAAGCTTTGCTTTAAAGCTATTACATGCAAAATCTTTAAGTTATTTATATCATTTCATTTTGTTATTCGAAATCTCTCCTTTTGGAAGTCATGCATGAAGAATTAGGAAGCTATTAGCGGGTCAAACTAGCTAAATATAGATGTGGTATTTTTGGTATTTAATTTTTTTCAAAAGGGAGATGTATTTTTTTGGAATTAGGGTAAAATGAGGGTTTTAGAAGGTCCCACAACCTTTTACAAAAATCCCATATGGCAATATAGAGCAGTGAATATTACATTGCAAATACCCATAGTTATCCCAAAAAAACAAAGCACCCGAGCAAAACTATATACTTAACGATATACATCATAGGATTATATGAGCTTTTTCATCTCAATAACAATCTTTCTAGCATTAACAGAGCCACTTGTTCGAGCCAGAGAGTCCACCAAGGCGATCATTTCAACACAATCTTTGTTGATGGCAACCTTGGTGTTGTCTGTGAAGTCTTCCCAGGCCTTCAAAATAGTAAAGGCCCTTTGCAGTTTAGTGAGGATAGAAGTAGCAATTTCCACATTACTATTCTCAATAGATAGATTCTCTTCGATTCTAATTCAATCTTTTTACCATAATATTTTTCAGTCTGGATTCCCTTAGCCCCCGACTGGACATCTTCCTCAACTACATGTTGAACATAAGATCCAATTCAAACATCCAACGTCGAATTTACATGCATTTATTCAAGAATAAAATGTTCTTCTTCTTCCATATAAATGGTTCGGTTTTAGGAGAATTTGGATACAGAGAGGACAAATTCGAAGGGCTTCAAAGAGGGGTTGTTCCTAATTGGAAACATAGGAAGGAAGTCAAGAGAAGTAGTTAGTTCCCAAATTGAGGAGGCACCACCACTCATGAGATAGAACATGGATGATTGGGAGAGTGGGGGAACACAATCCACGGGGATGAACCCTCAAAAGAAGAGCCCACAATGGAAACTTCAATTAGAGTTAGTGACAATTATCCTAAGGCGCCGATTGTTAGATGAAGGACAGGAGACGGGAGAAGGAAGCGGGAAGCGGTGGGAGTATGACCCATGCCAAATTTGGAAGGGAAGAAGATGAGTTCAACGAGGTGTAACATCCGCATTTGAAACATCGTAACAAGGGAATTTTTTTTTTTTTTTTTTTTTTTTTATAATGCTCACCGTTATGAATTATAAATTCAAACACACGCTTCAAGTTTTAATAATTGTTCTCTGCCCAAACAACACAGTTTGGATCACACAATTTCTTTTTAAAACGAATGTTCCCTGTTCGCATATTTACAATATGGAACACACATTCAATGCCATTCAATCTTATAACAGATTCTATATGTTGCTATAAATGACTCGATGAACTGCCGATCTTCCATTTTCATGGCTCGGAGTTTCAACGATCCTTCATTTCATGACTCGGCAACAACCGATCCTTCATGTTCATGACTCGGCAACAACCGATCCTTCATGTTCGTTTATGCATAGTATATTATATATACCTATTCTCATAACCTTTCCCGGTTATCGAAGTGATCCATTTAAGAAGCCTATCTGAATATCTGTTACTGATATTCATCTGACATCCTGCATCTTAAATTAAGTGATAAGGACAACGCAACCAGCAATTGCGATACTTTGGCCAAAGATTTTCACATGCTTTACATGATCATATTCCTGGATGTGATACACATCTACGGAATACGTCCTTCACTTCACTTCACCTGTTATCTAGAATGGTCTTTCCTGGCTCCTACCAAATTCTCATCGTTTAAGGCCGCTTTAAACTTTCAATTCCAAATTAGTAATATGAGCGGGTATAGGAAGGCACTCTCTAAAGAACTAAAGATACGCGACATACGGTGTCATTACCCCACGACTCCGTGTGTCTATTTATCTTTAGTATTCCTGAGTCACTCCGTATACCAGATCATACCCTATCCCCCCCGCTAAAATCTACACATTCAAATTATATATTCTAGATGTTTTAATTCGGAGGGCATTGCTATATGTCACCGCAACATTGTGTCGTCATGAAGACCCCGTCTTCATGAAGACACCTTGCTGTAGCTGGCGTATGCCAATGTCCTGCAGAATCCACCCATCGAGAATACACATCCTGCTCAAGTGACTTAGCCACGAGTTAATAATTAAAATCAACTTTCAGCATTCGTGCTGATCCCTTGATCCTCGTTTCCGTTGCAGTTGTATATAACTAAGAGGGACTAAACCGTCCATTAGTTTGTTATGTATCTTCACCTTCGTATCGAAGGGCTACAATTCCTTACTTGGTTTATTTCTTAATCATTGGATTAAGCAGTCCGTACCGACGGACGTGATAAGTTTAACCTATTAAACTTAGCCAAGATTTTTCCAACTGCAACTAATTTCAGAATATTAACTTATTAGACGTCATTCAAACGAGGTCTAAACTTCGAGAAATGAATTCATTTGTTCTCCTTAACGTTATATAGTTAAGGTCCATTAGTTGTGGATATATTTATCCTATATCCTTTATTCTGAATTTTATCAAACGGGATCATAAATGGAGTTCGAAAGCGAAGTTCGATTACTCCGAAGTTGAATTGATATTCCTTAGCTCCTAAGCTAATCCTGAATACCTTCTGATTATGGAATCATATTCTTCTTAATCCTTTCTAATGTCAATTAAAAATTCATCTTTACCCAAGTATGAACTAATTGCACTTTTCAACTTAAAAGTTGCATTTAAGTAAGAACAGATATCAGTTTCAATTCAGCATCCATCCAAGGACAATGAAACAATTCCAAATCAAGAAATAACATCATATTTCCAATTTAAACAACAATATCAAACTGATATAATTATTGAAAATATCACACTTGTAATTGTATTCAATATTTCAAGTCATAATTTGTACATTTGCCAATCCAGCTGATTGGGCATAGTTTATACAAAACATCCATACAACTCATGGACAGAAGAATATATTTTCTTCTTTTCACAATTCCTCGAAGAGGAATAAAAGCAACAATTACAATTTATTATCAAATCAAAAGCATCAGAAAATAGCCAAGTCTTCATTCTAATCAAATTCCATCTGCAAAATGAATTGCACGGGTCAGTTCAATGAACTGAGCATATTAAGCACTTATCCTTAAAATAGGGTGCTTCAACTAACCTGTTTCAATAAAAGAACCTGCTTTTATGAAACGACAGTTAAACATCAATCACGAAATAGGCACAGAAGAAAGATGAGCATAACAACTGAACTATCAAAACTATCATCACAATCAGCCAAGGGACTGCTGTCCCGTTCCCACATAATCATTGCAAGTATCAATTTACAATATTTGTAAAGTTAGGAATACAAGTAGCTTGCTGCCTATAGCATCCAGTTATCCTTTCCACGCCTTTCATTAATAGCAAATGCAAAGGATGAAACTAACTGAAATATAAATCCATTACTTTCCTTTCCGTTCATGAAGCATATTAAATTCAAAGCATTCAAGTACAGACAAGAAAGCGAACAACAATGCATATAGTTGCTCCCATCTAAGCACTATAAAATTCATTATTCACGAATTCCAGATTTCCAACTAAATGAAAGAAGAAAAGATCACTTTTCCAAGTCATTCATTCATATCTCTATTTCCTTCCACATAACTGTCCTAACAGTGAAACCCAAACGAAAGTCAATTCAAGATAACAGTTCAGAGTGAAACTTACAAAATCCATTCGGAATTCACTTTCCGGCAGCAAGGATAATTTCATTTATAATCAGCTTTAAATGAAAACAGGGAAGAATTCACCATTCATATCCATACTTCATTTGAATCAGACTCATATAAAGATCCGAAACAGATTAGTACAACATTAGGTATATCCAAGATCAAACAATATAAGGCTGCCTACCATGTATTTACCATAATAAAAGAAACCATATTTCTTTCGCTGCATACTAAACAGAAACAGTATTTCAATCATGCAGTCAGTTAATCACATGATTATCTAATTCTAGGAACGTACCCCGTTCAGAATAACATTTATTCATTGCTGTTACCTACAGCAAGTCCATTATTCACATGACTATGAATTTCATCAAGTTAAAACAGCAGGCAGAAGAAGGATTTCCTTCCAACAATGATTCTACCCAATCCATTTTCCAGTTTCATAACAGTATGCACAACTTCCAGAATGCAAAAATCAGACGTCATTACCTTTAGCAAAATAACCGTACAGGATGGCAAAATATGAACCTAGTACAGTCAAGGCAACTCCCATTGCATGACAAAATTTCATTGCATGTATTCCTTGCCCAGCAATTCAAACTAATTCGTAACCACCAAAACAGTCCATTCTCAAAGACCGTTCAGCATTGATCAACATAACTAATCTTCATACTTTCCTAGCAAGATCACCTTATTCATTACAATTTCAGAGGGAAAGCTATTTCTTTTCCAATTCCCATAAACACTCATATAAAAGTCTAATGCCCATTCCCTTTTAAAATACAAGATGCCATTTCCTCATAATTCAAAACAGCAGAAGGAAGAGGAAGTCTTATTTCCCTTTTAAGCAAGAAAGGAAAGAACAGTCAAAGACATATTATCATTTCTTTCTCCATGGCAATTTGTATGCTCAAACAAAAGAAACAATGTTGTATTCATCACAATCAACACAGCAGAGAGAGAGGAGGAAACTATTTCCTTCAAAGAAAGCTTCAGTAGAGAAACGACCTCAAGCCGTTCTTACAACCAATACAATCATATCGCAGTTCAGATGACAACAACAATAATACAGCAATAGAATAACCCATACTAGCTGTACAGTTTTACCTTCCATTCCACAAGAATAACCAGTTAAAATTTTCATACAATACCCATAACCAGCACCTCATGGAGGTATTTCCATTCAAGAAGAGCAAGACAGTTAGACACAGCAACGGGGAACGATTTTCCTATCATTTCCAAAAGAAAAGACAGCAAGGGTCGACAAACCCAAATCATAGCGACACAACTCATATAACATGCACAGTCTTAAGATATATATGACGTTTTCCCATTACTGTTAAACATCTAGCTCGACAGGAAGGTATTTCATTCAATAAAATACAAGGACAGTCGAACTCAGCGACCAATAACGATGATTCATATTATTTCCAAATAATAGCAAGAGTCATCGGTTCCCAATCATAGCAATATAATCACGACTGTATTTCCATTTTCCCTTTACATGCAATAGCAGTTCCAAGCACAACAGCAAAGAAAACGATTACACTATAAGGAAAAGATTAAACAGTCTGTTCCACTTCATACAACATGTACAGAGGAAGAAAAGGTCTATTTTATCCCACAATACAGTCAACAACCACCGCAGTAAATCATTCCCAACTTGATTCGAGCAAAAACACACCGAAACCAAGCAACCAGAACGATTCATCATATCATTTTCCAACCAAAAAGCAACAAGAATCGATGAAACCCAATTCGAATCGACTCAACAGCAAATCACACAATCCAAACCCAAGAGCAGGGTTGTTTTAATGAAACACTTAATCAAAGCAAAGATTTTTAAAGAGAAGGGCTTAACATGCCTGAAATTTCTTTTCCAGAGCTCAAAGAAAACCTTATTTGCCGCGTTTTTCCTTCCACAACGACAACACAAACTTCCCAGCACTCCTTTCTTCTTCAGGCTTAAAGCAATGCAAATGACCTCGAAACTCCAAGAAAATGTCAATGCTTAAGAGTGGTTGTTGACCGAACCAGACTAAAACCAAATGCAGAGCAACTTCGGCCAAAACCAAATCGAACAATGAAAAAAATCAAATTCCCTCATGTTGTTTCCAAGGCGAGCTGGTCGCGAGGACCGAAACAATCAATGCATTAAAGGCTCTGCCTTTTTCCTTACTTTCCACGCCACCGCCACTTGGGTTGGCAAACTCTAATTTTCAAAATTTCCATGCAAACTGAATTTGGCTCTATTTTTAAATAGATGCCTCTAATTCCTTACCTGCCCCGCCAAAACTGGCGCTGTCCACGTAGGGACAGTTCATTAAATGCCAATGAATGCCTCCTTCCCATCCTTATCCCTTTCCCTCCAAGGGTCTGCGCACCCCTTAGATTAGGATTAGTTTAGGTTGCAAGTAGTATTCAACCTAGGTCTTAGTTTAGCCTTAGGTTTTATTTTCCCCCTTTTTTTTTTTGAATTTAAAAATCCACTTAGGATAGTAGGGTAGGATGCATGTTAGGACTTAGGATTAGTTTAGGTTTTTAATTCATACTAACCACTAACACTAACAACTTCCATCCAGCCTCCCTACTAACATACACGTTAATGCAGAGCAGGACATTCCGTCCTTCAGATTACGTGCCAAGGCCACCCGTGTCCAGGCATTCCTTGCCTCACGAGGTCCCTAGTTCGACAGTACAGGGTTCAAGAGTCGAACTCCTGTCGTTGGCATTTACGTGCTAGCTGTTCACACCTGCAATCAGGCGCTGCACGCTCATAACAATCTCAGTCCGGTTCAAGTGTGAATCGACACAGAAATCACAAGAGGACCTCAGCATACTTGAATCAATGGAATTGATTCAGGGTATGCTGTCAATCAGCAACAAGAGCTAGCAAGTATACGACAATTTGTCGTCACATCAGCAAACACACAAGTACAATATTTGTTGTCCCATGTAATAAATCACAGTATGCAAGAATCCAAATTAAACACATTCTCCTAAGATCAAAATATATCTTAACATGTTTGCTTTCATTTCAAGAATATAATAAAGATGTGTAAAACATTCACCAAGTTAACATACAAAATCGTAGTGTTACGAGAGGAGGCCGTAAATTGGAAAAGAAGATAAAGGAGACACTGATGCAGAAGGGGACCATCACCCTCCCTAGCAATATTGATAGAGTGTTCCAAAGATTGAAACAAAAAGTAGAGATTAATCTTCTTACCACGACGGAGGTGCGAGAGAATGAAGAAATGAGGCCTGTAAACCAGCTTGTAGTGACCATCAATAGTGAAGTAGCACATGATAACCTCAGCCACTCTGTTCCATGGAGGATATAGGGATTCCCTCACATAACCCGAAAGATACTTAGTGGGATTCTCGCCAGGCTTGATAAAATCCTGCAATTCCACCTTGAGTGAGCATTTGAAGTAAACCACTCCCGAGGTCGAAAGACTAGTCACCACAGAGATTGCATTAGTCAAAATCATGAAATAGGTGTTTCCCACCTACACCTTGCCCCTTGACCAAGTAGCCAACACACCATACGAAACTTTGGCTGAGTAACCCGAAATTCTTTCCAGAAAGGTGGTAATACCATTTTCCCTGAGAATGTCCCATACCTCTTCATCCTCCCGGTATTCATCACAAGAAATAGGCTCAATGTGCTTCAATTGACCTCCCATGGTGACGAACTAGACAAAAATTATAAAAATGGAACTCGGGGCATCAAATTTATAATTCATGCTTACGGTTCATGAGGAGATCTCCTCATTATTACACCTTGAATAGGTATGATTATGAGGCATTAAATAATATCTTTCCCCAAGATCCGCATGAATTAAAATTCGAACGCCACACGTGCCCAGATCAATCAATTGTCGCATCGACATAATGGCAATATTATGGCAACCGCCATTAAAAAAGAAGGTTTCTATCCTTGCTGACATCAGAAACAACCAACATAAACCACAAAAGGTTAACGATTAAAAGAGAAATCATTATGGATGATTTGGATCAACTCACTTGGGAAGTTCCCAATCCAAGTTTTTTGATTTTCCTGCAGGATGCCCAAATTAGCAAGGCGGTCAACAACCTTATTACCTTCTCTGTAAACATGTTGATACTTAATTTCCTAGAATTTATCTTGAAGAATATGAATGTCAGCAATGATATTCCTGATAGTCCATTGTCTAGGGTCTTCAATTAAGGATTTTGATGATGTTCAACGAATCACTTTCAATTATTATACGTCCACTCCCTAATTGCAGAGTCAACTCAAGACCTTTAAGAATAGCCATAGCCTCCACCCTGTGATTGGTGCCTTCACTAAGATTAGTTAGTAGTAGCTAGAGGGGTGCCATCATTGTTACAAAGAATAACACCTCCTCCAGACATTCCCAGATTTCCTTTAGATGCACCATCAATATTAAGTTTGAGCCATCTAGGAGGGGGAGGGGTCCAAATTACATCAACACGCGCAACAACAAAGGTTTGTATGTAATCAGATGTATCCAAAGTTCTGACACCAGTTCTTTTTCCCCAAAAGTTAACCTTCTACTGATACTTCTTCTAGAGATAGTTGTTAAGGTTTTCTTGAAAGAGAATAGAAATGCTTTTGGCTACCTGTGTAGGGTCCATACTTTGGTCTTTGAATATACGCCTATTCCTTTCCTTCTAGATACCCCATAAACCATGAGGGAGGATTAGCTTCCAGGAAAGAGAAAGGATCTGATGCGTGAAAGGGGAGCACCATTGGTTAAAAGTAGCATGTAGAGACTCAGGAAAATCCATGATACTCCAAAGTGGCTTAAGAGCCATTTCCATATGGTTTGGGTAAAGGAACAGTGAAGAAGAAGGTGAGAAGAGGACTCTAGAGTAGCACAACAGAGGACACATCTAGAAGGAAGAGAGAAACCTCTCCTTTTAAGGTTCTCGCCAGATAGGAAAGCATTCCTAAAGGAAAGCCAGAAAAAAATCCAATTTTGGGTATAACTTCCGGAGGCCAAATGTGGTGAAGGGGTGGACCACAAGGAATGTGAGGCTTAGAAGCATAAGCAACTTTGACAGTGAAATTCCCAGTAGAAGAAAGGGGCCAAATGCGTTCATCCATAGGTAAGGAAAAAGGAATGTACTGAGAGGACAGAAGATTCCTCAAGAAAAACAGACGTTGACTTTAGATGTTACTAATGCCAGGCCAATCAGGAATAAGCCAAGTAGGTTTGGAGTTGAGGATTTTCTAGTAACCAAAAATTTCTTGCCACATCAAGTGATAAGGGGCCATTTGATTGAATCCCAGGAAGGGTCATGAAAAAGAGGTATGTCCCCAACCCACCAATCCATCCAGAACTCAATTTAGCGGCCATTTCCCAGATGCCATTTAGTACTAGCACTCAAAAGAGGGAGGGAACTCACCACTAAGTTCCAAATGGTAGAGCCTCGAGGGGGGAGGAATGAAGAAAATTTCCTGAGTGCATTAGATATTTGGATTAGAGAAGATGGACCCAAGTAGAGCGAGTTTGTTGACGCCACTTCCCAACCAATCTTAGCAAGCAACACTTCGTTCATGTCAGTAATGTGCCTAAGCCCCAAACCTCCCAAGTTGGTTGGTTGGCACACAACATTCCAAGAGACTAAATGGATTCTTTTCTTATCTTCCACACCTCGACCAGAGGAATCTCTTTTGGATTTGTTCAATAGCATTGACCACTTGTCAAGGCATTTTGAGAAGTGACATAAAATAAATGGGCAAACTCTGGAGTGTAGTTTTAACTAGTTGGAGTTTACCATCCTGGCTTAGAAGGGCCCCTTTCCATCCTGCCAGTTTCTTTTGGTAGCGCTCAATGACAGATTCCACAAGTTGTTTATTTATTTGCCTTTGAAAAGAGGTATACCAAGATAAGAAGATGGTAGATCCACGATGTTGCAGCCAAATATATCAACGATCTTCCTTTTTCAACTTGGAGGGGTGTTTATAAAAGCTATGCCACTTTTAGAGAAGTTTATCAATTGCTGAGAAGCCACTTGATAACATTCCATAATTTCTTTAAGGGATTTTGCCTCTACCACCGATGCTACACTCAAGAGAAGTGTGTCATCTGTGAATTGGCTATGAGTAACAGCAGGTGAGCGAGTGGTGATCTTAATACCAGAAATAGTAGTAGCCTATTTGGCTGCTTCTAAAGCTCTACTAAGTGTGTCCGCCATTAACAAGAAGAGAAAAGGAGACAGGGGGTCTCCTTGTCTAATTCCTCTACATTCTTAAAGAAGCCACTAGAGTACCATTTATGAGGATGGAGAAACAAGGTGAGGAAATACAGGTCAAAATCCAGCTACACCATTTGTGATCAAATCCAAAGCTACTTAGCACACACAAGAGGAAGGTCCAACTGACTCTATCAAAGGATTTTTGCATGTCCAATTTGAGGATCATTCCTGCATACTTAGCCTGTTGTGCTGAATGAATTGCTTCATGAACCATAATAATACCTCCATGTATAAGCCTACCATTGATGAATCCATTTTGTTGTTCAGAGATTAGGTAGTTCATCAAAGGTTTTAATCTAGCTGCCATCATTTTGCTGATTATTTTGTAGGTCAGTATTGCAAAGACTTATAGGCCAAAAGTTGGTAACCGACTTGGATCCTAGAGATTTGGGGGCCAGAGCAATGAAAGTTGTATTCCATTCTTTTAGAAGGGAGTTACTATTCTGAAATTCATTCACTGCACTAAAGAGATCAAGCTTTATGATTTCCCAATAGATTTGGAAAAAGTAGCAGGAAAGCCATCAGGGCCAGGAGCTTTATCCCCTTTCATAGTGAAGACAACAATATGAATTTCCTCCATAGAGAAGGGCTTCATGAGTTTTTCATTCATTTCCGTTGTGACAAGCTTAGGGATGTGTTGAAGCATCTTGAGCATGTCATTTTCATTAGGAGGAGCCTCTTCCTGTAGAAGGTTAGAATAAAAAGAAACAATTTCATTAGAAATATCCAATTCAGATGACAGAGGTTACCTTCACGGATAACAACTCCTTAATTTTATCTCTGCTTTTGTGCTTAGAAGCCATGACATGGAAGAATTTTGTGTTTCTGTCTCCCTGTTCAGCCAGAGAGCCCTCGATCTTTGTCTCCAGTATGATTCCTCCTCTATCAAGGTATTGTGGTATTCACTGAGTAGATCAATTTCTTGCTTATGGAGCTGGTCTGTTCTACCTTCTTTCTCAATTTCCGTAGATATACTCGTAATTTTTTGAGTTAGTTTTTTCTTGTGAAGCTTGATGTTACCAAACACTCTAACCTTCCAGATCTTGAGTTGTTTCTTGATTTCTTTGAGTTTGTTGACAAATCTGTACATGGCAGTACCTTGGATGTTTATTTCCCACCAGCTCTTTATAAGAGGAGCAAGATTATTGTTTTCCAACCAAGCCAACTCAAATCTGAATGACAGATTTTTTGTTTTGAGATTGGTATTGGCACATAGAAGTAGAGGGTTGTGGTCTGATGCCGCTCTAGGTAAAGCACTAAGATAGAAATCAGGGTATAGTAAGATCCAATCCATAGATCCCAACGCTCTGTCAATCCTGCTTTGTATATGATTCCTACCCAATCTACGGTTGGACCAAGTGAAGGAGGATCCATGAAGATCCATATCAAAAAATTCCCCCTGTCTAATAAAATCAGCCAATGCTCCCATACTGGTGGGGCTAGCAGGGGCCCCACCCTATTTTTTCGAGGGGTAAAGAGTGTTATTACAATCTCCCATGATAAGATAGGAAATTGAATACAACTCCTTTTGAATTCTGTGATGTCCTGCCATAGTTGTTCCCTTTGTGATTCCAGATTAGGAGCATAAATGTTGATAGCAATCTAGTAAATATCAAAGCCAACTTCCTGGAAGAGCATGCCTAAGAAGTTCATATTTTTTATGAGGCAGTAACCATGTAGAACTTTAGGGTTCCAAAGAGTGCACAAACCTCCAGAGTTTCCAGACGAGTTTTGAGCAATAAAAGAAGCATTTAGCCAAAGCTTTGGGAGACTATCTTCATTTTTGAGTTTTGTTTCCTGGAGCATAATGATATCATGAGAGTGATTAAATCTAATATCCTTTAGGACTCTTTTCTTTTGCAAAGAATTGAGACCCCTGATATTCCATGAGATTATCTTCATCTTTTAGATTTGGTTTTGTTCCCCACAACCATGGGGATGGTACTTTGTGTTCCTTGAGCCACATTTAGAGCTGATTCTTGTTGAAGCTTAATATTGCTAGGGATTCTCCTCTAGTTTTTTCCATACCTATGTCAGGTTTTTGCTATTATTACAGTTACCCGAGGTTTATTGTTGTCATAAGAGGCTGAAGGGAATGGGGAATGAAGTGACTCGAGATTCAACTCAGGAAGTAAGGAAAGAGGAGGAAAGGGAGTGGGGGACTCAACAGAGGGAGAAATGGAGAGCAAGAGTGAAGAGGGGAAGACAAAAGCATGGGGGAGAACATCAACAGAGAGGGTGGGGAGTGGGGAAGCCTGGAATGACATCTATGGTCACTATAATATAAGAAGTAGGAAACAGGAAGCACAGGTGGAAACAATGGGTATCACAATAGTGGTAGAGGGATGTGGGGAATCCGATTAGCGACAAATAGGAATCTCAACAATAGAAGGAGGTGGGGAAGCTTGGTTGGCAACAGAGGGTTCCTCAAGATTAATTTCTCCATCTTTCAGAAGAATGAAGGGGTTAGAGGTATGAATCTCTGAAGCCGTCTCGAGAGAACTTTAGGTATATATTTCCCTTTCTTCTTAGGGGTAAACTCAAGATTTTTCAATTTAGCTTATGGCTTAGAAGGGAAAGTAGGGGCTCTATGACCAATTCTTTTGCAGATTGAGCATGCTTGTGGGACATATTCATATTCAATGGGTTGTGTCCAAATTCCAAAATCAGAGAGAAGATCTATAGATTTTGGGAGTGGACCACTAACATCAGCATTAACACAAAATCGAGCATGAATAAATCTAGTTTTGGCCTTAGTGGCCTGATCAATGGTGATGAGAGAGCCCATGGAAAGAGAAATACCTTCAATGACCACTTTGAATCCCAAAACTCCAGAGGAAGGCCTAGAAGACGCACCCATATTGGAGCATGTGTCATGGTTTCAATTAGTGGATTAAAACTAGGAGTCCATTTTCGAATGTAGAAGAGGATGAAGCCATTTGGCATGGTAGCAATCTCCATGGAACCACAAGGGGCCCATTTCATGCGTGCCCATTTTTTAATGTCCTCTAGTGGGGTCTAGGTCCCATTAGTTTTCCAACTAGAGAAAAATCTCGAGATGCAGTAGTCGAAGCTGATGTGAGAAGGAATTTGCAGGGAAAATGTCCCATCAAGAAGGATAGGTGACAACTTCTCCGTATGTGGGACAGAGGAGGACCCAGCCACCACTTTTTTCCATGCCTCATTGAGAGGTCTATGTGATAGGCCACTAGAGTCAACATGACAAGACTCAGGGACGAGACTAGAGGGGTTTGACATCCGAGCAAGCACCAAAGGTCGCAGGAAATTCAAAATCAGTGAGCGGGAAACTTAGAGCTCTTTCGTGGAATCAAAGGGAGATGTATTCAAGGCTTGGGTTGCTCGACATTTACGTAGATTTTGGAAAGTAAACTTAGGGATTTCCTTGTTGGCTGAGCATACCGGTTTTTCAGATCTGTGGAAAGGAATATTGAAGAGGTTATTGTAGTCACAATCATGAATTATTCTAATTATATTCATTGATTTATCCCGAGACGAAGAATAATATTTGGTTTTCTATTCCTAACTTGAAATCTAAAAATATATGTGTGATATATCTAAGAAATTTGTTACAAATTATTCTTGAAGCACATATAAATGACGGATATGAAGAATTTGCATCAATCCATTATTTTTTAGTTGAGGATTTTAACAAGACACCATAGTCTTGATTTGTCACAAGAGAGGTAAGGTTGATTTTAATATAAAATTAAAACATTTGAACCCTAGTTTTTAAAGCTAAACATCTTAAAATTGTAAAAGGAGTGTAGTCATAAAGTTAAATATTAATATCTCTTTAAATAAGGAAATCTCAATTAGGAGATTCTTAACCAAGAAATAATAAGATGGTAGAAAACTTGGATTGAGTATTCTTTTCAACACAAATGATATTATTTCAATGTATCCTAACTACTTGAAGAACTATTGATAAATGATTAAAGTTTAATATTAAGGTAATTAGTAATAGGTAACGAATGACTTCAAAATTTCTTTCTAGAAATAATTTTTTATTAAGAATTAATCATTGAGTGGGAAACATGATATATTTTATGTTTCATATATTAGGCTAGAAATAAAAGGGGTAAACAAAATTCTAATGGAAAAATGGGTAAGTAAGGTACATGGAAAATATAGGAAGAATTTTCACTCTAATAATATGATAGGAGGGGGTATTATCAATTGAATAATTAGAGGTAAAAAGTATCATTAAGGGCATTATTTTTTACCTTTTGAATGAATATGTTATACTATACTTTTACTAAGTGAACCCTTCATGATTCGAGTTGAAAATTTATGAAAAATTAAAAAGGAACATTATAGAACTTCCACTCATCTATCCAAGTAATATTTTTAACATATTGGAAAGATTATCCTTCACCAAATCCTTTGAGAAATTAAAATTACACTATTTCATTCAAGAAATGGTCCAATTCTACTTAATGATGTTTTACATGCATACATCTTGCTACTCTACCAACTCAAAAAACTAAAATTTCAATACTTAGACCTTCACCATCAATGTCATGCAAGTTGGAGGAGGTAAAAATACATATAAATACTTTTTATGTTAATTATATGTTTAAATCAATTCAAGTCATGTTACCATAAAATTAGATAACCCATTTGAAAGTGTAAGTTGGTCTTAAAACAATATAAATTTACAAGCTTGATCTTGCAATTTTCTAGATCAAGTTTGGAATGCCATTTTTATAATTAAATGAAATAATATCAATCCAATTGTAATAATAAATAATTTTTTTGACGATCCTAAACTTGTTTAGGATAGTTGAACTAGGAGTTGAGTCCCTATTTCAACTCTTCAATCCCAAGCAAAGAGTAAATTTCAAAATATTTAATAAATTCATATTTTTTAATTTGATCTCCACAAGCTGTTGAAGGTATTGCGAGACAACCAGAAGCGGAGGGTAAAATACGGGGTACTTATCTCATCTAGTAATTTAAATGAAGACATGCATAAATGAAGATAAGCAAATTAAATAACCATTAGATAAACCAGACAATTCGAATTGCGCCCCTCCATCCATAGACCACCGAGACAATCACTTCGATCTTAGACTAAAGAATTTGATGTTTTAAACTTGACTACAACAAAATAAATTTGCATTGTTTCTCCTTAGCTATAAACCCAAATTTGAAAGGCCCTCTATAGGAGCAAGGCCTCTAAATAAGGAATTATCTCCAAGGAAGATTGTGGCATAAATAATGAAATACTACAAAATGATACTCAACTACCATTGTTGTTTGGAGCCTTTTTCATGGGTTGGTAGAACAAAAACCTTATAAATGTTTTTTTGCTACATCTCAATACAATACCCTTTAAGCATAAATAATATTGTCAATTTCTTGTAGATTAAAAGTAGCTTGAGGATTTCTTGTGAATGACACAATACTAACTACAATTTTCCTTAATGGTAGTCTTATTTTTACAATATAGTCTTTGTAAGAATGATGATTAAATTGTATAAAATGGTGTCAATCCTTTTGTGGAAATCCCTGTTGCAAAGGTTACTACATACTTCTCTATAATTCCAACATCAAAGAAGCATTCTGGGAATCTCTTTTGGAATATATTAAGGCTTGTGCTACCACCCATTACAACATGGATACCTACAATTTTGTCATACTTTTATGCTTTTGCAATCAATCCTTCTAAAAGTATTGGGGTATAGCTAAGTGTTTGAACTTTAGGATTCAATTTCTTGCCAATAGGTAGATCAAATTTCACCAAACATATATCATAACATTAAATTTCTAATGTTTGGAGAGATATAAACCAAAATCCCAACAAAAAGGAGAATGAATCACTAAACAAAAATAGTTCCCATAACCACCCACAAACTTAAAAAAATCTTTAATATGATCCCAATAGTGTCCATCATTAAAACAATAAGAAGATCACATATTTTGGTAACATTAACTTAGAATTTATTTGTCAACACTTTACTATTAAAATAGAAAATTACATAATTGGGTCACAATTGACTAGGTGTGTGTTGGCGAGAAAATTTTTTTGGGTGGACAAACTTATGGATTTCTTGCCAATGCTCTGGGAATCTAAGTCCCTCTACTTAACCAAACACTTACCGTATGTGCATGCATGAGAAAATGTGGATTTCTGTGGTGGCCTTTCGACCAGGGGATCCAATAGGGGCACTCCACTGACCCTGCGGAAAAGCTAGCAATCTCTTGTTAGGGAAGAATTTGTCTGGAAATGGGAAAGGGAGTGAGAATTGAGGTAGGAGAACCAATGTTGCAAGTAGAAAATCAAAGACTTGCGTACACCATTCAAAAGTTTCATCACATGCACTTGAATTTTAGAAGATTTTTTTTTGCAAAACAACAACAAGACTAAATAGAGCTTAATGAACACAAAGTACCAATAAACTCCTCAATCAAAGAGGCTAAAATTCCTTCTTCCTTTATTGAAGCTCAAGCAGAATTTGTACATAGTGTGGGAATGGAAGAAATTTGAGAGTGGAGGGGAATGGAAGAATTTGGCTATCTCCTTTGTTCTCTCAATACACTCTTGAGTTTACAAAATCAATCACCAACCCTTTGAAATGGGAATGGTGTTACAATTTATAGAATAGAATATGACTCTTCATCTACCTCATGACCTTTCGAATACCTTAATATGACTTAAGACTATTCATATTCCACTTTAAATATTTAAGTCCCTTTTATAATAGTAAGGCGACTTAATTTACATTATATTTCTAAAGTCACTTAAGTCATATTAAAAAGTACAAACCCCAACGTGAAATTAGAATATTGGAAAGTGAGAGAAAGTTGGGGGGAAGAGGAGAGAGAAAGAGAGGGAGAAGAAGAAGAGGAGATGTCATTCCCGATGAAGTCCATTGATCCTCGCTGATGGAAAGCTTTGATGCGACGAAGTTCTAAATGTCCCATTGTGCCAAACTCTTTGAGTGTGGCTTACTATTTTTGGTAAGCACCCATATAGGGAGATTTACTATTTTTAGTACGAGGTGATCATTGCTTCTTCTTGATCATCTTGATGTGATGAAAATATTCATCCAATCCTACGCACATTGCCTTTGCTTCGACCACTTCTTGGGGTAACTTACTATTTTTGGTAAACACCCATATAGGGAACTTACTATTTTTAGTAAGTGGTCATTTCCACTTTTTTCTGCTCTGAACACTCATTCGGGCTCTCTCATAATCTTCAATGCCTGTTGCCTTTGTCTCAGCTGCTTTTGATGATGACTTTCCAAACATAGCAAGTTTGTATAAGAAAACTTACTATTTTTAGAAAGGGTGTTTCCAGTGCCCGATTTGTGATGGAACATACTTTTTTGGAATCTCCTTGTCATTACAATCACACGTTCCAAATTTCACATATTTTTTCCAACTAGAAATCCTGGAAATAAATTTTGAAATTTTAACCTGGTAGTGGCTTCGTGCACTGAGTTGCTATAGTGGCCATTAATGGAGCTCAAAATTTTTAGGTCTGGTTTTTACTCCTTTTGCAAAGAAAACAACTCCATTGCGATAGGTTTTTCATTTGGAGCTTGTGTGCAAGTTTTTAGCTTGTTTCCATTGCCGGAATGATGGGAAATCCAACGAATGTGAGTTGGTGCACGAAGAGAGGGTTTTGTTGGAGCAAATGATTCTAGGCACCATTTGACCTCTTGTTTGTTGCATCTTGATCACCTTGAAAAATGAGGAAATCTACAAAATACGGCATCACGATCCGACTTGTATCTTGTGAGATATGAATATTTTTCGATTGAGTGACTTCATGGTTATCTGGCAAAAAACCTTCATTTTCTCCCCATTCTTCGTCATTTCACTCAATTTTTCTATGAGACCTGCATATTGCTGTGTATTCATGATGTGGAGATTTTATGTGGTCATGGCGGAGCTGGTTTGGAGCAACAATGGTGGACTGGGTGTTTGGAAAATCATGTAAGGAGCCATGACAAGGTATGAAGTTGTGGAGGAGAAATGAAAGGAAGAAAATGACTAAGTGCTGGATTTTAAACTTTCAAAACATGCACATGGAGGGGCTAGGTGAATTTTATGTCCATGATGCCCCTGACCTCAGGGATGTGAGGGACATCAATTTACACGATGGTCAAGGAGATGCCATGTGTCCTCGATCCAATGATAGGGGATTTGGTTGAAAAATGCACTGGGTCGAAAGTCGACACGTAGGTGTCCAAATGACTCCCCATAGGGGATGGATGCATTTTTCCATGTATGATGTCCCCCACCTCAGGTACATAAGGGACATCAGTTTCCACGGTGGTCCTGGAGGTGACACATGGCACCCGATCCAATGACAGGGAATGGATGCTCCAAAAATGCACTGGGGCTGAAACTCGGTCACGTGGGTGTCCAAATGACTCCCCATAGGGGCTGGGTGAATTTTTCAAGGTCTGATGTCCCCCACCTTAGGTGCATAAGGGACATCGTTTCCTGGTGGTCTTGGAGCTGACACATGGCGCCCGATCCAACGGTAGGGAATGGATGCTCTAAAAATGCACCTGGGGCTAAACTGTCAAGTATGGAGGTCACATGAGGGTACAAGAGGTCATATGAGGGATTCAAGGGGCTGGGAAAAATTTTCCAACCTTGATGTCCCTGACCTTGGGGGACATGAGGGACACAAAATCCCGCCAGGCTCCTGGTGTTGACACGTGTCCTCCCAAAAATTTGGCTAAGTCTTGAACTTGTGACAGTGATAACTTGAGCTCCCGATGGACCTTTTTGGAAAAAAATTATATGATACTGACTGAAATGGACTTATGAATCCAATGGTTGGGGTCTCATGTCTTGATTATTCCATTTGATCCCTAAAAATCTGATTTTTATTTTGTACTCCACCTGTGCCTAAGAAAAACTACCTGCAAACCTGATGCGCCAAAGTGTTGTGAAAAATATTATTTCACCATAATGTAGGCCTTGGAATCCTATTTCTGTATATATATATTTTTTCTCCTAACTCCATTCGGAGCTCCTAGAATCTTCTTTTGAAGCCCAACAACTGTTTTAGGCCTATGTACCGCCTAGGCTTGTGAACCATGTTTTTACTCAGACTTGCTCCAAGTCTTGCAAAACTTCCCAAACCTTCCAAGATCATTTCCATGATGTTATAAGGTCTTCCATTCACCTCCATGTTGAATTTTTCCCTTCTATTCCACTCCAGGGGGTTGAATCCAGTCCTAGGAAGGCCAACGATAGCCCTTCCCAATACTGCCAGAAGATAGCATCTTTTTAGAACTCCCTAAAATCACCTAGGTGGAATGAGTGGAATTTCCTAAATCACCTAGGGGATGATTTAACATTGGTTGGGAGGTCATTTGGACTGACTGTATAGAACCGAGGTTGCCTAGGAATGATAAAACATGAAAATTTCGGCATAGGGGTATAGTTGTCGTGCTTGGAAACTTCCAATTTCCTTGTTGCACATTTGCATGACAACAGTGTGTTTGACATACCAAGGATATAGAAATTTGAAACAAATAAAACCCAAGGATACCACAACTATAATGGTAATAATGTGTTTGTGTATGTTTTATCTTATAATTTCTCTACTTCTTAGGTTTATCATTATTTCTTTCTATACTATCATCTTACATTACACTATTATGAAACACAATGATCTTTTATTACAATGTATGTATACATCTTACTTTTTAGTCTTATTAGTGATTTATTTTTGCATGTCATTTATGCATTAATCTCCATGAGTATTCATGTCCCCTCAACAAACACAAAGTGATCTAAAAATGGTACTTGTTTTTATCTCGTACTTTTAAAAATTTCCAGATTCTTAACTTTTACAAATTCACAATTGATCAAGTGTGTTAAATTGAACCAATTTGGGTGTTTTGAAACCCTAATTTTCAAAACACTATCTTAATGATCAATTATCAAATTAAATTTCAACTTCCGTAATCAAATGGAAATAGTACAAATCCTTCAATCTTGATCACAAGTGAATCTTACAATGCACTCAATCTGATATTAAATCCCAAAATTGAAATGTGCATTTAGTTGATTGTTGTGGATTATGGATACTGAAATGAATCTTAAGTCCAATTTCCCAATTAAGTGTTTGCTTCACCAATTTAATTAGTTAATCCAATTAAAGATTTTATCTGATCAAAATCTCACAAACTGAAAATAAATCCACACAAGAAGTGTTAACAGAGTTCACCCGAAGGCTACATCTCTGGATTCACGTAATCGTGAATTGATATATTCAATGTCCAATGAAGTACAATTAACCCTTAAATAATGACTAATATACCTTTATACCTGAAATGAAGCTTAGAAACAGGTTTAGGAACTCTGATTTTCTGTCAGAAACTATTCACAAAATCACTCATGGCTTCATAGGCTCTCCATAGTGCTTTTCCTGTGAAAATGTGACCTTTAAACACCTACAACAGAAAATATACAACACTTCATGGAAAAATAAGACCACCATTATATTCTAATCTGAATTTCAAGGAAATTTTATTTTTACACCAAGCTATGAAAATGTCCCTAGGTACCCCAAAAGTGAGGTTGAATACAAACTACTTTGTTTCCTAGTTTACCTAGTTCTGCAACTCTATGTTTTAAATAACTAGGAGCTCATTTTATAGCTCATCCAAGATACTTGGTGCATTGGTGAGTCAAATTTCATAATATTAGGTGGGTCAGGGTTCGAATCCCCACTCCCTATGCTTTTTCTACCACCACTTTACATTGTAGTAGGTATATCCCACATGGATCTCGTGGTAGGCGGGTTTGGTTGTTTACATTGGGAAAGCCATCCCAATTAATACATGGCACAGGCCACATCCATATGCCCTTTTGGTGGGTGCTCCAATATTCACCAAGATGTGCAATGATTTCTTTGTGGTGAGTTGGATTTGGTGGGTTCGTTATGCATTGTATGAACCACCCATAATTGAGGGTCGAGCCGTCTCTACGTTGAACCACTTTCCAATATGGATTTTCCAATGTAAATAAAGCCACATATGTGGCGTGTTGATTTCTTCATGTATAAATAGTGCCTTTGGTTTATTCAAATGACCCTATGGGTCCGTGTAGCCATGTGTGTTTGTTGGAATTGGTATGACCACTGTTTGGTTTGATCTAGTTTACATGGCTATGTATATAGCCCGCCAAATAGGAAATAATGTCGAACTTAACACAAATAATCTTGAACCATTAGGGATATAAGCCCAAACATTGTTGAAACATAGTGATCAACTCGGTGGGGAGTTGATCACCCCATTGAGCTAGAAATATAGCTCACTTGAGCTACTAGGTATTATATAACCTATAATTCATAATTATAAAATCTCCGAACAATATCCCATATTGGAGGTGTTAGTAAAATAAGTGGCATATAAAATTGAAAATACGATATTGGTAATATGAAGTAAAGATGGAAAAATCACCCCTCCTACAAAAGAGTCTTTCGAATTTGGTAGAGGGCTCCCAGCCAACAAAAAGCGGAGCCCACATAATATTTAACCATTTGTCGAAGACCGGAGGTCAAAACAAAAAAATTAACTTTTTTCACCTTTTTCCACGTGTCACATCCAGTTGGAGTGTTGACCAGTGGTTGAACATTTTCAAACTTGAACTTTGACCTCCATTTTCTGAGTTCGACCTCTCAACAGAAATCTCTCAAGACACTCTATAAGCTTGTAATGGTTTAGGGATATTTAGGGAATATCTATATACTTAAAAATCCTCTGGATCACAAACATACGTTTTCGATTGCAAAATTAAATCTTTTTCAGCTAATAAAAACTAATTTCCCTTTCATTCTACATGTGATTTCTCATTAGAGAATCAAGGAAAACAATATTAAATGTTCCAAAAGTTCCTTTATAACTAAAGGCTTTTGTTTGAGGTGAATTTTGGTTTATTACTATTATGATGAAATACAAAAACTCGAAAAATAGAAGGGTTTAATGATACATGTGCTGACAACGCAATGTCAATATGAGTGGATATATAGACGATGTGAGAGACTCCTCCTTCTATTGAGAAAGTGGACTCAGTATACAAATTCAACTAAACAAGACAAATATTAGATAATGATTAAATGAGTTGCTCGATAAAGGTCGATCCCAGGAACCAATGGGATTCCTTGAGGATGTCAAATTGTGTTTACAATTAAGTGATATGATATGAAATAAGATAATGACAATATGATTAGAATTCAAGAGGGATGGAGAGATCTTGTTCTACTTGATAGGTGGCCCAAGCAAGGGCTACAATGAGCTCAAAGTCCAAGAAGTACTCAAACTAGGATTATTTTAATGCGCCTATATTTTGTGTATGATGTCGAGTTGGTCTTTAATATATTCAATTTTGAGTTTGAGGAAATGGCACACATGCTAATTTTGTGTGCGATATCAAAATATTCCCACAAAAAGGTTGCATACATGATCAAAAGATCATAGATGCTAGTGATGGGATGTACATGTCCGGATATAATCATCTACGAAAAATAACTTACAGACAAGAAGATTAGATAGAAAATAAGATGGTATTGAATGAAAATATGTAAATGTGATGAAATGTACATGTCCAGATATAATCATCTACGTAAAAATAACTTACAGACAAAGAAGATTAGATAGAAAATAAGATGGTATTGAATGAAAATATGTAAATGTGATGAAAAACACAAAATGAAAGAGGTTTTTGGTGATTTGGGGTGAATCGTTGGTGATCACTGTGACAAAGAATGATTCTTTGGTAATAGAAAAATTGGATATAGAACACTTGATTAAAATATTAATTTAGGCTTGTTAGGGCATGTAAATATTTTGATGATGTAAATAAGTGTAGATATTTACCTTTGTTATGTAAAGTAGGCTAATAGAGCCGAGGATGTATTGGAACAGTTTGTGAGTGCTCCAAGGGGCTTAACAGGTGTTGAAGATGTCGGGTTGGTCATGTTGACGTAGCCTCGGTTACCAATGCTTTAGAGATTCACTATCTAGAATGTCTAGGGGTCCATTTGAAGGGTTTTGATTGTGCTTTTATAATCACCATCGATACTATTAGAGTCATTGGCGATATGTAAAATGTAGGAAAACCCACTTGGAAGTGGTTTCAACCACTTCCAAATGGATAAATTTTTATGAGGGCGAGTAAGGATGGTTTAGAAGGGGTTATGGATGTGATTAGTGCCAAAATAGGTGAGGGAGGGTTATGGGTAGTTTCTAGGTGGTTAGGGGGTTTTGAGATATGTAAATCGATTTTACGGGAGGGTAAAACATGATTTTATGAGGGTGGAATCATGGTTTCGACTAGTGAGATACTGATGCACCTAGAATTTACCAGATAATACCCTAGATGTGTTGACACATCACTCAGCCTAGACTGAGCACTCACCCGAAGTGTGCAAAGGTACCAAGTCCCTCTTTAGGGTTCTTTGTAGCAGGATGTTAGCATGATGAAGGAAGAAACATATAGATCCATAACTAATCCATCATTCTACAATGCATGCCATATTCAGATCTATGAAAGAACAAGCTTAAACAATAATCATGATTGAATCAAGAACATGCACTACTCAATTACACATAGGAATGACACTTAGATTTAGCCAATATCTTCCATCTATTAATAAACACAGAAGCTCCTTACAATAATGACATTCTATACCAATGCGTGCATGGATCTGATACTGATAATCCACCATACGCCCATATCTCTTTTTACTTACCTCTTACGATCTGTATATACCTATATCTCTCTCATCTCTCTCTCAGGTAATTCACTACATATATATAGGGTGGGGACTTACCTTTCACCGCTTATCTATTCCGAGAATAGGTCACATGCTATTAATATCCACGTGCCATTTATAGGCATAATCACACATGCAAGTGTGCTATCTATAGACCTCTTACAATTAACTGAAGTGACAATCCTATTCTTATCTCATCTCCATGCAAAACACTTTGATATGATCCTCCAAAGATAGACAATGTGTGGCGCGTACGTCTTTGCATCGCTGATGTGTTCCGCACGCCATCTTCTAAAAATAGGTCTTCGTGCTCAAAATCGGCTAAGTCTTGAATGCTGAACTTCTGCTCTGCGCGTGTGTTCTTCCTATCTATTCGCACCCTTAAACCTGGCCTGTTTTCCCGTGTGGACTTCTTGTGTGAGTTCTGTCAAGTTTTCTCTAATCAACATTACCCCACACTAATCTCATTGTCACCCCGACAATGGGTATCTCCAAAATTGAAGTAAAGAATAGAAGAATGAAAAGAATAAGAATGAAAGAATGTAGATAAATAAAGAATTTTTAAGAGGCAACTTCCTCCTATCGTATCACCTCCAAGGCCTTCCATTCAGCGAGTGCTTGTTCTGCTTTTTCTAGAATGTCCACAACAATGGACTCCAATTCATCCCTCGCAATCTCCCCTTTTTCATTTTGCAGAACCAACACAATGTTGGACATTGAGGTCATTCTTCCTTCTAGAAGATCCATCTTTTGCGCAATGAGCTTCCCAAGCTCTTCCACCAGTCTTGTGCAGCTCTTATGTTGCTGCCAGGGCCTCGTGCTTCTGCTTAACCATTGACAATCTTTCTCACGTGGCCCAATGTTTCATCCTTCATTGCTCTCTGACCTCATTATTTTCTTCCGGGTCTTTATGTTGATAAGCACCTCTGGAGTTGTGTAGATGTTCAAAGCCTGGTCTACTTTCTTCAATACTTCTTGTAGCGCTTACAACAGCCCTTCATAGGATGCAATCTTTCACATCACTAAAGCTTTCTCTCATTCTACCTCTTGTTCTGAATTCCTTGGCGTTGGCATGTGCAAAGGTTCATCTTCAAGTACCAGGTCCACCAACTTTCCTACATAATGTATCGCTGAGGGAAACGTCTATGGTACCTTGGTCTCCAAGTGTGGCCTAGCTCTTATGACATTGTCCCAATATCCTCTACAATGTTGATAAATACTTCGTTCTTCTTTTGCGCTAAGTCCCTCTCTTGTGTTATGCATGCTATCTCTCGCATCCTTTGTCTTTAGCTCCTCGTGCAATGCTCTTATCGTTGTAGCTTTGTCCATGTTTCTTCTCACAACTTCAGTAGAAACCTTCACCAATGCATTGCTGACTTGCTCATCTGACATGACAGTAGGATTTACTGTCATATGTCTAGCTTTGGGTGCCTTCTTGCCTTGACACGTATGACTCTTTGCATACATCAAAGTCAAGCTCATCCATGTGGGTATGCATTAACCATGAGAGTTGCTTTCTAGTGTGAATAGTCACCATATCCCCATCCATTAATTCCCAGCCAAATAAATCCTTTTGTTCTATAGTGCTTTGGAAACATGCGCGGATGATTTTTCTCGGTGTCCTCTGCATAGCCCATGATTGGTGCACTGTGTTCCCCACTCATCCTCTTCGATCTAGGTCCCTTGGGAATTGTAGCTTCAAGGTTAGGAGCCTGTCCCATTACACCTTGAACAGTCACATGCGCGGATCCGGAGGTTTCTTTCTCTCTTTCTTCTCCGTCCTTCATCTCTTCATATTTTTCTCTTCCTCATTCTTGTGGCTTGTCTTCTTGCTCGAGTGGGGTAGGAGATGCACGCTTTCTCTCCCTTGATTCCTCCACTTCTTCATCCAAATTTAACTTTCTTATTCTCTTTGGCTCAACGGTCTCCTTGTGTGGAGAGAGATGAGGTGATTTCCTTACCGTTTGTGGGGTTCCAACTTGAGTCCTTGTGCGTCTGAATACTTTCTTAAATCTGTGCTCCCCCGCTCAACCTCTCGTATCTTCCTCTTCATCTTGTCCCTGAGGTGGAGTGGTCATGCGCTTGTGACTCTTCTCTATCATATGGTTGCTTTCTTCTGTGCTCCAAACCTCCAATATCTTCACACTCCTCTTCTTCATCCTCTACTTCAATAGTTTCTATGGGCCTTTGCGCCGATATGTTTTCCATTGTGTGCTTACCCTTTGGTGGCCCTAGGAGCACAAATTCATTCTCCACATACTTATTGTTCTCCATCTTGGGCTTCAGCTGAAGATACACTAATGCTTCCCCTATATCTACTACAACTAAACTTATTGGATTAGTATTCAATACCTCTCGAAATGAGCCTCTCAACATAGGCACTTCTTCCTGGATACACATACTTCTTCCTCAACGTGTGGTAGTCATAGTATACCTTATCTACATTGAATACCAATCATCGTGTGTCTATGAATCTGAATGAACAGATGCTTGGAAATACCTTGCAGTGAATGCGTAAGGTAATTTACACTAAGGGCTCCAGACTCCATCTCTCTTTGGGAAGCACACGATGCAGAAATGCTGATGTAAAAAAAACTGGATTTGTTTCCCCACTACTAATGGTAGGTCCTTCGGGATGTGCCACTCTTCTCCAAATGCCGCGCGGATCCTGTTGTACCATTTCTCCACCCTTTGCTTAACGTCATATGTCATGGACCCTTTACATAGGTACTTGCTTGAACCTTTCAACTGAAGTGACTTATTCTCCATGGGGTATTCCCATACCTTTTCCTTCGGCCCATCTGGTACTCCAATTTCCATGAATACCAGTGATAGTAGAACAGCCCCAAAGTTGATCTTCCCTCATGTGCGCACTTCCTCAACTATTTTCTCTGCAATGTAGCCTGCAATATTGTAGACTGCTCCTTCTGACATCTTGCATGTAACATGTAACCACATAGTATTTACCTATGACCACCGCTCCTGGTCATTCAACTTTGTAACAAGGTGTGTTGCTTTGCTTGCACAACCGGATAGTTCTTCAACTTTTCTATATCCATACCGTGTGGACCCTTCAGGTACCCCAACTCCTATCTAGTCTTTAAGATCGTGACTTTATCTATGAGATCATTCTTTATATCTTCTCTCTATGGCCTTCAAACCTATCACCATTGAGATAAGCACATATGATATTCTAACTCTACGTCCTATAAAGTAGAAGAAGGCCTCATGCACTCTGCTCATGAGCCACTGGTACAAGGGCTCATGCTTCTGAAATATGGAAGTTCATATAATTGGTAGACCCCAATTCTCTTCAGAAGCTTCTCACCTACATCGTCATAAACCGGCATGTCATTTTCCGTACGTTTGTTTGTCCTTGTAGTGAGAAAGTAATCGAGCCCCTTCTTGTTCTCTAAGGTCTTGTGATTGTGTTCACTTACTTTTCTCTTTCTAATGTTTAAATCCCATTCCTATCCGGCAATGACTCCTTCTGGATATTACATTTCTGAAAAATCACTTTTAGGTGCCATCTCTTCCTCCTCGATGACCACCTTCTTCTTTCCTTTTGCTCCTGTTGCAACTGTCTTTTTAGGTGTCATTTTTACCTTACAATCATCCCCTCTTTAACTCTGTAATTTACGAATAAAACCCTATCTCGATTCAATCTTGTCCTAGGTGGAAACTTCATGCTCTAACTCCTCTCTCTGTTGTCTTGCTTCGCTCAAACCCTTCGCCACCAGGGACACAAGCTTCTTTTTTACACAGATCTATTTGTCACGCTTGGTTTCACACCCTTCGCACCTTAACCCAATCACTCAACCCTTTGCACTTAGGTCTTTCCTCAAATACTCTTAGTCACAACGGTGAAAATGAATTCACATCCCATCCTTATATAGTTTTTCAAATTTGGATGCATTTATTACTCCTTCACTTACCAAATATCCTCTCATTCATTGACCAAATTCGTTCATTCTGTGTGGTAGATCTTCGCGCCCCAGATATAACCTTCTAGCTCAATTTCCTACCCTCTGGTCACATACTTCTCTTCAACGTGTGCCCTTGCGCCGAGTACCTCATCACTATACCTTCTCCTGGTAGTTATCATGGCCTCTGCTTACCTTGCGTTATACTGTCCTTTCATTCATCTCCATCCTTGGTCACTTTTGAGAAGAAATCTTCTTTTGACTTAAAGCACACCCGTAGCAGCTTATTCCTTTCACCTTTCAATTCCCACAGTCTTTTACTTGGATAACTACAACCACCCCACACTAAAAGTATGTGCAGTCCTCTACACATAAACATCTTCACATAGTAATTAGCTTCATGCACACAAGCGTGCTTATTACACAATAACAACAACTAAATTGACAAAGCATAATGATAATGAAGGAAATACATAATTGAAAACCTAATCTAAATGACAATACTTGCCTTATTACAAACACCAAGAAGACTTATTTGTAGTAAGGCTTTAGCCTACTCCCATTAAAATAACCAGTAGCCGTGCTCCATAAAGTGCTTCTAATCGGCAAGCACTTGATTCAAGTATGTAAGCAATGACATACGACCCCAACCAATGTACTTTGAGCTTTCCTGGATGGCGCAAGAACTTAGAGTCATAAAGAAGTACCATTTTTCCAACCACCAACTTCTTCTCCTTTATATTTCTATCATGCCATGCTTTCTACCTAGCCTTTTCTTTCTTCTGACTCCAACGTGCTATTGTCGCTTATCCAATCAATCATCTTTTCAATCTGCTCTTCTAAAGTGTGCTCATCAGCTAGATCTCCAGCCGCGTAATGCGTAAAGAAGGTAACATAAATTCTATAGGGAGAATGGCTTCTGCGCCAAACACCAACTGAAATGGTGTGGCTTTTTCAATCTCTTATAAGTTGTTCTATATGCCCAAAGAACAGTGACACTTTATCATCCCAATCGTTTCTTCCAACATCAATTTTTTTTTTCAATGTCTGGCTCAAAATCTTGTTGAAAGCCTCAGCAATTCCATTTGCCTGAGGGTGGTAAGGTGTAGTCTTATGGTGGGAAACCATAAACTCATCTAATAGGATCCTTATGGTTTCATTTAAAAAGTGTGTACCCCTATCACTTTTCAAACTTAAAGGACATCCATATCTTGTAAGAACATTCTCCCGTAGAAAACTATCTACTATAGCTGTTGAAAAATCCTTCGTAGGTGCTTCTTCTACCCACCATGTGAGATAATCTGTGCAAGTAATAATATAGCGCGATCCAGTCCTACTCAGCGGCTGGTGAAATAGGTCCTACAAAGTCAATGACCCACTTCTCAAATGGTTATGCATTGATAATAGGTCTCAGTGGAATTTAATCTATTTGTCTTGGTTTTCCTAAGCGCTGAAAATGGTCACACGCCTTAAAATATTCTTTACATCTTTATATAATGTCTCCCACCATAATCCAGCAAGTAGAATCTTCCAGGAAGTCACATCACCTGCATAGTGGCCTCTTGTAATACCACCATGGGATTCTTCCATAATATCCTTGCACTCATGCTCTAATACACAACGACGTAATAATTCATCTCTTCCTAACTTGTAGAGGTCATCACTGATTAACATAAATGGTGCCACGCGTATAACAAGATGTTTATTTTCTAATGCCTTCATTCCTTCTGGTGCCACACCGGTTGAAAAGATAGCAATGTATTCCAATTCTGATGACACGCATTGTAACCTATATTATTGGGCATCGGCATGGTTTGTTCAATTATTGTCATGCTTCCTCTCCTAAGTTGATTCTAGACAATTGGTCTCGGTCCAATTACTTTTCCCTAGCTTCACCACAACCGTGAAATCAAAATATTGAAATAGGAGTACCCATCTCGCATATGCGCCCTTATAAGATGATTTTGTTCACCAAATACTTCAATGCCATGTGATCTATATAGAATACAAATGGTGTAGCTAGAAAATATTGTCAAAACTTGTGCAATGCATAGATCATTGAGAAAGCTTCGTGCTCTGTAGTTGTATAATTCTGCATTCAGAGAGTCAACTTCTTACTAGCAAAGCGAGATAGGATGATCGACAATAAATTCTCCAGTTGAGCTAATATTGCACTAATGGTCATGCCGAAGCGTCCGCGTGTACATGAAATGGTTCGTCCCATGAAGGAAAACGTAGGATATGCATGGTAGTAAGTTTCTCTTTTAATGTTTCAAATGTGCGCTACTGTGATTCTCCCTAATAGAATGTACCTTTTCCTTTCAGTAACTCCTCCAGAGGTGTGGCAATTTTTACATATCCCTTGATGAATTTTCTATAATATCCTATGTGACCTAAAAATTTGTGCACTTCACTTTGACGGGTAGGCACTTCCAGTGCCTATAATGATCAGAACCTTAGTTGGATCAACAAGTAATCCCTCCTTGTAGATTATGTGTCCCAACAATATTCCAAAAGGTGTAGAAAATATGCACTTCTTGATGTTTAAAGAGATACTCAATTGTCTGCACCATTCAAACATTAAGCACATATTGTCACAATGATCCTTAACAAGCCCATATACTATCTAATCATCTAGGTAGACCTGTAAGAAGTTGTGAATAAAATATTTGAATGCCTGAACAACTATGCGTGAGAATACAAAATGCATGTTTTTCAATCCAAAAGGCATCACAGTATAGGAAAAACTACCCCATTCAGTAGTAAAAGTTGTCTTTTCTTGATCCTCCTGAGCAATCCTAACCTAATGATACCTGGAAAACCCATCTGTGAAGGAATATATTTTGCACCCTGCAACTCCTTCTAGTATTTCCTCAATAAATGGTGTAGGGAATGGGTCTATTACACATGTAGCATTTAGCTCCCTGTAGTCCACACATATTTGAATTCTACCATCGTTTTTGATACTAGGATCACCATTAGAATAACCCATTTTGAGTCATCAAGGGCTTGATAATTCCAAATTTCAACATTTTATCAATTTCTTCTTTTACCTTTTCACACAAATTAGGATTCATTATGTAAGGTCTCTTTCACACTGGACGTGCACCTTCCTTAAGTTTTATCTTCATTTCCCTAAGTGATTCATGCACACCTTTAAGTTCATGATACCCTCAAGGGAATAAGTCCTGATAATCCCTGAGTAACTCAATGATCTTTTCCACTTCCGATTCTGACCAATAGTCTCTAATTATGACCTCCTTAGGCTCAGCCTCCGATCCTATATTGACCTTCTTTGTCTTCATTGGTTCATGGTATGCGCACGTATCCTTATCTGCACTATCCAAGACCTTGTGCCCCCCGGAATGGTCAATATCCAGGTTTTCAACTTCCTCATCATCCACGATGTACACCATCTTTCCTTTTTCTTTCTCAAGGCAAACACGTTCAAGTAATATGGAGTCTTCTCCTTCTTCTTCAAAATGTGCACCTGATTCTGTCTCGCCAAATAATTATGAGTTCCTCCACCTTTGCACTATCTCCCATGGTTAACCGCTTGACAAATTTTAATGCCTCTTCTATTGGAGGTTGGGAAGAAAAGTAGTCAAAGGTATGGATCATTCCTGTAGTCAAATTTTTCTAGTTTCTAGTCTCTCAATGTAGTTCTGCGTATACATACCAAGCGCGTGCGCACCCTTGTAGAGTGGAATAAAATTTATGCACCCAAAGTGAAGGTGGTAATGCTTCATGCCTGTTATCCATAGTCTCTCACATCTTTGCCGAATGTGGTGTTTGAACAAGTTGATCACCATTATAAGTGTAAATATGTGTAGGTGCATTGCTTCTTACAAACCTGGTAGATAAGGTGATTCTGATCTCCTTCCACTCCGTAAGATTATCTCTATGAACTACCCACCAAATACCATCTTGTCCCATGCAAGACATATGCTAACATGTCTCTTCTCTTAATTTTATCTGTCCCACTATGCTTCCATTGATTGTAAGAATACAGGAAGATCTTCTGCTCCTGTATACCAAGGCACTGCGCTACCTATCCGTCGAATATAATGAAGTCCATTCTTGTGTGTAACCATGCTTTTTACCTCGCGTCCTACTAGTTCATATGTACCATGAGCCCAATTGTCACAAGCAATACTCGTAGTATCACTAATAGAGTGAGAATCCTCCCACTGTAGGATGCCTTCCTTTGATGGCTCATTGACCTCTAGGTCTTGAATAGCACATACATAGATTTTGTTTAAGTCCTCCTCACTTAGAGGCTCAACATACGGTGTAGAATTCCCATCTATCAAAGGTATCACAACCCTTTCCTCTTTGTTCTCAAAGCTGATATACCCCTTATTGAATCTCAAATCAGCATTATTTGCATAACACCAAGGGCATCCAAGCAAGGCTGGAAAACTGTCTACTTCTACAAGTGCTAATACCTCAAAATCCCCAGTGAATTTGGCCCCTTGTATAGTTATGGATGCATCCTTCAAAACTCCTATGGGAGTGGCCTTAGTCCTATTTGCCATAAACAACACATTAGATGATGGCTATAATGGAGGTCTCCCCATTTGTACCCATGCATCTAAAGTAAGCACATTGACTTCCGCACCTATATCAATCAAAATATTGCTCAACAACCATCCATCTATAACAACATTCGGGGGAAGATTTGCATGCAAGATCTATCGTTCATTCTCAGTGTTTTCATGCGAGTGTTTCCCTTCAACCAATTCCCTAATAATGGAATAATATTCTCTTGGCGCAACATTTTACACACCTCTCTGATGTCATCAATATCAGAGGGGACCTTCCTTGCTTATTTCTTTTGTTCCATCTTTCTAGACTGCTCTTTTAAACATTGTATTTCTCCTTGAAGATTTCTGAGGACCTCCATGGTCTCTTGATAGACTTCCTTCTGATGGGCAGGATCTAGGTACCTTGCATGTAGAACCTCCTCCTTAATGATTGTAGGCTTTTGGTACGATGCCTCTCTTGCACGTGCCGCTTCAACATGTGTGGTAATCTTCACAGTTAAGGCCTCAGGTTTTGGTGCTATCTTGGGCATCCACTGATTTTCCTCCACACGCTGGATCCTAACCATCCTTGTACCTTTGTTTTCCTACTTATGTTGTTTATTGAGATGCTCATATAAGTCTGAGCACTCCTCATAGCTATGATTCTTTCCATAGAAAGAACATGTAACATTCTAGGGACATTTGCACCTATAATGATCAGGGGATCCACATGTATAGCACGTTCCTCGAGGAAACTCACTTCTTCCTCCACCACAACCTCATCCTCCATATCCACCTCAATATCCATGTCCTCTTCCATGACCTCCTTCAAAATGGCCCTCATTCCTATCATAGTGCGGTTGATTATGATCCCGATCCTAGTGCTCATTCTTGTCCTTAGAGTTATCCATTACACTTGTTTGTCGTACCCCAATGTCTATAGCATCATGGATCTGACCAATCAATCAAAAATCCTCAGTATCATGGGTCATGGACCTACAAATCTTGCAAAAGTAGGATACATTCTTCCTTATCATGCACTGTAACAAAGGACAGTGACTAGCATCATGATTCAAATGATAGATTTCACAATCTAACAGCAATGAACGTATAGATCTACAAGGGAAACTATCCTTGGTGTGACCTTCCACTTCACAATCTGTACACCAAATCCCTAAGCATGTTTCATGGGCTGAATTCACTGATAGCTTCTCTAACTATTTTTCCATAGTTGTAATCTATGCCTCTAAGAATGGACTAACACCAGTGTCAATGCTCACAACTACCTCAACACACAAAGCTACCTCCAGTGCTTCACGTGGATCCGTGTATGTCTTATATGACAATGCCACTCTAAATGGTGTAATCAATCTTCCAACAAACCATTATGCATGCTGGATGGCGTGAATATCATAAGATAACTTAGATAGAAGTGTCTTAAAATGGGCATCATACTCACACTCTCAGTAATGCCTTGTTTGATATCTTTGAGCACGTTGATACTCTTCTGCTCAAAATTTAGGATATAGAACTCTTTTAAGAAATCATCCTTCAATGTTGCATAATCCACGCAAGTTTGATCAGGGTCAAACTTCCTATACCAATTGTGTGCTCATCCCTGCAAGGTAGTAGTGAATTGAATTTCCTTACGCTCAGAAGCTATGATCCCTTTCATGCACCATAATATTTCACACATATGCACATGTTCGGTAGCATCCTCTATACCTCTATACTTTGGGAGACAAAGAGACATCTCCATATAGATATTCTGTGGTTGCTGCGGACCTTGACCACCTGATCCCCTCCTGTGTTTCCTCTACCTCCAAAACCACTAGATCCACCGGAACTAGAACCACCTATACCTCCTGATCCTCCATTTGTAGCTAGAATAGGACCTGTAGATGTACTCCCCTATGCTTTGATAGTAGTACTATACTAAACCCCTATAATCTGTGAGGTAGTTCCACTTCCAGAGGTGAATCCAACATTTTGTGTGCTCACGTTCTATGTGGATGATGCACCTAAGAATGTTCCTCCAAATAACATTGAATTCATTTATCTTGCCATTGATGTACTTGCTCCCTAACTTACTCCTGCTCTCCTACTTCCCAAGTTAGCTTGCTAGTTACTTGTCGTACTAGATATTGGAAAACCAAGCGCAAGGGCTAGGTCACCAGGTGGATTAAGATGCACGCCCGTGGCCCAGGTAGTCTTTGCTTTGGTGCACTTCTATGTGAAGCCAAGGGGGATCTCTTGTCATGCTTTCCAAGATGGGGAGTTCTTGATGCTCTAGCTCTACATCTTCTACGTGAGCTTCAAATCCTTCACAAGCCATATCTCTCCTCAATGCCATAATTTTTGTAATGGTACGCTGCTTCTCTATCTCCCTCTCATGTGCCTCATTATACTTAAGCCACCTTTCCTCTCTTTTCCTTTCTATCACTATTTCTGCCATATTTCACCAAACCTTTTCCTTCCCTCGCATGTGGTGAAGTTTAGTTAGCCATCAATTTACTCTCCAAAGTTCAAAGTGACTATCAAAATCTTGATCACCAAAGGAATACCTTGTAGATATGTTCCTCTAGGATACTTTGCGCAAAAATCTGGAATTTAGCTACCTCCGGAAAGAATATGTCAAAATTTAATATTCAAGAATATAACTATTTAGAACACCATAAAACCACATATCCACAAATAAGCGTGAGTCTAGATCGAGATCAACATCATAAAGGGCACGAAATTCTTCTTGTGTCCAAATAATTGTGCGATACCTCCAATTCCGCTTAGATGGATAAGCAATCAGCCACTCATATAATTCTACTGGAAAGATGGAAAAAAATCTCTCATATAAGTTGTCATATAGATTCTGTTCTACCCAAGTGCATGTGTTAAACTCATATCCAATGCTGAACCATCGTGCATATTCTTCCTCCAGATCATGTATCCACTCCTCAATACTTGCTAGAGTTAACTGAGTACGTCTTCATCACAAACCATCCTAAAAAAAAATGAAAAAGAGGTCCCAACAATAGAACTAATGATGCAGCCTAGAATTTACCAGATAACACCCTAGACGCGCTGACACATCACTCAGCCTAGACTGAGTGCTCACCCAAAGTGCACAAAGGTACCAAGTCCCTCTTTAGGGTTGTTATAGCAGGATGTTAGCGTGATGAAGGAAGAAACATATAGATCCATAACTAATCCATCATTCTACAATGCATGCCATATTCAGATCTATGAAAGAACAAGCTTAAACAATAATCATGATTAAATCAAGAACATGCACTACTCAATTACACATAAGAATGACACTTAGATTCAACCAATATCTTCCATCTATTAATAAACATAGAAGCTCCTTACAATAATGGCATTCTATATCGATGCGTGCATGGATCTGATACAATAATCTAGTCATATGTACATATCTCTTTATGCTTACCTCTTACGCTCTGCATATACCTATATATCTCTCATCTCTCTCTCTCAGGTAATTCACTACATATATATAGGGTGGGGACTTGCCCTTCACCACTTATCTATTCCAAAAATAGGCCGTACGTTATTAATAGCCACGTGCCATTTACAGGCATAGCCACACATGTAAGTGTGCTATCCATAGACCTCTTACAGTTAACTGAAGTGAAAATCCTATTCTTAGCTCATCTCCATGCAAAACGATTCGATCTCGATCCTCCAAAGATAGACAATGCATGGTGCACATGTCTCTGCATTGTTGGTGTGTTCCGCACGCCATCTTTTAAAAATAAGCCTTTATGTTCAAAATTGACTAAGTCCCGAATACGAAATTTTGCTCTATGTGTGCATTCTTCCTATCCATTCGTGCCCTTAAACCTAGCTTGTTTTCCCCGCGACTTCTTGTGTGAGTTCTATCAAATGTTCTCTAATCAACATATACGTTTTAGGATTTTTGAATGAGAGTGTAGGGGTGTAGCCGAGTGAAACATGTGTCTACAAATTTATTCAATCGTAGAGTACATTAATTAATCAAGTTATGAATCACTTATAATGCCTTCATAAGGATTTTTATTTCTTCCAACTTTATAAAGAACTAACACCCCGGCATTATAGGAAATTCCTTCGTAGATGATGCTTGATAAATGGTAAAAAATGGCATTTTCAATTTTTTAATCATCTCCTTTTTATTTTAGATAATGTCTCTTTCAAATATAACTTATGCCTCTAAATATTGTATTTGAATTCATGCCTCCTCTATAGGGTGATTTAACAAAAATAGAATTTTATTAAACACTAACTACAAAGTAACCGAATGTAAACTATGTTATACATCTTCTAAGTACAATATAACATAAGAAATAAAGCATACAAAGTGAAAAATCCCGATCACGAGATATAAGAAAGATGACTTAGCTGATTTTTGCTTGATCCTAAAGTGTTCTAAATTGGGAAAACTATTGAACATGAGGTGGACAATGTCATAAATTCAAGAAAAAATGAATTCTAGGGCTTATAGACAATGTTGGACATGGGCACTGGACTAGGGCAAAGACACTTGGGTGCCGAAGACTACTACTGGGTGCTCATGATCAAAATGGTCGAACTCGATTCTTATAGTGTCGCACAAGTGTCACAAATATTTTCTGTTGATCACCTGTATGTCACTCCTTGATCACTTGAAGGTACTTGTAACCTATAAAATAGAATTTCACCTACAAAAACCCACAAAACCACATCAAATCCAAAAACAGATGCAATATGGGTGTAGTCAATAAATCACGCACTTTGGGGAAATATTTAGTCCCAGTCTCATACTACTATTTAGAAGGTTCTTGAGTTAATTAAAACATGTATTTTTCCATCTTTATTTGATTTATTTTTTTCATTCCCAACCCTTACCATACACATACCGAGGCCATTTTCATCATCCCTCATTAGTCTCCATAATATTGGGGCACCTATGGGCACCTTGGTCCCACCTGTGGTGCCCCGATCCTTTTCCCACTTTCCCGCCATTTTTGGATACTATCCGATTGTTGCAACATTTTGTTTTTCTTGTGTTCGGCCTCTTCAAGGTTAATTAAAAATTATATCAAAAGAGCCTTATTAATTTATAAAGTTATGAGACTATAATGAGGGACCAAGCACTAGTCACTACTATCATCCACCTAGAGTTACATCCATTAGAGATCATTTACATCAATTAGCTCCATCACAAGGGACAAATATGGTTAAATCTACATCACACAAGTATTTGAGGGGATTCCATTCTATTTCATACACCATTCTACTACACTCTACATCTAGTTATTGCTCGCTATTTCACAAAGTGTGTCCGCCATAAGAGCACATAGGAACATAATTTACACACACCACCAAAACTACATATGGGTCTCAAATGTAGTGCAATGCTCGGATTAGTAAGCCCACAATTGTGGCGCAGATGATGTCGTTCGACCTATTCATTTGCATTCTTCTATTTTTAGGGTTTTGATACTCTTTTGTGTGCTTTTACACGCCTTCCATCCCTCTTGGGTTAACAACGAAATTTGACGCAGGTGTAGTGAACTTGATGTGACATGAAACGATGGTTGTAGACCACCTACGAACTCCGTGAAGCTCATTTCCAGACATTTTACACAGACTAGGGTGCCCATTTTGCAGACTAGGGTGCACACAGGCAGCACAGTCCCTCTATAGGCACCCCAGTCCACTTAGATTGCCTAGATCCATCCTTTTCGGGTTCCCTGTTTAGTCGTTCTTGTTTCTAAATTTTCCAAACAGCTCTACAACACACCCAACAAGCTCTTTTAACCAACCGAGTTCATTATAACTCTTCTTATGCTCTAGGGTTTTACATTTCCTCTTTCTTAGTGCTTGGGTCACTTCATATATCTACTTTACGGTTATTTATATCATTATAGTATTGTTCTTTATTCTTGTTCTTAGTTAGATTAAATACACATTAATATTCTAACTTTAGTTAATCAATGGGGAGTCGAAATGACCCTAACGACTTGACAGAGTGAAATTACGACCGAGCATTGCACTACATCTCAGACTCCATGTAGTTCTTGTGAGTGTGTGTAATAATGGTGCCCTAGGAAGCCCTTGTGTAAGATACACTAGATAATGTAGGCTAGATTTTCTAGATAATGCAAATGTGTGTATGGAATAGAACGAACTTCCCATTTCTATGTAGGGTATGTAGAATATGTGGTACCTTGTCCCTTGAATGAATGCCAAATAAATACTTTGAAGTGCTTCAGGTTCCTTTTAAGTGCAAGCTTAGGTGATAGTAATAATGCTTAGAGATTGGTCCTTTATTTTGAACACATAACTATGTATTTATATGATTCCCTTGTTTGAATTTCGTAATTGACAACTGGAAGGCTAACCCACAAGTGAAAAATATTCCCAAAAGATAAGAGACCCAAAAGGAGTGAATAAGATAGAAAACGATCAAGGGCGCCCGAGGGGACAAGAGTGCCTATGTGTTGTCATAGGCTGGGTGCTGGTGTTTGAATCAATAAAATATAAACAATTGAAGTTTTGACTGGGCTATAGGGTGTGTAAGACCAAAGAGAAAGTAAAAGATAGAAGAAAGAGGCCAAAGATAGATGTCAATTACTAGTTTTCTTGCTTAGGAATCGTGTAAATGCTAGCATGCTTTTAGAGCCTAGAAATGTACCCAACTATGTTATTTTGTGTCTACATAGGGAAATCACACCTTCACCATCAATTTCATGCTAGTTCAAGGAGGTAAAAGTGCATACAAATACTTTTAATGTTAATTATATATTCAAATCAATCTAATTTAAGTTGTCATAGAGTTAGAAAAACTCATTTAAAAGTGTAAAATGGTATTAAAACAATATAAATTAGTAAGTTTGATCTTTCTCTTTTATAGATCAAGTTTGGAATGCCAATTTTCAAATTAATAGAACTGATTTCAATCCAATTGTCATGATAGAATTTTTTTGAAGATTATAAATACAAACACATCCAAGACTACAAAGATAATCACTTTTATCTTACACCAAATAATTTGATGTTTCAAACTTCATTACAACAAAGATAAACTTGTATTATTGCTCTTTATCCATAAATAAGGATTTAAAAGGCCCTTTGTAGGAGTAATGCCACTAAATAAGGCATCATCTCTAAAGGAAGAGTGTGGTATGATTAATGAGATACTATAAAATCATACCATACCATTATTGTTTAGAGTCTTTATCATGGAGTGGTAGAATAGGAACCTTATAAATGTTTATTTTTGCTAAATCAAATATAATATACTTTAAGAATAAGGAAAATTAAAAAAATATTGGAGATAAAAAGTAGCTTGACGCTTTATTCTAAGTGATATTATCATCTTTTCAATATGTTTTAATGATAGTATAGCTTCCTCAATCTAGTCTTTATGAGTTCCATACACTATATATCTATCTAGACACACCATTGGCCTCCATTAAAAAAATTAAGAAATGAAAGAATTATCATGATGAACTCAAGCATTCTTAACTCAGTTAATAAACAAAAACACTCTTGTAACATATAATTTATTTTACCGCACATAATGCATCATTGGAATAATAAAATTTTCTAAGGAAATTTTAATCACGACTACATGCAAAAAAATTATAAAGTAATGGGGATCCACAAACCATGCACAAACACCATAAAGCAATTTAAGTATGTGATAAGAATTACTCGAGGACTTTAGAATTATAGAAGAAATTCCAAAGTCCCCCAAGAGGCATATGTGACTTGGGGTAGTAAGTCATCTATTTAAAGACATTTTAACATGATATTTTCGACATATGAAAGTAAGCGTACTTATCAAAGACTAAATCATGCATTGTGTTGATAAAAGGCCACATTCATTGTGACATCACCCCAAAATGGATAACATAGCTTAAATACTTGCATGGTAGTACTTTATTTTAGAATGGTAGAGAACTCGTGTTGAAAACTCCTTTGAATCATAATTCTTGTAACACCTCTAGCATGACTGGTATCTATGATGACTTCTATTATGGAAGGTTCAAATGTTGACAAGTGATTTTTGTCTTAAGATGGTGTACTCTTATGACTTATGAAATCATGTTTGCAGTAGGTAATATGTTATCTACTGAAATAGGTATGATTTTGTCATGTTTTTTCTTAATTTAAAATGAAGCAATTCATATCTTTTTATGCAAAATAATTCACTGCTTGGGATTGAGAAATTGAGTTTCAGTTTTCATAATTCTTGGGGATTCAAAATAACATTACCTTGGATCAATTTCATTGATCCAAGGTATGCTTCTAATTTTCAAACCTTGTTTTCATAATGTTCAAGCTAGACAGATGAAAGGCTCCTGGACCTTGAATGTATGAAGGTCATGAATGATCTGATCTCCTTGGCTCTCTACTTCGTATCTGAATTTGGGTATTAATATGGTTCCTTTTTTTTATTAAAGTAAGATGTAATTATTAATTAGGAACATGGAACCTACTTACAATATGTTCCTTAAATTAGGAACGTTATCCTAAAAAGAGTAACCTAGCCTAAGTTACTAAGTTCTTTTGTTTTTAAGGGAAGTTAAGTGGGACCTAAGACTAAATACTTATACCTAAAGACCTATGTTAGTTCCTAAACTAATGTTGAACCTAACCTAATAGGGGCCTATGGGATGACATAGGTAGGGGGAAAGTCGGTGGCATAGATTCCTAGAAATTTATGAGGAAGTTAATGTGGTCTTATCTCTTTTAACTGCCAAACTTGGCGAAGGCATGAGGAAATTTGGGGAATGAGCTGGAATCTCCACCAAGTTTTTAGATGCATGCAATTTTAAACTTAGACCTCACCAGAAATAGAGGTGGCGGTGGTAGAGAGAAAGGAAGGACCTGACAGTCCTATTTTGCATTTAATATTTTTGAGGTTGGCAAAAACTGCCTAGGAAGAAGAAAAATTGGTTTGGTTTTGTTTGTTCATTTGGTTTTCGATCTTGAGCTCAACATGTGGGTTTTTTTGGTTCTTCAAACATCCAGTTTGATTCTTGCATGAACCTTCCTTGCTTGCTTGGCGTTTGAAGGAAGAATTTGACACCGTGAAGCTATACAAAAGAGAAGGAGAAATTTTAGAGGGTTGTTGGTGTTTTGAAGGAGGAATTGAAGCTCTTCTTGGATATTTTTGTGAAATAGAGAAGACCGGAGCTCTATCAGGCATGATAGGCCCTATCCATTAAGTCTTATGATTTTAATTAAGTGCTTCATAAAAATAACTCTACTCTCTATGAAAATCTTCTGGTTCTGTTTTTGTGATCGCTCATTTTATGCTTCTATGGTGTTTTGATTTGCTTCATTGGATGCTTATCAATTTTATGATGGTAGTTGTAAAATGTAATCTGGGAGTGTCATTTCTTGCTTCTGGGTGATCTTGCCTTTGCTCAGTCTTTATAACTTAGACTTGAAACAGTTGAGGCCTATTGGTGAGCTTTTGGTTTCAGGTTGATCTTGCAATGCATGTTTGTTCTGGTTGTTTGATTCTGTGACTCTTGCTTTTAATATTTCCTTTTTTTCATTGTTGGAAGGCTTCAAACTAGAGAACTCATTTGATATCTTGTTGTTGTCTGAGATTTTGATGTTCTGGTGGTTGCGTGTATTTTTCCTTCCTGTTTTAGACTTTTATATCATCGTTGTTCTTGATGGAGGATAAATTTATGATAGGAGTGCATGTTTGGAAATTTTTATGGTTATTTCGACTTACATGTCTTCTTCTAATTTTCATTAAAATAAATCTGAAGAAATTCCTATGTAGACCTCACGGGGAAAATAAATTGTTAACGTGGAAGTCTGATTTTGAATAATGTCTGTAGGAAACATTATTTTGTTTCAATTTGTTCAGGGACTTAAATTTATCAAAGGATTAACCACTTCGTGTTTAAGTTTGGAAACTCTTTTTGGGTATCAGTTAGTTGTTTTCTCATTTAGTTGAAGGTACTCAGGACTGCATAACAGTTTTAGCCGACCTTGTCTTGTTGTATATTTTCTTGGCATGATCTCTTAAATCCCTTGGGCCTTTGAACTCGGTACCAAATATTTTGGGACAAAGGCAGATGTTCTGAATGGTTTTTGAATGCTTTCTCTTATGTGGGTAATGTTCGAATGCTTACTTGTGTTCCTTTTTAAGGGTTTAGAGTTCATTGGAGGTCTGTTTTGGATTAATCCTACTGATCTACTTTTCCTTTCTCCTCTAGGATTTTAAATGATTCATTTGTTTATCCTTGAGGGAATCAATTCTTTCAAACTTATCTCTATTTAAATGAAAAATGGTAAAGGTTAGATGTTGCTCTATGTTCCTTTTTCCTTGTCTTTTGGTACTCAATCCCATTCGAGACTTGGGAGAATATTTGTTTGGTTATTGTTTTATTCTTCGATGATGGCACCTTTTGTGTGAAGTTCATGCGAGATTTGTTTTGTACCTTCATTATTCATTTCATGAGAAATGTTTACTCTTATGCTTTTAAGTTTGAACAGATAAGAAGACTGAAAACCTCAGGTTAGGAAAATGTTCAGTGAGGTTTCGTTGTTGTTTCCTCTCGGGTCTGTTTAAGCTTAATTCACTTTCTAACCTAGCGGTTAGTCTAAATGTATTAATGTCTTTACGAAAACAAAACATAAGTTTACATCATACTTTGAAGGAGTATCAAGTTTTAGTTAGGTTCGGAGCTTAAACCAATCTGATCTTGTCAGTATTATTAATGATGGTGTATCTTGTATGGGATCTGAATGTTAGCTTATTTCGGTTTGTAGCAAACTTAGACTTTTGTTGAGGTCTGATTTATGTTTTCTTTGACTTCTAACTTGATTTGATTTCTGATTCTGAGCTTGAACTTAGGATGTTTCAATCGGGGTTACCTTTACTTGTTCATATGATCTTATTTATGATTGATGACATCTTAATCCTTAGGATGAAACTGAGATAATGGGACAATTAGATGGTAGGAAATGTTTATTACTACACAAACTATTGAATTAAGTATGAAAGATAGTTTTATGTATCTTATACTCTTCTGTTAAATAGGTTTAGTTGAATAAGGGAACTTAAATGGGATTACATGAAAGTAATGATAAGGTTCAGATGAAATGATAATTCTTCTTTATCTCTATTGTTTAAATTTTGTATGATAAAAGGTTTTTATGATGGAAAGTAAAGGTTGATAGAATGACTGACCAAACCTTACCTTTGTTTTGAAACTTTTAAATATATATATATATATATATATATATATATATATATATATATATATATCTTATCTTTGATTGTACTCTTTTTGATTGAGTCTTTCTATTAATATGATTGTGTTTCCAGGATTATTTCATAAACAACAGAGTTCTTTTTATGAAACAGTTAGCTAAAAAGCACAACATTTTAATGATATAGTGCATATCATGCTCAGTTCAATGAACTAACCCATGCTAGCAATTTTGCAGATGGACTTTGTAAAAGATGAAAGGAGAAAGACACATAGAAAGTTACATTTATTTTATTAAGGGAATTATATCTTTATTATGATGAAATTTGGCTTCATTACTTGAGATGCACTTGTTGGAAAAGAAAGTTGTAATAAGAATTGGTTAGATATTGTTGTTTTGACATTTTGTATTATCTCGAAAAGTGTGGAATTAGTGAATGTATCACTCCTCCTTGATGAATAAAAGATGTGTTGATTCTAGTTAATACTTGTTGTAATACCTTCTTGGCATTAATTGAGTTGAATTGATATGTATTACTTTAATAAAGGAGGGTAGTTAATATAATTAAATAATATGGAATGGTTGGGGTAGGAATCTGAGTTGTTAGTTGAATTATTTTCTCTAGCACGAGATGCAACTTATAAGGTTGACAATCTTAAGTAGACACTCTACCATTACAATAAGGACTTGTAATTGAATTACATGGATGTATGTGTATTAAACCATGATTTTAATTTACAATATGCAATTTGACTATATATGGAACATATGAAATTCAATTTTCATAAATGGGAATTAGCCCATAACATTGGAAAAGGGGAAAATACCCTTGAAATCATTCATTAAGACCTAAGTTATGAACTTTCTCAAATGATAATGAACATTTAGGTAAAGGGTTGTATGTGTGCTTCCTTATGTAGATTTCCTTAGATCTTAAACTGGAAAGTAACTAATTCATACACCTTTATAACTACAAGTTCTAATATGCCATTTCTTGATACAAATTGTTTCGGTTAAATGATAAACTAAAACTTGTAAATAAATGGGTTAGGGAGCAGATTTTATTTGCATACCTACCACAAATATAGTTATAACTTGTAACCTTATAGGTTAAAGAACCTAGTTGAATCAATAAGGACGTTGTAATTAATCTGTAATGAAATGATTAATAAGATATTAACTTTCAATCTAAGGTATGTTCATCTAGATGAGGAAACTCAGTTGGATGTTGACACATGCCAACTACAACGTAGTACCTTCATAATGACAAGAGTCATTACGAGGATACTATGTTGCAATTGACATGTCTCAATACCCCACATGGTTTGATCAACTAGAATAACATAAGTTCTTGAATGGATCACGGTTCTACCCTATGCAGAGATAGGGACATGACCTAGTGTCGGGGTCAACTCACGTTGAATTAGGATAACTAGACACACCTAATTGACGTAAGTCGATTGAGTATGTCTATGTACCCTTAGTCACTGCAAGTCCTCCCACACTAGGGCATGTTGCTAACCTTGTCTAGGGTTAAAATTTGAATCAAGTGGGACTGAAAGAAGTCAATGAAGACCAATCTAGATAACAGTTCAAGTGTGGTGAATTACTTATTCCGTTTGACGAGTATGTTGTCTAGGAATGCAAACATGATAAACATGTTTAAAATCTTTAGCCAAAGTATCAAAAGTTGTTGGTTGCGTTGTCCTATGTCACCTAGTTTAAGAAGCATGATTTTATATGAATATCAAGAACAAATATTCAAATAGGATCTTAATTGAACACTTGGGTATCTCTTATAGGGTAAAGGAGCCAAGTATACTTGGTATATACATTACGGAATAACATGAGAGATCAGTTTTGTCTTTGAGTCATGAAATGAGAGATCGGTGTTTCACCGAGTCATTACAACTGCATATGGTTTTCTATTATAAGATAGTTTGGCATTGGAATGTGTGTTATAAATTATGATTTAGAACAGAGAGCATTATGTAAATAATTTTTTTCCTTATTTCTAAAGTCTTAAAATGGGAATATTACAATTCTTAACTCCATTAATGAGATATGCCATGTGGGTTTGACACGTGTATTTCATGTCTTAATCATGATTGAATGTGGTGCCTAAGTCATTCAAAAATAAGTTCCTCACTAAAAGACTAAGTTTTGTGTTTTGGAGTGGACCTAAATTTTTAAGTATCTAAAAGGTTTTCTAATATTTATAGATTTCCTTGCCTCATTTCCATTATCCTTGTGGTGTTTCAAAAAAATTTGAAAAATATCCTTCTCACCTTAACAAATTTTTTTATTTTCATGGGTAATTGAACATATTTTGTTGTATTCCTCCTTAAAAACTATGGGTAATTCCACTCAATGAGAAATTTGAGAGAGAAGGGTGTAAGCATTAATACAATAAAATCCAAAATGGATATGTGAATTGATAATGGTAATTAATAAGTTCATTTTCCAAAGCAAAGAAAACGTAAGTTGAGAATAATGATACTAAGGTAGAGAGCCAAACCTTGAGCTTTGCATTCAAGAGTCGTTTCTATGTAGGTAATTCTGAAACATGAGATCCAAATCCTCCAATAAAATCTTAGAATCGATGTTTAATGGGAAAAAAGGTTGTCCAAATATATCATTTTGGGTGTTGGGAGGTGAAGGTGTAGTGGTGGCTATGCATATATGGGCTTAAGGGTCCCCAAATTTATAATAAATTCCTCTAGTGGGTTCCTTAATCTGTACTCATAATTCCCAAATGCATGGAAATAAATAAGTGGGTACAACCCTCGATGATTAGCATACATTAGGATTTCACACGGTACTGACTGATAACTATAAACATGATTATTACAACCACATGAAGCTCCGCCTATTTTGCTTCGCATTAAGTATATCTATGGAAAACTAAATTTTTAAACCAAAGAAAGTAATGCATGAAAAGAATTTTCTAGAGATGTGATCTCAGTGATAAAACTTCTAGAATTGGGAAATGGGTAGTTTTTCCTTACTATAAAAATACCAAGTCATTGGCGAAGTAGTTGGTTTGAAGCCGTTGAAGGAAGGTAGTGGATAACATTATGTGTAGTTTGTTTGATGAATATATTATACCTTATGAGGAGGGACTTAGATTAACGTTCGGGGTAGAATGCATGTACGAGTATCTTTTAATGTGGATCGTGGAATGGAGTAGGAGATTTGAAAAGAACTATGGGGTGGGAGGAATTTAAAAAAATAAATTAAAGAGATGAAGTTAGGCCAATGATGTTACTGAGAGAAGCATTCACCGTGTAATAACCCACAATACCATTTTCTCCCAAATTTATTATAATTATTGAATCCTAAAGATATTACCCTATTTTGTAGTACCCATCTTCGGTCATGCGTCTAACAAGGAAACAATATTCTAGAATTCCTTTACTTAGTGCCCAAACGTAACAACATTCTACATCACCAATTTAAAATTAAAATCCATCTTATGTTCATGAAAAACATGTATAAAAACACACATTGAGTTATACAAAACCAATATAGGTTACTCCAATAGGCATAATTTAATAGTATAAATAAAGGAGGAAATATACCAAAGATTGCAATTTAGTCAAGAAATCTACTTCTAACACCATTAGCTATATCTAATTCTACTGCAGATTAGAGCCATGGAGAAGGAAATGACGTTGTCATTCTACTTGCTTTCATTCCCAACTCAAACTCATATTTCAAAATATATTATATATATATGGGTATTTGGATTGAATCAGTAGGCGGAGGTTCCGTGGAATTTGAATTTTTTTAAAATTAATGAGCTGACATGGGGTTCATTAGATACCAACAATAACACTTACATTGAGGGGTTAACAGAGAAGGGTGTGGAATGGAAGCATTAACGGGGCATTATAAGGTTAAATGCCACACTCCAAGTCTATGTTGAGCGTCTTAGGTAAGATATGTTTAGCATTTTTGAATGGGATTGTTATCATAGGACATGTAAACTCTATCCATTAGATGATGTTGATCTCATTAATTTATTAGTTTTTGAGTCGAGTTGTGACCCTTTGGATTGTCACAGTATTCAAATCCACCCAAAGATGCGGGTGAATTGAAAGTGCATTCTCATATTTGAACATAATTTTAGTTGAATTTATTATGATGTCTACGTTATTACTTTGAGTTATAGATAGATTATTGTTATTATTTTAAGAAAAAACTTTGATTTTATAGTAATAAAAAATGTATCCTTTCTACACATAAAGAAGTAAGGATATATAAATACACATGATTATCAATGACCAAAATCTACAAACAAGCATTACAGCTTCAAATGGTGAGCTATGCACGCTTTGAGACAAAGAACAATGAGCTCCCATGATCACTTTGAATACCTAGCTCATCCTTATAGAAAATTAAGCTATAGGAAGAAAAAAAAATGAGCCTTTCCATTGAACAATACAAAGTACACAACTTGGGGTCACCCATGAGGTCCAATACTTGGTGAATAAACAGTTGCAAGGGTAACCCCAACTCACGGAAGAACCATGGTGACCATGATAATTATTTTGACAGAGTTTCCTGGCAAAGATAACCTTCCAAATGTAAAGTGATAGCCATTTAGGGTTTTCACCATAATCCATGCCAACTCGTGGGTTCAAACTCATCATAATTATTTTTACCATGGTCAATTTTTAGGGGTTTAATGATTTTATGCCCATGTTTAAAAGAGTGATGATTATATTTGCATGACAGGGAAGAAATTTCTTTTGCTAATAAGACAAAACATGCCAATTATACCATGAGGTGTTATGCTTGTGCTAGAAAAGCCAAAATATATATATATATATATATATATATATATATATATATATATATATATATATATATCTTTATATAGTATTATAGGGAGGATTTTATATATATATATATATGTTGTAGGGAATTTTTAGTAAGTACCCTCACCGATAATAAAGTTTTCTACCTTTTCAAATATTCTTTGCAATTTTGTGCATTAATATAGTTGATTCTTGTGTTTTCCCTAAGTATTTTAAGTTAATTGCTTATGTTATCTACCCTTGTTGCAAAAAATTAATCATTGCGTGTTATTTTAGTGTGTGTGCCTATTGAAATCTGTATATTGTGATTTATCCCTTAGCAAATTTCTATTACTTTGCCTTGAAATTTCACCCAATATACTTATGGTTTGTGTAAGTGTTCTTTTATTATCTATTTTTGCACATCTCTATATCAGCAACCTTCAACAATTCATGGTGTATCACCCTTACTTTTAAGCTTTTATTTCTAACCCGTACCCCCACCAGCTTAGTTTAGGGATACACTGAAAGGGAGCCATCCCTTTAAATCTAGAGATTCACCTCAACCATAGGTCACCCATAGCCTAGAGGTGTTTCCATTGTCTATCCGCGGAAGTGAGGAGAGAGAGAGAACCAAATCTTCCATTCCTTACATAGGGTGCACTTCTGCTAGATAACAATTTTTGGCACGACTAGTGGATATGGACTATATTTATGATTATTCAAAATTGAATATTCAAAGAACACATTTGGTGACTCGAAAGAAAATTTCAGACAAGTACCACAATTTTAGAGCCTTCTAGAGGTATTTATTAAAACAAATATGTTATTTTTCTAGTTCAAACAGTCTTTTCTCGTTAGGAATACTTGTTTAGTGCTCACATTATTTAGATGTGTTTATTATATTTACATATTGGTGAATATAATAATGTGGAGTAAATGAGTTGTAATAACAACTCATATAGTTATTTGAATGTGATTTGGTTGTTAAACCAAATTCATGTAAATAAGAAATGTGAGGAGTGTTGTTAGAACAACCTCTTAGAAAATAGGATAATGTACTCCTATATATATTTGTAATATCCCGGATGATTTTTATGCAGTGAAGAATATTATATTGAAGAAGATTATTGTGTAAATCTATTTCAGAGCTTTCATTTGGTATCGGAGCTAGCATTTTTAGAGAAAGGGTATTATGGAGAATTAAAAGGAAAATGGGGCACTGTCATATTTGCATTCTTGCCCCTGTATATGGAAATTTCTTGATGAGAAGCCATTTTGTTGGTATAAGTTAAGCTAGCTTTGTTTCGTAGTTTCCTGGAGAAAAGGTTCTGCATTATTGAATCATTTGCATCTACTGTCTTGTTTTGTGTCGATGTCTAAGTTTTACAGATCTGTATGATAGTTTTGTGTTTGTATTGGCATTTACCATTTTCTGAGGGCCGTCATCCACATTCTCTGAGGGATCTGTTAAAATATTCTTGCATCACCTTGGCCCTGTGTGATCATTGACTCTACATTGGATTAAAAATTCCAAAAATGTAATTATATTTTATTTGGAATAGTCGATTTCTTCTGCCAGATCAGAATCATCATTGCAAAAGCATGGATTTTCATATCATAATTGGCCATGTTGGGACACTTTATTAACAGCTGGGCGTTCCATTATTCACATCTGCGCATCCATCTTTAGAAGGTTCTGATCTGTTTAGGACAAACACAACTGATACTCTATATGGTTGTTGACATCTGCCTCGCACTCTGAGATCCACCCAACCAATATTGGCACGCAGAGTTTGAATACAAAGGTGCAGTTTGTTTCAATGTATTGCATGGTCAAAGCACATCACTTGTGCATATCCATGTGTGGCTCGGGATGAATGCATGGTAGTCAGCTGCAATATGTTGGTCAAATAATCTCCTTGTGAATGCGGTTAGTCTTGGGAGGAAATTTTGTTTAACCAATTTGCAGATTGGATATTGCGCCCCACAGCCAAAGGTGCAAATCAGAGGAGATAAAATATTGGATTGAAGCATGGACTATTTGCATGACAGGTGCCCTCCAAACTCGCCACTTGTCTCCTCCAAGCTCGCAGTCAAATGAAGGTCTATGTTTTAATTTATTGTCAATGCCCATTAGTTTAATAGTCTTTTTTAAAATCTGGAGTCTTGTTATAGTCGTAATTGTCTTTTAGTCTATTCATTAAAAATTAGCATGTCATTGGTGTTTTATTTATATAGTGTTCCTAGGTCCATGTTCAGGTATACAATATTTGATGTTTAAAATAGTCATTTCCCGTGAAGTTTATCAAAGTAAAAAAATATTTGAGTCTTTATTTTTATAGTTCGTAAAAAGTAATTAAATATTACTTTTTATTCTATAGGTAGAATTTTAGTGTTTGTGTATTTAGTCATTTTTTGCGTCAAAATTCTCAAAAGTTGTATTGTCAACATTGTTAAATTGTGTTTAGTTAATGTTAAATAGGTGATTTTAGGATTATTGTCTTGTCAAGTGTTAAAGTCGTGTCATTGTATTAAGTCTGAAAAATAAAAAAATTTGCCTTACGAACGCATTTTTGGTGGAATCGACGCCCAAATGGTGTGCAATTTTTGAGCCTCAAATTCCAAATCACTGCTAAGTTAAGTAGCATATTATTGGAGGAAGGAGGCATCAGAGCAAGGAGGTCGAACATCGACCTCTCGTCAATCACCAACGATGGGGCCGCGCAGAAGCTTGTGGTAGCATATGTATGGTGTGAATATATGATTTTCAGTGTGGTTTCCATTTTCTTAGTGTGCTTCAGTTTGCAGTGTTCCTGTTTTGTGTGGTATTTTATGGATGTTGGAAAGAGAGTTGTGTTGGAGCGCAGATGACTATCAGTGATCCTCTGACTGACTTGGTCCTCTGACTGACCGTACTTCTTTGGAAGATGGTCAGCTAGAAGAATACGTTCACTAGCATTAGTGACCATGTGCAACAAGACCTAACTAGCAAGATCCATTCAGGAGTATGTTCTTCGATGCATTTTGCTTCTCAGTATCTATTTGAGTGGAATTTCACATTGTGGGGGGGAATACATACCAATGTTCCATTCCCATTCTACACCCAAAATGACTTAGTCAAGGAAAGCTTCCAGTGGCAGTGGTAGTTTTCTATGTTGTTCGAGATCGAGTGGCAGCGATCAATGACAGAGACTACGATTAAGAACATTACAATTCTTATAGGAAGTAATGTGAAATATTTTCAATATATCTTCTATTGTGTAGTTTTGAGATATGCAAGTTGTGTTTCCTACATAATTCCCTGATGTATAAGCATAGTGGTGAACAATAGCACCAGAGTAAGTCAGTTCATGGATCTTGAAAGGGTTTGTGGGAGGATCCAAAAACCACACGAGGTGGACAGTTGATGAGGTTCCTATCATGTCAAGGTTTGTGGTAAACCTATTTAAAACCATGGAAGGAGAGAGCCTTTCTTTTGATCAAGGTCATGAGTCACAGAGTTGGACATGCCACAGGGGTGAGCATACTGTAGAGGAGTGTGTGGATGTTTTTCTACCATGTTCGCACTAAGGGGGGGAATGTTAGGAATACTTGTTTAGTGCTCACATTATTTAGATGTGTTTATTATATTTACATATTGGTGAATATAATAATGTGGAGTAAATGAGTTGTAATAACAACTCATATAGTTATTTGAATGTGATTTGGTTGTTAAACCAAATTCACATAAATAAGAAATGTGAGGAGTGTTGTTAGAAAAACCTCTTAGAAAATAGGATAAAGTACTCCTATATATATTTGTAATATCCCGGATGATTTTAATGCAGTGAAGAATATTATATTAAATAAGATTATTGTGTAAATCTGTTTGAGCTTTCATTTTCATATAGCAGACTTGTTTTTCCCATTTTTCCATATTTTATGAGGTCATGAATCCCCATTTTTAGGAATGTTATCAGTCAAATCCACCTCCATATTACCCATATCCTCTCGATAGATCAATGTTATAGCGTTTATCAAAATGAATATCCCCATAACCCGAACCTTGATAATCAATATGGTCATCAATATAATCATTATGTTATTCAAGACCAAGGTTATGCAAAGAATATGTAGATTATACACAGGAGTAAGATTTTGAAAACAAGCTTCATAGAATGGAGCAGGATATATCTAGCTATCAAAGAATGAGTTGAATAATTACAAGCATTAGAGGATGTTAGGCATTAGGTTTCAGAACCCTATCAAAGGGATGTTTCCACTTACCTTCCTCATCAAAATTCAATGCCCATGCCTTATCAACCAATGTAACCCATTTTTTTCGATTCCAAGTTTTCAGAATACTACAATTTCTTCCTCGTCTATTCCAAAATCATATTCTGAGCCCAATTTTTTAGATTCCAAGATTTGTTGTTGTTGTTGTTCACACCCCTCTTTCCCCGCATGCAGCTTTTGAAGCCTATCCCTTTGTCTAAAAATTATAAAATTAGGTTGATACCTAACCCACCTATTCTCCTTCATCATTAAGCCTAGAAAAGGAAGGTGACGATCGGAAAATTAGTTAGGAGGAAAAACCGATTTAAGAAAACAATTGACTAGAATTCATGCAGAATTTGTGGGGATGGATTTTGAAATTTTAGTTCGGTCATATTCTATAGTTAGAGAAGTATTGCATGCAAGAAGGGTAAATATCATAGCAATAGCAGCATCATGGTCATCAAGTGAATGATGTTATACTATCTCCAAGTGCACTTTATGATTTTCATAATGCTAATTTAAATGTGTCTCGATTTAGAGAATGAAAATTTGCTAATCATGCAAGAAAATATGCCCATAAGTGCTAAGAAAGAAAAATATTTGAAATAAGAGGGTTTTGAACCAATCAAAAAAGAAATTAGTAGATTTAGTATTATCATACGACAACGAACATCATGTTTTCAAGTTGACAAATTCTTGCTAGACGAGTATGAGGATATAAATGAAAAAGAAAAGTTACATAATGCTCAAGATGATGCAAGAATGCGAAGATCCTTACTGTGTAATATGTTTAGAAATTGTTGTACTCTTAAAAGGTTACATAAATCCATCCATGAAATCATTAACAACATATCAAGAGGTACATCAAGATTGCAAGAAGAATGAATTTGAGTTTTCAAGTTGCATGGAGGATCAAAATGAGGAAGAAAATCTTGGAATCATACTAGAACCATATGCCATGAATGAGATAGAGAAACTTGTAGAGACAAAATAATGTTCTTATCAACCTCCTTATGTGTTCAATCAAGAAGAAGAAAGTAGTGAAATAGTGCAAATAAGAAAATTCAGCTTACCAGTTGTGAGAAATCCATGTTCCATCTGGTACTTGACTGGTTTGAATTCAGTTTCAGTAGTACCAACATTTGTGCTTGATTTAGAGCATAAAGATGAGCTCCACGTTCTTGAAATCCAACCCCTAAACCTCCTATAATAGCTTGTAGATACAATCAAGGTATTATTCATCTTTTGGAATGATCTTTTGAGTGAATTAAAGGTACAAATATTGTTTCCAGATTTGCCATGTGATCTGATTGATGAGTTGGTCTCATTGCCTCATTTTTGAGTAAAGGAAGCTAATTTTCTCAACCTGTATCAATATTTCTTTAGCTTCACCTTTCAGCTGGTTAGAGTAGGGTAGGTAGGATTTCAAATCAATAACTGATTCCATACACTTGCAAAGGTTTTCATTTTCAATAAGTGCATTTCATGTAAAAAATCTTGTTCCTTCCCATAACTATTTCATGTTATGTTTGTTCGCAAAGGAAAAAAATGGTTGTTTCTAAGCACAAATTTTGTTTCAAGGAAAGTTTTGTTTTGGGTTTTGACTCCATTCCCAATAGATGCATTAAGGCACTAGTGTTTTCAACTAGCAGAAGCCGACCCCACAAAATCGCGAGAAATGTTGACATTTCTCGCACATCAGCCATGATGTGCGAGAGGTCAACTCGAAACTTTTGTTTCTCATATTAGAGGGGTTAAGTGTTGAACATGTTTGGTTAATCAAGGAGGAAATGGGTATAAGAAACTTTCAGGTTACTCATTTTTAGTGGAAGATTGGGCAACACACAAGTAGAAAATAAAGTGGGAAATTTTTTTCCACAATGTTTATTCCTCACATAAGATGTTATTCCAACATTCGTATTCATCATGATCATGTAGCATCCTCTCTATACTTTTTTCTGGTCGTGAAAGAGATGAGAATAACATCAAACATCAGGAAAGAACACACTGGGAAAACATGAATTTAGGTTGTAGTTTCCAAGTATCAAAGGAAATTATAGTTCTGAGGTGATAGTTTGTTCTGGTTATCAATTTTAGATCAAGAAAAGGTATAATTGATTCATTTTATTCCTTTATGATTAAGTGAAATTGCATTAGTGTGTTGATTTGTTTAGTTTCATACCACATTATGTTACTGAAAAGAAATGTAAAAGAACATACATAACTCATTACATAAAGGCAATTTTCATTTATTCATAAGGAATAATTATACATTTTCTCACACAAGCCATGAGAAATAAGTGGAAAGAAAAGAATGCATATGTATGAAAAACTGAAAATGGAAGAGAGAGAGAAGGGAACCCTCATTGATTGATCACTGGATCCCCTCTCATTCAACTGTTGTTCCATTTTCACCCACCGATGCTCCATGTACCTAAAAAGGAGGAATGAAAATCATGTTAGAGCTCGGGGCTCATTCACTCCATTTTATTTCTAGTTTATAATGTATATGCATTCACATTTAAGGAGTTGTAGAAATAAAATAGTGTAGTTTCAGAATACAACTTTAAGAATGGAAACAAAGTTAAAATTTTCAAAGTACAGGTGTACAACCTTTATTATGCAATGAACATCAATCAAGAATGGCGAATGAAATCCAAGTACATCTATGTTAAGCTATAGTAGAGGTCCAAACACATATGAGAAAGAAATCAAGGTTTACAACATGGAATATAAATCTATTTGAGAAAGTAATGTGCTTCAAGTCTCACTCTCGATGTATTGATCCAAGAAGATACAAAATTCAGTTTTCCTAGATATATAGCAAAATAAATTCATGCAAAACTGCAACCTTCTACATATATAGTTTTTCATGACGTGCAAATGAAAGAAATGACAACTCTTTTTTTTTTAAGATATAAGTTTGTAGGGGTTTTAGAGTTATATCAATGATCAAACAAAACTTTCCAGAATCAACAAGGAATGGAGAAATTCATAGCCATATGAAAAGCTTCCATTATATGCATTGCAAAAAGGAATATAGATGTCTTTTTCAAAAATTTGAACGATGAATTCAAGAGTAATATATAAGTCACAAATCGAATGAGCAGATCCAGAATTTGAGGTAATTTCTTTTCTCATACACGAATAATCAAATCCATAAAATAAGAGCCAAATGCTCTCTGGAAATGTAATGTTTTCAGATACAGAAGCCATGGTCCAATGCTACATAGATTTCTATGATGTGCTAGACAAAATAATTATTCAATACTGGAGCTCATTAGCAAGCCATGCAAATTTTGTACAATATAAACTTTCACAACAATATATTTTTGGAAATACAATGCACCGACAAGCCTACCTTCAAGAGAGTGTTCCAGGTATGGATTTTTAAAGCACACAGTTACAAAATTTTATGAGTAACCAAAAAAATGAAAGTTTTCAATAGTAGTGTTCCAAGTTTTCGAAAGCATATGATTTCCAATAGTACAAATTATGTGTCCTCAAAGTCTATATTTTACAAAGGAAAGAAGATCCATGCCAAATCAAAATGGGGATGACACCATAAGTTATGAAATATGCACAACAAGACAACCCAAATCAACATAATTTTTCCTTCAAAATACATCATAAATTTAAAAGGAACTTACCCGGTATAACTAAACCATAATGGTTTTACAAACAAGCCATCTCCAGGCTTAAATATATAATTCAAACAAGTAGTGTCAATGGCACCCAAAGTTTTCAAATACAAATTTATAATACAATTTTCAAGAGAAGAAATAACCCAAGTTTATAGCCACTAAGCTTCCAAACAACACTGAATTTACAAAAGCAACACAATGCAATAAACATTATCTACTCCAAACCATGAATATATTTTAGATCTATGCAAGCACCGGGATGAAAAGCTAAAATCATGAGACAAAGTTGGGCATTGTAAAAGGAAAATCTTACAAGATGAAAATGGTGTTCAACTCGCCATGCCAAGACAAAGCCACATGAAGAAAAATCCCTATCTTTTTGCATTGACAAGAATTAGAGGGAAAAATGATGAAATCCATGGTCTCCACTCATGATGTCAAAGCTCCAATAGAAGTCTCAATTTCGAAATGTGAAATGATAAGAAATGAAGAGTAAAGCAAGGGGGAGGTATGAAATGATGGCTAGGGTATAGATAAAAGCATGATGCCATGTAAAAAAAAAAAAAGCTCGAATCACCAACAACAAGGTTAAAAACCCAAAAACAAGCTCAAAATCAAACACAGAACCACACCCATTAGAAGGTTGTAGTTAACAAAAATGAGTTCAAAGAGAAGAATACGAAATGCATACCCAGATTTGGAAAAATATAGAATAAGTGTAAACCCCAATAATAATGGAAATAAAGGGAAGATATTTTAGAGCACAACAATGACATGAATGGGAAGAAATGCAAAAACCCATGGCAGCCAAAATATCCCACTATGCACGGGTCATTATAATGGTGAAATGGGTCAAAATGAAACCCCCACAATCGATAAATGCACATTATGTATTGTAAAATGAATGCAAATACAAAGGCTGAGATTTTAAAAGGCTTACCAATCTTCAAATGGAGAGCTATGCACAATTTGAGATAAAGAACAATGACCTCCCAAGAGCAAAGAATACCCATCTTGTTCTCACATAAAATCAAGCATCAGGAAGATGCCTTTCCATTGAGCAATACACAGTACACAACTTGGGGTCACCCACGAGCTCTAATACTTGGTGAATAAACAATCGTAAGGATAACCTAACTCGTAGAAGAAGCATGGTGGCCATGATAATTTTTTTGACAGAGTTTCCTTGGCAAAAGATAACCTTCCGAATGCAAATTGATATCCATTTAGGGTTTTCACCCTAATCCATGCCAACTTGGGGTTAAAACTCATCATAGTTATTTTTACCATGGTAAAATTTAGGGGATTCAATGATTTTATGCCCACGTATAAAAGGGTGGTGATTATACTTGCATGCCAAGGTATAAATTTCTTTTTCTAATAAGATAAAACATACCAATTATACCATGAGGTGTCATGTTTTTGTCTAAAAATCCAAAATTAGCCTTTTGGAGATGGAGTGGAGAAGGGACTTTCCTTTTTTTTTTTTTTTTCAAATTAGCTTAACTTATGCAAATGGTCCATACCCATCCCTTAAATTTTGCAAAGGGTGAGTTAATAGCATTCAAAAAGAGCTTTAACTAAGGAGGTGCATGAGCCATGTGGGCCCTTTTAGCCTTAAATTTTTCCATATGCATGTAAATCTATTTTTGGATTTATTTCCAAATTAGCTAGGTGTTAAAGTGAAGTCGGGTGGGCTATTTTTGGAGGGCTTTGGGGTGATGTTCATATATATTCATGATTTTTCATGTATTAGAGGGAGGAATTTTGATGTAATAGGGTGCTGTGAAAAAAATTTCTTAGCAAGTACCTTGTTGATAATAAAGCTTTTTGCCTTTCCAGAGATTATTTACAATTTTGTGCATTAATATAGTTTATTCTTATGTTCTCCCTAAGTCTTTTAAGTTAAGTTCTGATGTTATCTGCCCTTGTCACACACAGAAATTAGTCATTGTGTGTTATTTTAGTGTGTATGCCTGTTGAAGTCTATATATTGTGATTTATCCCTTAGCAGATTTCTATTACTTTGCCTTGAAATTTCACCCAATATACTTCTTATCTGTGTTAGTGTTCTTTCATTATCAGTTTACACACATCTCTATGTCAGTATTCTCTAACAATCCATGGTGTATCACCCCCATTTTCAAGCTTTTATTTCTAACCGATACCCTTGATGCAGCCTAGAATTTGCAAGTTAAAACTCTAGTCGCGCTATCACATCACTCGACCCTAGATCGAACGCTCACCCGAAGTGCGCAAAGGTACTAGGTCCCTCTCGTAGGGTTGCTTTATAACAGGATGTTTAACATGATGAAGGAAGGAACCTATAGATTCATAACTAATCCATCATTTTATAATGCATGATACCCACAAAAGAACAAGTTTAAACAATAATCATGATTTAATCATTAACATGCACTTCTCAATTACATGTAATAACACTTAGATTCAACCAATATCTTCCATCTATTTGTAAATATAGAAGCTCCTTACGATGATCGTCAATCTACATCAATGCACGTATGGGTCTGATACACACATTCATACGTCCAGAATCATACATACACCGCTCTTTGTGATCTCTCTTATCTACTATGCCACTAACATCATATATATAGGGTGGGGACTTGCCATTCACCGCTTAACTAGTCCGTAAATAGGTCGCATGCAAGTGTGCTATCTATAGTCCTATTGTAGTTAACTGAAGTGTCAATTCTATTCTTAGCTTGTTCTCCATACATGACGCTTTGAACCAATTCTCCAAATATAGATAATGCATGGCGCACGTGTTTCGCATTGTTGATGTGGTCCGCACGCCATCTTCCAAAAATAGATCTCTATGCTCAAAATCGGCTAAGTCCTAAATTTCAAACTTTAGTTCCGTGCATGGGTCCTTCCTATCCTTCTCGTGCCCTTGGTTCGGGCCTTCTATCCCGCGCGGTCTCATTATGTGATTTAGACATGTATTCTTTGATTAACATTACCCCACACTAATCTCATTATCGTCCCGACAATGTGTATTTCCAAAAGTTTGAAGGAAGGAATAACAATGAAAGAATAAGAATGAAATAATATGGATAAATAAAGAATTTTTATGAGGTTATTAGGCAACCTCCTCTATGTCAGTTTGTAGTATCATCTTTGGATACTCCTCTTTTATTATGGCCTCCAAAACCTACCATTTAGTGAGTGTTTGTTCCACTTTGTCTAGGATTTCCACAGAAATGGATTCCAACTCATCCCTCACAATTTCTCCTTTCTCATTCTGCGGAACTAACATGACACTGGCCATGGATGTCATTCTTCCTTCCAAAAGGTCCATCTTCTGTGCAATCAACTTTCCAAGTTCTTCCAACCAAGTCTTGTGCGGCTCTTGTGCTGCTGCCAGGGCCTCATGCTTCTATTTAACCATTGACAACCTTTCTACATGGTCCAATGTCTCATCTTTCATCACCTTCTAGACCTCATTATTCTCTCCCAAGTTCTTAATGTTGATGAGTGCCTCTGGAGCTGTGCATATATTCAAAGTCTGGTCCGCTTTCTTCAATACTTCTTGTAATGCCTGCAATAACCCTTCATAAGATGTGATTTTTCTCATCACAGATGCTTTCTCCTCGTTCGACATCTTTTTCGATCTTTCTGGCACTTGCATACCCAGAGTTTCATCTCCAAGCACCAAGTCCACAAATTTTCCCACATAGTGTATCGTGAAGAAAATGTTTGTGGTACCATGGCCTCCAAGAGTGGCCTTGTTTTAATTACGTTGTCCCCAATCTCCTTTGCGATGCTTATGAACACTTCATTCTTCTTCTGCATGAAATCCCTTTCCTATGTTATGCACGCTATCTCTACGTCCTTTTTCTTCAACTCCTCATGCATCGCTTTGATTGTGGCAGATTTGTCCATGTTTCTTCTTACCACCTTAGCAGAGACTTTCACCAGTGCATTACTGACATGCTCATCCAACATGACAGTAGGCTTTATTATCATGTGTCTAGCCTGAGGTGCCTTCTTCATTCACCTCAAAACACATGACTCTTCGCACACATCAAAGTTAGGCTCATCCATGTGGGTATGCATCGACCACGATAATTGCTTTTGTGTGCACATAGTTGCCATATCCTCATCCATCAACTCCTAGCCAAATAAATATTTCTGCATGATCATGCTCGAAGTAGGCATGAACAATATTTCATGCGTCCTATACATACCCATGGCCGGTGGAATGTGCTCCCCACTTGTCCTTCTAGACATTTGCTGCTTAAGAACTCTAGCCTCCAAATTTGGGACTTGCGTCTCCATGTCCTAAATATCCTCTATAGTTGTTTCCTCTGGTCTTTTCTCTTCTTCTTCCTTCTCCTTTGATGCCTCACCCTATTCTTATGTGTGCTCTGGAAGTGTAGGATATGTAGGCGTACTCTCCTCTGACTCTTCCGCCTCCTTGTTCAACTTCGCTTCCTCCTTCTCTGCATGGTCACTTCCTTTTGTGGGGAGAGTCGGGGTGATTTACACACAATGGTTGGGGTAGCACCTTGGGTCCTTGTTCTCTTGAATACTCTTTTAAACTCTGTGCTCCCCTTGGACCACATTTAAGTCCTCTTCATCCCCCTCTTGTGGCTGAGGTGGGGTAACAACACACTCAACTTCACTCTGACTTGTAGGATGTCTCCTACCCCTATGCTCCAAACCACCACTATCTTTGCACTCCTCCTCCTCATCTTGCACTTCAATTGGCTCTTTGGGCTTAGGTGCTAGGATATTTTCCATTGTATGCTTCCCCTTTGGTGCTGCTGGAAGTGTGAACTCACCCTCCACATATGTGTTATTCTCCATTTTTGGCTTTAGCTGGAGATACACCAATGTTGCCCCCACGTCTGCTACAACCAAGCTCATTGGTTTGATATTCAGAACATCTGAAATTATTCTTTTTGTATAGGTGCTTATGTCAGGATATACATACTTCTTCCTCAATGTATGGTAGTCGTAGTCTACCTTATCTGTATTGAAGATCATCTACGCATGTCTATAAATTTATGAATAGATTCTTGAAAATACCTTGCAGTGAATGCGTAAGGTAACTTTCACCATGGGCTCTAGAGTCCATCTTTCATTGGAAAGTGTGTAATGCGTAAATGCTTTGATATACAAAAACCGAACTTGTTTCCCCACCACTGCTGGTAGGTCCTTTGGGATGTGCCACTCTTTCCCAAATACCGCGTGGATCCTATCATACTACTTCTCTGCCCTTTTCTTTACTTCATCTATCATGGTCCCCTTCAATAAGTATTTGTTGAATCTTTCAGTTGGGGACTTATTTTCCATGGGGTATTCCCATATTTTATCCTTTGGTCCATCTGGTACTCTAATCTCCATGAAGACCAGTGATATTAGAACAACCCCAAATCTGATCTTCCCTCTTGTGCATGCTTCTTCGACTATTTTCTCTACAATATAGCCTGAAATGTTGTAGATTTTCCCTTCCGACATCTTCCGTGTCACATGTAACCACATAGTGTTTACCTGCGACCACCACTTTTGATCATTTAACTTGGTAACAAGGTGTGCTACAGCTTGTACAATTAGACAATTCTTCAATTTATCTATGTCCACTCTACGCGGACCCTTTAGGTATCCCAACTCCTGTTTGGTCTTCACAATTGTGACTTTATCTGCAAGGTCACCCCTTATATCTTCCCGTATGACCTTGTGTCAGAACTAATGAGACTAGTATAGATGAAATTCTAACTCCGCATCCTACAAAGTAGAAGAAGTCTTCGTGTACCCTGCTCATGAACCACTAGATACAAGGGCTCATACTTCCCAAAATATGGAAGCTCATACAACTGATAGACCCCAATTCTCTTTAAAAACTTTTCACCCACATCGTCATATACTGGCATGTCATCTACCGTGCACTTGTTTGTTCTAGCCATGAGCAAGGAATCAAGCTCCTTCTTGTTCTCCGAAGTCATGTGATTATATTCACTTACTTTTCTCTTTCTAATGGGTGAATCCCACTCTTGGCCGACAATGACTCGGGTTCTGGTATTACATTTCTGAAAAATGGATTTTGAGTGCCATCTCTTCTTCCTCAACAACTACCTTCTTCTTTCCTTTTACCACTGCTATAGATGCCTTCTTTGGTGCCATTTTTATGTTGTAAGTTTCTCCCCTTTAACTCTACAACTCTACGAAATCAAACCCTAGCTTGATTCAATTATTCCCTAGGTGAAAACGTCATAACCTAACCCTTTTCTGTCAAACCCTTCACCACCGGGACACAAGCTTCTTATCACACGATATATGGTTGTTACTCTTGGTGTCACGCCCTTCATACCTTAACTCGATCACTTGGCTCTTTGCACTTGGCTCTTCTCTCAAGTACTCTTAGTTGCAACGGTAAAAATGAATCCACATCCCATCCTTATATAAATTTTTCAAATTTTGGTTCATTTATTGCTCCTCACCTACCAAATATCCCCTCATTCATTGACCAAATTCATTCATTCCGCGTAAAGAAATCTTCACACCCACCTATAAACTTCTAGCACACCTTCCTACCCTCTAGTCACAAACTTCTCTTCAAATGAGTGCTCCCGGGCCCAAGTACCTCGTCACTGTACCTTCTCCTGGTAGCTATCATGGCCTCCGCTTTCCTCGTATTATACTAATCTTTCATCCATCTCCATCCTTGGTCACTTTCATGAAGCAATCTTCTTTTGACTTAAAGCACACCCGTAGCAGCTTATCCCTTTCACCTTTCAAATCCCACAGTCTTTTTCTTGGAAAATTACAACCACCCCACACTAAAAGTATGTGCAGTCCTCTACACATAAACATTCTTCATACAATAATTAGTTTCATGTGCGCAATTGTGCTTATTACACAAACAACAACTAAAACTAAATTGACAGAGCATATGGAAAATGAAGGAAATACATAATTGAAAATCTAAACTAAATGGCAATATTGCCTTATTACAAACACCAAGAAGACTTATTTATATTAGGGCTTCATCCTACTCCCGTTAAAGTAACCGGGTAGTCATGTTCTATCAAGCACTTCTAGCCGGCATGTGCCTCGAGTCAAGTATAGAAGTGATAACATACGGCCCCAACCAATGTACTTTGAGCTTTCTAGATGGCACAAGAACTTGGAGCCATAAAGAAGTACCATTTGCCCAATCTCAAACTTCTTAACTTTTATGTTTCGTCATGTCATGCCTTTTGTTTGGCCTTTTACTACTTCGACTCCATCGTGCTATGGCTCGTACTCACCCAATTGAATCATATTTTTGATACGTGCTTCTAAAGCATGTTCATCACCTAGATCTCTAGCGTGTGCAATGTGTAAAGAAGGTAACATAAATTTTATAGGAAGAACAACTTCCACACCAAACACCAACTAAAACAAGTGTGGCCTTGTTCAATCTCTTGTAAGTTGTATAGTTGAAACTTTTTCATCCCAATCCTTTCTTCCAACATCACACATTTTTGTTAAAGTCGCCCAAAATTTTGTTGAAAGCCTTAATGAGTTCCATTTTCCCGAGGATGGTAAGGTGTAGTTTTATGATGTGCAACCATAAACTCATCTAATAGGATCTTGATTGTCTCATTCGGAAAGTGTGTACCTCTACCATTTGTCAAGATTAAAGGACATCCATATCATGTAAGCACATTCTCTCACATAAATCTAGCCATTGTTGTAGCTATCGTACAATCTTTTGTAGGTGCTGCTTTCGCCTTGCACCGTGTGAGATAGTCATGTGCAAGTAATGATATAGCGCATCCATTCCTACGCGTGGCTGGTTAAATAGGTCCTACAAAATCAATGGCCCATTTCTCAAATGGTTCTGTAATAATAATAATGGTCTCAAACGCATCTTTTCTCTTTGCCTTGGCTTTCTAGGTGATGACAATGATCACACGCCTTACAATAATCTTTACAGTCTTTATACAATGTCTCCCACCATAATCCAAAAATTAAGATCTTCAGGTAATTACATCACCTGCATAATGGCCTCTTGCAATACCACCATGAGCTTCTTCCATGATATCCTTGCACTCATGCTCTAACACACAATGGCATAATACTTCATCTCTGCCTAGCTTGTAAAGGTCACCACTGATTAACATAAATGGTGTCGTGCGTATAGCAAGCTGCTTCTTTTCTAATGATTTCATTCCTTCTAGTGTCATACCTATTCGTAGAAAGACAACAATGTCTTCTAATTCCGTGGGCACACGTTGTAACCTATATAACTGTGCATCCGACATTGTTTCTTCAATTGTCTGTGCATCCTCTCCTGAATTGATTCTAGATAAATGGTCTGGTCTATAATTGCTTTTCCCTAGCTTCACCACAACTGTGAAGTCAAACTCTTGAAATAGAAGTACCCATCTAGCATATGTGCCCCTATAAGACGGGATTGTTTACCAAGTACTTCAATGCCATGTGATCTGTATAAAATACAAATGGTGTTGCTAACAAGTATTGTCGAAACTTTTACAATGCATAGATCATTGACAAAGCTTCGTGCTCCATAGTTGTATAGTTCCTTTTAGCAAGAGTCAACATCCTACTAGCAAAAAAATTGAATGATCTATAATACCTTACTAGGTTGTGCTAACACAACACCAATGGCCATACTGAAGCATCCACATGCACATAAAATGGTCTACCCCATGAGGGAAAGCACAAAATTGGCATAAGTTTCTATTTTAATATCTCAAACGCGCGCTATCATGGTTCTCCCCAATAAAACTTATCTTCCCCTTTAGCAATTCTTCCAAGGGTGCAACAATTTTGGTATACCCTTTTATGAATTTTCTATAATATCATGTATGACCTAAAAATCTGCAACAACTCAATCTGACCGTAGGCGCTTCTAGGCCTAAAATGATTGCAACCTTGGTTGGATCAACTAGCAAACCTTCCTTACAGATTATATGTCCTAACAGTATCCCAAATGGCATAGAAAATATGCACTTCTTGATGTTCAAAGAGATACTCAATTGTCTGCATCATTCAAACATTAAGCACAAATTGTCACAATGATCTTTCACAAGCCCATATACTGTCCAATCATCTAGGTAGACCTGTAAGAATTTGTGAATAAAATCTTTGAATGCCTGAACAACTATCCATGAGAATATAGTAGGCACATTTTTTAATCCAAAGGGCATCACAGTATAGGAAAAACTACCCCATTCAGTAGTAAATGTTGTCTTTTCTTGATCCTCCTGAGTGATCCTAACTTGATGATACCCGGAAAATCCATCTGTGAAAGAATATATTTCGCGCCCTGCAACTCCTAGTATTTCCTCAGTGAATGGCATAGGAATGGATCGGTGATTCATGTAGCATTCGATCCTCGTAGTCCACACATATCCTAATCCGTCCTTTCTTCTTGATACATATCACCATTGGGATCACCCATTCGACTCATAAAGGGGCTTGATTATTCCAGATTTCAACATTTTATCAATTTCATCCTTTACATTTTCACACAAATTAGGATTCATTCTATAAGGCCTCTTTCTAATCTGGTCATGCACCATCCTTAAGTTTGATATTCATTTCCCCAACGATTCATACACACCCTTAAGTTCATGATATCCTCAAGAGAATAATTCTTGATAATATCCGAGTAACTCAATGATTTTTTCTACCTCCGAGTCGACCCAAGAATCTCCAATTATGGCCTCCTTAGGCTCAACCTCCAAACCTATGTTCACCTTCTTTGTCTTCATGGGTTCGTGGTAGGCACGTGCACCCCTTGTGAAATTTCAATATCTAGGTTCTCAACTTCCTCGTCATCCACGACGTAGACCACCTTTCCTTTCTCGTTCTCAAGGCAAACGCGTTCAAGTAGTTTGGAGTCTACTTCTTCTTCCTTTTCAAAACATGCTCTGAACTATGTCTCACCAAATAATTCCTAAATATGCTCTTCTTCTTTTGCACTATCCCCCATAGTTAAGCGCTTGACAAATTTTAATGCCTCTACCACAAGAGGTTTAGTTGAGAAGTAATCAAACATCTGGATCATACCTACAGGTCAAATTCTATCAGTTCCTATTTCTCTATGTAGTTCTGCATATACATACCAAGCACGTGTGCATCCTTGGAGTGTGGAATAAAATCTATGCACCCAGAGTGAAGATGGTAATGCTTCATGTCCTGCTGTCTAGAGTCTCTCACATTGTTGAATGTGATGTTGAATAGGTTGATCACCATGATAAGTGCAGATTTGCGTAGGTGCATTGTTCCTTATAAACCTAGTAGACAAAGCTATTCCAATCTCTTCCCAGTGTATAAGGTTATCTCTATGGACTACCCACCAGTGCGTTGTTGTCCCACACAATGTATATACTAACATATCCCTCCATGTAACTTGGTCTACCCACTGTGTTTCCATAGCCTTCAAAAATGCAGGGATATCTTCTATCCTTGTATACCAAGTTATTGTGTTGCCTATCCGTCAAATTGAACAAAATCCATTCTTGCCCAACCACGCTTTTCACCTCGCATCCTACTAACTCATATGTACCATGAGCCCAATTATCACAAGCAATACTCGTAGTATCACTAATAGAATGAGAATCCTCCCATTGTAAGATGCCTTCTTTTGATGGCTCACTGACCTCTGGGTCCTGAATAACGCATACATAGACTCTGTTTAAGTCCTCCTCACTTAGAGGTTCAACATAGGGTATAGACTTCCAATCTGTCAAAGGTATCACAACTCTTTCCTCCTTGTTTTCAAAGCTGATATACCCCTTATTGAATCTCAAGTCAGCGTTATTTTCATTACACCAAGGGCGTCCAAACAAGGCTAGAAAATTTTCTGCTTCCACAAGTGCTAATACCTCAAAATCCCAAGTGAACTTGGCCCCTTGTATAGTGATAGATGCATCTTTCAAAACTCCTATGGGCGTGGCCTTAGTCCAGTTTTCCATAAATAACACATTAGATGATGGCTGCAATGGAGGCCTTCCTATTTGCACCCATGCATCTAATGTAAGCACATTTACTTCCGCACCTGTATCGATCAATATGTTGTTCAAAAGCCACCCATTCGCAACAACATTCGAGTAATTTATTTATCATAGTCAATGCTATCAAGGGGAATATTTGCATGTAGAATCTCGTAAATCCCGGTCTCAAGACTTGCTCTCGGAGTGTTCCCTTTTAACCAACTCCCTAATAGTGGAATAATGTTCTCCTGGCACAACATCTTGCATACCTCCTACAAATCATCAATATCGATCTCCGACTATCTCCGAGGCTTTCTTCTACTCCTTTAGGTACTATATCTCACCTTGAAGATTCCTTAGCAATTCCATGGTATCCTGTTAAACTTCCTTCTGATGGGCAGGATCTGGGTACCTCACAAGCAAAACCTCCTTCTTAATAATCGTAGGCTTTTGATGTAAGGCCTCTCTCGCACATGCTACTTCAGCGCGTGTAGTAATCTTCCCTGTCAATGCCTCAAGTCTTTCACTTATCTTGGGCATCCACTATATTTTACCGCACGTTGGATTCTAACCATCCTGGCGCCTTTGTTTTCTTGCTTATGTTGCTTACTTAAATGCTCATATAAGTCTGGGAACTCTTCATAACTATGGTTCTTCCTACGAAAGAACATGCATTATTATAAGGACATTCGCACTGTAGTGATCGGGAGACCCACACGTATAACATGTTCCACGAGGGAACTCTCCTCTTCCTCCACCATGGCCTCTTCGCCATATCCACCACGATATACATGTCCCCTTCTGCGTCCTCCTTCGAAATGCCCCTCATTCTTGTCATAGCGTGTTTGATTATGATCCTGATCCTGGTGCTCATTCCTACCCTTAGAATTATCGGTTATACTTGTCTGTCAGTACTCCAATGTCTATACCATCTTGGATCTGACCAATCAACTGACAATCCTTAGTATCATGGGTCGTGGACCTGAAAATATTGCAAAAGCAAGATACATTTTTCCTTATCGCGCGTTGTAACAAAGGATAGTGACTAGCATCATGATTCAAATAGAAAATTTCATAGTCTAACAATAGTGAGTGTACATATTTGTGAGGGAAACTATCCTTGGTGTGACCTTCCACTTCAAAATTTGTACACCAAATTCCTTAGCACGTTTCATGGGCTGAATTTGTTGATAACTTCTCTAACTGTTTTTCCATAGCTACAATATGTTCCTCTAGAAATGTACTAATCTTTGGTGTCAATGCTCCTAATCGCCTCAAAGATGCAAAGCTACTTCCAGTGCTTTACACCGATCGTGTATGTCTTATGTGACAACACCCTTCTAAAAGGTGTAATCAATCCTCCAACGAACCATTGTGCATGCTGGCTAGTGTGAATATCATAAGATAGTTTAGATAGAAGTGTCTTAAAATGAGCATCATACTCACGTACAACTCTCGGTAGTGCCTTGTTTGATATCCTTGAGTGCACTTATACTCTTCTACTCAAACTCAGGGATATGGAACTCTTTCAAGAAAGCATCTCTCAGTCTCTGCATAATCCACACAAGTTTGATTAGGGTCAAACTTCCTATACTAGCTGTGCACGCGCCCCTATAATGTAGTAGCAAATTGACTCACCTTTCACTCAGCAGCTGTAATCCCTTTAGTGCACCACAATATTTCACACATATGCACATGTTCGGTAGCATCCTCTATACCTTTATACTCCAGGAAATGAAGAGACATCTCCATATAGATATTTTGTGGTTCTTTGCAGGACCTTGACCACACCGATCGGGAACCTCCTAGGTTCCCTCTGCCTCCGATCCACCGAACTAGAACCACATATACCTCTTGATCCTCCACCTTTAGCTGGAGTAGGACCTATAGATGTACTCCCTGTGCTCCGATGGTAGTACTATCTTGAACCCCCGCAGCCTGTGAGGTAGCTCCACTTCCAGAGATGAATCCAACATTCTACATGCTCACATTCAGGTGGATGATGCACCTAAGAATGCTCCTCCATATAACATTGAAGTTGTTTGTCTTACCATTGATGTACTTTGGATCCCCGACTTACTCTCGCTCTCTCCTACTTCCTAATTTAGCTTGTTGGTTACTTGTCGTACTAGAATCTTGAGAAACCAAGCGCAAAGGCTAGGTTACCTAGTGGATTAAGATGCGCGCCTATGGCCCAAGTAGTCTCTCGTTGGTGCACTTTTGTGTGAGGTTGAGAGGAATCTCTATCATGTTTTCCAAGATGGGAGAGTTCCTAATGCTGCTGGCTCCACATCTCCTCTATGAGCTGTAAATCCTTCACTAGTCATCTCTCTCCTTAACGCCATACTTTCTACAATGAACGTTGCTTCTCTATCTCCCTCTCACGCACCTCATTATACTTAAGCTGCCTTTCCTCTCTCTGCTTTTCTTCCACTTGGTCTGCCATCTTAATACCAAACCTATTCGTACCCTCACGCATGGTGAAGTTTAGTTAGCCATCAGTTTACTCTCCAGGTTCAAAGTTACCATCAAGATCTTGACCGCCATGTAGAATACCTTGCAAATATGTTCATCTTGGATACCTCAAAACTAAAATTCAGCTATCTCTGGGCAAGATTACGTCAAAATTTAATATTCCAAAATATAACTATTTAGAACGCCACAAATCCACGTATCCACCACATGAGTCTAGATCAAATCAGCATCATAAAGGGCCTGAAATTCTTCATGTGTCCAGACAAGTGCGCGATACCTCCAATTCCGCTGAGATGCATAAGTAGTAAGCCACTCGTATAGTTCTACTGGAAAGATAGTGAAAAATCTATCATATAAGTTGTTGTACAGGTTCTATTCTACCCAAGTGCATGTGTTAAACTCAAATCCACCGCTGAACCTGTCGTGTATATTCTTCCTCCGATCGTATATCCATTCCTCAATACTTGCTAGAGTTAATCGATACATCTTCATCATGAACCATCCTAAAAAAAAACTGAAAAAGAGGTCCCGGAAATGGAACCAATGATGCAGCCTATATTTTACAAGTTAAAACCCTAGTCGTGTTGGCACATCACTCAGCCTAGACTAAACACTCACCCGAAGTGCGCAAAGATACTAGGTCCCTCTTTAGGGTTGCTATAATAGGATGTTTAACATGATGAAGGAAGGAACATATATATTCATAACTAATCCATCATTTTATAATGCATGCTACCCACAGAACTATGAAAGAACAAGTTTAAATAGTAATCATGATTTAATCATTAACATGCACTGCTCAATTACATAGAATAACACTTATATTCAACCAATATCTTCCATTTATTAGTAAATACAAAAGCTCCTTACAATATTATCAATCTACATCAATGCACGTATGGGTCTGATACACACATTCATATGTCTAGAATCATACATACACCACTCTTTGTGATCTCTCTTATATACTATGCCACTAACATCATATATATATATATATATAGGGTGGGGACTTGCCCTTCACCGCTTAACTATTCCAGAAATAGGTTGCATGCTATTAATAGCCATACGCCATTTACAATCATAGCCACACATGTAAGTGTGCTATCTATAGTCCTCTTGTAGTTAACTAAAGTGTCAATTCTATTCTTAGCTTGTTCTCCATGCATAGACGCTTTGAACCGCTTCTCCAAATATAGACAATGCATGGTGCGCATGTCTCTGCATCGTTGATGTGGTCCACACGCCATCTTCCAAAAATAGATCTCTATGCTCAAAATTGGCTAAGTCCTTAATTCTGAACTTTCCTTCCACGCACGGGTCCTTCCTATCCTTCCACGCCCTTGGTTCCGGCCTTCTATCCCATGCGCGGTCTCCTTATGTGATTTAGATAATTATTATTTGATCAACACCCCCACTAGCTTAGTTTATGGATACACTAAAAGGGAATCATCCCTTTAAATCTGGAGACTCACCTCAACCATAGGTTACCCATAGCCTTAAGGTGTTTCCATTGTCTATCTTCCGAAGTGAGGAGAGAGAGTTGTCATTCCTCACATAGGGTTCACTTCTACTAGATAGAATTTCCCTTGTAAAAGGGGATTGTAAACTTGCATTATTAGGCGTATTGTCATTTTCTAAAGTTGAATCTTTACATTCATTATGTATTATGAAAATAAAGTTTCAATGGAATTATTACTATTGAGATTTTATTGGAACATTTTAAAAACCTTGTGTATTGGAAAGTTGTTAAATGTTATAGGAAAAAGCTTTTGTTTACTTTGGAATCTAAGTAACTTATCATATATTGTAAAGCTTTGGCTCATTTTTATGATTTACTCAAAAGTTTGAAGATAGTAGACCTTGTTGGTTTTAAAATATGTATATAATAAAGAATTATCTTTATTATATATGTGCATTTCTTTACGAGTGAAGATTAAATTTGCTTGAGAAATATTGTTTCTTTCCAACTTGTATTTCAAATGTATTTGAAAAATAATGTTTAATGGAAGGCATGATAGTTGTAAACATATTGATAATGTAAATTAATTCGATGTTGGAATATGGATCTTTCCTTTACGTTGTTCTAATGTTTTTATAAATGCATAGATAAATTACTATCTAATCATATATATAAATATACATACATATATTTATTCAAGTATAAATAAATTTCTTAGTCATACATATAAGCCTTTGCTTTCATATTTATAAATTATTGCTTCGGGTACATTTTTAATATATGTCTTTGATTAGGAAAATACTATATAGAAATATATCCCTTGATATATTTTGATTATTAACCTTAATTATAGTTGCATATAAATTACATAAATGTGAACATCCTAATAAATCTTGACAATATAAAGAAGTCTTCCTATTGTTTGTGTGTGTGTGGGGGAATACGAATGGAGATGGGGACAAAACATATGTCAAAAATATGCTTTGTGGCTAGTTTTTCCATAACCCACTAGCATTATGGCTTGGTCATGTTATAACATGAGCACGTTACGGTTCGTATTTACAAAGCCAAAAAAGTGCTCGACTTTTAACGCTAATGCACTATAACGTGAGCGTGTTATAATGAGCTCGTGTTCCTATTTGTAATGTTATATATGTGCATTTAGGAGGTATACATTCATTTTATTAAATAGGAGAAATTAGGGTCACTCTTCACCTTATAGGACTAGTCTCACACCCCCATAAGTCACGGTTTAGAAGATAGTTTTCATATTCCAATATGGTCATTACATAGGTATTTTTTTCGGGATTTCAGCATTCGGCCTAAAGCTTTTAGGGTTTAAATTCTACAATTCATTTCTTCTTAGGGAAATAATATTGTCATTTTTTTGGTTTTTGGGTCTTCTTGATTGGTTAGTGACATTTGTAGGAGTTTTAGACATGTCAAAACTATATTTTATAAACCTTACAACTCCCAAAGGTAACATAATTTCTCGAATATATGGATGCATGCATTTATTTCTAACACATAACAAATAAAAACACATACGTATGTTTCTATCAATTCAAATAATGAATGGAATGGTCATAATAAAGTCTATGAAGGATGTAACACATCATGAGGAAAATGGTTGCAATCAGGAAAAATCATGAGGTCTCATGAAGGATCCAAACATCTAGAGCTTCATCGAGATTCAAATCATCAAGGGAACTTTCATCAAGAGCATGATAAGATATTTTCATCATGAGTGATGGTGGATTTAATCTTAGGCTTACAAATAATGCATATTCTATAATATTTTTCTTAACACTTAATCAATGATTGGTAATGAATTCATATCTTACAAGTTAGGAAAGTGGAATTTGCATTGTTTTAGTGTAGCGTGGAGATAAGAAAATGGAATTTATTCTCAAACATTCCCCAAGTTTCATTCAGGGGATCAATACTTCTATCAAGAGGAGGAAACCTATATCGATGAGGAGAAATTGAGAAATATGGTGTCCAGACATTATAAACATGCTTCCAAATGTCGGGTAACACCTTAGTCATGCAAATGAATTATAAGATTAAGAAGTCATCATCATATCAAAAGGTAAAATGTGAGGGTCAAGGAGTTAATTATGATCATCATATCCTAACTCTACTATTATGTCCAAATATCTTCAAGAAATAATACCAAAATTATCTAGTTAGGATAACAAGGCATCTAGGTGGTTTAATCTAAATTGAATTAAGTATTAATCCGAGTGACTATTATAGCTAATGTTATAGAGATGATGTCGATGGGTTGGGAGTGGTATAGTTAAGTCACATGCTTATTTTCTTTTGCACCGTGTTCAAATCCCCGCAGGTATGATCGCCTATGAGGTGGTTTCGTCATTAGATGCGACATCTCTATTTGTTGTAGTTACATCATGTTGGTTTCTTCACTCACTACATTGTAGCATATTGGTTCTTGTTTCACTCAAGATTTTGTTTCACTCATTGTAGTCACTTTGCATTCCCTTTTTATTCACTCTAGAGATTACTTCACTCGTTATGGATGTTGCATCTTCATTTCCGGTTACTAATGTTGCTTCATTTGGGTTCCTTGTGTTGGTTCCCTTCATTGTAACTAGGTTGTGGATCCTCTAAAAATCCTCAAATGTACAAATATGTGGGTCCTTTCAAAACCCTATATCTAAAAATGGCATAGATATGATAACATACAATAATAGATAAGCAACAAGCATACAAATATATGAAACCCTAAGAAAGAGAGAAGGTGACTTAGTTGATACCCGAGTAATATGGAAGTGATATAGACTAGGAAGAGTGTCGTCGAGGCTCACCAAGGGTTTTGGGACAAATAAATGCACAGGATAGAAGTGCCCATGGGAGGACAAGAGTTCATGGATGCTAGTGACTAATCTGGGCACTAGTGTTTACTCAAATGCCCAGTTTTTGATATTTTCTTGGTTGTAAGAGCTTCCCTATTTAACCTCTTTTATCACTCTAGTTTTGCTTCAATGTCATCGTTTATACTTATAACTTGTAAAATAGATAGATAGATACATAGATACACATGTTATAAGAACTATCTATCATCATCAAAGGTGAATTAGATAATTCTTGAGTAATAAGTTCCAAACACTATAAGCACTATCTATCATCCCCTATGTCTCATTATCTTCTATTACATTCTTTCTCATTTTTTTTTGAATCTACATATCTTTCCTTAACAAATCCTTAAGCAAAGGGAAAACTACTTAACCCTTACATTCATGTTGAGGCTTAAGGTCAACAAAGAAGATACGGAAAGGGGAAGCTAACTAACCTCGGTGATAACCCAAAGAGTGATATTACGTCTCGGATATACACTACATCTTAGAATCCATGTATTTCTATTTGTATGTTTGTGTAATGATCCCATAGGTCTCCTGTGCAAGTTGCACTATAATAACATGCTAGATCTATATTTCTCCAAGAATGCAAATGTGTGAGATGGATTAGAATTAACTTCCCCTCCTATGTTATATATGTAGAGTGATGTAAAGTGATTATCGATTCGGTCATTGGTTTCAAAACCCTATGGGTAGATGAAGGAAACTCGGTGTGCTTAAAGACCCAAATCAACCACTACAGGTGATGAGCATAAGAATGAAGGGTTCAAGTAGACGGGTTCACCAAATGAATTAATAAAAATGAATTAAATCCTATTACAAAGTAACTACTATGATAAATTATGTATAAATGCTAGTATAAATTAATACTCAATCAAACAAGTATGTAAAGTATGAAACACTAAGCAAAGAGGGAGATAAGAAGACTTAGTCGATATACGTGCAATCTAGAAGTGATTTGAGTATGGTAAATTTTTGGACATATTGAGAAGAGTGTTATAAATGCCCTTTATAGATTTCTTCTATAACGGGAAAGCACGCTTGAGCATTGGAGATTGCTTCGGGTGTCGTGAGTGTGAAAATGCTTAAATTTTGGTTTTTGCTATTTCACAAGGGTTTTATAGTTGGTCTCTATTGGTAACCTAATACTTTCTCCTTGATCGGTTATGGTACTTGTAACCTAAAATAAAGAGATTCAACTACATTAACCATAAAACACATCAAACCTAAAAAGGGTAAATACATAATAGGGAGTCATACTAACCCTAACGATCACCTCGAGAGTGAACTTATGACCAAGCGTTGCACTACATCTAAGACTCCATATAGTTCTTATGTGTGTGTGTAGAAATGATTCCTTAGGAAGACCTTGTGCAAGATGTACTAGATAGCATGATAGAGTTTCTTATTGAAGCAAATCTACGGATGGAATAAAATAAACTTCTCCTTCTTATGTTGTGTATATAGAGTATACATCCCATATCCCTTAGATGTATATTAGATGGATGCCTTAGAGTGCGTTTGTTCCTTTTGAATGCAATATGATAGGTGATAATAGTAATGTTTAGGGATCGGTCCTCTATTTTGAACACATAACTATGTATTTATGTGATGACCATGTTTGAATTTTTTAATTGACAACTGGAAGGTTGGCCCATAAGTTACAAAGATGCCTAAAATATAAAAGAGACCCAAAAGGAGTTAGTAAGATAAGAAAGGGTCGAGAGCACCTAGAAGGGGCAACAACAATTAGACACTATTGTCATGGCTAGGCGCTAGTGTCTAAAGCCCTAAAAGGTAAAGTGGTTAAGTTATGACTGGGTTGTAGGGTGTGGAAGACCAAAGATAAAGAAACAGATAGAGAAAAGAGGCAAAATATAGTTGTGAACCACCGATTTTCTTGTTTAGGAATCATGTGAATGCTAGCATGGTTTTAGGACCTAAAAATGTAACATGTTGATCAAAGAATACTTTTCAAAGATCACAAAAGGAGTCCACGCAGGATAGAAGGCCCGGACCCAAGGATGTGGAAGGACAAGAAGGACCCACGCACGGAAGGCAAGTTCACTTTTCGGACTTAGCTGATTTTGATCATGAAGACTATTTTTAGAAGATGGCACACGAAAAACACCAACAATGTAGAGACATGCGTGCCATGCATTGTCTATCTTTGGAGGAGTGGATCGAAGCATTTTTCATGGAGATGAGCTAAGAATAGGATTGACACTTTAGTTAATACAAGAGGACTATAGATAGCACAGTTGCATGTGTGGCTATGCCTGTAAATGGCGTGTGGGTGTTAATAGCATGTGGCCTATTTCGGAATGGATAAGTGGTGAAGGGCAAGTCCCCACCATATATATATGATGTTAGGTACATATTAGAGTGTGTGTGTAAGTGTAATAGATAATATACAGTGTGTGTGTGTATGTATGTGTGATATACACATATGATCAATTATCTTGTATCAAATCCATACGCGTAGTGGTATAGATTGAAAATGTTGTAAGGAGCTTTTGTATTTATTAATAGATGGAAGATATTGGCTGAATCTAAGTGTCATTCTGTGTGTAGTTGAGTAGTGAATGTTATTAATTCAATCATGATTATTGTTTAAGCTTGTTCTTTCATAGATCTGAGGGTAGCATGCATTATAAAATGATGGATTAGTTATGAATCTATATGTTTCTTCCTTCATCATGCTAACATCCTACTACAAAAACCCTAAAGAGGGACCTGGTACCTTTGTGTGCTTCGGTGAGTGCTCAATCAAGGCTGAGTGATGTGCCAATGTGACTAGGGTGTTATCTGGTAAATTCTAGGTTGCATCATTGGTTCTATTGTCGGAACTCTTTTTTAGTTGTTTTTAGGATGGTTCGTGATGAAGATGTACCGGTTAACTCTAGCAAGTATTGAGGAATGGATACATGATCTGGAGGAAGAATATGCACGGTGGTTCAATAGTGGATATGAGTTTAACACACGCACTTGGGTAGAACAAAATCTATATGATAGCTTATATGAGAGCTTTTTCACTATCTTTCCAGTAGAACTATACGAGTGGCTTACTACTTATGCATCTCAATGGAATTGGAGGTATCGCACACTTATCTGGACACAGAAGAATTTCGACCCTTTATGATGCTGATTTGATCTAGACTCGTTACGTGGATACGTGGTTTCATGGTGTTTTAAATAGTTATATTATGGAATATTCAATTTCGATGTACTCTTGCCCGGAGGTAGCTGAATTCCAGTTTTTGTGATATCCAAGAGGAACATATTTGCAAGGTATTCTGCTGGCAATCAAGATCTTGATGGTAACTTTGAACTGGAGAGTAAACCGATGGCTAACTAAACTTCACCACACACAAGGGTAGGAACAGGTTTGGTTTAAGATGGCAGACCTAGTGGTAGAGTGGAAGAGAGAGGAAAGGTGGCTTAAGTATAATAAGGCGCACGAGAAGGAGATAGAGAAGCATCGTTCCATTGCAGAAAGTATGGCATGGAGGAGAGAGATGGATCGTGAAGGATTTACAGCTCACGTAGAAGACATGGAGCCGAGCATCGAACTCCCCCATCTTAGAAAGCATGATAGAGATCCCCCTCACCTTACACAAAAGTGCACCAACAGACTACCTCGATCGTGAAGGTGCATCTTAATCCACACAGTGACCTAGCCCTTGTGCTTAGTTTTTCAAAGATCTAGTACGATAAGTAACCAACAAGCTAACTTGGGAAGTAGGAGCAAGAGTAAGTCAGGGATCAAGTACGTCAATGGAAGGACAGACAGATTCAATGTTATTTGGAGGAACATTCTTAGGCGCATCATCTACACAGAATGTTGGATTCACCTCTGGAAGTGGAACTACCTCACAGACTGTAGGGGTTCACTATAGAACTACTTTGTCAGAGCATAGGGGAGTACATCTACAAGTCCTATTCCAACTATAGGTGGAGGATCAGGAGGTATAGGTGGTTCCAGTTTTGGTGGTTCTAGAGGTAGAGGGAACACAGGAAGTTCTAGATCAGGTGGTCAAGGTCCGCAACAACCACATAATATCTATATGGAGATGTCTCTTCGTCTCTCGAGAATATAGAGGTATAGAGGATGTTGCCGAACATGTGCATATGTGTGAAATCTTGTGGTGCACTAAAGGGATCATGGCTTCTGAGCGTAAGGCAAGTCAATTTTCCACTATGTTACAACGACGTGCACATAGCTGGTATAGGAAGTTTGACCCTAATCAAACTTGTGTGGATTATGCAACATTGAGGGATGTTTTCTTGAAAGAGTTCCATATCCCTGAGTTTGAGTAGAAGAGTATAAGTGCACTCAAGGATATCAAGCAAGGAACTACTGAGAGTGTACATGAGTATGATGCTTGTTTTAAGACACTTCTATCTAAGCTATCTTATGATATTCACGCTAGCCAGCATGCATAGTGGTTCGTTGGAGGATTGATTACACCTTTTAGAAGGGTGGTGTGACATAAGACATAGGCGACTGATCCGCGCGAAGCACTAGAAGTAGCTTTGCGTGCCGAGGCAGTTGGGAGCATTGAAAATGGTGTTAGTCCATTCCTAGAGGTGCGGATTGCAGCTATGGCAAAGTAGTTAGAGAATCTATCGCAAAAGTCAGCCCATGAAATGTGCTCAGAATTTGGCGTACACATTGTGAAGTGGAAGGTCACACCAAGGATAGTTTCCCTTGCATATCTGTACGCTCATTACTATTGGACTGTGAGATCTATCATTTGAATCATGATGCTAGTCACTGTCCTTTATTACAACGTGCGATAAGGAAGAATGTATCTTGCTTTTGCAAAATTTACATGTCCATGACCCATGATACTGAGGATTGTCAGCTGATTGGTCGATATCCAGGATGCTATAGACCTTGGGGTATGATAGACAAGTGTAACAGATAATTCTAAGGGTAAGAATGAGCACCAGGATCGAGATCATAATCAAATGCACTATGACAAGAATGAGGGGTGTTTTGAAGGAGGTCATGGAAGGGGACGTGGATATTGTGGTGGATATGGAGGATGAGGTCGTGGTGGAGGAAGAGGTGAGTTCCCTCATGGAACATGTTATATGTGTGGATCTCCTGACCACTATAGGTGTGAATGTCCTCATAATATTGCATGTTCTTTTTGTGGAAAGAACCATAGCTATGAAGAGTGCCCAGGACTTATATGAGCATTTGAGTAAGCAACATAAGCAAGAAAACAAAGGCACCGGGATGGTTAGAATCCAGTGCGTAGTAGATGATTAGTGGATGCCCAAGATATCGAAGGACCTGTGGCATTGATAGTGAATATTACTACGATCATAAAGCAACACGAGTAAGAGAGGCATTGCACCAGAAGCCTACGATCACCAAGGAGGAGGTTTTGCATGCAAGGTACCTAGATCCTGCTCATCAGAAGGAAGTTTACCAAGATACCATGGAAGTGCTAAGGAATCTTCAGGGTGAGATACAATACCTAAAGGAGTAGAAGAAAGCATCGAGACAATCCAAACTGATATCGATGATCTGCGAGAGGTGTGCAAGATGTTGCGCCAGGAGAACATTATTCCACTATTAGGAAGTTGGTTAAAAGGGAACACTCCACGCGCAAGTCTTGAGACTGGACGATAGATTCTACATGAAAATATTCCCCCTGATAGCATTGACTATGACAAAGAAATTACTCTAAATGTTGTCATAGATAGGTGGCTGTTGAGTAACATATTGATTGATATAGGTGCGGAAGTAAATGTGCTTACATTAGATACATGGGTATAAATGGGGAGGCCTCCATTGCAGCCATCATCTAATGTGTTATTTATGGAAAATCGACTAAGGCCACTCCCATAGGAGTTTTGAAAGATGCATCTATAATTATACAAGGGGCTAAGTTCACTGGGGATTTTGAGGTTTTGAGGTATTAGCACTTGCGAGAAGCAAATAATTTTCCAACCCATCTTGGACTCCTTGGTGTTATTCGAATAATTCTCGACTTGAGATTCAATAAGGGGTATATCAGCTTTGAAAACAAGGAGGAAAGGGTTGTGATACCTTTGGCGATGGAAAGTCTATACCATATATTGAGAGCCTCTAAGAGAGGACTTAAACAGAGTTTATGTACACGTTATTCAAGACCCAGAGGTCAATGAGCCATCAAAAGAAGGCATCCTATAATGGGAGGATTCTCATTCTATTAGTGATACTACGAGTATTGCTTGTGAAAATTGGGCTCATGGTACATATGAATTAGTAGGACGCGAGGTGAAAAGCATGGTTGTGCGCAAGAATGGACTTCATTTGATTTGATGGATAGGTAGCATAATACCTTGGTATACAAGGGTAGAAGATCTTCCTGCATTTTTGAAGGCCATGGAAACACAGTGGACAGATCAAATTAAGAGAAGAGATATGTTAGTATATACACTTGCATGGGACAACAATGCACTGGTGGGTAGTCCACAGAGATAATCTTATAAACTGGGAAGAGATTGGAGTCACTTTGTCTACTAGGTTTATAAGGAACAATGCACCTACGCAAATATGCACTTATCATGGTGATCAACATGTTCAGATCACATTCAAAGAAGGTGTGAGAGACTCTAGATAGTAGGACAAGAAGCATTACCACCTTCACTCTGGTGCATCAATTGTATTCTACGCTACAAGGATGTGCACACGCCTGGTATGTATATGCAGAACTACATCGAGAGACTGGAAACTAGAAATATTTGACTACATGAATGATCCATACTTTCGACTACTTATCGACTAAACCTCCTATAGAAGAGGCATTAAAAGTTGTCCAACACTTAACTATGGGAGATAGTGCAAAAAAAAGATCATATTTGGGAATTATTCAAAGGAGGTAGAGTTCGGAGCGTGTTTTGAAAAGGAAGAAGAAATGGACTCCATACTACTTAAATGCGCTTGCCTTGAGAAAGAGAAAGGAAAGATGGTTTACGTCGTGGATGACGAGGAAGTTGAGAACCTGGATATTAAACATTCACAAGGGGTGCGTGAGGTCTTGGATAGTGAAGACAAGGATACACGCACCTACCATGAACCCATGATGACAAAGAACGTGAATAGAGGTTCAGAGGCTACGCCTAAGGAGCCCATAATTGGAGACTACTGGTTAGACTCAGAGGTAGCAAAGATCATCAAGTTACTCAGGGATTATCAGGACTTATTCCCTTGAGGGCATCATGAACTTAAAGGCATGCATGAATCCCTTGGGGAAATGAAGATAAAACTTAAGGATAGTGCATGGCCAGTTAGAAAGAGACCTTACAGAATGAATCCTAATTTGCGCAAAAGGTAAAAGAAGAAATTGATAAAATGTTGAAATCTTGAATTATCAAGCCCCTTGATGAGTCAGAATGGGTTAGCCCAATGTTGATTAGTATCAAGAAGGACGGACGAATTATAATATGTGTGGAATATGGGGAGATGAATGTTGCATGCATTACGATCCATTCCTACGCCATTCACCGAGGAAATACTAAAAGGAGTTACAGGGGCACGAAATATATTCCTTCAAAGATGGGTTTTCTGGGTATCATCAGTTGGATTACTTAGGAGGATCAAGAAAAGACAACATTTACTACTGAATGGGGTAGTTTTACCTATATTGTGATGCCTTTTGGATTTAAAAACATGCCTATTGTATTCTCGCGCATAGTTGTTCATGAATTTAAAGATTTTATTCACAACTTCTTACAGGTCTACCTAGATGATTGGACAATATATGGGCTTGTGAATGATCATTGTGACAATCCACGCTTAATGTTTGAATGGTGCAGAAAATTGAGTATCTCATTAAACATCAAGAAGTTCATATTTCCTATGCCATTTGGGATACTGTTAGGACATATAATCTGTAAGGAAGGTTTGTTGGTTGATCCAACCAAGGTTGCAGTCATTTTAGGCCTAGAAGCGCCTACCAATCAAAGTGAGGTGCACAAATTTTTAGGTCATACAGGATATTATAGAAAATTTATCAAAGGGTATGCCAAAATTGTTACACCCTTAGAAGAGTTACTAGAAGGGGAAAGGTACATTTTATTGGGGAGAACCAAAGTAGCGCGCGTTTGAGATATTAAAGAGAAACTTACTACCGCACCCATTCTGCACTTTCCCTCATGGGATAAACCATTTCATGTGCATGTGGACGCTTCTGGCATGGCCATTGGCACTGTGTTAGCTCAACCTGGCAAAGGTATTGTAGATCATCCAATCTGTTTTGCTAGTAGGAAGCTGACTCCTACTAAATGGAATTATACAACTATAGAGCGCAAAGCTTTGTCAATGATCTATGCATTACAAAAAAATTTGATAGTACTTGTTAAAGCAACACCATTTGTGTTATATATAGATCACATGGCATTGAATTACTTGGTAAACAATCTTGTCTTATAGGGGTGCGTATGTAGATGGGTGCTCCTATTTTAAGAGTTTGACTTCACAATTGTGGTGAAGCCAGGGAAAAGCAATTTTGGACCAAACCATTTATCTAGAATCAATTCAGGAGAGGATGCATAGACAATTAAAGAAACCATGCCATATACATAGTTATATAGGTTACAACGTGTGCCCATAGAATTAGAAGACATTGTTGTCTTTCTACGAATAGGTATGGCACCAGAAGGAATTAAAGCATTAGAAAAGAATCAACTTACTATACGGGTGGCACCATTTATGTTAATCAGTGGTTACCTTTACAAGTTAGGCAGAGATGAAGTATTACGCCATTGTGTATTAGAGTATGAGCATAAGGATATCATATAAGAAGCTTATTTTGGTATTGCAGAGGCCATTATGTAGGTTATGTGACTACCTAGAAGATCCTACTTGCTCGATTATGGTGGGAGACATTATATAAGAATTGAATTCTAATATTGTAACGCATGTGATCATTGTTAGCACCTAGGAAAACCAGGGCAAAGATATGAGATGCCTTTGAGACCGATTACTAGTTTCGAACCATTTGAGAAATGGGCCATTGATTTTGTAGGACCTATTTCGCTAGATGCACATAGGACCGGATCGTGCTCTATCATTACTTACACAAATTATCTCACACGGTGGGTGTAAGCAAGACCTACTAAGGAATGTACAAAGAACTACAATAGCTAGGTTTCTATGGAAGAATGTTCTTACAAGATATGGATGTCCCTTAAGCTTGAAAAGTGATAGAGGTACACACTTTTTGAATGAGACAATTAGGATCTTATTAGATGAGTTTATGGTTGCACACCATAAAACTACACCTTACCATCCTTGTGAAAAAAATTGTGATGTTGGAAGAAAGGATTGGGATGAAAAAGTGTCAACTATTCTTTGGGCATATAGAACAACTTACAAGAGATTGAACAAAGCCACACCATTTCAATTGGTGTTTGGCATGGAAGTTGTTCTCCCTATAGAATTTATGTTACCTTCTTTGCGCATTGTGCGCACTAGAGGTCTCGTTGATTGATAAGATTTAGAAGAGTGTATCGAAAATATGATTCAACTATATGAGTGCCAAGCCATAGCATGATGGAGTTGGAAGTAGGAAAACACTAGGAAAAAGGCATGGCATGACAGAAACATAAGGGATAAGAAGTTTGAGATTGGACAAATGGTACTTCTTTATGACTCAAAGTTCTTGCGCCATCCAGGCAAGCTCAAAGTACATTGGTGGGGCCATGTGTCATCACTTCTATACTTGAAGTAGGTGCTTTCCAGTTAGAATGACTTGATGGAACGTGGCTAACCTATTACTTTAAGTAGAGTAGGTGAATCCCTACTATAAATAAGTCTCCTTTGTGTTTGTAATAAGGCGGTATTGTCATTTAGCTTAGGTTTTCAATTTTATGTTTCCTTAATGTATTTCCTTCATTGTTGTTATGCTTTGTCAATTTAGTTTTTGTGTTTATGTAATAAGCACGCTTACGCACATGAATCTAATTATTATATGAATAATGTTTATGCGTAGAGGACTGCACATACCTTTTGTGTGGGGTGGTGGTATTTATCCAAGAAAAGGTCTTGTGGGAATTGAAAGGTGAAAGGAATAAGCTACTACGGGTGTGCTTTAAGTTAAAAAAATATTGCTTCTCAAAAGTGACCAAGGATGGAGATGAATGAAAGAATAGTATAACGCGAGGTAAGAGGAGGCCATGATAGCTACCAGGAGAAGGTACAGTGATGAGGTACTCGGGCACAAGGGAGCGCGCTAAAGAGAAGTCTATGACCAGAGGGTAGGAAGGTGCGCTAGAAGGTTATAGCTGGGGCGTGAAGATGTACCGTGTGGAATGAACAAATTTGGTCAATGAATGAGGGGATATTTGGTAGGTGAAGGAGTAATAAATGCATCAAAATTTGAAAAAAATATATAAGGATGGAATGTGGATTCATTTTTACCATTGCGACTAAGATTATTTGAGGAAAGAGCCAAGTGCGAAGAGTCGAGTGATCGAGTTAAGGTGCAAAGGGTGTGAAACCAAGCGTGACAACTAGACTATGTGCTAAAAGAAGCTTACATCCCCAGTGGTGAAGGGTTTGAGTGAAGCAGGGAGACAAAAAGAGTTAGGTTACAAAGTTTCCACCTAGGGCATGATTGAATCGAGCTAGGGTTTGATTCGCAAAGTTGCAGTGTTAAAGAGGAGACATTTATAAGGTAAAAATGGCACCTAAGAAGGCATATGTAGCAGCAATAAGAGGAAAGAAGAAGGTGTTTGTCGAGGAGGAAGAGATGGCACCCGAAAGATGTTTTTAGAAATGCAATATCCAAAAGGAGTCATCGTTGGCCAGGAATGGGATTCACCCATCAAAAAGAGAAAAGTAAGTGAATACAATCACAGGACTTCAGAGAACAAGAAAGATCTTGATTCCTTGCTTCTTCGCTAGGACAAACAAGCGTATGGCAGATGACATGCCATTTTATGACGATGCAGGTGAGAAGATTTTGAAGAGAATTGGGTCTCTACCAATTATATGAGCTTTCATATTTTGGGAAGTATGAGCCCTTGTATCAGTGGCTCATGAGCAGGGTGCACGAGGACTTCTTCTACTTTGCAGGACATAGAGTTAGAATCTCATCTTTTCTTATCTCATTAATTCTTACAGTTTGAAGGCCAAAGGAGAGGACATAAAAGTGATCTCACGAGATAAAGCCATGATTTTAAAGACCAAACAGGAGTTGGGGTACCAAGGGTCTCACATGCATGCGGAATGGATATAGACAAATTGAAGATCTATCCGATTGTGAAAGTTGCATCACACCTTGTTACAAAGTTTAATGATCGGGGAGCGGTGGTCACAGTAAATACTATGTGGTTACACGTGGTGCATAAGATATCAAAAGGGGAAATCTATAACATTGTAGGATATATTGCAGAGAAAATAGTCAAAGAAGCGCGCACAAGAGGGAAGATCAACTTTGGGGCTATTCTACTATCACTTTGAGGTATTCATGGAGATTGGAGTACCATACGGATCAAAGGAAAAAGTATGGGAATACCCCATGGAGAACAAGTCACCAGCTGAAAGATTCAGCTAGTACCTATACAAAGGGGCCATGACAGATGACATAAAGTAAAGGGCAGAGAAATGGTATGACGAGGCTGCGTAGCATTTAGGGAAGATTGGTGCATCCCAAAGGACCTACCAAAGGCGGTGGTAGGGAAACAAGTCCAGTTTTTTGTATATCAGCATTTCTACATCACACGCTTCCCAATAAAAGATGGATTTTGGATCCCTTGGTGTAAATTTCCTTACGCATTCACTGCAAGGTATTTCCAAGTATTTGTTCACAGATTTATAGACATGCACCGATTGGTATTCAATGCAGATAAGGTAGACTGCAACTACCATACGTTGAGGAAGAAGTATGTGTATCTTGGAAAAGTACTTATACATATAGGATCATTTCGAGGTGTTGAATATTAAGCCAATAAGTCTCATGCAGGCATAACAGATGTGGGGAAACATTGGTGTATTTCTAGTTAAAGCCAAATATAGAGAATAACAAGTATGTGGAAGGTGATTTCACACTTCCAACAACACCAAAGGGAAAGCATACAATGGAGAACATCCCAGCGCTTAAGCCCACAGAGAGAAAATTGAAGTGGAAGTTGAGGAGGAGAAGTGCGAAGATAGTGGTGGTTTAGAGCATAAAGGTAGGAGACATCCTATAAATAAGGGTGAAATTAACACACCATTACACCACCTCAACCACAAGAGGGGGATGATGAGGACTTGAATGCAGTCCAAGGGGAGCATAGGTTTAAGAGGGTGTTTAGGAGAACAAGGACCCAAGGTGTTACTCCAACCACTAGTGCGCAAATCAACCAGACTCTCCCCATAAAAGGAGGTAATCGTGTAAATAAGGAGGAAACTAAAGTTAAATGAGGAGGTGGAAGAGTTAGAGGAAAGTGCGCCTAATTCTCCTACACTTCTAGAGAACACAGAAGAACAGGGTGAGGAATCAAAGGAAAAAGAAGAGGATGAGAAAATACTTCAGGAGACAACTACAGAGAATGTTTAGGATATGGAGACACAAGTAATAAATTTGGAAGCTAAAGTTCCTAAGCAACAACGGTCTAGAAGCACAAGTGGAGAGCACATTCCACCAGCCATGGGGTATGTAAAGGATGTAGGAAAAATTGTCCGCACCCGCTTCCAAAGCACGATAACACAGAAGGATTTATTTAGCTGGGAGATAATGGATGAGGATATGGTGACTTGTGCATGCACTCTCGAAAGTAACTATCGTGGTCAATATACACCCATATGGAAGAGCCTAACTTTGATGTGTGTGAAGAGTCATGCATTTTGAGATGATCAAGAAGGCCCCCAAGCTAGACACACAAGTAAATCCTACTTTGGCATGTCGATGATTAGGTCAACAATGCATTAGTGAAGGTTTTTGCTGAGGTGGAAAGAAGAAACATGGACGAAGCCTGCAACGATCGAGTGTTGCGTGAGGAGTTGAAGACAAAGGATGTAGAGATAGCACACATAAGGCAGGAGAGGGACTTTGTGTAGAAGAAAAACAAGGTATTTATCAACATCACGAAAAGAGATTTGGGGATAATGTCATCGATCAAGGCCACACTTGGAGGCCAAGGTACTACAGACATTTCCTTCAGTGATACACTATGTAGGAAAGTTGGTGGACTTGTTACTTGAAGATAAACCTCTGCACATGCCAGTGCCAAGAATCTTAGAACAAGATGTCGAATAAGAGAAAGTATCAGTGATACAAAATATTACATCTTATGAAGGGTTATTACTGAAGCATTACACAAAGTATTGAAGAAAGTAACACAGGCTTTAAACATATGCACAACTCCGAGGTGCTTATCAACATAAAGACCCTAGAAGAAAACAATGAGGTACTGTAAAGTGATGGAGGCTGAGACATTGGGCTATGCAGAAAGATTGTCAATGGTTAAACAAAAGCGTGAGCCCCTGGCAGTAGCACAAGAGCTGCACTAGACTAAGTTGGAAGAGCTTGGGAAGCTAATTGCATAGAAGATGGATCTTTTAGAAGGGATAATGACATCAATGTCCAAAGTGTTGTGTTGGTTCTGCAAAATGAGAAAGGAGATATTGTGAGGGATGAGTTGGAATCCATTGTTGTGTACATCCTAAAAAAGCGAGCAAGCACTCAATGAATGGCAGGTTTTGGAGGCCAAAATAAAGGAGTACCCAGGTGTTGATACGCAAACTAATACGAGAGGCTGCCTCATAACCTCAAAGAAATTCTTTATTTATCTACATTCTTATTCTTTCCATTCTTCTATTCTTTACTTTAAATTTTGGAGATACCCATTGTCGGGACAATAATGAGATTAGTGTGGGGTAATGTTGATCAAATAATACTTGTCAAAGATCACACAAGGAGTCTACGCGGGATAGAAGGCCCGAACCAAGGGCGTGGAAGGATAGGAAGGACCCGCACATGGAAGGCAAGTTCATCTTTTAGGACTTAGCTGATTTTGAGCATGAAGACCTATTTTTAGAAGATGGCGTGTGGAACACACCAATGATGCAGAGATGTGCACGCCATGCATTTTCTATCTTTGGAGGAGTGGATCGAAGCATTTTGCATGGAGACGAGCTAAGAATAGGATTGACACTTCAGTTAATTATAAGAGGACTATAGATAGCACACTTGCATGTGTGGCTATGCCTGTAAATGGCGTGTGGCTATCAATAACATGCGGCCTATTTCTGGAATAGATAAGTGGTGAAGGGAAAGTCCCCACCCTATATATATGATGTTAGGTACATAGTAGATTGTGTGTGTAAGTGTAACAGAGAATATACAGAGTGTGTGTATGTATGTGTGATATACGCATATGACTGAATTACTATATTAGATCCATACGCATATTGGTATAGATTGACAATATTGTAAGGAGATTCTATATTTATTAATAGATGGAAGATATTGGTTGAATCTAAGTGTCATTCTATGTGTAGTTGAGTAGTGCATGTTATTAATTCAATCATGATTATTGTTTAAGCTTGTTCTTTCATAGATCTCGAGGGTAGCATGCATTGCGAATGAACACTCACCAAGCCAACTCAACCTTAAGACCTATTCTATTAAATTAATAAGTTCCTCATATACTAACTAAGACTTACCCAAACCCTAAAAATCAATGCCTACATTCCTCTAACCACATTCCCGCATGCTCACAAGAAGCTCCTAGCTCCCGTAATCCATGGGATAATGACACAAGATCCAGGAAATCAGAGGATCTCCCTAAGTTTAGTAAACCTAGAAAATCCCACCTTGACCGACGCGCTTACCCCTAACCATCGCTTGCTTGCCGACCACCCGTCGGTTACCCCTTTTTAACCCCAAAACAACTTTATTCTCAAGGTTGGAATTTGGAACTTGGAAGTTGGAAGCAAGAAAGTTGACGAGCAAGAATGAGATCTCAAAAGATAACGCATCTTCAGAGAGCCAATTCCAACAAGAACTCACATCCAAGGAAGGAGATTGAGCATCTTCTCCTGCACATACCATCCTAGCCACATTCGGATCTATCTAAGCAAAGAGGAGTGTGCATGTAGCCCATGCAGAAGCTTTTCTTCAGTTGGTGATCACTTGCAGCCTCCAAACCCATCATCAACACCTCCATCCTTCACACATAGACTTTTAGAAATGAAATCCAAGTAAGTACAACATCATACTTTCCTGGTTATTTCATTTCATCATTATTTTATCATCCATTGTTTATCTTGCTCCTTATTGACCATCTCCAACACTTTTCATCTCCATAGACCCATTAAAACCTCACAAAACCTACTCCAGTCACCCATTACCTCATCCCGACCAACCAAAATCCTTTGTGTAATCACAAAGGAGACCAAAACCCCATTCTGTGACGTTCCCAGATCTCACAGTAACCGGCGCCGGTTATACCTAACCGCGGTCGGTCACCCCTGACCGACGCCGGTCTCTGTGTTTTCCCACACAGCCTTAAACAAAGACCTATCCACCTAATTTTACTTCACCCTCACTCACCTGTGACCTACCCGAGACCTTTATTAGACCTGCAGAACCCAAAACCAACCATTTGACCTGTGGATTCTATTCTAGCTTAGCCTGTTAGATTAGATCTATTTTCTTATTGTGTTTTAAGTGAGATACCTAAATCATTTTAAAATAACAATAGGATTTACTTTGTTTACAACATTAATTTGTTTAAAATAGTGGACTGACAACCATCTAGGAAGTACCATACTTCCTGGATCTAGCTTACGCTAGGTAGTTCACTGCCCATATTGTTTAATTCTTTCTGGTGGTCTTGCTTTCATTACAGGTAGTTCCTCCTAGCCAAAAGGAAGCTCTCACAATCAGCTGTGGATTCGGAAGTCATACGCATGCAACAACCCATCAACCGACATTTGAATAGGTATTCCTCCTACGCCCATTACCCTATCTGTTTCATCAACAATTCAAAGAAACAATCTAAGAAAAAGGTGAAACATTTTGGCACGCCTGTGGGACCCATCCGGGTTCCTTGCATTTCATTCATTCCTAGGAAAAAATTGTGTGTTTGTTTCCCTTCTAAAAGTGTACACACTAATTTTCTTCCTTGGTAATCCACTCCTTCTTTCTATTTGCTCTAAAGGAAACTTTTCTTTTGGTGTATTTAAAAAGAATCATTTCTTCATGTTTTCTACATTTTAGTGAAAGAGCATCCCTCTTCCTATTCATCTTATTGTGTCATCCAATTTCACATTTTCGATTTGGGTTTTAAAATCATTGCATTTCATTCTATTTTCTCTACATTAGCTCACATTAATTGAGGGCAACCTATACGCTGAAGTCATTACCAGCTGATGGTTGACAAATGAATCATAGAAAAGCACTTCTATCCTTTTCTCTTTCTCTGAGTCTTACCAAACCACACAAAAATTCAAATACATACATTCTTAAACAACATCTTACCTAGAAGAAGTTGTAGGTGATCACACGATCATGACACAGTGGGCACCCAGCTCACTGCTCTGTCGAGTCATACTTCAGAGCGAAGCCCACCCCCACCATAACAAACCTGAAACCTCACCCTTTAGATCTCCTTTTTTGTAGGAAGCCATCCTCACCAAAAACTCTATTTCACAATTCATGTGTCAGTCCATATAAATAGCATAAGCTGAACAAATGTAATAGAATAGGCACTCTAGGAACGTTCTTTCTTAGTGTTTTGTTTGATTTGTGTTTTGAGGTGAGAGCTTTCGATCATTATTTTTGTCTTTCCTCGCACACTCCCAATCATAGTCGGTGTATTCTGACTTCATCTGAGTGTGTCTGGACCACATCTACATCATTCTCAGATTTTTGGGTTTGATTCCACATCAAATTCTAATTCACAACCACTTTTTCTCATCACTTGTTTCAATCTCACAGTAACCACCATCGGTTACCTCTGACCACCATCGGTTAAACACAACCGACGTCGGTTCTAGGTCCTTTTGCTAACCTATTCAAAAGGACATTTTCACTTCACTTTCTTCCACTTTCCACAGTCTCTATCACTGTCACTTTTCCCATTAACATTTTACACATCCCCAAATTTGGCATACTTGTCATTTTTTCCTTCTACTTCACTGTTTACTCACTGTCCATTTTCTACAATGACCGGCAGTAGTTACCCCTGACCGACGTCAGTTTTCCTTAACCGCATCGGCATCGGTTAGCCTATTTCATATTCCACCCACCATTTGTTACTTCATCCATTTTTTTATTACCCTATTCACTTGTTCTATTTTCTCTAGTATTATTTACAGAGAAGCACCCCCACCTGATCAATACTAGTTCACATGGTACTGACCCAAAGACAAGTGAACGCCCTCGTGTTCCACGCCAGTTGCCAACCACTCCCACCTAGTCCTTCACCACCTTCTATTTTATCACCAGCCATGGATCCCATCCAACCTACCAATATCACTACCGAGATGAGGAGTTCGCACGACTCCTTGACTAGAACCCGCTACCTTGCAGTTTTACCTCTCCCATTCATCCACTCGAGATGCCTCGGTCAGTTGATATATGGCATGCCCGTATCTATCCCCCGACTCTCACACCCACTTCCGCATCAGCCCCATCTGGCTCCATGCTACCTACATCCACCTTACCCCCAGTTGTTTCACAGTTAGGTTTCATACCCCCATGACTGCCATGTCTGTTACCTCTGTGGCACCCATTACATCCACCATACCCTCGACGATTACCCCAAACACAACCTCATCCATTCCTCATGTCTCACACATACCTATAGCTACATTCCCACCTCCAGTGTTGGTGACCCCTACCCCATTTCAGAACGTAGTTCTTTCCATTCCACAATCTTTAGCCCCTATTGCCACTAGGGTTACCACGACCCTTCCTCCCCCATATACATACTACCAACAACCACCTGTTTCATCTATTGTTCATTCCGGTACGTACCCCCTATTTCATTGCCTTCTTCTCCACCACCTTACATGGCAGCCCCATACACTGGAATGCCACACCCATTATACACCCAAAACCAACCTCCTCATGCTATAGGAGGCATCCAATCATCACAACCCACCAATGACCTAATTAGATTGATGATGGATAAGATGCAAACACTAGAGGCATCGGTCTCTGCTCCCCGCAACACTCTTACTTATGATGAGATTTGCAATGAGCCTATTCACCCATCCATTCCCATCCGTTCATACCCTGTGCATTGGGAAATGCCTAAATTCAACCGCTTCAATAGTAAGGAAGACCCACAACAACATTTGCGCTCATTTAAACATGGATGTTATTTGATTGCTCATGATGATGCCTTACTTTTGAGAACTTTTCCCATGTCCCTCACTGACCTGCATTAGACTGGTATAGTGGGTTACCCAAACACTCCATATTTTCATTCAATCAGGTAGCCCAAGCTTTTTGGATCATTTTTCTATCAATATCGCCAAGAAAGTTACCATGACCGATCTATATTCCACATGTCAGTACGAGGATGAATCTATCATAGATTTTTTGCTCTCATCAGCAACTTTGATCAATCAACTTACCTTTCAATTACCACAAACTGAACTCATCGAGCTCTTCACACGAGCTTGCGCCAGACATATCTCCCCAACCTTGCAGGTCCAAACTTTCAGAACATTCGATGAGGCATTTACTATGGCACGAAAGTTAGAAATTCGGCTATCGAAGAGAAGAAAATCCAATTACGAAATAAAAATTTGACATTCAAGTCAAATGAAACCTCTTCTTCTTCTAAACCACCAACCAATTATTCAAAGGCTAAAGGTACCACTAATGCAGTGGTACTCAAGGCCAGCCCAACTCATCCATCCAATCAAGCTACACCCTCATCTAATCTATCACCTGTTCAGGCTTTTCGATTTAGACAAGAGCAATGAAAAATATACCCCAATTGGGGAACCTTACTCTTCTATTTTAGAAAATCTTATCAAAGCTAGCGCCATCACCCTTCCACCCATAAAACCACACACTTGGTTTTGACCTTTTCACCCCATGCCCACATGGTATAAGGAACAAGATTTCTATAACTATCACCGAGTGAAAGGTCATAGTGATGGTAATTGTATCACTTTTAAGAATATTGTCCAAGAAATGCTCGAGAAAGGTGAGCTAATTGTGGATAATCCCAATGCCACCCCAACCAAAATCTACAAATCTTTAAAAACCATTTCCCAATCATGCCCCTTCATCCAATCAAATAGGTGAGACATCCACTCACGATACCCATACTCGTGAGGTTCATGCGATCTTTAACGAGGTACCTGTTGCATCTCAATTACCTCACATCCCTTCCATAGAGGAAATCCTAGCCCAAAATCCTCCTTCCACATCTAAACCAACCATCACTGTTCCTTCACCAATAGAAGAACACCCTTCATCTCCTACATCACCTACAGAGGAGTCTTCTACTGACATTGAGACCATCTCACCCCTAGCTTCTCCACTTAGCGAACCTTTACCTACCATACCTCCTCCACCCACAGAGGAGCACCCATTACCTCCTCCACCCACAGAGGAGCACCTATCCATTCCTTCACTCATAGAGGAACTCCCATTATCCCTTCCACCCATCATAGACCCGGTGGGGATACCTTTTCCTCTTGGCAACATTCTCCATCCGCTACCCGACATCCAATAGACCTACTTTCAGCTCTCTTACCCACGGAAGCTGAAAGCTGGCCGATTCCCCATCTCTAAGATGCATTTTATGGGAATTCCCATTAGGTCCTCACCAACTTCACCCACAAATGTGCCATTCTCACATTTGGCTGATCACTTAGAGTATGTGGATAGAGCTTTGTTATGGGGCACCTCTTACTCCCTGTCTCAACACAAATGCATAGAAGATCCCTCGATGACACCTCCACTATCTACCCAAACACATTTCCACCCATCAAACCACATACAACCACTATGTCATCGCAACCCCTTCCATGATATCTCAACTCACACCACACCCTTACCCATAACCCGACCTATGCCTAAACCCAAACCCATACCCACAATATTTACCTCCACTAAACCTATTACCACTTTAGGGGTCACCCCGACCACCAGCCTTACTCATCCACCTATTAAACTAGATTTAGCTACATCCTCCAACGTTAAAACCACACCTACTCTGACACCCAAACTAAAGAAACAAACTCATCAACCTCATACCCCTACCACACCAATCACACCCACACTTGTCCCATCTGCCTTAAGACCTCAGCTGCCCAACAGGTCAAGCACCCCTCACCCATTCATAACCCAATAACACAACCACCCATTCCTTCCTCACAAATTTCTAACCTACCTAGGCACACAACACATGACTCATACCCACACCTGTAGTCTCTTTACCACCAATACCTCCGATACCTTCAACCATTGCTTCACTACCTACTACACTTCAGTCATTGTCCCTCACACCCCAAGCATGACGACCTGCGTCATCTACCTTCATAGCACCCCCGTTATCCCCATGGGTAACTCACCCTCTTCCTCCATCTACTTTCCCTCATAGACCTCATACACCCACATCACCTTTACCCAAGAAGGTGCACCCCAAAAACAAAACCCCACTACCCCACAACAAGGTAGTCAAAACAAAACCACACCCTCCTACCCATCCATCTACTATACCCCTACCCAAACGAACCCGACCGATACCTCAAACCACACCGGCACCTAAACCCATAGCTTCGACCCCTTCCTACTCTTCCAAAAATAATTCCTGACAACCAACCACACCTACACCCAAACCCACATTCACTTCCCATTGTGATCCACTAGCAGGGTCCTATGCCAAAATTTTAACCAACCTCCTCGAGACTTTTGTTATCACATTACCGCCACTCCGACCTTATGACCCCCTCAAACCCAAGCCAAAGGGGTTTGATGATACTAAAATTTGTGCATACCATCGTGTGCCAGGGCATGATGTGGAGAACTATAAGGCCTTGAAAACCATCCTTATCCAATTGTGTCCACCTGAAACCAACTTTGATGATGATGACCTTCTTGATGAGGACCCTACTTCACCTACACCCATTCCCACACTACCCACTCAACAACCACAACCTCCACCCTCACAACTCCTAGAACCACACACAAAATTTGAAATTAACATGGTTCACATCAGAGAACTTGCCACACCACCACCCAAATGTCACTGCGCCCAACTGACCTCACAGGATTTTCTCCTCCCGTAGGTTTTTTCCCTTCATGTCATTATACCACTTACCCTACACCCTCTCCATTTGACAAATTCCCTCAAATCAACATGGTACACATCACTACACATGCGCAGAAGGGTAAAGAAAAGGCAACTGACCCACCAACCAATCCTATACCCAACATACCATCTGCACCCATACCTAAGATAACTATCCACGGCCCCACATACCCCATTTCTAATGGCATCACACATCACACCATGCTCAAACAATTACACCAATCTCCACTCAAAATGTCCTTATATGACCTCATCCAAACCTCGAAATCCCATCATCAAGCCCTCATGGAGGTTCTTCAATCTATCGAGGTTTTACCCAATGACCCTACACCCGTAGCCTCCATTATCACACCCCATCATGTAGCCTCCTCACCAAATTACCACCTTCATCCCCACCTCACCTTGTTCACCAAGTGGCCTCCCTTAGCTTCTCGAGACAGAGAGATCGCGCCATACCAAAATGATGACCCAGACCCAGCCCTCTTCATCTCTATACACATTGATGACATACGGGTACACCATGTGATGATTGATGGAGGTGCTAGCATTAACATCATTTCATCCCATGCATTTTCTCAAATGCGCATACCTAACAAATTACATGCACAAACATCCGGTCATGTTGCATTCATTCAACGATGCTATCACCTCCACACTAGGCACTATCGTCATCCTTCACATTCATGTGGGCCCCCACTATTCCAAATTGTTTTATGTTTTGGAGGGGGAATTCCAATATAACTTGTTGCTTGGTAGACCCTGATCCATGTCATGGGTTGCGTTCCTTCCACTTTGCATCATTGTGTAAAGTTTGAACATGAAGGACACACTTATACCATTCCAACTGACCCATCACCTTTCAAAACATGCAACATGCTTTACCGACCCAACGATGTACTCATACCGGTCAAGCCATCATCTACTTCCAACAATACCACTTCACCTACACCTACACCCACACCTACCAGTACAACCGCTACTTTCACCACACATACCTCCTCCACGCCTACCACTACTATAACCTCCACGGCTGACCCATTAGCTTCCCAATCCATTAACACCACCTCCGCATCGACCTCCGACACATCATCCATACCAACTACCCACATACCAACCATTGATCCCTTGGAAGGTGTTTTTCAATGCCTCACTCTGGGGAGTACCACCTATATAGTGTCAACACCTTCCTTACTCCACACGAGTATGGAAGCCTTCACCAACACCCTCGCTATGATCACCGTATAGAGAACGCCTCCTTTATGGTCCTCCTCATCTTCATACTAGTCTCACCTATGGGGGACTTGATACTACCACCTACACACCTGAACCACCATCACAACCCCACCCATTTTCCACTGACTTCCAATCACTTACCAATCACCATTTTCACCCACACCTTCCTACACACCATGCATGCGGGAAGGGTTTTGGTTTTGATTTTACTAGAAGGGTCACCATACCATTATTCCATGTACCACCCACAAACATAATGACCATAGTGGTATCGGCTTCCCCAAACCTCTACCAAACAGCCCGCATTGAACTCATTATGAGACCCTAGCCCTTCTCCACCTTCATCACCACTCTCACCGACGGAGTCGATGGATCCTGAATCTATCCCTCCTAACTTTTTTTTTTCATAAACACCATTTCCTTGGGGCCTCTGACTTATCAACGCGAAGGCGAGGCCCCTTCCACTCTTCCATTCCTATATCCTGAGATGATCGATGATGACACACCAACCATTAACATGTCATTCAATGTCGATGATGAATCCATACTCACCTACCTTGGTGCAGAAGACTCATATATTCATCGGTCATTACCCTCTGAGACACAAACCATGTTGAATGAATCGACTATCGAGATCAACATTCATACTCAGATGACCCGCACATCCTAAAGATCAGACAATCTTTAGATGTTGCTGAACAAGAAGCCATCACTTCTTTTCTCTCGAGATCATAACCACACTTTCACTTGGTCTTACGCAGACATGCCTAGTATTGACCCCACCATAGTGGTCCACAATATCGTAACCATTCCCGATGCCAAACCTATTAAACAAAAGCTTGAGGAAAATGCACCCTCGCATTGCTCTTCTTCTCATCAAAGAAGAACTTCAACACCTTCTTTCCATTTCCTTCATCTTACCCATTGATTATCCTCATTGGATTTCTAACATTGTCCCTATTACTAAAGCAACAGGGGACTCACATTTGCATGGACTTCCGAGACCTCAACCTCACCTACCCGAAAGATGATTTTCCCTTTGCCCGATATTGATCAACTGGTTGACCTTACCATGGGTCACGAGATGCTCTCACTCATGGATGGTTTCTCGGGTTATAACCAAATTTTTCTTGCCCTGAAGATCAACACAAGACCACATTCATTACCCCTTGGGGACCTTTTACTATCGAGTCATGCCTTTTGGCCTTAAAAATGCATGGTGTGCTATATCAACGTGCTATGACTTACATCTTCCATGATATCATGCATCGCATATTGGAAGATTACGTGGATGATCTCTTGGCCAAATCTAAACATCCACGCCGAGCACCACCTCACTGTCCTCAAAACCATCTTTGATCACCTCATTAAATATTGTCCCCTTCAACCTAAAAAGTGTGTCTTCACGGTTCTCTCAGGAAAGCTCCTGGGATTTATCATTTCCTTACGTGGTATAGAAGTTGACCCTACTAAAGTCAAGGCCATTCTGAAATGCCTCCACCCACGAACCTCAAACAACTCCATAGCCTAAGGTAAATTACAATCCATTCACCGTTTCATTTCACAATTATCGGATCGGTGTCAACCATTTCATCATCTGCTTAGGAAGGATGTCTCCTTTAAATGGGATGATGACTGTCACAAAGCTTTTGAGGCCCTAAAACAATACCTTCTCCAACCACCCATACTCATTCCACCTAAAGATGATCAACCCTTTTACCTATACATATCAGCTACCGATCATTCCTTGGGAGCTATGCTCACTCATCGCGATGAACAACATAGGAGTAGGTGGTTTATTATATAAGCCATACCCTTCTGGACTATGAAACCCGATACACTCACCCTAAAAACTTTTTTCTTAGCCTTAGTTTTTGTTGCCACCAAACTCCGCCATTACTTACTCAACCACAAAACCTATGTTGTGACCAACACCGACCCTTTACACTTCATGTATGCTAAACCTTATCAAAATCAATGCACCACATGGCTTATGCTTTTAGCTGATCTTGACCTCAAATTCATCCACCAAAAGTCCATTAAGGGCCAAGCTATCACTGACCAACTGGCTGACGCACCTATTGTCAGGGACCAACCCTCTAATTTTGACTTTCCCGATGAATCCATTGCTACTCTTTCCCTTGGATGAACCCCTTACCAAATGACATTTTTCTTCGATGGTTCCAAGTGTCAGTGTGGGGGTGGAGCTGGTGTTATCCTCATCCCTCTGATGGAGAACCCATGCCTTGTCTTTCAAACTAGACTTTGAATGCACCAACAATATTGTTGAGTACGAAGCACTCATACTAGGTCTCCAGACCACCTATGCCCTCGATGTCAAATCAATCCACATCTTTGGTGATTCACAATTGGTCATAAACCAAGTCAATGGTATGTACCAATGTCATAACGAGATACTTCAAAAGTATAAACATCATGTAGACATACTTTTGACCACCTTTGATCGTTACACCCTTCAAACCATCCCACGGTCAACCAACAAATTTAGACACTATGGCCTGCTTAGCTTCCCAAATACCCGCTTCCCCTACCGATTCCAAAATATTTGTCACTATACAATGCCTCCATTCACCTTCTTATTTACCTCACGATGTTTACTCAATCGAACTACACCCCTGACCCGAGTGACCTTTGGTATAAACAATACTCCGACTACCTTTCCCTCTCCATCTTACCTCCTGATCTCACCCATAATGGACAACGCACCTTCCTTAAGAAGGTCTCCCATTTTGTTATCCTGGGGGACTCCTCTATAAGCATGGCTTTGATGGTATTCTCTTACGATGCCTCACAAGTTCTGAAATTCCTTATACCATCAAGGAGGTTCATGATGGCATATGTGGAGGTCACTTTAGTGGCCTTGTTGTTGCTAAGTGTATTCTTCACCTAGGCTATTACTGGCCGACCCTTAACCATGATTGTTGTGACTATGTCAAATGTTGCATGTGAAATGTCAACAACATTCCAACCTTCATCATACACCCAATCATGCCTTACAGGTCACTCGTGACCTTTGGCCCTTCTCTCAATGGGGTTTGGATCTTGTCGAGAAATCAATCCTCATTCTTCCCAACGCCATCAATGGATCATAACCACTACCGAATACTACACAAAATGGGTGGAAGCCATACCACTCATCTCCATGAAAGCTGAGAAAATATGTGAGTTCATTAACCATCACATCATTTGTCACTTTGGTGTCCCTCATCACCTCATCACTGATAATGGAAAACAATTCAAAAACAAAACACTTGCAAAAAAAAATTTGTGACGCCTTCAGCATTCAGCTTAGTTTCTCCTCACCTTATTACCCACAAACCAATGGCCAAGCCGAATCCACTAACAAAACCCTCAATAAAATTCTCATGAAAGTGGTTGATGATACTGGGAAGGATTGGCATATGCACATTCCTTTTTCTCTATGGGCATACCGCACTAGTATTCGCACTTCCACTATGGCTACACCCTTTTCACTGGTCTACACCGAGGCTTATTCTACCTCTCTCAAAGTCCAGATCCCCTCACTTCACATTTCTCTCCATGACATGCTTACTAGATGATGACTTTCATCAGACCACTTAGCACAACTAGAGTTATTAGATGAACGTCATCTTAACGCTCTGGATCACCTTCAAGTTTATCAACAATGTATCAAACGTGCTTATGAAAACGTGTTCATGAACAAACCTTCCAAGTCGGTGACCTTGTTTTGAAAGAAAATCAACACATAACCAAAGTAGAGAAAAGAAAACGGGGAAAATTTTCTCCTAATTGGCTTGGACCATACATCGTAACTCATACCTATGGATCGGTGCCTATCGTTTGTCCTCGCTTGAGGGTAAACCCAAACCTGAGCCCCTTAATGCCTTACATCTTCGACCATTCTACTATTGACCTCTAGTCCTACATCACTATTTATCTAGTTCATGCTCATCCCTTGAGCACCATTTACCTTTTCCACACCTCATCTCCAACGACTAAACAAGGATCATGTGATTACCCATCACCCTTTTTCCTTTTCTTAAATATGTGCACCACGGCTCGCACACATGGCATGATTCTCATGGATACTTTTCATCTTCTTTTAGATGAGATCCCATGGTCATTCACCCTTTCCTTCTCAACAAGAACCAAATGCTTCATTATAGTCTCGTCCATGACTTAAAAGCCAAAAAAAAAAAAAGATGAATCCCTCAGAAGGACATCTTCCAAAATAAGGGATCAACTCCTTGAGTCAAACTTCCAATATAAAAGATGAATCCCTCAAAAGGACATCTTCCACCTTCAATTGTCACTATAAGTAGACTCGCTCCTCGAAGGACAGCTATAAAAAGCTCACAACTCTCTACATAGTTTTTCCAAAAAAAGACTATTTTTTCTCAAAATCAAAATTCAGAAGCTTCCCGCATCGATCAACTTCACGAAGACCTCAAGGAGACATATATTCATCCCATATAGACTTCCCACATCGATCAGTCTATCTACAAAAAGTCAAAAAAAAAAAAAAAAAAAGCTTTTTCATCATGGACTTGCCTATTGTGATCTTGGCTCTATTGCCCAAGGCATTCTACTTCCCATTTTATGACCCAATTACCTACACCTCTCTACCCATTGTCTTTTCACTTCATACCTCAAGGGACCTACTAAACCTATGACATTTGGTGATCATGTGACTTTTGACACTCTTAGAATTATCAATCATGTAATGTCTTTGGGGTCTTACGTTCATTTACCCCATCTATAGATGTGTTTCATACATTTTGATCCTTGCCAATCGGGTGGCTTTCTTGCCCCCTCTTATCTTTTCTCTTCTTCATCACCTTTTGATTTTCTTATATAGGACTTAGTCCTCGACGCTTACCTTTTGGGGTCATCCTCCCCTTTCGCCATAGTCACCCTCACCTACAACATTTTTACTATCATCTACCCCCACCTATTAAACCCAAACCCACAACATGACCACAAACCTACCAACTCATTTTCATCTTTTTCCCTAGCTTATGGGAGAACTACATCGGTCTGAGGTCCCTTTTCACCGGACTATGTAGGCAACACTTCTAGGGCATGGGGCCCTAGAAGGTTAGCTCGGCCACTCTTTACCCTAACCATTTTCCCCACCTTTTACCTGATTTCCTGTTCATATCAAAAAAAAAAACCTCGACATCTAAACCATATACCACATAACTTTTACCACTTATATTATTTCACATTTTCATACATAACCAACATTTTCCACATTTTACACTATCTCATGCATTTATATTACCATTTGTTATCAAAATACCAAATAACTCAACCATGCCTAACAACCTAACTCAACCATGCCTAACCATGCCTAACCAAACCATGCCTAACAACCTAACTCAACCATGCCTAACAACCTAACTCAACCATGCCTAACAACCTAACTCAACCATGCCTAAACCGACCTAACTCAACCATGCCTAAACAACCTACTCAATCCATGCCTAACCACCTGACTCAATCCATGCCTAAACCAACCTAACTCAATCCATGCCTAAACCGACCTGACTCGATCCATGCCTAAACCTAACCTGACTCATCCATGCCTAAACCGACCTGACTCGATCCATGCCTATGACCTGACTCTATCATGCCTAACTCATCTATTTTCCATCCATATCATAATAAAGTAAAACTCATACACATCATAACAACATCACCTGAATATCATCTATCTCCTCATATATACATGTGTGTATCAATACAATGTACACCATATCACATAAATGTGTATCTCAATAAACATGCCTATCTCATCATGGCTATCATCTCAAAAATGTTGGCACGCAGCCGATATACTATAAATAATCATCATCGGCTTAGCACTATATCAATACAAAAATTTCTTCACTCATGCCGCATATCATGTGTCCAAAAAAATAAATACAATATCTCTTCGGCTCACAGGCCGGTATACATCCAAAATCCAAAAATACAAAAATAGGTGACATACTGTCTCACATCTGCTATAACATATCTACCTCATCTATAATGTCGATAGTCCCCTCTGACTCGAGAGTGTCGCTCGCTACTCTCAATCTACCACTAGATGGCCCGACATCTGATGCTGACCCCATGCACTGCTCGATGTCCTCTGCTCTCTCCTTTGGGCTCACCGCCACCTACACTCTCAACACTATACATGTGAGACTGTGTCTGCTCACTCGAGACTATCTCGTGGTGGTCTCATCACACCATCTACTAATATCTACAGCTCAGGCTCCTCCTCCTCCTACTATGTACTTGAGGCTCTCACCTCTCTACCTGTATCTGTGGCTCGCCTCTCTCTGGCCTCGTACCACTGTGACCCCTACCTCCCAGCTGTCCCTACCTGACCCTACCTCTGTACGGCCCACCACTTGGCTATATGCCACTTCACCCCTACATCATCTGTGTGATGGTCCACGGGCTCCTCCTCCTCCCTTGTCAACTCTGCTAGATGGGGTGGAGATAAAGGTCTCTCCACCTCCTCTCTCCTATACTGTGGGAAGGGCAGGGGGCACATCCTACACTAATCCAAACTATCACCTCACTCGGTCGATAGGTATCATCTCGTGCTCCCTACATCATCCCTCTATCCACCTCTCTATAATTGTAGTCCCTCCAACTCTCTGCATACATCCCTTTGTAAGAGGGATAGGTCACATAGGGTCTCCAGACTATATCTACACTGATAGGCTCTCCAGTCTCTGTCTATAATACGCTACATCATATGTAGCCCAAGCTCTCTCTCTGTACACCACCCTCCGGCACCCATCACCTATAACCAACTCGAATGACTCCCCACTCAAATGCATCTACCCTGGGGGCCCATCGGTCACACACACACAATGTGCTCATAGGCCCAACAATGAAGAAGGAAAATGCAACACAGACTATATCTCCGCAATCACCCAGTAGGCCCACAACTCTCTATATAACTGCACCAAGAAAGTCGGTGCCCATGCAAAACTAGTATGATCAATCATCATGTCCCAAGGACACCCATCAACGACCATGGGAATCTCCCACCCTCTGAATCTGCAATGCGTAGCACCCGATCACCTCCATCATCAACACTATCAACCTCATCTCCTCAGATGGGCAACATAAACCTCTCTGAAAACTCTCAGCTGGCATTGTGGTAGTGCAGCTAACTCACCCACTCTCTCTCTCAAACACCTCATCTATACACCTCGCCGTGACCTCTGATGTCACTGAGTAAACCTAGGCTCCACTAATCGGTAGCCTCAATATCCTATATATATCCTCTAGGGTGATGGTCATCTCCCCTGTCGGCAAGTGGAAGGTGTTAGTCACCGAATCCCATCTCTCGATGAGTGTGACCATCAAACTCTGCTCTCTCACAACCCACCCATAACGGCGGATCCCAATCAGGCCAACATCATCAATGTGACTCCACTCCTCGAAAGTCACCTGTCCATGCAGCTCTAGCAATATAAGTGGCTCCCGGTCCCTCATCCGCAGCTCATCCTGGGCCTACATCCAACCAACACTATGTATTAATACACTTTCCCAACTTACCCTGTGTTCACCCCCAAACCACCTATTCTTCCCAAAACCCCTCTACCCTAATCCTTACCCAACCCACCCTCAACCCATCCCCTCTCTCTTACCCCACACCTTTACATATCTTACCCTACCCATTGCCCATCCATTTCCACTACCTAACCCATTTTTGCCTATTTCTGGCCCCATTTCCTTATTTTCACACCGACTCCGGTTACCCATAACCATCACCATTTAACCTATCGAGCATTTAACCACCATGCCATCATTACCACCCCATATCCTGACCGATGCCACTTTTACATGACCAACATGAATGATGCTACTTTTTACAGTGACCGACATCCGTGACAACAGTGCCAACGCCGGTCAATGGTGCCGAAACCCCCCCCACCCAATTTTTTTCAATTTTGACCAAATCAACCTAACTACCCAACCAAACCTACTTAAACCTTCCCTACTTCCCTTCCCACTCCTATTGACCTACATTCCAACCTCCCCCACCCCAATTATATCCAATTTACCTCCCAATCCAAAATTCAAAACCCCCCCCATGTTTTTATTATAACCCATATTTTACCCTACTTAATCAATCAAATCATTAAGCTATGGTGTGGAGCTTACCTCATCCCTCTGCCGACACATGGTGGTGGTATATCTAGCCACTGTACGGGTGGACCACCCGACCCCTCTCCCTCTTCCATCCTCAACTGAACAACCAATCCTCAACCACACAACGTCATGTGCCACCGATCTCACGTCCCCCTCCTCTCACTCAACCACTCTCACCTATGTGGCTCACCAACCAAGCTCTCTACTGTACTCTTTTTCCTCTTCCTCTTTTCTATCTTCTTGTCCTTTTCTCCTTTTCCAACATGCACAAATGACTTTTCAAACATGGGTTTTCCACTTTTTATACCCTACCCGACCCGACCGACGTCGGTTAACCCTTGACCACTACGGTCTTCTACCCTAGACTACCACCATCGTTGGTTCCCCTACACCATCATCGGTTCATTACCGACCGATGTCGGTTACCCTACATACTCATTTCCTCACATTTACCTCATTTTTCCTTACCTCCTCTTTCTTTTTCCTCCCCTACACCTATCTGACCACTTTACCTTCACCTCTGGCCCTCCACCCTCTTCAACCTCCTCGCATCCACTTGTTGATGCCTTATTATTTTACCCCTACCTCGGCCTTACCCATGCCATGATCTTGATATTTGGACCTGGACCATCACTAGTGACCTTTGACCTCATGTGTTCACTATACCTTGCGGCACTTTTTACTGTGTTGTTGACCTAATGACCTTACCTAGCCTATTCCATGACCGTTTATCCTAACCCTACCTTTGGTGTACCGGAACATACCTAAATGTTCTTACACCTAACCTACGTTGTGTTTCCTTGACCTTATCCTATACCTTGGATACCGATTCACTTCACCCTTGTTTGGATAAACCTATCGACCTTAGATGATGTAGAGTTTTCCTACTCTTCAACCTAGTAGTGTGCTGCAGTTTATACGTGTGTGTGCATTTGACTGCTACTACCTTTGACCCTGACCCATTACCTAGATTACCCGAGTAGACCTTTCACCCTCTTCCCCTACACCCACTTACCTTTTCCTCACATTTACCTTTTATCAAACCACTCACCGCTTCAACCTGCTGCTTTGTCAGTTCTGGTTTGAGGGGATCACCTTCACCCTCACATGGGGCAACCACATCTTATTTTTGTTAGCATCGCTTACCAATACAAGCTACGCAACAAAAAGGGGAAAAATGTAGACACTAAAATTAGGTCACACTCCCTTTTGTCCCTCGACATATAAGCACCCTTCATCACATTCACCTAGCCATGACCCCCTTCACCTCACTAATATTAATTTAATTAATTTAATTAAATTAATTCATTATCCTCACTATATTTATTATTTAAATATCTTAATTTAGATAATATCTACACATACAGTTCACTTAGACACCTCACCAAGCCAACTCAACCTAAGACCTATTCTTAGCAAGTTCCCATAACTAACTAAGACTTACCCAAACCCTAAAAATCAATGCCTACATTCCCTCTAACCACATTCCCGCATGCTCACAAGAAGCTCCTAGTCTAATCCATGGATAATGACACAAGATCCAAGGAAATCAGGAGGATCTCCCTAAGTTTAGTAAACCTAGAAAATCCCACCTTGACCGACGTCGGTTACCCCTAACCATCACTGGTTAAGCCGACCACCGCCATCGGTTACCCCTTTTAACCCCAAAACAACTTTATTCTCAAGGTTGGAATTTGGAACTGGAAGTTGGAAGCAAAAGAAAGTTGATGAGCAAGAATGAGATCTCAAAAGATAACGCATCTTCAGAGAGCCAATTCCAGCAAGAACTCACATCCAAGGAAGGAGATTGAGCATCTTCTCTTGCACAACCATCCCAACCATATTCGGATCTATCTAAGCAAAGAGGAGCATGCATGCAGCCCATGCAGAAGCTTTTCTTCAGTTGGTGATCACTTGTAGCCTCCAAACCCATCATCAACACCTCCATCCTTCACACATAGACATTTCAAGAAATGAAATCCAAGTAAGTATAACATCATACTTTCCTGGTTATTTCATTTCATCATTATTTTATCATCCATTGTTTATCTTGCTCCCTATTGACCATCTCCAACACTTTTCATCTCCATAGACCCATTAAAACCTCACCAAAAACCTACTCCAGTCACCCATTACCTCATCCCGACCAACCAAAATCCTTTGTGTAATCACAAAGGAGACCAAAACCCCATTCTGTGACGTTCTCAGATCTCACAATAACTGCACGGTTATACCTAACCGCGGTCGGTCACCCCTGACCGACGCCGGTCTCTGTGTTTTCCCACACAGCCTTGGACAGAGACCTATCCACCTAATTTTACTTCACCCTCACTCACCTGTGACCTACCCGAGACCTTTATTAGACCTACAGAACCCAGAACCAACCATTTGACCTATGGATTCTATTCTAGCTTAGCCTATTAGATTAGATCTATTTCTTATTGTGTTTTAAGTGAGATACCTAAATCATTTTAAAATAACAATAGGATTTACTTTGTTTACAACATTAATTTGTTTTAAAATAAAGTGACCGATGACCATCTAGGAAGTACCATACTTCCTGGATCTAGCTTACGCTAGGCGCTTAACTACCCATATTTTTAATTCTTTCGGTGTTCTTGAAAAGGTTTTGAGTTTGTTAATAATATCATGTGAGCCCATTGTGTTCATGTTACATTGTTATGCTAGTAGACCTAGTGTTTGTAGGTTTTCATGAGGCCTTAAGGATAAATATTCGTAATGGATATATTGTAGACCAAATAGAGGATATATTACATGTATTTCATGTTTTTAAAGGTCATATGACCTTGGAATTCTGACCTAATATATGTATGACCAACCTATTCTTAAGACTAGTATGTAAGCAAGGTAGATTGGGCTTTGATTGATAAGTTGAGAATATGAGAATATGAACACGCTATATGATTATAAAGAGTTTTTAAAGGTATTGAAGACCATGAAAAGGTGTATATGTTAAATATATTATGATGATCTATCTATAAAAGTCAATTTTTGCATGTTTAAGCCTAAGTATAAAAGAATTATGAGTGAGTGAGGAAATAAGGAATATTGAAGAGTCTTAAAGAGCATATGAGTAGGTGTATGAATTTCATTTGCTAAGTAATCATCAAAGTGTTTCCGAGAAAAGTGATTACATGTTTATACATTATAGATATAGAGCATACAAATTAGAAGAGATTAGAGGAGTGAAGAAGAGCAAAGAAGTTCATCATTGTTTAAGATAACAACAAAAAGAAGGTGAAAAAAATTCATAGGTAGTTGAGTTGATGTTGTGTCTTCCTTGAAAGTTAGTGGTTGCTAAAATCATTTTGATTTGGTGCTTCCTTAAAAGTTGGTACTTTGCAAAACTCAAGGGTTGGTGCTCCTTGTGGAGTTGGTTCTTCACTAAATATTAGGGGTTGTAACATCCTTGCAGTGGGTGATTGCTAAATTCAAGTTAATATGTGATAAATTATGGTTTGGTGCTTAAATAAATCTTGATTTTTATTAATAAAAAGATCAATGGGTTTTATTCCCCTTGAGGGTTTCCCACATAACTGATGTGTTCATATGTTCTCTCTTATATCATGTTCAAGTGGATGGTTGTTAAGTTACTATGATGGTTTTCTAAGCTAGGTTACATTGTTCATATACTAGTTTAGGTATATTGAATGGTTCATGTAAGTTAGGATATTGAAGTAAAAGTTTATAAGGAAATTTATTCACCCCCCTTAGTAGTTGTGCTTCTAACAATATAAACACTAGCAAGCATAAATTACTTATCAAAAAGTAAAAATATCAATTACATTTATTAACATAATAATTAAACTCGAGGTGTCCCTACATTGGAGGATAAGGGGTGTAATGGCATGGGTTGTAAAAAAATATTTATTTGAGGATCCTTCTTAACAAAGTTAATAACTCACAAAAATAAATGAACAATGAAATGAACACTACAAAATAACTCAAATAGCTTTTAGATTGTAAGACACTTCGAGGGAAGCCTCACTTGAGAAAGCTTAATACAATAATATTTGTGGATACATTTCATGGCCTAAACACACCTTAATATACTAGTTCTATTCTAGAAATTACTACTACTTGTGCATGTCTATCTTATATGATAACTTACAATGAATATGCATGTTATATCTATATTACGTTACTAATTAATGTAAAAGGGTAAGATGAAGGGTATTAACATCCTCTTCCCTATAAAAATTTATCTTCAAGGTTATAACTGTGGGAGTCACATTCTTGAGTCTCGAGAAGGATATTCTAAGTTGCGTTTTGGGTTTCATGTCATGCCACTAGATCAAGACCTTAGTGATAAATCCTTTGTGAAGCTAGAGGGAACATCTATCAAGACTTGTATAAATCTTTAAAATTATGGATCCTTCACCGTTGAGCTCGATCAATACTATTTGTCTCATAATTTTTGGCTCAAACCTTTCTTCAAAAAAAAAAAAAAGACATTAAAAACAAGATGAAATTGTGAGATGGGTGGAAGTTCAAGCATGTATGTAGTGGCACCAAACTTTTGGATAAATTTTGTAGGGTCCATAAAAATTATGGGAAATTTTTTAACATCCTTTGAGTTTTAAGGAAGACTATTTATATAATTCTAAGTATAGAAAAACCATATCCCGGGGCTGAAATCTATGCTTTAAGCGGTGTTGATATGCTTGTTGATTCATATGGTTTTGTGTCATATGGAGATTTTCCCAAAGAGTGTAGAGAAGTTTTTATCAAATTGGTAAAGAGAGGTATCGACAACACCTTAATTAGAGAATTGTTAGGAGTGTAAGGGAGGAAAGGTGGTGGAAGTTGGCAATAGAGTTCTTCAAATGGAGTCATTTTGGTGGCGATGTAATATGAGGTATTATACCACTATTCAAAAATAGGTAGACAATTTACCCATTGTTATTTCTGCTTAGAGGTAAAACATCAAAGGAAAATTTTCAAACATTTGTTAACAATTTTAGTTTTACCATCTATTTGCGGGTGATATCCTAAATTCATTCTCTATTGGGTATCTCTTATACAGAATATATCTTTCTAGAAATTGATAGTGAAAATGACATCATGGTCTGAGATAATGGAGGCTGGGATACTATCGAGGTATAATATTTGGTCAATGAATAGCTGGATAATAGTTGAGGCTTTATATGGATGGGATAAGGAACAAAAACGGGCATACATGGAGACCAGAGGCTATCTTCCCCAAAGAATGCACTACTTTAACACTAGAAACAAAAGGGCCCTTTGTTAAAGTGGTTCATTCTTTGGGTAGGATAGCCTCTGCCTACATGGAGAGGTGGTCCACTATGACCATTATTACTGAATTTCCCCCAGATTTAGGAATCCCTTCAATGAATTCCATGGAAATATTTGTCCAAACATAGGTTATAATTGGTATTTTTTGTAACAAACCTAGGGTTTCTGTATGACTGAAAATGACCACGTGACCTTAAGGCACACTTGACCTCCCGCGGTCATTCTGGGATAGTCGATGTGGAATGAATGGATAGCTATATGTAGCAGAATAAGGTGAATATGCGAGAATAATTGGAAAATGGGTGAATGTGAATGACAGGTTGTTAGGGCAATCTAATGTCCTATACGGCCACCCAAGGTATCTATTTGTCAAGGGCAATAAAAGCATCTCTAACCTGAACGGGTGTGATGCTACGGTCAAGAATGATACACACACATAAAATTCTATCCATGTCTGTGTGTGAAAATCCGGTTGGAAAATGCATGGAAAGTGACCAATGGGCACCTTGTAATGATGTCCAAACAAGGTCATGGAATAAGCAAGAGAGACGTGGTTCTACTAGATCTATGCGTAGTGAGTTGGTTCAGTCCAAAACGTGAAATATCTATAAGCATATTTTTTCGGCGTTAACCGTCTAACAATATTTGGTGGATGTGGGGATGTTCTAAAGAATAAGGCACGTAATACGGTGTCTAAATTTGTGAGTTCTTCAAGCTCGTTCGGTTCTTGCGATCACAACCATAAACTCTCTCTTTTTGTGGTCCAGGGAATGGTCATGTGTGCATTTGTGCAATTTAATCTACGAAAGCAAATAATAGGCTAATCTAAATAAATAAAAATCTAACTATGTTTTTGTATTTTCCAATATAGAATAAATGAAGTAATATAAACAATCTAATCTAATTAAAACAAATCTTTTTGTATTTTCTGAGCTTTCTAGAATTAACAGAGAAAACGAAAAAATAAAGAAATGAATTTCCTCTAATTCTAATTAAAAAATCCTATACAAATAAATAGTCAGATGTAACTACTTATCTATGCAACAATATATTTAATTTATCCTAACTAAACAAAGATTTTCCAAAATGTAATTGTGGAATATGAATCCTCTATTTTTCCTCAAAGGCATGGGAATAAATCAAAGATTCTCATAAGCTTTTCTTCCCAGTAACTTCCCAAAAAAAGTAAAGAAGGATTCAATGGAGGTTTTACGAGATGAAAAGATATTGCAGATTGATTCTAAATTAATGTAGAAGCATTCCTCCAGACACACTTCCCTTGCAAACCCACAAGGATAGGCAGGGAATCTATCTATCACTAGAAGCTTCTATAGAATAAATGAAATCTTTTAGAAATGATCTATCTATTTGCAACAATTGAATGGAAATGAATTCTATTACTCTATTAAATAAATGTGTGTACAGATTCAGAAATAAAGAAATGAAGAAATGAAGAAATAAAGAAACTCAATAGAAACCCCAACCTGGAAATTGTAGTGCTGAGGCAATGCCAGTTGTGGTATCACTTTGTGTCCCCTTAGTTATCTTTTCCAATATTTTATGTCCACATGAGTCTAGGGAAATAGGAATGCAGAGGAAGTAAAGAAGAAGGCGTTGGAGCAATGGTAGCTTGCGAATTAGTCGATAAAGAATGCAGGTAGAGGAATAACAACACAAGAGCATAATGTTTAGTTGTGTGGTCTCTAGCAGATTTGATAGCATAAAAGTGCAATCAAAATAAAAATCTCCATCCATTTTCTTCAAAAGAAGCGTTGGTTTTATAAAACACAAGTTGGGAAATGGTCTAAGCCATTTGCAATAATGGGATGCCATGTCACAACAAGGAGAGGGTGTTTTAACTCTCAATCAACAATTAAAAGAGGAAGAGGAGGATGGTACGAATAAATCAAGATTAAAATCATCCAAATTGATCAAGAAACATACGCTACAGGTGAACTGGAGTGAGTTAACACATGTCCAAATCTTGCCTCGAGAAGTCTCAAACAATTCACATGGAACGCCACCCGGGCGGAGCGGCGGCTATGTAATATCAAGGCCAAAACTTAAGGAAAAATGATGCAGAAAGCCACAAAAAGTAGGAAATGGCTAAGTAAGGTAATCTAAGCTACAAATATGAACTGCAAAGAGGTAAAGGGGCTCAAACACCTTTGGAAAAGACATGAATCATCATTGGGGACTTTTGAACCATTTCTGACAATGTAGCACGTGAAAATTTGGGTGCGTACATATTTCCCCCTTGGAGAAGCATTTTAGCCATGAAGAGGCGTAAAATGTAGAGTCTCGAGTATGACATTCCCAAAATGGGGAGTTAGAAGTTATACCTGACATGCCCATGTGCCGAAGTGATGCCATCCAAGCTCCCGCTACCTGCAAAATGCAAACAAGACTCAAGTGTAGATAGATATAAAATCGAAAAAACATACTAAAACTAAAATGACAAGAGGACTTACCATATCCACGGCAATAGAAACATACCTATGTCAGCACTCCAGCGCTTCAAAGCATACACACTCAAAACAAAGTTAAAACAAGCCATATATATATATATATATATATATATATATATATCTAAAACCATCATTTTCAAAATCATTTGTACTCACCCTCGTAGAGAATTTGGAGCTCTAGACTCCCTGTGACCATTTTGAGTGAGTATTGATAGGAATGGATCAGATTAAACATAGAAATCATAAAAACAATCTTCATATTTTACATGGGAAAAAAGTACATATATAGGACTAATGTGTCCTATAAAATATGAAGCATGTTAAGGATCCTATAACAAATATATAAATGTATACAAGTTTTTTTAGCCACTTGTAACCAAACAAATAACAATTTATGATTAACAATGTTATACACTATTAATCCTAACATTCACCCCTTTAGTGTGAACATTATTAATTACTGACATTATTGACCCCCTTAATGTGAATACGGTGAAGAACTATATTTTGAAGAAGTTGAACCACTTCCTAAAAACACATCTTAGACTAGGTAATAAACTCTATAGATTATCTCTTTACCCTCATAAAGGCATAGTGTCAAGCTGAATTATTCAGGAATACTCCCTTCCTCTTTGGGTTCCTGTGGTACTTTCCCTTCCTCCCTAGGTGCCTGAATTTTGAATCTCCAAGATCCATAAGCTTAGCACTAACTGGATAACCATCCCTTAATTCTACCTCAAAACCTTCTCTTACTCCCCAAAATTGAGTTTTCTGAAACTACGAATCTTCCACAAAATTCTAGAAAGGGGTTTATTCAGAACACTAGCAAACTGAAAAAATAGGAACTCTAAAAAATAGGAATACCAAAACTGAAACACGCGCTGAAAAATGCCACTAAACCATTTGTTTGGCCCCATTTTTAGCGACGACAAGAGGATGTTGATCAACCTCTAACCTCGATGCCTCCTTCCTCAAGTGTCATGTTGCTAGCTCAATTGAATGTGATCATGGAGCTCAATTACAACCCATGTTTAGATACTACTTAGAAGAAGCAAAGAGCATTTTTATAATGGTTTGAATGGATCTAGTTATGCACTATTGAATGGTTATGCTCTGTGGAATGTCTATGCTTATTATGGTTCAAAATATGCTCTATCTTCAACACGTTAACATCCTACATAAGCAATTCTAAAGAGGGGCCTGGTACCTTTGCGCGCTTTGGGTGAGTGCTCATCATAGGCTCGGTGATGTGCCAATGTGCCTGGGTTTTTCATGGTAAATTCTAGGTTGCATCATTGGTTCCGTTGCCAGGACCTCTTTTTCAGTTGTTTTTAGGATGGTTCACGATGAAGATGTACCGATTGACCCTAGTAAGTGTTAAGGAGTGGATAAAATATCTGGAAGAAGAGTACACATGGAGGTTTAACATTGGATCTGAGTTTGACCTTGCGCGTGTGGGTGGAACACAATCTATATAATTGTTTTTATGAGAGCTTATTTTTTATCTTCCTGGTAGAATTGTATGAATGGCTGATTTCTTATACGTCTAAAAGGAATTGGAGGTATCGCACAATTGTCAGACGCAAGAATAATTTCAGGCCCTTTATGATGATGATCTGATTTAGACACGCGTTATGGATACTTGGTTCCATGGTGTTTTGAACATCTCTATTTTGGAGTACTCAATTTCCACTTTTTCTTGTCTAGAGGTAGCTGAGTTCCAATTTTTACGTTATCCTAGGGGAACTTACTTGCAAGGCATTCCACTGGCGATCAATATATTGATGGTGACCCTGAACTTGGAAGAAAAACCGATGGCTAACTAAACCCCACCATGTGTGGGGGCAAGAGTAGTTGGTGAAAGATGGTGGACATAACGAAGAAAGACAGAGAGAAGAAAGACAGTTTAAGTACAATGAGGTGCACGAAAGGGAGATGGAGAAGTAGCGAGATATTACAGAGTGGATGGCGTTAAGGAGAGAGATGGCTCATGAAGGATTTTGAGCTCACGCAGAAGGCGTGGAGCCAAAGCATCTATAACTCCCCCATTTGGGCAAGCATGACAGGGAACCCTCCTTGACCTCACAAGGGAGTGTGCAAAGCATAAACGACTGGTCGTGGGCATGCATCTAAATCTACCTACAACCTAGCCCTTGTGTTTGGTTTTCCAATATCTAGTACATCAATAGTTAGCAAACTAATTTAGGTAGTAAGGAAGCGGGATTAAGTAACATAGCAAGTATAGCCATGGCAAGGAAATTTTCTTCATTATTGTTTGGAGGTACCTTTTCAGTGCATCATCGGCATAAAATTTGAGCTCGCAAAATTTTGGACTCACTTATGGGATTAGTACCACCACGCAAACCGTAGGAGTTCGGGCGAGTTCAATACTATTGTTGGGACACAAGGAAGTACATCTTCTGGTCCACTTATAGCTATAGGTGAAGTATCGGGGGTATAGGTGGCTCTAGTTTTGGTGGATTTGGTGGTTCTAGAGGCAGAGGTAACACAGGAGGTTCTGGATCAGGTGGGCAGGGTCCGCACTAACCCTGAATATTTACATGGATATGTCTCTCCATCTTCCAGTATAGGGGCATAGAATATGTTGTTGAACATGTGCACATGTGTGAGATACTATGGCACACAAAAGGGATCACGACTTCTAAGCGCAAGGCAAGTCAATTTGTAACTACATTACAGGACGCACACACAGTTGGTACAGGAAGTTTTACCCTGATCAAACTTACGTAGATTATGTAGCATTAAAATATGCTTTCCTTAAATAGTTCTATATCCTTGAATTTGAGCAAAAGAGTATAAGCATGCTCAAGGATATTAAGTAGGGCACTATTGAGAGTGTTCGGGAGTATGATGCTCATTTCAAAACATTTTTGTCTAAGCTTTCTTATGATATTCATACAAGCCAACATGCACAATGGTTCGTTAGAGGTCTAATCACACCTTTTAGAAGGGCGTTATCACATAAGACATATATTGATCCACGTGAAGCACTTGAAGAAGCTTTGTGCACTAAGGCAATTAGAAGCATAGACACTAGAGTCAACCCATTCTTGGAAGCACAGATTGCAGCTATGGCAAAGAAATTGGAGAAACTATCGGCAAATTTAGCACATGAGACACACACTGGGATTTGGTGTACAAACTATGAATTAGAAGGGCACACCAAGGATAGTTTTCCCCGCAGGTCAGTGTGTTCATTATTGCTATACTATGAGATATGTCATCTGAACCATGACGCTAGTCACTACCCATTATTACAACATGCGATAAGGAAGAATGTATCTTGCTATTGTAAGATTTTTTGGTCCATGACTCACGATATAGAAGACTGTAGGTTGATTGGTCATATCCATGATGTTATAGATATTGGTTTCATGACAAACATGGGTATCGAGATAACTCTAAGGGTATGTTTCACCGGATTCTTGATAAAATTAATGAAACAGATAGAGGGTGATGGGCCAAGGAGGAATACCTGTTTGTGAAGTTGGTTGAAGGTTATGTGTGTGTTTCGATTTCGATCCAGTGACCGTGAAGAACTTCCTTTTGGATAGGAGGAACTACTTGTAAATGCAAAACAAGACCACAAGAAGAATATTAAACAATATATGCGTTAGCATGTGTTAGATCTGAGAAGTTTGATACTTCCTAGATGGTTGTCAATCCACCGCTTAGTACAATTCAATGCAAGAAATAACGTGAACAAATAACATCTTATTGTAGTTGATATGATTTAGGCATCTCATTTAACTACAATAAGAAAATCTAATCTAAAAAGCAAGGCTATGATTAGATATGGAGGTTGGGTAGGTGGTTTTGAGTTTCTACAGTCCGACAGAGGTCTCAGTAAAGGTTACCTTGTTATCCAAAATAAGCCCATGCTTATTTTTGGCTAACTCCTCCTCCTTTTCCTTTGCTGGTACTTAAAATGAATTTTTTGCATGCTTTAGGGACTCAAAATTTTCTAGGTATGATTTCATCAGATAGAGAATTTTTCCACCTTTCCAAAAAGGTAAAGAAGTCCTCCTAACTCCTTGTATTTTTGAGTTATGGCTCGGCGGAGTTTGGAGGGGAAATTTTCCCTAGGCAGGCCCGCAACCAATTAGGAAGTGCCACGTGTCAAGGTAGAGTAGAAGCATGGAGATAAATTTGGCACTTAGTCCTTTTGGCTAAAAGGCGCAAAGTCACAAACCGCCTACGGGCCCACGAAGGAATGGAAAAAATTGGTTAAGGCCCCGCATTGAATCGGGAGGTGCCACATGTCCTCGTCGCAGCTGGCGTCAAGGTGGGGTCGGAGGAAAGTTGGATTTTTACCTTTTGGTGCAAAAATTAAAGGTGTGCATTGAACCCATAGCCCCATAAACCAATAGGATGGCACCACGTGTCCACATCGTGAGTGGACTGGGGGGCCATGGAGAATTTTGGGGAAAATTTCCCACCTCTGCGAAAAGGGGCGTAATGTTATTTTGAAGCACGTGATCCCATCAATGAACCGGTCAATGCCACGTGTCTCGGTGGTAGAGGTGTGGAGTTTTTTGGGAAAATTTTCCAAAAGGTAAAATTTTAAGGTTTGACCCATGACCCCAATTTTGACCCGTTTTTCACTAGTTTTGCTCTAAATCTTAAGAGGGCCATATCTTTCGAACCAAAGCTCGATTTTTCATGATTTTGGTATCATTGAAAGTCAGAAATTATTTACACGATGGACTATTCAATTTTTATTTTTGGTGGATTTTGGAGGATAAAATGAAGAAACGTGTGTTTGGCACGGGAAAAATGCAAAAATGACATCCAACCACCAAAATTAATGCAGTATGGCACCCATTTTTCTCCAGCATGGCTCAAATGCATTAGGAAGTGGATTTGCAGAGGTTCCCTTACCGTTTTAATGGATGATATCAGTTGGTGGGTGCAAAAATGGGTTTCCCATGTTTCTCTCTCCTCTGTTCTTTTTTCATCGATTAAAAGCTAGTTTTGGCTCATTTTGTAATGTTGGATGTTCTTGCTTTTGCAAGCTCTTCTTTTCTCCTTAGCAAGTGGATTTGAAGGAGTTTCAGACCTACCATGGAGATTGTAACACGTTTTTTACCTCTTTGCCAATGCAACGTATTGTATCAAATTTGGGCATGATAATGTATGCTTTGTGGTCAATTTTCAATCCTCTCATGCGTTTGTTATTGTCTTGATCCTTCATTGCATTTTGGAAATTTGTGCATGTTCAGTGCTATAATCTTCATGATTTGTGTCTATATTTACAAATCAAGGAGTTCAGCACTCCTTTGGTGTATCACCATTCTGTTTTTGCTTTGTTTTGTTTTCATTTCCATGTTTTCTCTCAACCCTATCTCCTTGGTAGTTTTAGAGTAGGAATTTTGAATCAGAACCTCTGCAAAACTACATGCATATACCTAAACAGAGGAGTAAGAACCAGCTTCAATCTAGAGAGTTTTCTCACCTTACAAGGTCCCACACCTTGGAGAAAACCCCATGTTGTGCATTCACACCAAATTGACCATTTGTCTACAGTAGATCTGAAGGTCATTTTGGGGGTGTTGTGAATTTGCACTAACAGTTTTGGCACCCAGTGGGACCAAGAGGTCTTCCACTTCATTTTTTGTAGGTTGATGTGTTCTTGTTTAAAATTTCATCCTTTGGAGGCAATTGCAAACACATCTGGTGACTCCATCTAATCAGCAACCCATCTCTAGAAGTTGTAGAGCTTCTTTCCATTCATTTTTCATTCCATCTCTGTCATTATTCTTTCATTCCATGAAGTTGTGCAATCATGACTTCATTTCCCCATGGAATCTATAATTTTAGCAGCAACAATGTTTCCCACCTCCAACATGTTTTTCAAATCCTCCATATCAACATTTTGATCAAATTCAAAACCAATATGCATACCCATGTGAGCAATGCCAAAGTTAGTTTGGCTATGAAGCATGTCAAACACAAGGGTATGCAAATTGTGAGGGCAATCATGAAGAAAATGCAGGTTTGCTTTGAGAAGATCCAAAATATGGAGGCAAGCATGGTGTAATCCAGGGCTGAAGCACAAATGAAGGCATTTCGATTGGTTTCGAGCACCTGTCCATGGGCGAGCCCTTTTCCAATGCATTATAGCCCACAAGAGAAACTTGACTTCATGGTTGAAATGTTTCCCCAACTTGCACAATGGATTGAGGAGATAGAAGCATATGAGCCAATTCTGAATCAATCTTGTCAATGGATAAGTCATTCAACAGCTCCTTGTCTTTCTTTTTCACCCTCTCAAGCTTTATCATTTCAGGAGTGTCAAGCTTCAAGTTTCCCATATGCTACCCCAAATGTTGATTCCATTTCTCCATCTCCTAGTCTCCCACCCCACCTTAATTTCTCTACTCTTTTCCCTTCCAAACAGCCATTCCCTCCAAAGAAACAAGAGCCGAAGTTCCACCTCCCTCCCCACCACAAACAAATGTAAAATTGGTTGAACTCGAACCTATTTCTCCTCTTGCATTCCCAAATCCATGTTGGGAAGAAGAAATTGCAAAAATTAGTCAAGAACAAAGCAAGAAGAGGATTCCAATGAAAAAGAAATGACAAACAATCAAAGAGTTGGGCTCTCAAATTCGGGATTACAAAAATCCCCTTGATGTGGTGGTTGAGGCTGAGTTTGCAACAGAAGAAGAACAAGAACAAGAGGAAAAGAATCAGCAGTTTGTTGGTGATGAGTTGGGTGTCCATGTTGGCACTTTGCCCAAAGAAAATGTTGATCCAATTTACACTGCAAAATCAGTCATTATGGAGGAAGAAAAACCAGCTCCAAACCCCATTGAAGAGGAGCAAATGGATGAGATCAAGTCAATTTTTGTAACAACAGAAGAAGGAAGCATTATTGATACATTTTTCTTTCATTTGAAGGGGCTGATTTGATTGATGAAGCCATTATGGAGGTGAACAAAACAGGTCCAAATTGTGAGCAAAAGGCACAAGAGATTTCATGTTTCTCTCCCACTTCATCTCTCCAAAAATCTGATTTTTTGGATGAGTTTGAATTGACAAGTTTCATGTTTGAAAATGAAGCTACACATGGTGAAGAAAATGCAGATTTGGAGGTCACCATGCAAGAGGGAAAAGCTTTGTTGCAACGGGACAATGAAGAGTTTTATTGTTTATCAAACTTAGAAGAATGTTTGGATGAGGAGCCAGCTGAAATTACAACATTTTCTTCTTCACCATTTATTCTCCAACATCAAGAGCCTGCTGCCACAAAGGAGAACATTGAAAAACAATAACCTGTGTTTTATGACAGCTCATTGGAACCAAGTTTGGAAGATTTAAATCTTCCATGTACTTCATGGGAAAAGGAGGGGGAAGAGCAAGATATTTTCACCACTTCTTCCACACCATTCACCCAAGAAGATCTGCAAGAAGACTCCATTTTTGGAGTTAAAATTCAAAGCAATGGGCACATTCAAAGGACCATACCTTTCCCAATCAGATACTTGGCTTCATTAGAGCCAAGGGAGAAGCCAAACCAATCATGCTTGCTTCTAAGCATGAGGATGATATGCAAAGTACCAAGGATCAACTGCAATGCCTCTTCAATCCAAATGTAGAGCAACTAAAAGAGGTATTTGATTTGTTTCTTGTTGATACCTTGATGATTTGGGTGGAGGACCAGATTCTTCTCAGTTTTCCACTCATACTAATAGCCATGATCAGCTCCAAATCATTTGCATGGCTGCCATTTTTGAGAAAGGAAGCTACTTCTCCCAACCAACATTGCGGGGGTTTTTTAGCTTACCTTTGCTTCTAGTTAGAGTAGAGTAGGTAGGTTTGCTTTCAACAGAATAAGTGCTTGTGCACACTCTACATATCCCACTTGGGGTATGTATGATTTTCATGTTTGTACATAGTTTTTGTGGTGCCGGTTTTGCTCTTGCACAGTGCATTGTTTTGGCTTTTGGTCACAACCGGTTTCAGATTTTCAGTGGTTTCCAAGAGGCTTAAAAGGGAATTTTTCCAAGTGAAGATCAGTTATCAGGCTATATATCATGTCCTCCATACCCAATGGATGCTTCAAGGTAGCTGGTCTTTTCATCTAGTAGGCAGATGACCCCTCTGAGTCACCAAAAGTGTTATCCAAAATAAGCCCATGCTTATTTTTGGCTAACTCCTCCTCCTTTTCCTTTGCTGGTACTTAAAATAAATTTTTGCACACTTCAGGGACCCAAAATTTTCTGGGTATGATTTCATCAGGTAGAGAATTCTTCCACCTTTCCAGAAAGGTAAATAAGTCCTCCTAACTCCTTGTATTTTTTGAGTTATGGCTCAGCGGAGTTTGGAGGGGAAATTTTCCTAGGCAGGCCCGCAACCAATTGGGAAGTGCCACATGTCAAGGTGGATCGAGATGTGCGAGAGATAAATTCAGCACTTAGCCCTTTTTGCTAAAAGGCGCAAAGTCACAAACCGCCCATGAAGCTGCGGAAGGAATGGAAAAAATTGGTTAAGGCCCCCACATTGAATCAGGAGGTGCAACGTGTCCTCGTCAGCAGCGAAGGCGGTGGTCAAAGGAAAGTTGGAGTTTTTACCTTTTGGTGTAAAAACTTAAAGGCATGCATTGAACCCATGGCCCCATCAACCAATAGGATGGTACCATGTGTCCACATCGGCCAGCAGATTAACGGGCTGCAAGGAGAATTTTGGGGAAATTTTCCCACCCCGAAAAGGGGCAGAATGTTATTTTGAAGCCCGCGATCCCATCAACGAACCAGGTGATGCCATGTGTCTCGAGAAGTGGAGGCATAGATTTTTTTGGGAAATTTTTCCAAAAGGGAAAATTTTAAGGTTTGACCCCACCGACCCCAATTTTGACCCATTTTTTACCAGTTTTGCCCTAAATATTCATAGGGCCATATCTTTCGAACCGAACTCGCTTTTCGTGATTTTGGTATCATTGGAAAGTTGGTGAAATTATCCACACGATGAACTATTCAATTTTGATTTTTGGTGGATTTTGGATGGAGAAAATTGAAGAAACGTGTTTGGCACGGGAAAAATGCAAAAATGACATCCAACCACAAAAATTAATGCGGTATGGCACCCATTTTTCTCCAGCATGGCTCAAATGCATTAGGAAGTGGATTTGCAGAGGTTCCCTTTCCGTTTTAATGGATGATATCAGTTGGTGGATGCAAAAATGGGTTTCCCATGTTTCTCTCTCCTCTGTTATGTTTTTCATCGATTAAAAGCTAGTTTTGGCTCATTTTGTAATGTTGGATGTTCTTGCTTTTGCAAGCTCTTCTTTTCTCCTTAGCAGGTGGATTTGAAGGATTTTCAGACCTCCCATGGAGATTGTAACACGTTTTTTGCCTCTTTGCCAATGCAACGTATTGTATCAAATTTGGGCATGATAATGTATGCTTTGTGATCGATTTTCAATCCTCTCATGCGTTTATTATTGTCTTCTGATCCTTCATTGCATTTTGGAAATTTGTGCATGTTCGGTGCTACAATCTTCATGATTTGTGTCTATATTTGCAAAGCAAGGAGTTCAGCACTCCTTTGGTGTATCACCATTCTGTTTTTGCTTTGTTTTGTTTTCATTTCCATGTTTTCTCTCAACCATGTCTCCTTGGTAGTTTTAGAGTAGGAATTTTGAATCAGAACCTCTGCAAAAACTACATGCATACACCTAAATAGAGGAGTAAGAACCATCTTCAATCTGTAAAGTTTTCTCACCTTACAAGGTCCCACACCTTGGAGAAAACTCCATGTTGTGCATTCACACCAAATTGACCATTTGTCTACAGTAGATCTGAAGGTCATTTTGGGGGTGCTGTGAATTTGCATTAACAGTTACAAATGGTTCTGGTAGTTTGGGAGTGGGTATTAGCTTGTTGTCCTGAGTTGGGTTATTAGACACAGAGACCGATGTCGGTCAGGGTGTGACCGATGACAATTTAGCTATGACCAACAACGGTTTAGGGTGGATAAGGGTAGAATAGTTAAATGTTAGAAATAGGGGTCTAGGTTCTCTTTGTGTCTACACAGAGAGATGGGGAGGTCTATGGAGTGGCTTCAGGTAGTGTATCTGGCTTGGGTGAGGTTTTGTGAGGTTTTAGGGATGACAAAGTCAACTTAGTGTAAGTCTGTCATAAGATATAGTAACCGACATCAATCTGGTGACCGATGTCGGTGAAAGGGAACTTGATGATGGTCAAGGTGGTTTGAGTGTCGATAGAGGCTAAATGGTGGAAATCAAATAAAATTGGTTTTGGAGCTTCTCTGTGATTGCATAGAGAATGGAAGAAGGATGGTTAGGCTCGTAAAAATCCCAAGAAGGCTCAAGAATGTCTAAGAGTCGAGATATGGGGGGCTAAAGGGGTTGTGGGTTGTTGGATGGGTGGATTGACAAGAAGGTGGGGATGGTGGAATGTAAAGTAGAATAGGATCTAATAAATAGAACTAAAGAAACCACAATCTAAGTAAGTATAGAATGATGCATATCAGAACACACTTACTTGTATTTGCAGCCTAATTGGTGGAGGATAGCAATGGTTGATCTGTGAAACTAGTGATTAGTTTTGCGGCGGCGCTTCCAAATTTTACCATGAATGCCAATTCCTTCAAATCAATCTTGGTGTTAGCTAGGGTCATTTGGATGCTCGAACAGGCTTTGGTTCATGCTTGCATGCAGATCTCTCTTTCTCTAAAACTCAAAAATGCCAACTTCTCAAAATTTCCAACCTCTGGAACAAGGTTGCCAAAATGAATATATGGTAACCGACGATGGTTAGGGTGACTGGTGTCGATTTAGGGTTAACTGGCATCGGTTAAGGCGGGAAATCCTAGGTTTTCCAAAATAGTAGATCTTGGCTATCTTTTGGCTAGTTTTGCCCATTGGTTTGGGTCTAAAATGGTATTTTGCGCTTAGATAAGTGGGCATGTTGTTAGAGAAAGAATAGGCATATGATTTTAGGGTTAGACTAAGTCTCAATTAGTTATGGTAAGTAGAAATTAAGTCTTAGTTAAAAGAAACATGCTAAGAATAGGTCCATGATGAGGTGTCTAGGTGATGTGGCTAGGTGAGGTGGTCAAGTGAGGATATTAATTAAAGTAATTAATTCAATTAATCATGTGCACTATGGGATATGAATATGTAAGGTATGGTTAATTTAATTAACGGGGTTATAAGGGTGGTACAACCTAATTACAGTGTTTATAGGGTAAAGGTGAGCACCGGACCAGGATAACAATCAAGCGCATTATGATCAAAATGAGGGCACTATGAAGGAGAATGTGGTAGAGATCAAGGATATTGTGGTAGATTTAAGGGTCAAGGCCATGGTGGTGGACAAGGTGAGTTTCCTTGGGAACATGCTTTACATGTGGATCTCCTAACCACTACAGTGTGAATGTCCTTAGAATATTACTTGTTCTTTTTGTGGGAAGATTCATAGCTATGAGGAATGTCCGAGACCTATATGAGCATCTTAACAAGCAACATAAACAAGAAAACAAGGGTGCAGGGATGGTTAGAATACAACACACTGTGGAAAATTAGTGGATGCCAAAGTTGGCACCGGAACCTGAGGTATTACCTGTGAAGATTACTACACGCACTGAAGTTGCACATGCCAGAGAAGTGTTACTTTGCAGAAACCTACCATCACTAAGGAGGACATTTTTCATGCAAGGTATTCAGATCCTACACACCAGAAGGAGGTTTATCAGAGACCATGGAGGTACTCAGAAATCTTCAGGGAGAAATACAATGTTTAAAGGAGCAATCACGGAAGATGGAACAAAAGAAGGCAACAGAGACGGTCCAATTAGATATTGATGACTTGAAGGAGGTATGAAAAATGTTGTGCCAAGAGAATATCATTCCATTACTAGGGAATTTGCTAAAGGGAAACACTCATGCGCAAGTATTGAGAATGGATGTCAGATCCTACATGCAAATCTTCCCCCTCATAGCTTAGATTACGACAAGGAGATCACTCTAAATGTTGTTGTGGATGGATGGATCTTGAGTAATATATTGATTGACACAGGTGCGGAGGTAAATGTGCTTACTTTAGATGCATGGGTACAGATGGGGAGATATCCATTATAGCCATCTTCTAATGTATTTTTATGGCTAATAAAATTAAGGCCACTCCCATCAGAGTTTTAAAATATGCATCCATTATTATACAAGGGGCCAAGTTCACTGGGGACTTTGAGGTTTTAGCACTTGTAGAAGCGAGATAATTTCCCAGCTCTACCTTGCGCCCTTGGTGCTACACAAATGATAATCGATCTACGGTTCAACAAGGGATATATAAGTTTTGAGAACAAGGAAGAAAGAGTTATTATCCCTTTAACATATGGAAAATATGCACCTTATGTTGAACCTTTGAGTGAGGAAGACCTGAACAGGATTTATGTATGCGTCATTTGGGACCCGAGGTGCTTGAGCCATCTAAGGAAGGAATCCTTCAGTGGGAGGATACACAGTCTATTAATGATACCAAAAGTATTGCTTGTGATAATTGGGCTCATGGAACTTATGAGATAGTTGGGCATGAAGTAAGGAGCGCATTTGTGTGGAGAAGCAAACCTCGTTGTATTAGGAGGATAGGTAACAACTTTGTACCTCGGTACACTAGAAGGAGACCCTACGGTATTCCTATGCGCCATAGAGGAACAATGGATAGACCAATTTGAAAGAAGAAATATGCTAGCATATACCCTACGCGGGACAACAGTGTGCTAATGGGTGGCTCAAAGGGATAATCTTGTGGAATGGAATGAAGTCAGGATTTCTCTAACAACTTGGTTTTTCAGGAGTAATGCACCTACTCAAATCTACACATATCATGGTAATCAACCTATTCAACACCACATTCAGCAGTGTGAGAGGCTCTAGACAGAGGGGTAGGAAGCTTTACCACCTTCGCTATGGGTGCACAAAATTTATTCCACTTTACAAGGTTGCGCACGTGCTTGGTATGTATATGCGGAGCTACATAGAGAGACTAAAAATTGGTAGGATTTGATTATAGGAATGGTCCAGACTTTTGACTACTTCTCTACTAAACCTCCAGTGGAAGAGGCATTAAGGGTTATAAAGTACTTAACTATGGGAGACAATGCAAAGGCGGAAGAACTCATTCAGGATTTATTTGGTGAGACAGACTCAGGAGCACGCTTTGATGAAGAAGAAGAGATAGATGCCATGCTACTTAAGCGCACTTGCTTTGAGAAATAAAAAGGAAATATGGTCTACGTAGTGGATGATGAGGAAGTAGAAGATCTAGATATAGATCATTCAGCAGGTATGCACAAGGTGTTAGTGTTTCACACAGTAATGTTTCAGCTCTGCAGAATAGACTGGGTTTCATCCTATCATTCCTTCGAGAAACAGATAAGGGTTAGGGCTAGGAGGAATACCCGTAGAATGTTGAGATGGTGTGCGCGTACAGTAGAGAAAGTTCGATCGATTGCGAAGAACTCCTTTTGTCTTGGAAGGACTACCTACAAGTAAGAATACAAGACCACAAGATTTTAATTAGAAAACAAATGAGGGATCTCGCCTTAGGCCCAGAAATATAAAAACTTCCTTTCGAAGGTGGTCAGTTCCCCTTTTAATACGATTTAACACAAATGATAATATAGAAAGCTATTGCAAAATCACGATTTAGGTATCTCGTTACAAAGCAATAGAAACTAAACTATCAATAATAAAGCGTCACGTTGTTTGTTGGTTCTACATCGGTCGCTGATACGCTCAGGTTGAGTTATAGGGATAAACCAGGCTGGATTTGGGGTTGTTAGGTGGCAAATAGGCGAGCAAAAGGGTTTTGGGGTATAAGTCACAGTGACCGACGGCGGTCACTAGGTAACCGACCACGGTTAGAGAACCGCTGCCGGTAGAGGATAAACGATACCGGTAGGGGCAGCAATCTAAGTGCTTCTGGATAGAAGTTGGTTGTAAGGTGATTATGGGGTTATTAGGATTGGTGGATGGCTGAGGGGAATGATGGGAGGATAGGGAAGACTCAGAGTGTGGTAAAATGGCCTTCTGGGCAATATCAGGGTGTGTGGGTGAAGGTTAAGTGCAGTTGTAGCTGGTAGTAGATCTAGGAATAAACTTATGATTACTATTAATCAACAGGCTCAAGAAAATGGTGCTTAGAAACATATAACATACTACTTACTTGCCCCCGATGCGAGATGCAAGTTTCAGATCGTGATGATGAAGACAGACCCAAGTCGTTGGATGCGCTTTCCTCCTCTCGATGCTCGGATGAGTGTTACTGGGCTCGGTTATTCAAATTGCATCTTGGGCTTGATGTCCTTCTCTGCAATCTCTTCTTGTTTCTTCACTTGTCTCTCGCTTCGCCAAGCAAAATCTGGATTCTCTCGATGATTTCTCCTTCTCCCGATCAAATGAAAATCCCTCTTTGTTTTTGGTCGAAGTGGTCATTTACGGGAACCGATGGCGGTTATGCAACCGACGGCGGTCGAGTAGAACCGGTATCGTCCGGTCAAAGCGGCTATTTTTGGTAAAATAGCCACTTTCCCTCCTTTTCTTCCGAGGGATTGGTAGGGCTTGGCAGTGGTCAGTCATTATGAAGTTGGTTTTAGGTGCGGATGAGGAGTAATTAGTCATAGGTGTGGAATCGGACCAAGTTATAGGTCTTAATTAGGTTAGTTTAGGGTTAAGACTAGGTCACGATGAGGTGGTGACATGAGGTGGCAGTATGTATGGGATGTGGATTTATTAATTATAAGGTAATTAATAAATAATTGTGTAAGGTTTAGGTGGTGAGGTTAGGTTGCGAAATGCGATGCGGGTCACAAGGGGTCATAAGACACAAATTTGGTGTCTACATTAGCCCCTTATTGTCGTGTAGTTTGTTTTGTAAAGCTACACGGACAATAATAAGAAGTGGTTACTCCTGTTAAGGGTATAGGTAATCCCCCTCAAATCTATCACAGATTGAGGTAGCGTGAAATCAGGGATAGGGTTGATAAAGGGTAAATGGTGTTGAGATGAGGGTGAGATGGTGGGGTAGGTCCAAAGAAGCAGACGCACGTTGAAATGCAGTAGTGCGACCAGGGTACATGATTTGACTAGCAAACCAGCAATGCATAGGCAAAGGTCGATAGTTTATCCAAACAAGGGTGATATAATCCTGGTATCCAAGGCATAGGAAGTAGCTCCAGGGTATATAACAGGTAAGGTACAGGAACGTTTAGGCATGTTCGGCAGTACCAAATGGTTGGTTTGGTTGAGATAAACGTCACGGTCTAGGTCTTAGGAAAAGTTGGTCGACAGATCAAGTCAAGGACCCTAATCATGCTAAAACACGAACAGGTGCGCTGGATTGAACAAAAGGCTACTGGGTGGATAAAAGTGTATGTTGTTGATGTTGGGCGAAGTAGTTAAGTGGTACGGCCTTGGGTCGGGCTAATTGATGAGTGAGGGCCGTGGGTCGGGCCAAGTTGTTGGGTTGCGGCCGTGGGTCGGGCCAAATGGTTGGGGTGAGGCCTTGGGTCGGGCCAAGTTGTTGGGTTGCGGCCTTGGGTCGGGCCAAATGGTTGGGGTGAGGCCTTGGGTCAGGCCGAATGGTTTGGTTGCGGCCTTGGGTCGGGCCAAATGGTTGGGTTGCGGCCTTGGGTCGGGCCAAATAGGTTGGTTGCGGCCTTGGGTGGGCTGTTTGGGTTGCGGCCTTGGTCGGGCCAAGTTGTTGGGTTGCGGCCTCGTGGGTCGGGCCAAATAGGTGGGTTGCGGCCTTAGGTCGGGCCAAGTTGTGAGTGGCGGCCTTGGGTCGGGCCAAATAGGTTGGTTGCGGCCTTGGGTCGGGCCAAGTTGTTGGGTTGCGGCCGTGGGTCGGGCCAAATAGGTTGGTTGCGGCCTTGGGTCGGGCCAAGTTGTTGGGTTGTGGCCTTGGGTCGGGCCAAATAGGTGGGTTGCGGCCTTGGGTCCAAGTTGTTGGGTTGCGGCCGTGGGTCGGGCCAAATAGGTTGGTTGCGGCCTTGGGTCGGGCCAAGTTGTTGGGTTGCGGCCGTGGGTCGGGCCAAATGGTTAGAATGGTTGCAGCAAAGGTTGATATAGGCGATGTGGGTGAAAAAGGGAAATAGTAAATAAGGGCAGAAATTGGGGGCAATTTGGAATAAAACCGATGTCGATTCTATATGACCGATATCGGTTATGGGACCGATACCGGTTCCTTAGGGCATAATAAAACCGATATCGGTTATGGGCGAAAAACCTATAAAAAGAAAAATACGGCCTGTCATTGTCACTTTTGCAATTTGGAAACCAATTTGAGTTGTCTGACGTGGAGAGTTAAGATTGGAGCATTGGTTGCGTGAGGTGGCGTTATTTGACTGGAGGAGTTAGTTGTTAGTGGGCCCGAGTGAGGAGGAGGCAGCAGTTGATTGGTGGAGGACCCAGAAGAGGACATTTGGAGCCATGGCACAACCAGGAGGAGCAGGAGGGGCTGGACCAGCTGGACCACCACCACCCATCCCTCCACGACGACGTGTCGTCGTACGGGTAGGTTCGAAACCCCTCATTGTGTGTATTTTATTGCATTATGCTATATTCGGGGTTTGGGTAGGAATGTACATTTTTTAGGAAATAATTAGAAAATGGAAATGATTTGAAAAAGAGAGAGGGTAGATAGGTGAAATAAGCCAAGGCGGTGGGTGGGGGAGGTTTTAGGGTATTTGGGTGGGTAAATTGGTAAAAAAATGAAAAATGTAGGTGGGGGCGCGCGGGTTCGACTGGGAAGTTTCAAATGACCGATGTCGGCCGCTAAGCGGCCGACTCGCAAGATCGGTCAAAATTCCATGGGTAGGGTGTTTTGTGTTGGACCGGCGTCGGTTATGGGAAGGGGACCGCTTACATGGGTGACCGCCAGGTCCCTTAGTGATTTTTAGCTATTTTTGTTGGTTTAGGTTATGTTGTTGTTTTTGAATTTTTGGTAGTGATTTGGGTATGGTTTGGGTTGGGGTGGGGGTGTTGTGGTATTGTTTGGGTGTTTCAATATAGGTGCGGTCCTGACTTAGGTTTATGTCAATTTGTTGGTGTGGGTTGTGATTTTGTTTTTGAGTTTTGGATGTGGTTTGGGTATTTGGGCATGGTGTAGGGTATTTGAGTATGGTGTGGGTTGTTTGTTTGGGTGTGAAGAGGGAGGGGGAATAGCGTAGAAGTTTTTAGGGGAAGATAGATGGGCGTAGACGTGTGGTATGGAGTTGGGTGTGGTCGGGGGGATAAAAAAAAAAGGGTATATAGAGGGTATAAGTAGATGTTGTGATAAAGAGTAGGGCTAATACATGGGTTGGTTTTGTAGGCACGTCACGCGGTGAGAAATGACGATGCGGATAGATGCCCCACTGTTGAGTACGGATGCGGCCACACGTATCCGCAGCACACTGGGGTATCATGCGCGAGGTGGGACTCGGCGGAGTCCAGCGGTACAGAGCGATCGATAGGGATCATAGTTTGATGGTCGCCCTCATCGAGAGATGGATCCAGCGACCAATGTGTTCCATCTCCCGACTGGGGAGATGACTATCACATTGGAGGATGTGTATCGTATCCTTCGACTGCCGATTGAGGGAGAGGCAGTCTTTCAGGTGGACGCAGAGACTGCCATGGACAGCATCCTACAGGTTTTCGGGGATGCAGCCGCGCTATTGACGTATCACAGCATGCGAAGCATCGGGTATGGGGATATGTACCGTGCGCATCGCCATGAGACACGGCTTGCCGTGTTGATGATGATCGGGATCACCTGCTTTGCCCTCCCGGACTCAGAGGGAGGCCGCTTTCCACGGGCGCTGATGGGGGTTCTACACGAGATGGTGGAGGAGCACACCTGTTATGCTTGGGCACCAGGTATACCCTGCAGGCATCAGATCGAGAGTCAGTGGGCTATCGCCTGGATGAGGCGATTCGGGATTTGTTCGACGTTTTTGCTGCATTGTTGGGCATATGAGCACATCATATGCCTTAGACCAGTAGGGCTGCCCCAGCAGCCAGGGCCACAGGTCATATATAGATACGGCTTTCAGAGGTGGTTGGGGGTCGTGGGTCACCACAGCAAAGCAATCAGTAGGCGAGACGTTACTTATTACAAGCATGTATTAGAGGGCCTGACAGCGGTAGATATCGTATGGAGACCTTACAGAGGTCATCACCCGCGCAGAGGAGCCCGAGTACAGTTGCGCTTGATCCAGTACACTTTCTGGATAGCAGGACGGAGGCCGGGAGAGTATGAGAGGATACCCCTAGAGAGGGTACGCAGGCAGATGGGGCTGCGACAGGATGAGCCACCTCCCTTCCCTCAGTACCGGAGGGATGATGTAGAGGCCCCACTGCCTGCACCACAGCCCTTGGACCCAGATTGGGTTGCTGAGAGGCCAGCAGATGACACTGTAGATGATGCTGGTTATATGGGAGCATATATGGTTTGGTGGGTGGTCGAGAGCAAAGCGAGGATAAGATGTACCGCACCCAGACTGGGCAATGGTGACAATGAGAGCGAGATCAGCTCGAGGCCGAGTACAGCTTATTACAGGGGCAACTATTTGCTCACTGCACAGCAGTAATATAGGTGTCTTACAGGGGCAGCTAGCCCAGGCTCAGGCACAGCACATGCACCACCACCAAAGAGCCAGCACACCCCAGCACACGTGCACAGTACCACCACCACCAAGTAGCGGCACATCCACAACCCCAGCATGTGCACAGTACAAAAATACCACCACAACCACCCACAGCACCACCAGTGGCACCAAAGCACAGGCACAGGGGGCACTGGTAGTAGGTGTCAGGGGACCAGCCCCAGCACCTACGGTGGCTCGAGAGCGTTACATGGAGGCTAGAGCGGAGGCCCGATACTATCAGGATATTCTTGATGGTACCGGGGCTGATTATCAGCCCTATGCGGCACATAGAGCAGAGACCTCTCGGAGCCAGAGGTCTCAGGGAGGTGCAGCCACAGCTGGTGGGTCCGTCACAGGCAGGAGGCGAGAGGTAGGACAGGGACCAGCAGGCAGACAGGCAGAGGGAGGTGGAGAGAGCTGAGGGGTCCCTGCACATTTTGTATATTGGACATGGGCACCGGTCTGCGAACCGGTTGTGTTGATAGAGGCCTGCGTGCCTATTTATTCATTTATTCATTCATTTATTTATTATATATACGGCTGCTCATGAGCCGAGTACAAAGTTGCTCTGATTGATACCGGCTGCGCGAGCCGAGTATGTTTTTGAGAGAGACCGGCTCATGAGCCGAGCCGAGATTATTATTGAATTATTGTGGGCTCATGTGCGGCTTTGTTATATTATGAGATTACGGAGGCCCCGATGCAGGGCACATTGTATTTTTGAAACTTTGTATATATATAGATATGATGTTTTGACTCACATGCTGTGCGTAAAAAGCGTTAAATGTTTTGTCGATGGTTTGTGATATGTGATGTATGATGAGTTTGATTGACATGGTGTTATATATGAATGATGTTAATGTCTTTTGTTGATGGGATGTATATAGATATAAATGATGAGTTTAATTGACATGTTATATTATGAAATGTTTTATGTTTGGTCACTGGTGTGTGAATATTAAATGGTTGTAGCTGTTGATTTGGATCCAAATGGTGTATAGAGTAATGGTTTTTGATATTGGTTATTGATGGCTTGTTTGTTTTGTAATATAGAGAAATGATGTTAATGAAATTGTAATGAGATGTGGATTTAATGAAAAATATGGATAATGGTGTTGTTCATGCAGGAAAAAGGGACGGCGCCACATAAATTTGCAAAAAAATGAAGAAAAGGCTTAGGTGTAAACAACAGGTTGGGCGTGACCGATATCGGTTATGTAACCGATGTCGGTAGATATATGACCGGTATCGGTTATGTAACCGATATCGGTTATTCAAGAATGATTTTCCTAAAAATAGAACTGCTGGGTTGGCAACTTAAGTTCTTATTTTTAGCATTCTTATTTTTAGAGACATGAAACACGTTAAATACGCGAACGCGACACTTTTTGATGACTGAGACAGGGAATTGCATGAGAGATTTGAGTGAGAAGGAGAAAAGAGATAGGGAAAGTGAATGTGATCTGAGATTCAGAAGGCAGAAAGGCAAATTTGAAAAGGGTGGTGATCATGGCAGAACAAGGAGAAGCATCCAGCAGGCAGGGACGAGAGGGAAGACGAGTGCCACCTCAAGCTGCTGCAACCCAAGAGGTAAACGGTTTGGTTGTAATTTGATTTTTGCATGTTTTCTGAATAGGATGAGAGAAGTGTAAGTGGTTAGATATGAGAAAGAAAACGTGATAGCAAGGGTTGGGGATGGTATGAGTGCTACGGGGCAGGTAAACAGGGTGGGCCTGTATGTTTTTAGGTAGAAATAGGAGTAAACGGCAAAAAATTATCGAAGGTGTATGTTTGAAGCAGGGTAGGTATATTTTGACAAAGGACCGTATCGTTTATAAGTAACCGGTATCGGTTAGCCAACCGGTATCGGTTATGCATAACCGCTTATCGCCATCGTAAGGGTTTCCATTTTGAGAAAAACCCGTAGAGATTTGTTCTTTTGAATAATTATGTGTCGCTTTGGTGTATGCAGCGTAAGCAAGTTAAGGATGAATGATATCGTGCTGCCATTGTTGTCACGAATCCGAGCGGATGTAACACCAAATGAATGGGCTTTGATAAATCGGTTGGGGTTAAGTGGAATCCACTATTATTCACGAATCGCACGTAACCATGCCATGTTGCAAGCGTTGATTGAGAGATGGAATCCTGAGAAAAATACCTTCTATCTACCAACAGGGGAGATGACAGTGACTTTGGAAGATGTGTTCCGTATTTTGAGACTCCCAATGATAGGAAAAACAGTGTATCAGGCATTGCCCAGTGCGGGGCGGCAGCGATAACAGTAGTATTTGGGTCAGCTGCATGAGATTTGACACAGCGAGGTTTATCATTTACGTATGGTACAATGTATGCAACACACCCCGAGGAAACAAGGTCACCGTGCTATTAATGATAGCGGTGGGGTATTATGCATTGCCGAGGGCGGAAGGTGGAAGATTTCCCAAAGCATTGATGAGTGTTATTTGGGAAATGATAGAAATGAGCGTGACATTCGCATGGGCACCCGCATATCTGGCAGAGTTATATAGGGGTTTATGGGCATGCAAGCGAAAACACAGGACGACACTGGATTGTTCGTACTTATTACATTGTTGGGCCTATGAGCATATTGTTTGTGTACGTCCAATAGGCCGACCCATTGAGTCGGGAGAGACAGGAGTGCAAAGGTTGGGATTCAGACGATGGGTCCAGACAGAACAAGAAGCGAGATCCCAGGCCGTGATAGATGACATCGAGTATTATAGATAGGTATGGGAGATGGTGACATATGGATTTTTGTTGAGGCCATACGGAACTATATGGTGACAGAGCACATAGCTGAGGAGTTGAGGGGTGTAGAGCGATTGAGGTGGATCGCAGGGCATAGGCCGGGCGAGTACGAGAGGATTCCTCTAGATCGCGTGCGGCGACAATTTGGGTTCTGCTCAGATATTCCGATGACATATAGACCATACATGAGGATCGACGCCGAGGCAAGCATTCTCACCTCCCGGCCTACACCTCCGTAAGGGCCAAGAGAGATAGCACCGATCGTAGGGTGATGGATGCGGGAACGACGAGGGCCTATAGAGTATGGTGGGTAAGCAGAGCTGCGAGGTGCACGTGAGCGCCCGACATAGCCGTGATTACAATGGAGAGAGATCGTCTCAGGATTTGGCTCACACCTTCAAACACAGGTGAATGAGACAATGGGAATGTTAGAGGCTTCACAGCTACGAGTGGAGAGACTGGAGGCAAGATTCCTCCACGCGAGAGGATGTATTCGTATGTTACAGGAGATGTTGGCGGATCAATGGGAGGAACCAATGGCAGTGGCACCTTTGAGGATGGAGAGGCCAGCTGAGAGGCATCGACGATCACGATCACCACCTGATTCGGGAGGAGGTGCAAGAGTCTAAGTGGATTTTATAGGAATATTAGAATAAATAAGGATGCCGACCTGCGAGTCGATGATAGAGAAGATGTATTTGGTTAACATCTAAAATAAAACTAAATATGTATGTGGTTTTGAGTGATGATAATAATAAGAATGGTTGTGTGTTGAATGTTGTTTTTGTTTGTTTTGAAAAAGGATAAAGATGAATGTTGGCAAATAGAAATACACAAAAAATATTTATATTGACAACACATGAGAGGGTATGATAGGGGATGGTCGAGCTAACCTTGGGAGACCCCATGTCTCCTAAGTGCTGCCTACATAGCCCATTGCACAAAGCAAGGAGGGGCCTCAGACCGATGTAGTTCTCCCTTAGGAGCAGGGAGAGGTGAATTCAGGCAATTTGGTTGTGGTTAGGCAATTTTGTTGGTTAGTAAAAATTTGATGTTGGTAGGGTAATGTTGTTGGTGTAGGTATGGGTGAAGCGAAAGTTAGCATACCCAAGTAGTAGGGAATCGTGTCTTGATTAAGGTCAACACACAATCCTAGAGCCAAGCAAAAGAGGCAAGAGTGTCCCGTAATTGAGAAGAGCTAAACAAACCACATATTAATGTAGGATGAGCTTGAATCCCTAGGTACTCTGCATAAAGCGAGAAGTCGATAGGTGAAAAGAGTGGTATAATCACAATATATCGGATATACGTCACGTCCCTTGAGTTTTGTTGTTTTGACAAATGGTGAGGTGAGGTGGTTGATGTGGGCGAGGGTGCAGAGAACTTATTATAAGATGATGATTCTGACAAAAGAAAACCAAACCTAAATAGACAAGTCCATGACTCAAAAGTGCTTTGAAGTACTGCTTTTATTTTTATTTTTCTGGATATAGACTGATCGATGCGGGAAGTCTACATGGGATACGTAGTTTGTTGTTCTTGAGGTCTTCACGAAGCTGATCAATGCGAGAAGCTTCTAATAAAGGCTAACTGTGTATAGCTGTCCTTCAAGGGAGCAGTCTATTTATAGTAGCAGATGCAGTGTTTATGTATAGCTGTCCTTCGGGGGAGCAGTCTATATATAATAAGAGCAATAGTTTGGCATATAGCTGTCCTTCAAGGGAGCAGTCTATTGTATAAGTTAGAGGTCTAGATGTCCGTTGGGCATGAAGCATCTAGTTTTTTGTAAGAAGTTTGACTCAAGAAAATCCCATAAGTGTGTAATTAAGAATGTGTCATTTTGATACTTTGAAGTCATGGACTAGACTAAAAAGGGGAAGGCATCTTTTAAGGGGAGGTGATAATCAAACCATGTGAGCTTGATTGGATTTTGAGATGTAAGAAACAAAGTGTATGTGGTGGTAAATGAGCTCAAGGGACGAGCGTAAGGTAGATAAGCAGTGATATAACACTAATTTCAACAGTAGAATGGTCGAAGATGCAAGGCATTAAGGGGCTCAGGCTCAGGTTTACCATTAAGTGAAGCTAAACGATAAGTGCCTGATCCATAAGTGTGAGTGATAATGTAAGGCCCAATCCAATTAGGAGCAAATTTTCCACGTTTACTCTTTTCTAGTTTGGTTACATGTTGATTCTCTTTGAGGACAAGATCGCCAACCTTAAAAGTACGCTCATGAAGTCATTTATCATAAGCACGCTTGATGCATTTTTGGTAGATTTGAAGGTGATCAAGATCCGTAAGACGACGCTCGTCAAGAAGCTCTAATTGGGCTAACCACTCTTGGCGGAAATCATCATTGGTGAGAATATCCTGAAGAGATATTCTGAGGGAGGGTATTTGTACTTCGAGAGGCAAGACAACCTCGGTACCATATACCAAAGAAAATGGTGTGGCATTAGTGGAGGTACGAATGCTAGTACGATAAGCCCAAAGGGCAAAGGGAATGTGATCATGCCAGTTTCTTCCGGACTCATTGACAACTTTTATAAGGATTTTGGTTAGGGTTTTATTAGAAGATTCAGCCTGACCATTGGCCTGCGGATAGTAAGGCGATGAGAAACTAAGTTTGATACCAAAGTTGTCACAAAGGTCTTGTAACAACTTATTTTTAAAAGATTTACCATTATCTGTTATTAGGCGATGAGGAATACCAAAACGACAGATAATGTGATGGTTAACGAATTCAACAATTTTTTCTTTTTTGATTGAAATGAGTGGAATGGCCTCCACCCATTTTGTGTAATATTCGGTTGCTGTGATTATCCAACGGTGACGTTGTGAAGAAGTCGGGTGGATCTCACCAATAAGGTCTAAACCCCATTGTGAGAAAGGCCAAAGATCTCGTGCGACCTGTAGCGGATGGCTAGGAGTATGTTGAAGGTTGGCATGTTGTTGACACATAACACAACGCTTAACATATTCGTAGTAGTCATTGTTAAGAGTAGGCCAATAATAACCTAGACAAAGGATTCGTTTAGCCACGGCAAGGCCACTAAAATGTCCACCACAAATACCATCGTGGACTTGTTGGATGGTATAGGTGACCTCCGCGCCGGTTAGACATCGAAGGAGGATGCCATCAAAGCCACGTTTATAGAGGAGTCCCCCCATGACAACATAACGAGAAACACTTTTAAGAAAAGCACGTTTGTCGTTACTAGTAAGGTCAAGGTGGGAGAACAGAGGTTGTAAGGTAGTCGTGAAATTGGTGGTACCAGGTATCCTGCGAATTAGTAGACACAATATTTATCATACAAACTACCGGGGCTGAGTAGGATGGGGCAAAAAGTTGTTGGACCAAGACGAATATGTCAGAGTCAGTTGATGAAGCTGGAATTTGCGAGGCTAAGCAAGCCATAGTATCCGCAAATTTGTTAGTGGAGCGGGGAATGGTCTGGATAGAATAACGAGTAAATGAGGTCAAAAGTGAATCCACGTAATGTTTGTACTTTTGAAGTTCCTCATTCTTACATTGGTAGATGCCCATAACTTGATTGACTACCAATTGAGAGTCGCCAAAAATATTAATAGATTTGACACCTAAGTGTAATGCAACCTGGAGACCCAAAACAAGGGCCTCGTATTCCACTGTATTATTAGTGCAGGGGAAATCAAGCCGGAATGAAAGAGGCATAGGTTCAGCGTCAAGAGGGATGAGAACAACGCCGGCTCCTCTCGCCGCGCTGGCATTTAGATCCATCAAAGAAGAGGGTCATTTGATACGACTCTTCCCTGAGTGAAAGAGTGGCGATGAGTTCATCGGGAAATTAAAATTGGTGAATTGTTCCCTAGGTAAAGGGGCCTCCGCAAGTTGGTCTGCAATAGTTTGTCCTTTGATTGACTTTTGTTGTACAAACTCAAGGTCGAGGTCGGCGAGGAGCATAAGCCATCGGGTGATGCGTTGGTTTAGATGTGGTTTGGCATACATATAATGAATGGGGTCCGTGTTGGTGATGACAAAAGTTTTGTGATTTAGGAGGTAATGTCGGAGTTTGGTGGCTACGAATGATAGGGCTAGGCACAATTTTTCTACATGTGTATACCTAGTCTCGTAATCCACGAGAGTACGACTTATATAATAAATGGCTTGTTCTTGACATGCCGAGTCCCGATGTGCGAGCATAGCTCCTATAGCATGGTCAGTGGCAGAAAGGTAAAGGTAGAAAGGACGATCATCCTGAGGTGGAATAAGCACGGGTGGCTACAAGAGATAGGATTTGAGAGCTTCAAAGGCTTGGTGACACTCTTCACTCCATTGAAAGGCAATGTCCTTTTTAAGAAGGTGATGAAAAGGGTGACATCGATCCGAGAGTTGGGAAATGAAACGCCGGATGGATTGAAGTTTACCCTGCAAACTACGCAATTGTTTGAGGTTTTTGGGTGGGGGAATTTCTAGGATAGCTTTGACTTTAGATGGATCGACCTCAATGCCATGCAAAGAGACGATTAAGCCAAGAATTTTTCCCGAAAGAACACCAAAGACACATTTCTTTGGTTGAAGCTGGATTGAATATTGCAACAGGCGATCGAAAATAATGGTTAAAACATTGAGATGTTCACTGTGATGTTTAGATTTGCCAAGAAGATCATCGACATAATCCTCAAGGATAGTGTGCATAATGTCATGAAAAATGTAAGTCATATCCCGCTGATAGGTAGCACCAGCATTCTTAAGGCCAAATGGCATGACACGATAACAGAAGGTTCCCCAAGGAGTTATGAAGGCGGTTTTATGTTGATCGGTCGGGGCTACCAAAATTTGATTGTATCCCGAAAAGCCATCCATGAGAGAAAGCATTTCATGGCCCGCAGTGAGATCAACAAGTTGATCAATACTTGGGAGGGGGAAGTCATCCTTGGGGCAAGCGAGGTTAAGGTCTCGGAAATCCGTGCATATCCGAAGTCCCCCCGTCGCTTTAGTGACAGGTACGATGTTAGAAATCCATTGAGGATAATCAATAGGCAAGATGAAGGAAACAGAAAGAAGTCATTGAAGCTCTTCTTTGACCAAGAGGGCAATGCGTGGATGTATTTTTCTCAGTTTTTGTTTGACTGGTTTGGAATCGGGGTTTAGGGTGATGTTATGGACGGCAATGGTAGGATCAATTCCTGGCATGTCAGCGTAGGACCAAGCGAAAGCTTGGTTGTGGGTACGGAGAAAGGTAGTAAAGGCGGCTTGTTCTGATGTGTTAAGGGATTGTCCGATCTTCACAATGTGAGGATCCTCCTCCGTGTGGATGTTGATTTCTATAGTCGACTCATTCAACATGGTTTGAGTTTCAGATGGTAAGGCGCGTTGAATATAGGAGTCGTCCGCCCCAAGGTAAGTGAGGATGGAGTCATCATCCTGGCACTCAACAACATTAATCGAAGGCGAATCCTCTTCGATCATGTCTGGATACAGAAGGGGAAGAGAAGATGGATCCTCATTATCGCGTTGATAAGTGAGAGGACCTATGAAGATAGCATTTATGAAAAAAAAAAGTTAGGAGGGATAGATTCAGGGTCTATCGACTCTGTGGGTGATGATGGCAAAGTGGGTGATGATGGTTTGGTAGGGGACGTCGTTTTCCTCTAGGGAACCGGTGGCAAAAAGGTGTCTCCGGTGTAGGTGTTTTAGAAAACCGAGACCACCGCGATCATTGTGTTTGCGTGTAGTCACGGGAATGAGTGTATGTCGGCCTTGTTCAGAAAGACCAAAACCAAAGCTTTTCCAAGACAATGAGTTAAGAAGGTGAGGGCAAAATGACGATTTGTCAAGTATTGAAAATCGGATTAGAAGGGAACCACACCAAGAGGAGGTTCAGGGGTAATGGAGGATGCGTCAACACCCCCATACGTTAGGTTGGTGCGCAATGGGGTGGTCCGTAAGAGATTACCTCCCCACGCGACGATCGTAGGTGGGATGTGCATGTAATTGTCCGTACTCCCGGGTATGGAAAGAACTAACATTATATAGGTGATTCTCCCCAACAGTAAGGCGTTGAAAAACATCTACTAAGGGGTCGGAGGTTGGGATGTTATCTCATGGGAAAGGAAGTAATATTTGTAACGGTGGTTTCATTAGTTGAAGGTGTAGGTGCATCGGAAGTGGATGGCTGGGTTGGATGAATGGGTGTCTTGACTGGTACAAGCACATCATTAGGGTGATACAACATATTGCAAGTTTTGAAGGGGGGAGGATCAGCTTTTACGGTGTAGGACTTCCCCTCGTACTCAAATTTTATGCATCTATGTAAGGTGGAGGGAACACATCCCATAGCCCGGATCCAAGGGCGGCCTAACAACATGTTGTATTGGAACTCTCCCTCAAGGACATAGAAGAGTTCAGGTAAAGTACGTGGTCCTACACGAATGTTAAGGATCACGGTGCCTAAAGTAGAAGTAATAGCATCATTGAATGATCGCAACATGATGGGGTTGGCACACATGCAACTAGAAGGGATATTCATTTGTTGGAAGGCTTTTGAAGAGATGATGTTTAGGCTAGCGCCCCCGTCAATCATAACACGACGTACCCGAATATCCCGAACGTACGCTGAGATGAAAAGAGCAGGGTCAGGATCTTCGGCACCAAAGTTGATAATTTCATCTTCGGAGAAACCACAAAGCGGCGCTTGCTGCATGCAGAGCGAAGTGGTTGGGGAGATAGATTGTTTGGTGAGCGAAGCAACATGATTGGGTGTTAGAATAGAGGTAACAGAAAGGTTTCATTAGGTAAAACCTCTATCCCTTGAAGGATCTCAACGAGAGCTTGTCGATGAGATTCAGAAGTCTGAATGAGATCATACAATGTCATTTTTACAGGTGATTGGTGAAGCTGTTTGATCATAGTTCGATGGGCAATGCCATTAGAGACGGGATAGGCGGGTCCGCGAATAACCACTTTAGGTGGTGGTGCAATCGGGATGGTGGACGGAGAAAGAGATGCCGCAGGCATGTTTTCTTTCGCTTTCCCATTGGTTTTCTCGTCCTCGAGTAGAACACTAATCATATTGATCTCATGAATACGAGAGGAGGAAAATGGTAGGGATAGGTCATGGTTTTCGAGAGGTGGGGCTGTAATAATGATAGATCTTGGTGAGGCGGGGACAGGTGGTATAGGAGAGGGAATTGAAGCTAAAGGTCTCTCTCTTCGTAAGTTGTCTTTCTTAACTTTTCTGTCTGAGAGAGGTGACAGACGAAGTATGGTTTTCAACGCTTTGCATCCCTCTACGTCATGTCCTGGTGTGCGGTGGTAAGCGCAGATTTTAGACTCATCGTAACCTATAGGTCGAGGTTTAGATGGATCATAAGGTCTAAGTGGGGGTAGGGAAATGGTCGCATTCTCCACCAACATAGCAAGGATTTTGGCGTAAGACCCTTTGAGTGGGTCAAAGTCAGAGGAAAATGAGGCTATTGACTGGGTCGATTCTGGTGATGACGTGGTGTGGTTGGTTTGTATGGGGGGTGGTTTAGCCAAGGAGTTTTGGTAATGGGTTTTAACTAACCGTGGTTTCTTTGACGTAGAAGCTATGTTGGATGATGAGGCCACAGATGATGTGGTATCAGAAAACAACCACGGAGAAATAGGAGTGACAGAAAACAAATCTTTTGATGGTGGAATTTGTTTATGGTTGATAGGTGGACAGGATACGCGAGGTGACGGTGTTGCTATACCCTTGGATTTCTGTATGGGTGCAGAAGGCGTAGGTCGCTTTAAAGAAAATGCAGGAGGTATGATATATTGATGTAAGGTAGAGGGATGGGGTCCCAATATGGAAGGTAGGTGTGACGATGATGGTTTTAGTTGTGATAGAGGCATAGGTCGAGGAGATTGAGTCTGTCTCCTAATGGGATGGATGGCTTTATTTTTAGATAAATCAAGCCGCTTAGGTGGGTGTGTTAGACTAGGTATGGGTAAGGTCCCAAGCGTAGGGGAAGATTTGGCTAAGTTAACAGAAGTGGACGAGGTATTTGGTAGAGATGAGGGGGGTGAAGATGAGGACATGGGCATTTTAAGCTTCTGTAAACATTTCGGGTATATGGTGGAGGCATCAGGATCGGTCATTTGCATTTGAGTAGAATATGGCGTACTCAAACGTTCCCATAGAACCTGTCTATCTTCTGTGGAATGACAGTCCTCACGTGTGAATAGGAACTTTTGTATGGAAGAAAGGTGGGTTGTGATTCCGGTCCACTGTGGGTGTGATACAAGGGGTATATGAGGCACTGTATCAATGGGCGTTAAGAGGTCAACCGGTTGTTGAGAAGATTTTGGTGATGAAGGACTAATAGGTAGGAGGGCGTGTTTGAGAGGATCCGTCATGTTTAAAGAGTGTGGTGATGTCGGTTCAAGAGGTTGCTCGTCTAAGGATGAGAAAAGAAGTGGCGAGCTTTCCTTTTGTACAGCAAGAATGGTAGAAGGAGACGTTTGGGAAATAGATAAATTAGATAACATCCGCTCACAGTCTTGCAAGGATGTGGTATAAGAAGGCTCATTTGTGAGAAGGGAACTCTGGGCAGCTAATTCCTTGATGGGTAAAGGAACGGAAAGGATTTCAGTTTGTCTTGATGGCGAGGAAGGGGGTTCGGTTTCCTGCGTTAGTGAAGAGGCTTGATTGAGAATTTGTTCGATAGAGGTCTTTGGTTGGGAATCGAAGACTGCATGGATCTCATGAACACTCTCCTCGGCTAAGATATCTTGGTTTAGTTTACTGTTAGAAGAATGATTCGGGAATGGTTTGTTGAATATTTTCAAATTTCGGTTAGTAGGGGCGTTAGGATTATCGAGGGCTATATCCCCCGCATCAACCATTTCCTGCACTATGTTTTTCAACATCTTGCAGTTCTCATGACTGTGTCCCTTCACACGGTGGAAGTTACAGAAGTCATTTTCTTTGTACCAAGAAGGTATGGCGCGAGTGGAATCAAACCCGGAATGAGGTTTAACAGGAGGTAAGGTAATGGCTCCTGCTTTGAGCAATTTTTCCAATATCACACCATATGTTTCTCCCAAGGGAGTGTAGTTGATGGGTTCTGCTTTATACTTATAGGTGGTTTTTGGCGGGGTATTAGACGATGGTTGGGATTTGACCATCACCGCGTGCACGGCCCCTTTTGATTTCGAAGCATTCGATGGGTGAGGATTGGTGGTGTTAGGTTTGTTGGTGGAATCTTGGGTTCGGAAAGTGGGGTTTTTGTTACGCAACCGCAATTTCTCTTCCTCTAAGGCTCGAATCTCTAATTTTCGAGCCATAGTAAAGGCCTTGTCAAATGTACGAAAAGTTTGAATTTGGAGGGTAGGAGAGATGTGCTTAGCGCAGCCCGTGTAAACAGCCTTCGATAAGTTCATCCGAGGTAAGGCATACGTAAGTTGGTTGATAAGGCCCCGCCATCATCCAACGAAATCTACAATAGATTCGTCTTCAAACATGTCGATGGCATAGAGGTCGGTGATAGATACTTTCTTGCAATGTTAATGGAGAAATGATCCAAGAAAGATTGGGCTAATTAGGTTAAAAGAGAAGATTGAGTCTTTGGGTTAAAGCACCGTACCACTCAAGGCGGGTCCCGATAGGACATGGGAAAGGTGCGGAGTAGTAAAGCGTCATCGTGAGCAATCGATAGCGGGCATGTCTAAATGATCGCAAGTGTTGTTGAGGGTCCTCCTTACTTTGTTATTAAAACGGTAAATTTTGGTAATTCCCATTGAGGAGGATATGAATGAAGGGGGACTGAAGGGTGGATAGGCTCCTGACAAACTTGCTCGTATGTCAAGGCGCTATGACTTCCTCAAATGTGCCTCCGGGTTTTGCATTTTGTCCATCATTTGTTTAATTAAATCAGTAGTTGGATGAGATGATGGTGTGGTTGTGGTAAACGGAGGCAAATTGGGCCAAGGGCCACCGCTTTGACAATGGTGGGGTTAAATTTTGATAAGCTATGAGGACGACGGTGTTGAGGCAACCGAATAGGGATGTCCTATATAAGTTTGTTGAGGTTACTGGATGTGTGTGGAAATGAAAAGGTGGGCGGAGCTTGAGAAGGAAAGCTTGTGTGGATAGGTGGCGAGAGAGCAAGTCATCAACTGAACGGAACATCAGTAGAGAGATGAGGTAGGAGCAATCGGTGGTAATGACATGTTGGGCCCAAGATTAACCAAAGGAAAGCCAATCAGTGCCGTATGGACCCCTGAAAGTGCCGAGGTAGACAACGGGACTAAGGATGCGGAAGGCAAAGCGGAGTTATCAAGCGGAGAAGGGGCTAAATGAGTAGCTATACTTGATAGGCATGCCAACAAGGAGTTGATCGGGTCGGGTGTACGGTCAAAGGGCATGAGACAAATAGTACTGCATGGGCCGCTAGGATTAGCGTCCCGTAAATTTGGCAAATTCTTTATCTCCCACAGAATTTTAGGAACCTCGGCCGGTGTCCATAGGATTCCCCACGAATGCATGTGAAGGGGGTGATTCGGAAAAGAAACAGAGCAAGCATGTGAAACCATGGCGGCGGCACTCTTTCAGTGATAACAACCATGGACAGAGTTCACGGTAGAGGTTTCAATCTGTCGAAACAAAGCACTTCGAGATTGGTGAAATTGGTAGGTTGTTGGTTTGTCGTGAACCGAAAAGACAAGAATCGATGTCGGCCTAGTAACCGATGTCGGTTAGACTATAGCCGACGGCGGTCGCGATTAACCGATGTCGGTGTAATAAGACTAGTATAAGAAAATATAAGAAGCTGCTGATTTGCTCAGTATATTTATCAAATTGTTTTAAGGTAATCACAGAAGACAATGTATAACAGAGAAAACAGAATCGAAAAAACAAGATGCACACGCCAATCCGAGAGACTAACCCTAGGGTCAATTTTAATTATTGTGGGCTTATGCCTTTAGACGTGGAATGATGTCAATCCTAAACAAAAGACTTAGGAAAATGTCAAGTTTGTTTTGGCTTATAAGGTTACCTCAATCGGGCGGAGGAATACCGTGGAAAAGGGGGATGTTTTGAGTGTTGTGTTAATTGTGAAGTGATTCGGTATGTGTTGTCAGGTGAAAGTAAGATTAATTTCCTGTCACAATACAAAGTGGAAATCACCCCACGTGTACGACACTTACTTAGTCTATGTTCACTAGAATCGAAAACAATGAAGCAAGAATGTAATGCACGTGTTTTAAACCCAAATTGAAAATGATATTCGATGAAGCAAATGAGATGACTTTCACTAATGCGAAACTAGGAAAGCAAGACAAATTCTTTACTAAATATAACAAAAACAGCAACAGCAAGTATGCTTCCTAAAATGAAAAATAAGCAAGAGAAACAGAAACCCAAATGGGTCCCACCAGCGTGCAAAAATGTTTCGCACGGAATGTTTCGGCTCTGCAGAATAGACTGGCTTCTATCCTATCATTCCTTCGAGAAACAGATAAGGGTTAGGGCTAAGAGGAATACCTTAGAATGTTGAGATGGTGTGCGCGTCCGTAGAGAAAGTTCGGATCGATTGCGAAGAACTCCTTTTTGTCTTAGAAGGACTACCTGCAAGTAAGAATACAAGACCACAAGATTTTAATTAGACAACAAATGAGGGATCTGCCTTAGGCCCAGGAAATATAAAAACTTCCTTTCGAAGGTGGTCAGTTCCCCTTTTAATACGATTTAACACAAATGATAATATAGAAAGCTATTGCAAAATCACGATTTAGGTATCTCGTTACAAAGCAATAGAAACTAAACTATCAATAATAAAGCGTCCACGCTTGTTTGTTGATTCTTCGGTCGCCGATACGTTGAGGAGTTGAGTTATAGGATAAACCAGTTGGATTTAGGGTTGTTAGGTGGCAAATAGGCGAGCAAAAGGGTTTTGGGGTATAAGTCACGGTGGCCAGACCGACGGCGGTCACTAGGTAATGTTATCCAAAATTCACCCCCAAGGTAATTTTGATAACATGCAAGCAATTATATTGATTCAGGGCAAAAAGTCATGTTTCTAGGGTCCCCTCATATTTGTCTAACTCCCCTGTCCAAGAGGAAGAGAGTAAGTTCTGAGAAAATGAAAAAAAAGGTTCAAGAAGGCAAATAGGTCGATCCAGGAAAAATCGTGAAAATTGGCTAAGTCCTGCTCAAGGTCGCCTCCGGGACGTGTGGGACAGAAAGGCGCGAACCGGCCGGTTCGGCCGAAATCAGCACAAACAGTCCGAAACGCAGCAGGGACAAATGGGACAAAAGTACGCGGCGGGCGCGAAAAGCCGATCCGGCCGAAAGAGGAAGAAAAATTGGCTAAGTGTTGCTCGGGACGTTTGGGACAAAAAGACCCGAACCGGCCGAACCGGCCGAAAAAGGTCGAGTCAGTCCGAAGGCAAATGGGACAAGCGGGACAGATGGACGCGAACCGGCCGAACCGGCCGAAATCAGTCAAGGCAGTCCAAAAACAAAGCGGGCCAAGTGGAACAAAAATGCGCGAACCGCCGAACCGAAAAAATGAGCACAGAAGCGATCAAAGAGGCATTTGGGACGACTGGGACAAATGGGCCGAACGCGGATCGGCCGAAATCAGTCAAGACAGCACTAATCAAATGGGACATCTGGGACAAATGGAGCCGAAGGAGCCGAGGACCAATCAGATCATGACACGTGTCGCAGGAGGAAAAGTCAACGTTTGGTCCGGAAACTTCAAACGGCCATAACTTTTGACTCCGAGCTCCGATTTTGATAAAATTGGACTTTCTGGAACGAGCACGACGTCCTCTACGCCACAAAAACTGGATTTCTTATTTTTAATGAGGGTAGATATATTTAAATAAAAGAAACATATTCGGCTCCAGTCAGTCAATGCTCATTCCCGTCAAATGACAGAAAACGCCTGCCAGGCCCAAAAGAGCTGCCCGCACTCAGAAGGCCATAACTTTTGCATTTCTCAACAAAATCGCACAAAATTGGTACCGTTGGAATCATGGTTCCGAGCCCGACGCACAAAGCAATCAAGAAATTCCATATTTGATCAGAAATTGATCAAGATTTTTAAGAAAACGTGGCCGGGTTCAGAACAGTGTTTTATTTGGTAGCTGGGAGTGCAATTAAGAGGCATGGTCATCATTCTTTCTCTCGCCGCTGCAGACATGGGACAAAGATGGGAGCCTTTTGCAAGTAATGTATACCCATTCCACTCAATTTAATTCCCCTTACAGGTGGTTGAAGGACAGATTTCAGGATTTCCATTTTCCCTTCTCTTTTCCTTCTCATTTTTCTATAAATTGGAGTGTTGGGCTCATTGTAAGGGGAGAGTTTTTGGGTAACAAAGCTCTGTCAAAATTGCTTTGTGAAGCCAGTGTGTTGCAGGCCCTTGTAGTGGACTCCTTGCATGGTGATCCAAGCCCTTATCTTGTAATAGATTGAACTGTGCATATCATGAAGCAATAAAATATCAGTTTGTGGATATATCTTCCCCTGCTGTGTTTCCTTGCATTCTTCTTGCCCCTTTAATCTTTCTACAAGTATATTGTGTCTATTTATTATGTTCTTGCAGGAATTCATTATCATTGTGTGTGCTTGGAATATTCTTTGTGAATGTATTTTCTTTGGATTATGGTGAACTGTCATCACCTCTTCTAGTGTGCACTTTGCCTCTGTATTTCACACATTTGGAGATTACTTTCACACCCTCTTTTTCTCGTGTATCACCGCTTTAGTGTAGGCTTTCATTTTATGCATTCTCTCTCTCGGTCCCTTGGAATTTTAGGTTAGAATAGCTAGTTTCTCCCGCATTAGAGTAGATTGTGGCGGGTAGTTTAGGAGCAAGAACCAGCTTTCTCTAGAGGTCTATCTCAAGTAGCAAGTCCCACAACTTGGAGATAGTACCCATGTTATCAATCACACTGGATGTTTAGAGTGATCAAACTAGAAATCTGATCAACATCCAGGGGTGCTGTGATTCGGTGATAACAGTAATCCGACCACCATGGTTAGAGAACCGCTGCCGGTAGAGGATAAACGATACCGGTAGGGGCAGCAATCTAAGTGCTTCTGGATAGAAGTTGGTTGTAAGGTGATTGTGGGGTTATTAGGATTGGTGGATGGCTGAGGGGAATGATGGGAGGATAGGGAAGACTCAGAGTGTGGTAAAATGGCCTTCTGGGAAATATCAGGGTGTGTGGGTGAAGGTTAAGTGCAGTTGTAGCTGGTAGTAGATCTAGGAATAAACTTATGATTACTATTAATCAACAGGCTCAAGAAAATGGTGCTTAGAAACATATAACATACTACTTACTTGCCCCTGATGTAGATGCAAGTTTCAGGATTGTGATGATGAAGACAGGACCCAAGTTGGATGCAGTTTCCTCCTCTGATGCTCGGATGAGTGTTACTGGGCTCTGGTTATTCAGTTGCAGTCTTGGGCTTGATGTCCTTCTCTGCAATCTCTTCTTGTTTCTTCACTTGTCTCTGCTCGGCCAAGCAAAATCTGGATTCTCTTGATGATTTCTCCTTCTCCCGATCAAATGAAAAATCCCTTTCTTTGTTTTTGGTTGGAAGTGGTCATTTACGGGGAACCGATGGCGGTTATGCAACCGATGGCGGTCGAGTAGGAACCGGTACCGGTCCGGTCAAAGCGGGCTATTTTTGGTAAAATAGCCAGCTTTCCCTCCTTTTCTTCCGAGGGATTGGTAGCGGGCTTGGTCAAGTCATTATGAAGTTGGTTTTAGGTGCGGATGAGGAGTAATTAGTCATAGGTGTGGAATTGGACCAAGTTATAGGTCTTAATTAGGTTAGTTTAGGGTTAAGACTAGGTCACGATGAGGTGGTGACATGAGGTGGCAGGTATGGTGATGTGGATTTATTAATTATAAGGTAATTAATAAATAATTGTGTAAGGTTTAGGTGGTGAGGTTAGGTTGCGAAATGCGATGCGGGTCACAAGGGGTCGTAAGACACAAATTTGGTGTCTACAGATTAGATAGTGCGGATAAAAATGTGCTCACCTATCATGATCCCATGAAGATAAAAAAAAAGTGAATGTTGGCACGGATCTTTGAACCTAAGGAGGTAATAATTGGGGATTATTGGTCCGATCAAGTGGAAAGAATCATTGAGTTTCTACATGATTTTCAAGACTTATTTCCTATAGGCTACCATGAATTAAAAGGAGTGCATGAATCATTAGGAGAGATGAATATTAAGCTTAAGGAAGGTGCGTGCTCAAAGTGAGGAAAAGGCATGTAAAAGTTAAGGAAGAAATTGACAAGATGTTGAAATCTGGCATCATCAAGCCCCTAGAAGAATCAGAGTGGGTTAGCCCCATGGTCATCAGTATAAAGAAATATGGTCGGATTAGGATTTGTGTGGATTACAAGGAACTAGAATGTTGCATGTGTGATTGATCCCTTTCCCACACCTTTCATAGAGGAGATATTAGAAGGCACGAAATTTATTCTTTTACAGATGGATTCTCTGGGTATCATCAGGTTAGGATTGCACAAGAGGATCAAGAGAAAATAAATTTCACCACTGAATGGGGAATTTTTGCATATATTGTGATGTCCTTTGGTCTAAAAACATGCCTATTGTATTTTCACACATAGTTGTTCAAGCATTCTAGGATTTTATTCACAACTTCTTACAGGTTTACTTGGATGATTAGACGGTGTATGGAATTATTATAGATCATTGTGACAATTTGCGCTTAATGTTTGAAAGATTTGACAATTAAGCCTATCTTTAAACATCAAGAAGTGTGTGTTTGTTACACCTTTGGGCACTTTGTTAGGGCACATCATCTCATGAATGAAAGTTTGTTAGTGGATCCAACTAAGGTTGCAATTATTATAGGCCCGAAAGAGCCTACCGGGTCGAGTGAGGTGCACAAATTCTTGGGTCACACTGGATATGATAAAAAATTATCAAAGGATATGCTAAGATTTCTGCACCCTTGGAAGAGTTACTAAAGGAAAAGGGACATTCTATTGGGGAGAACCGCAACAATGCACATTTGAGGCATTGAAGGAGAGACTTACTACAATGCATATTCTCGTTTTCCCTCATGGAACCAACCATTTCATGTACATGTGGATGCCTCTGTCATAGCCATTGGCATGGTGTTAGCTCAGCTTAGAGAAGGAATTATAGATCATCCTATTTGTTTTGCTAGTAGAAAGTTGACTCCTGTAGAGCAAAATTATACAACTACTGAGCGCGAAGCCTTATCAATGATCTACACACTGCATAAATTCAAACAATACCTGCTAGCAACACCATTTATATTTTACACTAATCACATGGCATTGAAATACTTGGTAAACAATTCTATTTTATAGGGGTGCATATGTCGATGGGTGCTCTTATTCCAAGAATTTTATTTCACAGTGTAAGACCAGTAAAAGTAATTTTGGCCCAGACCATTTATCAAGAATTCAATCAGGGGAGGACGCGCAAACAATTGAAGATACAATGCCAGATGCATAGTTGTATAGGTTACAACGTGTGCCTTTAGAATTGGAGGATATTTCTTTCTTTTTACTTACAAGTATAGCTCCGTAAGGAATTAAATCGTTAGAGAAGAAACAACTTGCAATTTGTGTGGCACATTATATGTTGATCAGTGGTGACCTATACAAGTTAGGTCGAGATGAAGTATTGTGTCGGTGTGTACTAAAGCACGAGCACACAGATATTATGGAAGAGGATCATGGTGGTATTGTAGGTGGGCATTATTCAGGTGACGCCACTACGCACAAGATTATACTCGTTAGATTATGGTGGTAGACCCTCTACAAAGATTGTAAATCATATTGTAAGGTGTGTGATCGATTCCAATGCCTTGGTAAACCTAGGCAAAGAGATGAAATGCCTTTAAGACTTATTCCTAGTGTAGATCCGTTTCAAAAATGGGCTATAGACTTTGTGGCTCCAGTCGCGCATAGAACTAGATCGTGTTACATCATCACTTGCACATATTATCTTACAAGGTGGGTAGAATCAACACCTACCAAGGATTGTACATCAACTACATCAACCAGGCTCTTATGGGAAAATGTTCTTACAAGGTATGGATGCCCACTGATCTTGACAAGTGATAGGCGTACACATTTTTGAATGAGACAATCAGGATACTATTGGATGAATTTATGAGTGCACACCATAATACTACACCCTATCATCCTTAGGAAAATGGGATTACTGAGGCCTTCAACAAGATTTTGAGACAGACATTGACAAAAATTTGTGATGTTGGAAGGAAATATTGGGATGATAAAGTTTCTACCATGATTTGGGTATATAGAACAACATAAAAGAGGTTGAACAAGGCCACACCCTTTCATTTGGTGTTTGGCGCAGAAGCAGTTCTTCCTATGGAATTCATGTTACCTTCTTTTCAGTATTACGTGCGCTAGAGTTATAGCCAATGAGAAAAGCATTAGAAGAAAAATTGATAAATTGATACAATTGGATGAGAGGCGCCATAGCACATTAGATTCGAAGTAGGAAAAGGTAAAAGGCATGGCATGACAGGCACATCGTGATAAAAGCTTGAGATTGGATGAGATGGTGCTTCTTTATGATTCTAAGTTTCTACGCCATCCGTAAGATTAAAGTGCATTGGTTGGGATCATATGTTATCAATCATATACTTGAATCAGTGCTTTCCGATTAGAGACGCTTGATGGAGTACATTGCAGCTTACTTCAACAAGAATAGGTTGAATCCCTACTATAAATAAGTCTTCTTGGTGTTTGTAATAAGGTAGTGTTTCCATTTAGAATAGGTTTTCATTTATGTATTTCCTTAATGTATTTCCTTCTTCGTCGCTATGCTTTGTCAATTTAGTTTGGTGTTTTGTGTAATAAGCACATTTGCACATTGGAAGCTAATTACCATCTGAAGTATTTTTATGCATAGAGGACTGCACATACCATTGGTGTGGGGTGGTTATTCACAATTGGGTACACATGAGAACAAAATTGTTACAGTGCTAGTTAAGTGTGGAAAGGAGCTATTAGAAAGGAGATTACTTCTAAAAGATGACCATAGATGGAGATAAATGAGGGAACAATATAATGCGAGGTAAGCAGTGACCGTGGAAACTACCAAGGGAAGGCGCAGTGGCGAGGTACTTAGGTGCATAGAAGCATGATGAAGATAAATCAGAGCCGAAGGTAGGAAGGTGCGCTAGAAGGTTATAGCTAGGGTGCAATGATGTACCACATGGAGATTGTGAAAATGGTCAATTAATGAGAGGATTTTTGTGAGGTGAAGGAGCAATAAATACACTAATATTTTGAAAATCTATATAAGGACGTGATGCAGGTTCATTTTTACCTTTGCGATCATAAGTATTTGAGCGAGCTAAGTGTGACCGAGCCAAGTGAATTATGTTGAGGTGTGGAGCATTGTGAAACTAGACATGGAGAGCAGACTATTGCGCAAAGAGGCTTGTGTCCCCATTGGTGAAGGGTTTGAGTGAAGCAAAAGTGTTGAGAAGGAGATATTGCACGCGGTTTCAAGCTAGGGTTTGAGTTTACTTGTTACAAATAACAAAAGGTGGGATTTTTATGATGGCACCAAAGAAAGCACCTACAGTAGGCATGAAAGGAAAGAAGAAGGTAGAAGTTGAAGTTGAAATTACTCCGAGAGAAAAAATTTAGAGATGCATTAGCCTGGAAGGAGTAATAGTCGGACAAGAGTGGGATTCCCACATCCACAGATGCAAAATAAGTGACTACAACCACCATACCACTAAAAATAAGGGAGAGTTGGACACTTTCTTTGAATAAGAAGACCAACAAGCATATGGTGGAGGATATGCCAGTGTATGATGATGTTGAGGAAAATTTTCTTAAGTAGGTAGGAGTTTTCAACTGTATAAGCTCCCATATTTTGGAAAATATGAACCCTTATACCAATGAATTATGAGCCAAGTCCAAAAGGACTTCATTTTAGTTTCGTGGATGAAGGGTTAGGATCATAGTGGCCTTGGTTTCAACACTAATAGGATTGAAGGGCACAGGGATAGACCTTGTTAGTGATTTAACTGATAAAGCAACGGTTATAGAAACAAGAAAGGAGTTGGGGTATACCAAGGGTCCAAGCGGAATGGACATAAATAAATTGAAGAAGTTTCCTATGGTGTAGGAAGTCGCGCATCTGCTCACCAAGTTGAATGAACAAGAGAGATGATTGCAAGTAAACACCATGTGGCTTCATATTGCAAAGAAAATGTCTTAGGGAGTAGTATATAACTTAGTAGGCTATATTGTAGAAACCATTGTTGAGGAAGCGCACACAGGAGAAAAGATAAGTTTTGGTGCCATCCTACTTTCTCTTGTATTTTTAGAAATTGGAGTGCCCTATGGGCCAAAGAACAAGATTTGGGATTACCCCTTAGTAAAGAAGTCCCTCGCAGAGAGGTTTGAATAATATTTATGTGAAGGATCAATGAGTGGGCCATTTAAGAAGAGGGCAGAAATGTGGATGACTGAATTTGTGTGGTGTTTGAGGAGGAGTGACGCATTCCCAAGGAGCTACCTTCTGTAGTAGGTAAGGTAGTACAATTCGGGATGTACCAACACTTTTGCATCATGTGGTTTGCCATGAGGGATGGGACATGGAGCCCATGGTACAAACTACCCTATGCCTTCACAGTGCGCTACTTCCAGCCTCAGTTCACAGATTTACTGATGTGTGCCATCTAAACTTCAACACAGACAAGGTAGACTGTGACTACCACACCCTTTGGAAGACATATGTATATCTAAGCCAGAATTCCTACATTGAGAGGCTCATTCTAGATGTCATAAGTATGAAGCCGATGAAGCTTGGCTATTGGGGACAATGGAGCCGCGTTCATATATCTTTAGCTCAAGCCTAGGTGAGAGAATAACAAGTATGTGAAGAATTATTTCATGCTCCTGGGGCCACCTAAGGGTAAACATACGTGGAGAACGTGCTACCCAAATCCTACGGTGACTATAGAGGTAGATGAAGAAGGAGAAGAACACGAAAATAGTGGAGGCTTGGATCATAGAGGCCGAGGTAGCCCACGAAAAAATTGGAGATTCAACGCACATATACTCCACCTCAAGCGCAAGAAGGAGACGAGGACTTGGACATGGAAGCAGTCCATGAAGAGTGCCACTTTAAGAGGGTATTCAAAAGAACAAGGACCCAAGGTGTGGGAACTCCACATCTTGTAAGAAGATCACCACAACTCTCCCTTAGAAAGAGGCAACTAAGAAGAAGAGGAGAAAGCTAAAGCTAAATGAGGAGGCAGAGGAGTTTGCAGAGAGTGTGGCTAGGACCCCAGTGCAGCTAGAAGATGTGGAGGAGCCCAAAGATGAGGACATAAATGATGAAGAGGAAGGGGTGAATGAGGTAGAAGAAATGGAGCATGAGAAACCTCATGTGCATGATACTACTTAGGATGTCGAAGGGCCAACTCCAAACCTTGGTGCTCAGGTTCACAGGGGTCAAGAATAAAGAGAGGAAGTGGAGAATATGTTGTGTCGAGTATGGGCTATGTTGAGGATACAAGAAAAATTGTTCATGCACATTTTCAAAGCATAGTAGGCCTTAAGGAATTATATGGATGGGAGCTGATGGATCCATACATGGCCACCACGTGCACAAGAAAATAATTATCCTAGTCCATGTAGACCCATATGGATGAGCTAGATTTCGATGTGTGTAAAGAATCTTCTCGTGTCAAGGAGAATAAAGAAGACACCCCAAAGAAGACACATGATAGTAAAGCCTACTCTTATGTCTGATGAGTAGGTGAGTAATGCCCTGGTTAAGGTATCTATAGAGGTGGCGCGTAGGAACATTGATAAGGTTTCCACCATAAGAGCATTGATTGAAGATAACAAGGAAAAAATTGCATAAATAACGTGTTTAAAAGGAGAGAAGGACCTAAAACAGAAAAAGAATGAGGCTTTCATCAACATGGCAAAAGAAATTGGTGATTATGTCCTGAAGGAAAGACCTCATCTTGAATCTAAGGTGCATGAGAAGTTTCCTTCGGCTATGCATTATGTGCACACATTAGTTGATTTGGTGCTTGAAGATTGACCGATTCAAATGCCAACACCAAAGGATCTGAACAGAAGCGAGAAAGCAAGGGTCTCCGTGGTTAGGAATATTTCATCTTATAAGGCATTATTCCATACTTTACAAGATGAGCTGAAGAAAACAGATCAAGCTCGAATATATGTGCAACACCGTAAGCGTTGATTAGGATCAAGACTGTGATCGAAGATAATGACGTTCTGAAGGCAATGAAGGATGAGACTTTAGGGTGTGCAGAAAGATTGGCATTAATAAAACAAAAGCGCGAAGCCCTTATAACAACACAAAACCCACATAAGGAGAGGCTAGATGAGATTAGAAAGCTCATAGCACAAAATATGGATCTTCTGGAGGGAAGGATGTCTGCTATGGCCAATGTTTTCCTAGTACTGCAGAATGAGCAAGGAGAGATTATCTAGGATGAGTTAGAAGTCATAGCCACAGACGTTCCAGAGAAGACAAGAACCGCATTGGATGACTAGAAAAAATTGAGGCTAAGATTAAAATAGAATATCTAGATTTGATCCTCCCAATTAAAGTGGAGGGTGTTGCAGAATAGAATTCTATTTTTTGTACAATAATTCTTTACATTCTTTCCATTTGTATTCTTTATTGTTTGGAACAATCGGGAGAAACCCCATTACCAGGACAAAAATGTACATTAGTGTGGGGTAAAGTTGAGTATACAGAGTATGAAACTAAGGAGAGGGCACACATAATATTCACGTGTGGGAACAAGGCGCATTTGAAGGCGCGGAAGGATAGGAAGGAAACGCGCGCCAGGACAAGCTGATTCTGGACTTAGCCATTTTTCATGGATACAAACTATTTTTGGAGATAGTGTGTGGAGCACACAATGGGATGAAGACTTGCGCAACACACAAATGTTATTTTGGGGATGAGCGTCTACTAAGCGCCATGCATGAGTTCAAGATAGTAATAAGATTACTACTACCAATTAACTGTAGGAGATCGATTATTAGCACACTTGCATGTGTGCATATCATTATAAAGGTGCATGGCTATTTTTAGCATGCAACCTATTTTGGGACGTGCGTAGGTAGTGAAGGGCAAGCCCCCTCCCCTATAAGTATGTATTAGTATGTGTAGTTAGATAGAGACACCGAGACACTGTGTATGAATTGTTGTAGAGTTATGTTGTCGGATCTAATCCACACATAAACTTATGGTAATGTTATATGATGTAAGAATATTCTATGTTTTACAATGTTTAAATATAATGGAGTATATTGGATGGATAAGGTGTTAACATGACTGTAATTAGTTCTTGTATGATCAATCTTGTCATAGTTATTGTTTAATTCATGATTCCTTAAGATCTAGATCTGGTTATGCACTATTGAATGGTTATGCTATGTGGAATGTTTGTGCTTATTATGGTTCTGAATATGCTCTATCTTCAACACGTTAACGTCCTGCATAAGCAACTCTAAAGAGGGGCCTGGTACCCTTACGCGCTTCGGTGAGCACTCACTTCAAAGTTGGGTGATGTCCCAGCGTACTTTGGGTTGTTCATGGTAGATTCCAGGCTCGCATCATGAATTCTATATTTTCAGTCTTTGAAGCAATGTAGATTAAAATAATGAGTGTGTTTCAATGCGAGAGACCCATGTATGAAATGTTACTATTGTAGGCGTGATTTATGTAGTGATCTGCACATAGAGTCCACTCTCACTAGATGCATACGATGGGGTAATAGATGATATGGAAACCCCTTGAAATTAGCCTAAACATCCATCACAAACCTTGTTTACCTCCCAGGATTGTATACTTCTTTGATACCAATGATAGGAATGGATCAAATTAAACACAGAAATCACAACTAAAAAGCTTCATATTTTACATGGGCAACAAAGTACATATATATAGGACTCATATGTCATATAAAATAGGAAGCTTGTTAAGGATCCTATAACAAAGATCTAAATCTATACGAGTTGTTTTAACCACTGTACCCAAACAAATAACAAATAATATAAGTATTTATACCAACTCATATTATATTATAAATAACAATTTATGACTGATAATGTTATTAACTATTGATCCTAACAAGGATACCATCAAATCGAAGAGCATGATGTCATGATCATGTCCCCACCACTAAGACATACAAAGGTGGCTAAGAGAAAGGTCGAGATTTTACATTTGTTAATTTGAAACCTAAAACATGAAAAATTTAAAAATCTAAACGTAGGGGTTTATTTTTGCAAATCTTCTAGTTAAAATGTTCCCTAGGGGGTTGTCTAGGTAGGTTTGTCTTTTATTTTGTCTAAAATGATCAATTTTTACATTTTTTTTTATTTTTTGGATCATGGGGGATGGGCATGTCATTACGGACATGACGTCACCTTGCACAGGGTGGCGGTTGCGTAACCATTATGCAGTAATCACACAAATGCCGCTCTGTACATGGCGGAGGTTGTGTAATTGTCAAGCGAAATTTTTTTGACTAACTTATGTGATTTTTTTATTTTAAGTTGTGTTGTATTGTTTTTTATGAGCTTTTGTGTTGAATCATGTCATTAACTTGCTCTTTTTCTTGTTTTGATGAACGTAAAAGAAGGATTCCTATGTTCAGTGGAGCTAGGCTAGAGAGTGTGATTGGCTCCCTAGGATTATTGATCAGTTGTCCCAGGAAGAGAGGGAATTATTACATAGATCTAACATATAGAGGATTTCACAGCACAACATTATTAGAGCAAGCTAGTCATTTATTTTGTGATTTTCTGAGCTACTGGGATGCCAAATGGAATAATTTCTAGTTTCCTACTATTAGAGGAGAGTGGACCATCACTCTCGAGGATGTTCACAAGATTTTGGGTGTCCCTGTGACCAGTAGGCAAGTGACATTAGATAGTGCAGGATCGACTACCTTATCTTGGAGTTGGGCAACATACATGGGAGATGATGGGGTGCCTAACATGGGCACCAAGTAGGGCATGCGATTATTTTACATTTGCATCCACACCTATCCCCACCCTACACAAGGCCATTATTGGTATTTTGGATTCGTGTTTAGTGGGAGACAAGGGCGGGACAAGCTCTTGTATTGTTGGGCTTCCGTTATTCAGGCTATTGAGTAGTATGGAAGGATATATACCGGGTGTGGACATTCTTAGGACCACATATCATGACTTATATCGTATTTTTTTCCCAACAAGGGAAGTCCCCGATCCACCCTACAATTGTTATGAGCTAGGTCTATGAGAGGATCATCCCCTACCAGAGGGGAGTTGGCATATCAGATCTAGGGACTATCAGAGCTGCTAGATGGACAATTTTTTAAGTTCTCAAAGGGCGCACCAGCCTGTTGCCACACTAACCACAAATTACTTCATTGTGAGGCCATACCAAGATATGGTTGGGACATAGGGTGATGACAAGACTATACTAATTACTTCTAGCGTTGTGACCTTGTTAGTGGACATGATGGCCGGGTAGAGTTCCACCTGTTGACAGAGTGCCTCGCAGTTCAGCTTCCATATATCAATGTACTTCCTGTCGTTCCCATTGTTTACCATGGCATTAGAGAGGCTCGTGGAGGCCCTAAGGGCCTACATGGTTATATAGTCATCACACCTAGGATACCTATCACTCATAAGGTTGTACCGGTTCCCAGAGTACTAAAGCAACCCTCCTCCAGTTTGAGGCAAAGCACCTACTCAAAGTGGGGAGGAGGAGGAGAAGGAGGAGGCCCATACAACTTCAAAGACAAAGCCCAAGGGTGAGACCGGTGAGGAGACCGGTGAGGAGACTTGATCAAAGGAGAATGATGAGGAGGACAATGATACAGAGTGGTAGGTTACAGAGGATATCTCTATTGTAGAGAGAGTTGAGGTAAAGGTGGAGAAGGAGACTCTTATTTCTTAGGAGCCATTTTCTCACGAGGGAGGTAATGATGAGCAGTCTGTAATGTGCCATCACGCGCCTTAGGAAAGGGTGAGGCTAAACAAGTGCCTACAAAGGCTCCACCACCACCACCGCATCACCAACCCTTCCTGGATGTTAGGAGATCTAAGTATGTAGATACTCTTCTCTCAACCTTGTTAGATAGAAATTGTTAGTAAGTTACACATTGTGTTTCTTTTTGAATTTTGAATGTTTTCTAACTTGTCATTGTTTTCTTTCACCTTACACCATTATTGATGGATGGCAAGACCTTATTTATTGGATCTTGGTTGATACACTACTCATCCCCACTCGGAAGACCCAAGAAGAGTTGCTTACGGGCATGGGGCAGCCTTTGTATGCTGGCCATCACACCGTTGTTTTTTTACCGGTTTGGCGAGTGTAGAGATTCTTTCGAGACAATGATTGAGCTTGCTACATTCTAGCTAGCCCAGAGGATGGAGAGGCAAAGCCATTTCTGTAGCGAGGTTGTGACTATTGACAGATCACCTTCCCCATCTCATGGCCATTCACATCGCTCTATTCATAGAGGCTCACATTCACACCATAGGAGCTGCGTAGAAGTCCTCACCGTGTACTTTCTTAGGGATCCCACAAGGAGGGATAGGCCACATGCCTTTATTGATTCGATGTCATTTTTCGAGACATGTATATGACTTTTTGGATTTTCATGCTCATTGTGAATGTTTTGGCCACATCTAGATTGTGATGGCATTGTATATAGACTTGACTTATTATGGATATATATACAAATACTTCTTTTTTTCTAGTTATTATTGCATAAGAGTTGACTCATTGATGGTTTATTTCGCTTGTGTACTCTTAGATGCTCAAAAATTTTGATGTTTTTATATGATTTTTGGATGCATGTTATGGATGTTATGATATGCTAAAAAAAGATTTTTTTGTTTTTTTATATGATGCTTATGTGAACACAATGTAATTTGAAACTTTGGTTTTCAAATAATATTTAGTACTTCTTGTTTTTTTGGCAAAATGTGATGAATGTGATATGATAAGAAAATGAACCCACTCCACTTCTAACCCCACACAACTAGTAAGATGTGAGGGCTCAACACTAAGAGCTAGAAGGGACGTGAGTTGTATGATTTTGATGAATGGAAGTGATGAGAGAGACAAGATTTTGACAAAAATCCAATTAGGAACCTATAACCTAACTCTGCACATAGTTCACTACATGGTCTAGAATGTGATTTGCTTGCAATTTTATCTAGACTTAGATCTGTAGATGGTCTCTTTATTGACAAAATCTGGTTTTAAGGTTTTGACTCTCTTGGAACATATACATCTAATTCACTTTCTTGGGATTTAAGATTTCAAAGAACTTTTTATTGAATGAATTGCTTACACATTCTTAACTTATTATGAAAATACCCCCTACACCTTGCCCCATGCTACCAGTAAGAAGCATGGGCTCTTCACCAAGGAAAAAATGTAGGAGAGTAAGGGCACTTCACTCCTTTCCCAAACTCATGCCACTAGTATGAGGTGTGGGCTCATCACCAAAGATTGGTAGGGTAAGAAAGTGTAGTTTTATTTGTAAATGAAATATTTTTATATTCATTGATTAACTTACATAAAAAAAATTAATTTTTAACTTTGAGTTGTGCTTTCGGAGGGGGAGATTTCCCCTAGCCTCAACCCCACAAAACCAGTAAGATGCGAGGGCTCATCACCAAAGGTTGAGATATGCGGACAAGTGATCTGGGTAGAGTTTTTTAGAGTGATTTTGTTACCAACGAGGTTTCTTGGGAAATCTATGACACTGGGAAGCTTCTAGAATAGACTATAGGAAAAGACACCTATGATAGAAGAAAACTATGTGCGAACCAAGTATGGAGACCTTGGTAGGATTAGTGTCAAAATTCCGTCTTAACTTTTTGAACTGATGAAATGATTAGAAATGTTGATGATAATATGGTGGATATTTGAAGAAGCGTGATTGAATGTTTTTGACAATGTTTATAAGTTTGAAAAATAATTTTTCTTGACTACAATTTTACAATATGGATTGGCGAGATGAAATGTAGTATGGATGAAATAATGTACATGCAAAAATGCATATGGATCATGCATAGAAATTTTTCAAATGAAGTGAATTGACAAATTCACTAAATTATTCACCCTCTAATGTACATAGGCAATATGCCCCATTCTTGTAGTCCTCCATGACTCAATATGGGCCCAACCACTTGGGCCTAAATTTCCTTCCTTCGTTAGTTTTATTATCTATCTAGATGTTAAGTCTTAACACCAAATCTCCTACTAGTATCTCACACTCATATACCTTATTTTATAATGTCGGCTCATCCATTCAGTGTAAACACTATGTCATTGCTCATATTTGAGTCGAGCTTTGTTGAGAGTTTCTAGCTCAATGAGTCATGCCTCGCAATATCCTTCTTCACCTAAAATTCCTTGCAATGATATTCGGAGGCTAGGTATCTCAACTTCAAGCGGTAAAACCGCTTCAGAACCAAACACTAAAGAATATGGGGTTTCCCCGTAGGCATTCTTACCAAAGTTTTGTAGGCCCACAAGGCTGGAAATAGCTTCAAATGCCAATTGTGTTTATTCTCCTTAACTATTTTTAGGAGAATGGACTTTAATGTCTTGTTTGTAGCCTCATCATGTCCATTGTCCTGAGGATAGTATAAAGAGGTTGTGTGGTGATTTATCTTGAACTTTGTGCATAACTCACACACCTATTCATTTTTAAAATATGTGCCATTATCTGAGATAATGACTTATGGGACCCCGTACCTACAAACGATTTGATTGAAGATGAACTTTGTGATTAAAAACCTAGGAATGATGGTAAGAGGCATGGCCTCAACCCACTTTATGAAATATTTTGTGGCCGTAATTATGAAATTGTGTCCATCCATTGATGAGGGAGAAAACTTCCCTATCAAATCTAAACCCCATGTGGAAAAGGGCCAAGGTGTTGCAATAGGTTGCGAGAGCTCCGATCGGTATATGAATCTTGTGAGAGAATTCCATTTTGTCACACTGCATACATACTCCACAATGACGTGCTCTAAGGTGGGCCAAAAATAACCCATCTAGTGTATCTTTCAAGTAATAGCATGCCCTCTAAAGTGACACCCACATAATTTTTTGTGGGCTCAGAGAGAATCTTTTCCAATTATTTCTTGTCAACACACCTTAACAACATTCCATCAAAGGCTTTGTGATAAAGTACTTGTTCTATAATCACATATTTGGCAGCTATGATGTGTTGTCACCCTCAAAATTCCCCTCATTTTTAAAGTCAAGTTTTGAAATTTTTGAGTTGGTGCCTATTATCCCAATATTGCCCCCTGGAAAAATTTATCAAACACAACCCTGCACAGAAGAAAATCAGAAGGGCGGTTCATTCATGCAAGCCCACATTCCAAATCCAACAATGAAGGGGCAGTGTTGGTGAAGGAGGCCAACGGCATCAAGGAGATCAGAGCACGTAGGAGAAGATTGAAGAAAGGGCTTGAAGTTTTCAAACTTTGCATGCGAGTCGACTCAGGGTAAAGCAACGGACCTGCGGAAGGCGCCACATGCCTCATCGACAAAAATTCAAAACTCATGGCCCAAAGAGAGACCCCAAACTTATGCCAGCCCTCCACATGTCCAAGGTCCAGAAAAGGGATAGAATCTGTTGTTTAATCGACTAAGTATAAGAGGGTCGGTATAAGCCTCCACGTGCCTCATCTTGGCGCACTTCGAAGTGAGACCCGAGACGAGACCCCAAATGAGTGCCAGCCCTCCACGTGGTCAAAGCCTCAAAAAGTTAATTTGGTTGTTGAAAGGTCTAAGGCCAGGTGAAAGAACCACGTGTCGGCTCGACGTAACTTTAGAGGTGAAATACAAAATGAGTCCCAAAAATGCGAAGCTTCCACGTGTCTAAAACCCAACATGGTCGCTCCTAAATAAGTAGAAGGGACCCAGCCAAAAAAATAGAGAAAGAGGAGCGGGCCCAAATCGGTTAAGTATAAAAGGATTGGTGGAAGCCTCCATATGCCTCATTAGCGCACCTTCAGGGTTGAAGCCAAAGGCGGTTCCCAAACAAGTGCCGGCTCTCCACATGTCTAAGGTCAACGAAGTCAAAAGGGGTAGAACCGGCCATTGAATCGGTTAAGGAAAGGAGAACCAGCGGAAAGCCCCACATGTCCCTTTAGTGCTCTTTTAGGAGGAAAATCCAAAAGTAGGTTCCAAACGTGTGCTAACTCTCCACGTGTCCAATCGACGCACCTTCGAAGGTCAAGTCCAAACAGAGTCTCCAAATGAGCGGGAAGCCTCCACGTGTCCCGAGTTAGACATAAAGCCTTCGCCAAATAGAGGGACTTAGTCAAAACACAAAAATACAAAACAAGACTCGCAAAGGGACACGTGGCCATGTTTCAAGTCAAAGCGGGAAGGCGGGTCATTGGAGGAACTTTGGAATTTTAGCTTTTGTTTTGAAAAGTGTAAAAGTATAAAAGTAAGCCACACCTCCGCCGATGCCCAGAGAAGCCACGTGTCAGGCCTAAATTACATGCGAGAGGTGGGTTGTCGAGACACTTTAGGAATTTTGGCTTTGTTTCCATAAAAGGCATAAAGTGATGAAGTGAACCGCGGCCCCGCTCACTCCAAGGGATAAAGTCAAATGTTGAGCCTGCACGGAAAGTCAAAATAGGAAGGCAGGTTGTCGAGCATTTTGGGAATTTTGGTTTTATTTCCAAAAAGAGAGTTAAAAGTTATAAAATGCTCCACGACTCCGTTGGGGTCTTGAGCCGTGTTGAAAATTCAAAACGGGAAGTAGGTCAGTGGAGAACTTTGAGATTTTGAGCCTTGTTTCCAAAAGAAGTAAAATTATAAAGTGAGCCACGACTCCGTTACCACTCAGGTAAAGCCACGTGTCAGACCTATATCAAAAGTGAATTTGCGGGCCTGCGGGGTTTGAGGGATACTTTCACACTTTGCATCTTTTGCACTAAAGGCACAATTTCAATTTCGGGCCTGCGGATCCATTTTGCGAAAATTGCATTTTGCCATTTTTGTATGGATTCGATTCAAATATTCAAATGAGCATAAATTTCACTTCAGTGCTCGAAATTCGACAAATTTTATATTGTTGGAAAGATCTTGGTCTCCTCTATGCCATGGAAGCATAAAATATTATTTTCAGCAAGATTTGATGGTTGGAAATCTAGAAAACATCTTTCACACCATTAATACGTGATCTCGATCTTCCATCCTTCCTTCTCCAACATGCCAAATAGACATGGAGAACTGATTGGATATCTTGATTTGGGTGAAAATATGGAAAACATATTTTGTGCCATTAATATGTGATTAGACTGCTTCAACTAGATCAAATTTGATTTGATCTTCCATCCTTCCTTCTTCAGCATGCCAAAGACATGCAGAACCAAATTTGACAGATTGTAGGTGGATTTGCAAGGGCATTGATGGTTGGTGGTTGAGCTTCCAAATCAGATTTTCTTCCTTCTCTTCTTCTCCTCTTTTCACTTCATCTATAAATGTAAGAGCTTGGCTCATTGCAAATGTTGGACTCTGATACTTTTGAAGTGTAATTATAATCGAAAGTAAATCAATACAGAAGGATTTTCCCCTTTTCTCTATCTTCCTCCATTGTCCCTTCTTGCTTACCTAAAATTCATGGATCATTTATCTTTTGTGATAAGAAACTTTGTGTTCTTATTGATATGATTTCTAGAACTTTGTGTCTATGGAATGATATCTTACACTTTGTGAATGTGAATGATTCTATTTTGTATCACTCTTGCTCAGTACATATAGGGTTATACTGCTTATCTATATTTCTTGAAAGTACTATTATATTTTGCTCTTTCCTTTCTTCAGTTCTTCCATTCGTTTGTATTGATAATCTATTTTGGTATAAAAGCATTTCAAGATGTCAGAGGTCCACCTTAAGATGAAAGTTGTACATTTGTATATAAGCTTTGCTTATTGCTTTCAATAAGGGAACCTCTACCATAAAGAGGAGGGAATTGTTGTCCCCTGAATGTGGTTTTGTTAAAGTACCATTTTAAAACACAACATGACGCATAGCCATCTTCTCTTCTATGAGGTTTCTCCCTCAAGGTATGTGCGGTCCATAATGAAATTGGCAATGTCTGAATACCACAGACACGTAGCAATGGGAGGCCTACTTTTAATTTAGTATATGCACTCATTGGGAAATCCAAGTCTACTAGATCTCCACCATCTAACGAGTTGTTTTCCAACCAATCTACAATGATTTTTCCTTTGACGTAATTTTGATTGATAAAGGTTAGCTCAAATTCACCCATTAGGGTCATGAAGCATCCAAATTTCTTAGATAAGGAACCTTGTGTTAGAAACGTTCAAAGATGGTATGTTTTGACAATTACCCGTGTTTCTTGGTTAAGCATATAATGCCTTAATTGTTTTGTCACAAACACTATAGCAACACATTCCTTTTATTCCTATGCATAACACGTTTCATAGTCTAGCAAGGTGTGATTAATGAAGTAAAATGCACGTTCACATTTATCATCATCTTCTTATGTTAACATGCAAGCTAGAGAGATGTATATAGCTCAAGAATACAAGATGAGAGGATGATTTGCTTTAGGCGACATGAGTGTGGGTGGCGATTATAGACACCAAATTTAGGTCACACTCCCCCTTTACCTCACATGTATATTAATTTAATTACCCACAATTAAATTAATGCCCATGCTCATAATATTCATTATTTAATTACCTTAATTAAACTAATTTCCACCTCACCTAGACACCTCACTCCACCACCTCACCTAGACACCTCATCATAAACCTATTCTTAGCATGTTTCCCTTTTACTAGGACTCAATATCCACTCACCATAACTAACTAAGACTTAGTCCTACCTACCTTAATTAACTAAGACTTAGTTCAACCCTAAAATCACATGCCTATTCTTCCTCTAACCACATTCCCATTTATCTAAGCGCAACATTTTGTTTTGATCTGTCAAAATAGACAGAGCTGGCCAAAAGATTGCTAAGATCTGTCACTTTTAGTAAACCTAGGATTTCCCACCTTAACCGAAATCGGTCAACCCTAAATTGACACCGGTCACCCTACACCATCGTCGATTACTATATATTTACTATGGTAACCTTGTTTGAGAGGTTGGAAGAATTATTCAAGTCTTGGAGAAGAGAGATCTACATGCAAGCATGCACTAGAGCACTCCTGCACATCCAGACACCCTAAACCAAAGTAACAAGACCAACGATCTAAAAGGCAAACATTCAGGGAAAATTTTCAGGAAGAAAAGATGTGGCACTCGACCACCAGCCACATGGATCAACCATCACCTTCATCCAACAATGAGGTCTATAAACACCAGTAAGTACCTTCGGATCTGCACCTTCCTTTATTTATTTAGATTAGTTTCTTTATGTTTGTTTGAGGGTTCTAGTCTCCCTTATATCCCATCATCTCTCACCCTCCTACAAATCCCTCCACCCAATCACCTACAGCCTTTTAACCCCCCATACTTGACTCCAGACACCTCTGACTATCCCTAGCATTTCCATCTACCTCCCCATTACTGTTCATTCTCTGGGAAATCTTAGAGAATCACCAAAACCCACCTTCACTAAGTTTCCATCACTCGATCCTATCGATGTTGGCTAACCCAAACCGTCGTCAGTTTTCCCTCAACCAAAGATCGGTCATACCATACCGACGCGTGGTCTGTGTGTCTGGAAAACTTTCCTATAACAACGACCTCATACCTCTCACCCAAACAATGGAAATCACCTAAAGCTTGACCCTGACCTGTCCCCACCACTTTATTTACCTGTCTAACTTCCAGATCTAATCTTAACCTAGCCTATTAGATTATATTTGTTTATTGTACTTGAATGAGATACCTAAATCATATCAACTACAGTAGGAAATTATTGGTTCATATTACTTCTTATATTAAGTTGTTTTAAACAGTGGATTGACAACCATCTAGGAAGTAGCACACTTCCTTGGATCTAGCATACGCTAGGTAGTCCACTGACATATATTGTTTAATATTCCTTTTGTGGTCTTGTTTGTATTCACAGGTAGTTCCTCCTAGCAAAAAGGAAGTTCTCGCAATCAACATTGGATCGGGAAATCAGAATGTGCGCACTCTACCTTCTACCTTCACTCACAGGTATTCCTCCTTACCCTTACCTTATCTATTTTGCTCTTACGTATGCACAATATTTGGTGAAACATTTTGGCACGCCCAATGGGACCCATTTGGGTTCTTTGCATTGTTCATTCTTAGGGAATCATTTTGTGTTTATTTATTTTTGAAATATATTTCACATTAAATATTCTCCCTTGGAAACATTCTTCTTCTCCTATTTGTCTCAGTGACACTCGTAGTTTGGATTAAAAAGAACACTTCTTTTTATTTTGTATTGCATTAGTGAAAGACATACTCTTGCCTATTCATTATTGCTCTCATCGAATATAATTTGTGGATTTGGGTTTAAAATTTGTTGCATTTCATCCTTGTATGTTGCATTTTAGCTCACATTTAAAAATGAGGGCAACCTATATGTTGGAAGTCATGCCCAACTGATGGTTGACACAATTGAACCGTAGAAAGCACATTTCTCTCTTCTCTCTCTTTGCCAAACCGCACAAATTTGAATTTACACATCTTCTTAAACAACATCCCACCCGGAAGAAGTTGTCAATGATCACACGATCAGAGGATTGATAGTGGGCGCCCAGCTGGTTATCTCTGTCCAGTCATCACCTTAGAGAAAGGACCGCCCCCACCATAACATAACCTGAAACCTCACCTTTTAGATTTCCTTCTTCATAGGATGCCTTCCCAACCAAAAACTATGTTCTAAATTCACAAGTCAGTCTAAATAGCATAAGCTAAAAAAAACATAAATTCACTTTTAGGATTATGTGTTTTTCTTAGCTTTGTTTTTTACTTGCGTTTTGAGGTGTGAGTTATGATTCTCCATTTTTCTTCTTCCTTTCACACTCCCCATCATACTTGGAGTATTTTGGATATTTCTGAGTGTTTCAGAACTTATCTGGTCATTCTTAGACTTTTGGGTTGATCCTTTATCTAGTTTTAATTCACAAACATCCATTTTCCTCATTTCTTCTCATTTCACAATAACCGCATCGGTCCAACAACCGTCGTTGATTTACCCAATCGGTGTCAAATTCGCTATTTTGATCTATCTTACCTAAAACAACCTTCATCACCTATTCTTTTCTAATTTTGGTCCTTAGGACACCATCATATCACCTAACATTCTGATATCTCTGACAGATACAGTTTTCCCAGTTCATATTCATCAATTCTATTTCATTTTTAAAATTGGTACTTTCCACGTTGACCGATATCGCTTATTATAACCGTCATTAGTTAGCTTTTAATCGTCATCGGTCATACAAATTGTCATCGGTTTCTGTTTGATTTTTAATCAAAACACTAACCAGATTTAACCCCATACTTCATCCTTCTCTGTTTATGTTGTCTTCTATGTCATTTATAGAATACAGTCTTACCAGGTCAACGCTAATTCATATGGTGTTGAATCGCAACCAAAATAATGCCCTTGTATTTCATGCTAGCCATTAGCCACTCCCACCTAGTCCATCATAGTTGTCCATCGTATCACCTATGGCTCTAACTCAAACTTATCCCCATTGCTACAAGAAATGAGGAGTTCACAATAATCCCTTATCGAAATCTTGTGGCCCTACAATACTATCTTGCCCACTCATCTACCCGGACTCCTCGGGACAGGTTAATATATGACATGCCCGTATCTATACCTCATGTCCTCGCACCTACTTTCACATCAACTACCACTAGTTCGCCTTTGCCCTCATCTGCATCACCCCATTTGGTCTCTCGCCAGGTTCCACCTCTTCCATAATTATCACCTCAACGATGTCTATTGCACCTATGATATCAACTGTTCCTTCACCGAATGCCTTGAGCATAGCCCCATTCACCCCCTTTTCCTCGTATGTACCAACGGTGGCGTCACAACCACCTCTAGTGTCGCAACCCACACCCCTTTCCAAAATCTGGTTCTTTTTATCCCTCGCCTCTCTACCACCCATTACCACGAGGGTCGTTTCACCACCCCAACTATTTACACGCATCACCAATAACCTCCAATCTCATATGTCACTTATTCGGATACATTCCACCCTGTATCTATACCCCCTTCTAAGTTTTCATATTTCATACCCTCATGTACTAGGATGCCATCTACATCATAAGCCCATTATCAACCTCCCTTTCTGCGGAGGCGCCCATTCCTCACAATGCACCAACGACATCATTAGGATGATGATGGAAAATATGCATACATTAGAAGTATCAATTTCAGCTCCCGTAACTCCTTGACCTATGATGAAATCTATAATGAGCCTATTCATCCATCCATTCCTATTCGCATGTATCTTATGCATTGGGAACTGTCTAAATTCAATTGTTTTAACAGTAAAGAGGACCTGCAACAGCACTTGTAGTCATTCAAGCATGGGTGCTACCTAATTCCCCGTGATGATGCTTTGCTCTTACAAACATTTCCCATGTCCCTAACAAGACTGACTTAGATTGGTACAATGGTTTACCTAGACATTCCATCTACTTCTTCAACCAAGTAGCTCATGTATTCCTAGACCACTTCTCAATCAATGTAGTCAAGAAGGTCATCATGACTGACCTATTTTCGACACGTTAGTATAAAGATGAATCTCTTTGATTTTGTTGCCCACTAGTGGAGTCTTATCAATCAATTGACATTCCAAATTTACCTCAAACTCCGAACTTATTGGGTTTTTCACTGTAGCTTGTGCTGACACATCTCGCCAACTCTGCAGAGTCCAAACCTTCGATTTGGCATTCACCATGGCATGAAAGCTAGAAATTCATGCCATTGAAGAAAAGAAAATCCAATTATGAAACAAGAATGCCCCATTCAAATCAAACGATTCTTCTTCATCTTCAAAACCTCAAAATAACTATTCAAAGACCAAAGGATCTGCCAACCCGGTAGTCCTCAAGGTGGGTCCACCTCATCCTTTTAATAAATCCCAACCTTCTTCCAATCTTTCCCCTGTCCATGCCTTTCAGCTCCAACAGGAGCATCAGAAGTACACTTGATTAGAGAGCCATATTCTTCAGTCTTGGAAAAGCTTCTTAAAGTTGGAGTCATTACGCTTCCTCCCATAAAACCTCATACAGGGTTTGATCCTGCCTCATCCTATGCCTGCATGGTATAAGGAACATGACTACTGTAATTACCATCATGTCAAAGGACATAGTAAAAATATCGCATCACTTTTAAGAACATTGTCCAAGAGATAATAGATAATGGATACCTTGTCATGGACAACCTGAACACGGCGACAAATCAAAATTTGCACATTTTTAAAAAGTCATTCCCTAACCATAAACCATCATCTAATAAAAATAGTGAACCTTCACCTAGTGACAACAATGTTCATGAAGTTCACGTGGTTTTTGATGTCGTACCGACCGTTCCTCAAATCCCACCTATTTCATCTATTGAGGAAATTCTAGCACGAGCTCCTCTACCCACAGAGGAGCATACCTCTTCCACTCCTTCACCCCTAGAGGAGTCCCCTTCATCTCTTCCTTCACCCATGGAGGAACCCACACTTTCTACCAATGTCATTCCACCATCTACCTCACAACCTACCGAGCAGTCAATGCTTTTAAATCTCTCATCCACAGGAGAATCATCATCGTCTTCTCCTCCACCAAGGAAGAAGTCTACATCACCCCACCTATTATATCTCGTACCTCTAGGAGACTCTTAGACATGCCACTAACTATCGTTCCCTCATCATCCTGCCCCCACTGACATGATCTCGGTTCTTTTACCTGGGATTCTCGAGGCTAGCCAATTCCCTATCTCGTAGACATATTTACAGCTAAACTAACTCCAACCCTCATCCAATTACTCCGTTGATAATTTCGAGGACCCAATTATTGACATACATTTTATGTAATTCAAAACACACGACCAAGTTTTAATAATTGTTCTCTGTCCAATTAATGTAATTCGGATCACACAATTACTTTTAAAACCAATGTTCTTTGTTCGCATATTTACAATATGGAACACACATTCATTGCCATTCAATCATATAACAGATACCATATGTTGTTGTAAATGACTCGAAGAACTACCGATCTCCCATTTTATGGCTCGGAGTTTCAACGATCTCTCATTTCATGACTCGGTGACTTACCGATCCTTCATGTTAATCCATGCATTGTATACTAAGTATACATGGTTCTCTTTACCATTTCGGTTATCGAAGTGTTCCATTTAAGAGGCCTATCTGAATATCTGTTACTGATATTCATCTGATATCCTGCTTCTTAAACTAGGTGATTAGGACAACGCAACCAACAACTTGCGATACTTTGGCCAAAGATTTTCACATGCTTTGCATGATCATATTCCCAGATGTTATACACATCAATGGAATATGTCCTTCACCTCACTTCATCTGTTATCTAGAATGGTCTTTTCTGACCTCTGTCAGTCCTTCCGTCCAAGGTTAAGCTCTAACCCTAACTAGCAATATGAAAGAGTATAGGAAGACACTCACGGTGACTAAAGGTACGCAGACATACTATGTCGACCCTAGACAACTGTGTGTGTCTAGTTACCTTTAGTCCTCCAGGAGTCACCCCATATACGCGGTCACATTCCTATCCTCGTCCAAGTAACTTGGTCCCAACTTATGTAAACTTGATGATTTGATTCGGGAGGGCGTTGTAACATGTCAGCTACAACATTGTGTCATCATGAAGGCCCCACCTTCATGAAGACACCAGATTGCAGCTGGCGTGTGTCAAGGTCCTACGGAATCCTCTCATCAAGGAATACACATCCAACTTGAGTGTGATTGGATTATAATCTTAAATATTTAAGATCAATTTTCAGCAACCGTGTTGATCCTTTAACCTCATTGCTCGTTACAGTTGCATAGCTAAGAGAGAGACTTAATTTGTCTATAGCTTAATATACGTTTACTCCTCCATACCGAAGGATTGCATATTTCCATCTTGGTTCTTTACTTTAAGCTTCAGACTAACAGTCCACTACAGCTTAACGTAGTAAGTTCAACTTATTAAACTTAACCAAGTTTTATCCATGCAATTGTATTTAAATTCAAATTCCATCTTATTAGACATCATTTAAATGAGGCCTAATTCCAAATGAATGTATTCATTTAATCACCATAACCTTACTTGATTAAGGTTTGTTACGAATAGATATGTTTCTTCATACGAATATCCTCTGAATTAAACATTTCGAGGATATTAACGAAATCAGTACGAGGTTCAATTGCCTCTTTTATTGATATTCCTAGCTTATAAACTAATTCGAATATCGTTCATTAAGAGTTCACATTCACTTAAACCCTTTTCAATGTCAATCTAAAATTCATATTAACCCAAGTATGAATTAATTGCACATTCCACTTAAAAGTTGTATTCAAGTAAAGAATAGATATTATGTCCTTTTAAAATCTATCAACTATCATTTGAATAATTCCAAATCAATGAATAAAATTATATTCTCAATCTTATTCAAACAGTTTCAAAGTGATACAACCATTAAAATATCACACCTTTCCTTGTATTCAATCCTTAAGATTTAAAATCTATACAATTTACAAGTCCATACAACTGAACTTTATTTATATCAAACAACATTACAACACATAAGGAAAGAAGAATGCAACTTCTTCTTTTCCCATTTCCTCATAGAGGAATAATAAACTATCAAATACGATCCATCCTTAGCTACTCAGAAGAAGCATCAGAAAACAACATGTCTTCATTTTTACTCAAGGAAACCATCTGCAAAAATTTTACTTGCAGGGTCGGTTCATTCATTGAACTCCAGAGCATATTAAGCACTTATCATTAAAATGAGGTGCTCTTAATTAACTGTCTCAATAAAAGAACTCTACTTTTATGAAACGTTAATAAATTGAGATGGACATCATCTACAAATTAAGTACTGATAAGGATGAGCAGCTTAACAACCCAATCATCTAATTACCATCACAATCAGACAAAAATATTTACTAACTTTCTCCCAAATAATTACTACAAAAAGTACTTTCCTCTAAATAGTTCCAGAATAAAACATCTGTAAGAACTTAATACACATATGTATATAATGTTGTTCCAATGCAATTGCTATCAATTCCATTCCCTTGTAATAGTTGAAATTTTGAGAGATGAATTTTAACTAAGAATTCAAACAGAATTACTTCCCTTTCATACTACTCATTTAAATTCAAACAATCAAATGCAGAAGAGAAAAGTAGTCATTCACCATGAAAACACTGGTGTCATTTCTCAAAATTCATCAAACAACATAATACTTCTTTCAAATCAGAAAAGAAGGAAAACAACAATTAAATGCAGATGCTTACGCCTAAGGCAGTAAGAAATTCCTTCAATATCAAATATAGAATTTCAACTGAATAAGAGAAGAAATAATCATTACTTCAAATTATCCATCCAATGTTCTCTTTCTTTTCATCATAACTGTACTGAATAATTTAAACAAGAAGTGATATCAATCAATGATAACAGCCAAAAGAGAAAGTAATTGAAGTCAATATTCGAATAAAAGGAGTATCATATTACCTCTTCTCCTTGCTTAGCTGAATATCAACTTATTCAGTGCCAACCTGTTCCCCATAGGGTGATTTTCTCTAACAATTATAATTTAGAAATTACAACTTACTAACTACCATTCCAGAAAGTTTGCCAGAATTCATTGGCATCTGGTCCGTAAGTTTCAGTATCAAAAGCACCTCTAATTAAAATCATTTCCTTTTTAATTTTTCACCCAACGGACATTCTCGTCCAGATATAAACAAGTAAGAGTGTACAACAACAACAAATCATACTTTCATCGTAATAATAAAAGAATTCACTTTCCAAACACCAAAGTAAGAAATCCACTCATATTCCGTTTCAATGAAAACAATGAAGAATTTTCAATCCATAAATTATATATATATATATATATATATATATATATATATTATATAACTAGACACAAAACAAAATATAAATTGTATGCTCTACCCAGTCCATTCTATAGACTGACTTCCCTGTTCCCATTCAGTTCAGAACTTCTTTCCAAACAGTCATATACGAATACCAAGAACAAGCAGGTAGAACATCATATCAAACTAGAACAAACAATGTAAAGATGCTACTATGATCTTACTGTCCCTGGAAGGATTCATACGCCATACGCTATAATATGACAAGAGAAACAGTCATACAAAAGTCTTGTCAAGCATTTTTACGGCTTTCCATATCCATTAGCGCACACAAATCATAGACAACAATTTGCACATTGTTGTTACCTTCAGCAAGATCGACCCATAATGCACAATGAAACCCTATTACCATTACTTTCATAATTCAAAACAACGATAAGAGAAAACTCGTTTCATTAATTATTTCAATAAGGAAACACTCATTTTCTTCAAAACGCAACAAGAATACCCAAATCATGTTTGTTTTATAATGACAACTCAAACCAGAGGTCACACCGAATCATTTTATCATTTCATTTTTTATAAGAAGAATGCATGAAACTCGAGAAAACAATACTCACACGGCTAGTACATTCATCAACTCAAACCCATAATGGGTAATAGGAATGAATACCCAACACTGTCAAACAAAACTCATACAACAAGGACAGATTTATTTCATTTACTCACTTTGCAAAGAAATACCCAATTCGTATTCATTCCCAACAGGCATCTCAACATGAAAAATCACATTAATTGAATCAACAATTCCATTTTACAAAAACACCCAACATAAGAGCAGAGTTCTTTTAATGAAGACGCTTAAACAAGAGCAAAATGGTTTAAGGAGAAGGGCTCAACATGCCTGTAAATTTTCTCGTGGCTTGAAGAAAACCGCATGCCCACAGGAGCTATTCTTCTCCACGGCAACAACAACAAGGATCTCCCAACAATCTCCTAACTTCCACAGACTCAAAAATAGCCGTGGCTACTCCAAACAACAACAACTATAACCAGAATAATAGCAGGTTCGAAAGAACCATGAAAGAAATGCAGAGCACTCTCAAAACCCGAAAGAACACAATGACCACCAAAATTTCCTCTATCCTCTTTCCAAGGCGAGCTGGTCGCTAAGACCAAGACCATTAATGCATTGAATGCATTACCTTTTTTATTTCCACGCCATCACCAACTCGGGTTGGTGAGTTTCATTTTTAAGTTTTGCATGCTATTTCCATCTTAGCTACATAGCTAGTTGGATGTCTCCAACTTTTCCATGTTCCCGCCAAACTTGGCGTTTAAACTGCAAGGACATCATTTACTGTCCTAATAAATTTCTAACCTTCCCTTCTTATCCGCTTCATCAACATGGGTCCATAGGTCCCCTTCTTAGGTTAGTAATAGTTTAGGTTGCATTGTCCATAGTTAGGTATTCACCAAGGTCGCAAATCATTAGGATTTGCAACATTTTAAATTCCTTTTAATTTAAAACCCACCTAGGATAGTTGTTAGGTCATAGGTTAGGGCTTAACCCCTTAGTGTTTTAGTTAATAGGTTCCTTAGTAAGTTTTGACTTACGTTCACCTTCACTATATGATGCGGGACATTCATTCCATGCACGACATATCTATACCTTGTTCTCTTGTATTAAAACTCTTTCTGCCTTACGCTCTCCGGCGTTACTATTTGTATATAGTTTGAAAATCGAACCTTTTCCATTGGCATCAAGGTACCGATATTTATACATGTAACCAGGTTCTGTAAATTTATAACGACCTTCAGTCTGGTTTCGACTTCATTCCTTATAGAAAATAAATCGACAAAGTGATCTCAAAGAAGGCCACAACATACCTTGGATCAATGGAATTGATTCAAGGTGTGCTGTCAATCAACAATAAGAGTTCATCAAACATAAAAGCAAGTCTGTTGTCTCACTCTTGCAAAACACAAGTTATAATAACCTCCATCCCAAGTAAACAAATTACAGTAAACAAGGGTCCAGATTAGTAACACATTCTTTTTAAGATTAAAAGATATATCTTAACATAATTATCCTCATTTCCATAGTTACAACATCATGAAAAGAGATTATCATAATAGCTTATAAAAATCAAGATGTTACATTCCTCCCTTCTTAAAGAATCATCGTCCCGATGATCAAATTAGCCAATTCATAGAGTTTCTAGGACAAAATTCAATTATCGTCCTTCCATTCATAAGTTCATACCAAAAATAGATTTAATCATCAAAACAATGTTTTAAGATAACTGTAAAATAGACCAGTAATTGTCTATATTTGGTAGAATTATCAGTTTTTTGAATTCAATTTCGATCAAACAAGTATGGAAAAGCAGATCTCATTTCTTCGAGATTTTCCCAAGTTGCACTTTCTTCGCTAAACTGGTCCCATTGGACCTTACATTGATTCACTTCGTGATTTCTTAAGTACAACTGGCGAGTTCCCAGCACTCGAATGGGCTTAACCACGATTATTCCTGGGTCTTGGACCTGCAAGGAATTCCAATTCAGCACATGTGATAAATCATTACGTATTTCTTAAGCAAAGAAATATGAAAAACATCATGCATTTGTGATAAAGCAGGAGGTAATGCTAGATGATAAGCTACAGGGTTGATTATTTCAACAATTTCAAAAGGTCCCACATAACGAGGCGATAACTTGGCAGCCTTGCCAAAAGTTATAGAACTCTTTTTCAGCTTAACCCGAAGAAAGACCTTCTCACCAAGTTTATAATTCCTATCAACCCGCTTTAAGTCTGCATAACTCTTTTGCCTATTGGCAGCCTCCTTTAAATGTTCCCGAATCATTTTAATTTGTTGTTCCATTTCCGTAAGGATTTCTAGCCCAATTACCTCTCTTGTCCTCTACGTTGTCCCAGCTAACAGGGGTTCTGCATTTTCTTCCATACAATGCTTCAAAAGGCACCATCTTTAAAGAGGCATGGTATGTATTATTGTAGGAAAATTCAACCAGTGGAAGGTATTCCTCCCATTTATACTGCTGGTCCATGCAATACATTCTTAACATATCCTCTAAAACTTGATTGACTCTTTCGGTCTGTCCATCCGTTTCCGGATGATATGCAGAACTAAAGTTTAATTTAGTTCCCAAGGCCGCATTAAGCGTTTGCCAAAACCTTGATGTCATCCTCGGATCTCTATCCGATATGATCAATTCGGGTATTCCATGCAATCTGAAAATTTCATGTACAAATCTTCTTGCTAACACTGGTGCATCATCTTTTAAATTACCAGCAATGAAGTGTGCCACTTTGGTTAATTTTCGATGACAACCAGGATGATATCATGCTTATTCCTTGACATAGGTAATCCTTGAATGAAATCCATCGTTATCACTTGCCATTTGTACTGCGGAATGTTGTGGGGATACAATAATCCAGCGGGATGCATATGTTCCACCTTAACACGCTGACATTCCAAGCAGTGTGTCACAAATTCCACCACATCCTTTTTCATTCCCTTCCAGAAATATTGCTGCTTGAGATCAGCAAGCATTTTTGTAATGCCAGGGTGTCCAGAAAAAGGTGAATTATGAAATTCAGTTAACAATTTCTTTCTTAAATCATTTGCCAAGGGTATATATACCCTGTTTTCAAACCTCAGAATTCCTTCATTATCAAAATGAAATCCCTTATACTTCACATCCTTTGGATCTGCAGCAAGTGTTGTTTTAACTTGCTGGAAATAAGAGTCAGATTCCATGACATCTTTCACCTCATCCTTAAACTGAGTTCTTAATGTTATAAGAGCAGAGATGTGCTTCCTACGACTCAGAGCATCTGCCACCCTATTTTCCTTGCCTTTGATGTAGCTTATATCAAAATCATACTGAGATAGAAATTCTAACCATCTTCGTTGTCTTGCATTCAGGTTTGGTTGAGTAAAAATATACTTCAACCCCAGATGGTCGGTTTTTAACTCGAAGGGCTTGCCAAGAAGGTAATGCCTCCACATTTGCAGTGCATGAACAATGGCAGTGAGCTCTAGGTCATGTGGAGCATAATTTTGTTCATGTAACTTAAGCTTTCTACTTTCATAAGCTATGACATGGTTATTTTGTAACAGAATGCCTCCAAGACCTTCTCCAGACGCATCCGTTACAACCGTAAAATTTCCATTTGGGTCAAGTACAGTCAAAATAGGTGTTGTAGTTAAGTTGTTCCTTTAAAATTTTAAAGGCAGATTCACATTTGTCAGTCCAGACAAATTTCTTATCTTTCTTTTGTAGTGAAGTGATTGGGGCAGCAATTTTTGAAAAGTCCTTAACGAACTTTCTATAATATCCTGCCAAGCCCATGAAGCTTCTTACTTCATGCACGTTCTTAGCGCAGGCCACTCGGTTATAGCTGCGATCTTTGAAGGGTCTACAACTATCCCATTCTTGCTTATAACATGCCCCAAATAATGCACCTCTGCATCATAAAAGGAACATTTTGATAATTTACCATACAACCTTCTCTTTCTCAAAACTTCCAGCACTATCCTTAAATGCTCTTGGTGCTCTTCGACATTTTTGGAGTATATAAGAATGTCGTCCAAGAATACAAGCACGAACTTGTCTAAGTATTCTTGAAAAATATTGTTCATCAAATTCATGAAGGCGGCAGGTGCATTCGTCAACCCAAAAGGTAACACCGTGAATTCATAATGCCCGTACCTTGTTCTAAAAGTTGTTTTATGAATATCTTCTTCCTTTATTCTCAGTGATGATATCCAGATCGAAGATCTATTTTTGAATAGACTGATGCTCCACGCATCTGGTCGAACAGATCATCAATCCTAGGAAGTGGATATCGATTCTTAATGGTTGCCTTATTCAACATTCTGTAATCAATGCATAGTCTTAGTGTGCCATCCTTCTTCTTTACAAAAATTACCGGCGCTCCCCATGGTGAGACGCTCGGTCTTATCAGCCCTTTAGTCAAAAGTTCCTGTAATTGAGCCTTAAGCTCCACCAACTCGAGGGTGGTCATTCTGTAGGGTGCCTTAGATATGGGTTCGGTTCCTGGCTTGATCTCTATTGCAAAGTCAAACTCTCGTTTGGGTGGAAGACCTGGTAACTCCTCTGGAAATACATCACTGAAATCCCTTAATAATGGATACTTTTCCATGAAATCATTATCTTCCTCGGCATTTTCTGTCATTCTTACGGCATACAAAGTGCAGCCTCTATTTTTAGCCCTTTTTAGTTGCATAGTTGTTAGTTTCCTAACTGCAACCTCACGCTTTACACCTTGAATGATGCTACTTTTGCTTTCTGCAGGTCATCAAAACAACAAATCTATTTTTCATAATAGTCGACCTTTGCCTTATGTTCCGCCAACCAATTAACTCCTATAATGATATCATATGACCCTAAAGGAGTGACATACAGGTCAACTTCTGTGGAGAAACTGGGCAAGTCAAGAATTGCCCCAAAAAGGCACATATTGACTGTATGGACAACATTATTCCCATAATGCACTGTCCATGTCTTATCCATTCATTCATCTTTCCTTTTTAATTTCATTGCAAGTTTAGTAGAAATAAAACATTCAGTAGCTCCAGTATCAAAAAGTATGACTACAGGTGTACCGAATAACTTACCCGGAACTTCTATGGGTGTAACTTGCTTTTCAGCTTGTTTGTTAGCCACCACAGCGTGTATCCTATGCTGCTGATCGCGATCATCCTTTTTCAGAGGATAGTGACTCGCGTAATGGTCTTTTCCATAGTTGAAGCAACCTCCGATTGGCCCCTTCCTAGGCTCGAATTTACTACCAGCCTTGAAGTTATCACTCTGGCTTCCATAGGACTTTTGTCCATTACCACTAATTTTTGCAAAGCTGCTCCACACACTATTTATAGGTTTGTTCATTACTAATTTCTTATTGTTATCCACAACAATTTTGTTTTTCATACCAAACCTTTTCCAGGGTCCCTTTTTGGGTGCGAGAGATGAAGAAGAGTTGGGAATCTTCTTCCTAATCTCCTCCCTATGAGCAAAAATTGCTCTCAATTTTTGTTCCTGTCTTATTGCCTTTTCGACAACTCCTTCCATAGTGGTTGGACCGTGGACATCCACTTCGCCACCAATGATGGGATTCAGTCCCATTATGAACTTTCGTATTCTGAACTTCTCGTCGACTTGCTGCTGGCACATACTTAAGGAGTTTAGTAAACCCTTCCCAGATATTTTGTCACTCGGCAAATCCCTTCCTTGCGACCAGTTCTGAAATTCAGTCATTTTCCGATCAAAATAGAGTTGAGGCAGCCACCATTGCCTAAAATAACCTTTAAATTGATCCCAAGTTATGTTTGTTTTGACAATATTCAACTCAACCTTACGGTTGTCCCACCATGATGATGCTTCATGAGAAAGCTGATATGCTCCCCATATCGCTTTGGTCTCCTCGGAGAAGTTTCTTATTGCAAAGTACTTCTCCATTTCACTAAGCCAATTTTCAGCCCCATCCCCAAGTGTTGTTCCATCAAACTTTGGAGGACTTATTCTCTTTATATCATTTGTAAGTTCATTGCTAATCTTGCCCTTTTATTTTCAGGATGATTAGGAGCGTTCACATTACTATTATCAACACCCGGATTCCCTCCATTGGTGTTGTCCACAGGAGGTGGCTGATCATTCCTATCAGCTTCTTCTTCCTCCTCCTCATTGCCCATTGATTGTTGTTCCAAAATAGTCAAACGATCTCTCATATCTAGTAGGGCAGCAAGGATTTCATCTAGCTTTTGAGCAGTAGCTACTTCTCCACCCGGTAACGGGTTGTTCGCAACATTTCCTCTTGTTCTGACCATTTTCTATTCAATAAGAAAATGTAAACCTTATTAAATTGTGGACTCATTAGGTCCAAGAGCTGCAACCTTCAGCTCTGATACCAAGATGTAACATCCCCATTTTAAGACACTAGAACAAGGAAAAATAATTTATATATATATAACGTTCTCTGTTCTGAATTATGTAATTCAAAACACACGACCAAGTTTTAATAATTGTTCTCTGTCCAATTAATGTAATTCGGATCACACAATTACTTTTAAAACCAATGTTCTCTATTCACATATTTACAATATGGAACACACATTCATTGCCATTCAATCATATAACAGATACCATATGCTAGCTTTGTAAATGACTCGAAGAACTACCGATCTCCCATTTTATGGCTCGGAGTTTCAGCGATCTCTCATTTCATGACTCGGTGACTTACCGATCCTTCATGTTAATCCATGCATTGTATACTAAGTATACAGGGTTCTCTTTACCATTTCCGTTATCAAAGTGTTCCATTTAAGAGGCCTATCTGAATATCTATTACTGATATTCATCTGATATCCTGCTTCTTAAACTAGGTGATTAGGACAACGCAACCAACAACTTGCGATACTTTGGCCAAAGATTTTCACATGCTTTGCATGATCATATTCCCAGACGTTATACACCTCAATGGAATATGTCCTTCACCTCACTTCATCTGTTATCTAGAATGGTCTTTTCTGACCTCTGTCAGTCCTTCCATCCAAGTTAAGCTCTAACCCAAACTAGCAATATGAAAGAGTATAGGAAGACACTCACGGTGACTAAAGGTACGCAGACATACTGTGTCGACCCTAGATGACTACGTGTGTCTAGTTACCTTTAGTCCTCCAGAGTCACCCCGTATACGCGGTCACATTCCTATCATCGTCCAAGTAACTTGGTCCCAGCTTATGTAAACTTGATGATTTGATTCGGGAGGGCGTTGTAACATGTCAGCTACAACATTGTGTCATCATGAAGGCCCCACCTTCATGAAGACACCAGATTGCAGCGGCGTGTGTCAAGTCCTACGGAATCCTCTCATCAAGGAATACACATCCAGCTTGAGTGTGATTGGATTATAATCTTAATATTTAAGATCAATTTTCAGCAACTGTGTTGATCTTCTAACCTCACTACTCATTACAGTTTCATAGCTAAGAGAGAGACTTAATTTGTCTTATAGCTTAATATATGTTTACTCCTCCATACCGAAGGATTGCATATTTCCATCTTGGTTCTTTACTTTAAGCTTCAGACTAACAGTCCACTACAGACTTAACGTAGTAAGATCAACCTATTAAACTTAACCAAGTTTTATCCGCAACTGTATTTAAATTCAGAATTCCATCTTATTAGACATCATTTAAATGAGGCCTAATTCCAAATGAATGTATTCATTTAATCACCATAACCTTACTTCAATTAAGGTTTGTTACGAATAGATATGTTTCCTCATACCGAATATCCTCTGAATTAAACATTTCGAGGATATTAACGAAATCAGTACGAGGTTCAACTGCCTCTTTTATTGATATTCCTCAGCTTATAAACTAATTCCGAATATCGTTCAATTAAGAGTTCACATTCACTTAAACCCTTTTCAATGTCAATCTAAAATTCATATTAACCCAAGTATGAATTAATTGCACATTCCAACTTAAAAGTTGCATTCAAGTAAAGAATAGATATTATGTCCTTTTAAAATCTATCAACTATCATTTGAATAATTCCAAATCAATGAATAAAATTATATTCTCAATCTTATTCAAACAGTTTCAAAGTGATACAGCCATTAAAATATCACACCTTTCCTTGTATTCAATCCTTAAGATTTAAAATCTATACAATTTACCAGTCCGTACAACTGAACTTTATTTATATCAACAACATTACAACACATAAGGGAAGAAGAATGCAACTTCTTCTTTTCCCATTTCCTCATAGAGGAATAATAAACTATCAAATACGATCCATCCTTAGCTACTCAGAAGAAGCATCAGAAAACCAACATGTCTTCATTTTTACTCAAGGAACCATCTGCAAAATTTACTTGCACGGGTCAGTTCATCGAACTGAGCATATTAAGCACTTATCATTAAAATGAGGTGCTCTTAATTAACTGTCTCAATAAAAGAACTCTGCTTTTATGAAACGTTAATAAATTGAGATGGACATCATCTACGAATTAAGTACTTGATAAGGATGAGCAGCTTAACAACCCAATCATCTAATTACCATCACAATCAGAAAAAAAGATTTACTAACTTTCTCCCAAATAATTACTACAAAAAGTACTTTCCTCTAAATAGTTCCGAATAAAACATCTGTAAGAACTTAATACACATATGTATATAATGTTGTTCTAATGTAATTCTTTATCAATTCCATTCCCTTGTAATAGTTGAAATTTCAAGAGATGAATTTTAACTAAGAATTCAAACAAACTACTTCCCTTTCGTACTACTCATTTAAATTCAAACAATCAAATGCAGAAGAGAAAAGTAGTCATTCACCATGAAAACACTGGTGTCATTTCTCAAAATTCATCAAACAACATAATACTTCTTTCAAATCAGAAAAGAAGGAAAACAACAATTAAATGCAGATGCTTACGCCTAAGGCAAGAAGAAATTCCTTCAATATCAAATATAGAATTTCAACTGTATAAGAGAAGAAATAATCATTACTTCAAATTATCCATCCAATATTCTCTTTCTTTTCATCATAACTGTACTGAATAATTTAAACCAGAAGTGATATCAATCAATGATAATAGCCAAAAGAGAAAGTAATTGAAGTCAATATTCGAATAAAAGGAGTATCATATTACCTCTTCTCCTTGCTTAGCTGAATATCAACTTATTCAGTGCCAGCCTGTTTCCCCATAGGGTGATTTTCTCTAACAATTATAATTTAGAAATTACAACTTACTAACTACCATTCCAGAAAGTTTGCCAGAATTCATTTGCATCTAGTCCGTAAGTTTCGATATCAAAAACCTCTAATTAAAATCATTTCCTTTTTAATTTTTCACCCAACGGACATTCTCGTCCAGATATAAACAAGTAAGAGTGTACATCAACAACAAATCATACTTTCATCGTAATAATAAAAGAATTCACTTTCCAAACACCAAAGTAAGAAATCCACTCATATTTTGTTTTAATGAAAACAATGAAGAATTTTCAATCCGTAAATTTTATATATATATATATATATATATATATATATATATATATATATATATATATATATATATATATATCATTGAGTTCAACTAGACACAAAATATAAATTGTATGCTCTACCCAGTCCATTCTATAGACTGACTTCCTGTTCCCATTCAGTTCAAAACTTCTTTCCAAATAGTCATATACGAATACCAAGAACAAGCAGGTAGAACATCATATCAAACTAGAACAAACAATGTAAAGATGCTACTATGATCTTACTATCCCTGGAAGGATTCATACGCCATACGTTGTAATATGACAAGAGAAACAATCATACAAAAGTCTTGTCAAGCATTTTTATGGCTTTCCATATCCATTAGCACACACAATCATAGATAGACAACAATTTGCACATTGTTGTTACCTTCAGCAAGATCGACCCATAATGCACAATGAAACCCTATTACCATTACTTTCAGAATTCAAAACAGCAGAAAAGAGAAAAAACTCGTTTCATTAATTATTTCATGAAGAAACACTCATTTTCTTCAAAACAACAAAGAATACCCAAATCGTGTTTGTTTTATAATGACAGCTCAAACCAGAGGTCACACCGAATCATTTTATCATTTCATTTTTTTTTACAAGAACGCACAAAACTCAGAAAACAATACTCACACGGCTAGTACATTCATCAACTCAAACCCATAATGGGTAATAGAACGAATATCAACACTTTATCAAACAAAACTCATACAACAAGGATAGATTTATTTCATTTACTCACTTTGCAAAGAAATACCCAATTCGTATTCATTCCCAACAGGCATCTCAACACGAAAATCACATTAATTGAATCAACAATTCCATTTTACAAAAACACCCAACATAAGAGCAGAGTTCTTTTAATGAAGACGCTTAAACAAGAGCAAAACGGTTTAAGGAGAAGGGCTCAACATGCCTATAAATTTTCTTGTGGCTTGAAGAAAACCATGCCCACAGGAGCTATTCTTCTCCATGGCGACAACAACAAGGATCTCCCAACAATCTCCTAACTTCCACAGACTCAAAAATAGCCGTGGCTACTCCAAACAACAACAACTATAACCAGAATAATAGCAGGTTCGAAAGAACCATGAAAGAAATGCAGAGCAGTCTCAAAACCCGAAAGAACACAATGACCACCAAAATTTCCTCTATCCCCTTTCCAAGGCGAGCTGGTCACTAAGACCAAGACCATTAATGCATTGAATGCATTACCTTTTTTATTTCCACGCCATCACCGACTCGGGTTTGGTGAGTTTCATTTTTAAAATTTTGCATGCTATTTCCTTCTTAGCTACATAGCTAGTTGGATATCTCCAACTTTTCATGTTCCCACCAAACTTGGCATTGAAAACTGCAAGGACATCATTTACTGTCCTAATAAATTTCTAACCTTCCCTTCTTATCCGCTTCATCAACATGGGTCCATAGGTCCCCTTCTTAGGTTAGTAATAGTTTAGGTTGCATTGTCCATAGTTAGGTTTTCACCTAGGTCTCAAGTCATTAGGATTTGCAACATTTTAAATTCCTTTTAATTTATCAAACCCACCTAGGATAGTTGTTAGGTCATAGGTTAGGACTTAACCCATAGTGTTTTAGTTAATAGGTTCCTTAGTAAGTTTTACAACTTACGTTCACCTTCAGCATATGCAGGACATTCATTCCATGCCCGACATATCTAAACTTTGTTCGCTTGCACCAACACTCTTATAGTCTTACGTTGTCTAATTACTATTTGTATGTAGTTTGAAAATCGAACCTTTTCCATTGGCATCAAGGTACCAATATTTATACCTATAACTAGGTTCTGTAAAATTTATAACGACCTTCAGTCTGGTTTCAGACTTCATTCCTTATAGAAAATAAATCGACAAAGCGATCTCAAAGAAGGCCACAACATACCTTGGATCAATGGAATTGATTCAAGGTGTGTCTGTCAATCAACAATAAGAGTTCATCAAACATAAAAAGCAAGTCTATTTGTCTCACTCTTTGCAAAACACAAGTTATAATAACCTCCATCCCAAGTAAACAAATTACGATAGTAAACAAGGTCCAGATTAGTAACACATTCTTTTTAAGATTAAAAGATATATCTTAACATAATTATCCTCATTTCCACGATTCTGACATCATGAAAAGATTATCATAATAGCTTAGCTAGTCAAAAGTTAAACAACCTACTCTTGTATCATGAGCCTTCATTACACCTCATTTACCCAAAACCAAACACCCTCAATCCCACTCGTGCACTTATTACCACCTATACCTCCATCAATTACTATCCCCTCAGCTCTACCTATACAACTTCAACCCATGTCATCCACCCAACCTCAACCACCCACTTCCACCGCAACTCGCCTGTCCCCTGTGGGTAACCCTTCCTCTTCCACCATCTGCTTTCCTTCTTCATCCTCAGTACTCCCGTGTCACATTTACCCAAAATGTACAACCCAAAGATAAGAACCCACTACCCTCCAATAAGGTAGTCAAACCAGCAAAACCTTCCAATGCTAGCTCTTGTACCATACCTTTACCTAAATGGATTGCATCAAAGCCAAAGACAATACCACTTACCAAACCAATGGACCAACCCATTCCCCCTCCTATAAAGCTTCTTCCCTCATGATCATCTCGCACTTACCCAAACCCATGCTCACGTCCCATTGTGATCCGTTAGCGGGGTCCTCCACTAATATTTTAACCAATCTCTTAGAGACTTTTGTGATCACATTACCAAGTACTCTCGACCTTACGATCCTTTCAAACCCAAACCAAAAGGGTTTGATGAAACTAAGATTTGTGCCTATCATCATGTGCCAGGACATGATGTAGAAGGTTGTAAGGCTCTAAAACTGCTCTTCTCCAATTGTGTCCTCCTGAAGAAAATTTTGACGACGACGATCTTTTAGATGAGGACCCTATTCTGCCTTCACCAATCTCCATACATCCTCTTCCATTACCCATTTAGTGACCAATATCTCCACCCCCACAACCATTTTATCCACCTCCAAAATTTGAGATCAACATGGTCTCAGTATACAAGAGCTAGCCAAACCTCTCGCCTAAGTGTCTGCGTGCCTACTCATTTCACAAGGCTCTTATCCACCACTAGGATTTTGTCCCTCATGTCATTATACCTTTCATGGCACACCCTCTCCATCCACCTCCCCTCATATTAACATGGTTCACATTGACAACCGCGCGAAAGACAGAGGTAAAGAAAAAGTAACTATCCCATCAACCAACCCCGTGCCCAATATACCATCTGCACCCGCACCCAAAATCACCATCCATGAACCTACATACCCTATCTCTAATGGGGTCACCCATCGCGCAATGATAAAACAATTACATCAGTCTCCTCTAAAGATGTCTTTATATGATCTCATCTAAACTTTTAAATCTCATAGACAAGCCCTTATTGATGTTTTGTAATCCATTGAAGTTTTACCCAATGACCCCACACCAGTGGCCTCTATTATCACCCCTCATCATGTGGCCTCGCTTACCAAATCATCTCCTTCTTCTAACCCCATTCCCACTCCTCAAGTTTCCACCCTCAGCTTCTCTGATGAGGAGATTGTACCTCTCGGTCGGATGACCCTAATCCCGCACTTTTAATTTTCATCTATATCGATAACATATGAGTACGATGCTTCATGATCGATGGTGGTGCTAGCATTAACATCATCTCCTCCCACACATACAATTAAATGTGCATCCCTTCTAATTTTATGCATAATAGCCTAGTTATGTTGTGCTCCTTCAATGACGCCATCACCTCTGCCATCGGCACCATTATCCTTCACGTTCGCATAGGCCCTCACACTATCCTAGAACTATTCTACGTCTTAGAGGGAGAGTTCTAGTATAAACTATTACTCGACAGATGTTGGATTTGCGTCATGGGTTGTGTCCCTTCAAATTTACACCACTGTGTAAAATACAAACATGAAGGACATAACTATACAAACCCCACCGACCCGTCGCCTTTCAAAACTTGTAACATATTGTACCGACCCAACGATGTACTTGTACCAGTCAAGGCATATGCCACTATCCCCACTTCTCCTTCACCCATGAGCACATACACCAATGATGTTGCCACCTCTCCCACATCTAACTCTTCTATCCCTACTACTGCCTCAACCTCTGCAGCTGAACCCTCTGCTTCCTAACCAACCACTACCCCTCCTGCCCAATCATCTAGTGAGTCGTCTATGCCCGCCAACCACATATCGACTACTAATCCCTTAGAAAGTGTCTTTCAATGCCTCACTCTGGGAGTACCACCTATACAATATCGACACATTCCTCACTCCACAAGAGTATGGGAACCTATGCCAACACCCTAGTTATGACTACTATGTAGGCGAGGTTTTTCCTTATGGTCCTCCCCACCTTCGTACTAACCTAACGTATGGGGGACTTGATACTGCCACTTATTCACTGAACCACCATCCTAAACATGACCGTTTTCATCTAACCTCCAATATCTTACTAACCACCACTTCGCCCACACTTTCCTTCACCATTGTGCATGGAAAGGCTTTGGTTTCAATTTTTACGAACAAGGCCGCCATACCATCATTTCATGTACCACCGTAAACATAATGATCATAGTGGCATTGGCTTTACCACACCATCTCCCAAGAAGGCCCACATCGACCTCATTGAGGAAGACAAATCTTCTTCACCCCATTCACCAACATCACCACCTTCACCCACGAGTCCATAGATCCCAAATCTATTCCTCCTAAAAAAAAATCATAAACACAATTTCCCTAGGACCTCTAACCTATCAATGTGATGGCGAGGCTCCCTCTTCTCTTCCCTTCTTGTATCCTGACATGATCAATGATGATATACCTTCTATTAATGTCGTTCAATGTCAGGATGATGATTCTATCCTCACCTACCTTGGTGCAAAAGATTCTTATATTCACCGGTCATTACCTTCTGAGACACAAACCATGTTGAATGAATCGACTATCAAAATCAACATTAACACTCAGGATGACCCACACATTCTAAAGATAGGCCAATCTTTAGATGTTCTTTGAACAAGAAGCTTTTACTTCTTTCCTCCGGACCATAGCAACGCTTTTTCTTGGTCCTATGTTGATATGCCTGGTATTGACCCAAACATTGTGGTCCACAATATCGTTACCATTCCTGATGCCAAACCCATAAAATAAAAGCTCATGGAAATTGCACCCTCACATTGCTCTTCTTATCAAAGAAGAAATTCAGCGCCTTCTCTTGGTTTCCTTTATCCTACCCATTGATTATCCCCAATGGATTTCTAACATCGTTCTGTCACAAAAGCGACAAGGGGACTCCACATTTACATAGATTTCTATGACCTCAACCTCGCTTGTGCCAAATATGACTTTCCTCTATTAGGCATTGAACAAATGGTTAATCTCACCGCCAACCATGAGATGCTATCACTCATGGATGGTTTCTAGAGTTATAATCAAATACTACTCGCTCCAGAAGATCAACACAAAACCACCTTCATCACTCCTTAGGGGACCTGCTATCGATTCATGCCTTTTGGCCTTAAAAATTATGCTTCTACATATCAACAAGCCATGACTTATATCTTCCATGACGTCATGCATCATATATTAGAAGATTACTTGGATGACCTGCTTGACAAATCCAAGCATCAGGCTGAACACCTAACAGTCCTTAAGGTCATATTTGACCACCTCATCCAGTATTGTGTTCACCTTCAACCTAAGAAGTGTGTCTTTGTGGTACTTTCAAGAAAACTCCTTGGTTTCATCATTTCTTTGTGTGGCATAGAAGTTGATCCTACTAAAGTGAAGGCTATTCTTGAAATGCCTCCTCCTACTAATCTCCGTCAAATTCGAATTTTGCAAGGTAAGATGTAATCTATTAGTCGGTTCATTTCACAACTTTCCAACCGCTATCAACCATTTCATCATCTCCTCAAAAAGGATGTCTCATTCAAATGGGATGATGAATGCCACAAAGCCTTTAACACCTTAAAACAATACCTTCTCTAACCCCGGTGCTCATTCCTCCTAAGGAGGACCAACCATTTTACTTGTACATTTCTACTACTGATCATTCATTAGGTGCCATGCTCGCTCATCATGACGAACAACACAGGGAACAAGCGGTCTATTATATAAGTCGTACACTTCTGGACTATGAGACTAGGTACACCCATGCTGAAAAACTTTGCTTAGCCTTAGTTTTTGTCGCCACTAAACTACATCATTACCTACTCAACCACAAAACCTTTGTCATCACTAACACTGACCCTCTACATTATATGTACGCCAAACCCTACCAACATCAACATGTTGCACGCTAGCTCATGCTTCTTACAAACCTTGACCTCAAATTCATCCATCAAAATTTTGTCAAAGGCCAAGCCATCGCTGACCAACTAGTAAATGCATATCTTTCTGGAAATCAACCCTCTAACTTCGATTTCCCTAACGAATCCATTACTACCCTCTCTTTGGACGATACCACTTACCAAATGACCTTATTCTTTGATGGTTCCAAATGTCATGTGGAGGCAGTGCAGGTGTTATCCTCATTCCTCTTGATGGTGAACCTATGACGTTATCTTTCAAACTATATTTTGAGTGCACTAACAACATCGTCAATATGAAGCACTCGTATTAGGCCTTCAAACCGCTATCTCCATATATGTTAAATCAATTAATATCTTTGGTGATTCCCAACTAGTTAAAACCAAGTCAATGGTATATACCAAAGATTATCGTAATGAAATACTTCTTAAGTACAAATGTTATGTCGACATGCTTTTGAATACCTTTGACTGTTACGAACTTCAAACCACCCCATGTTCTACTAATAAATTTATAGCTACCATGGCATGCCCGGCTTCTTGATACCGCTTCACCTACCGACTCCAAAATATTTGTCACAATACAAAGGTTGCAATCAACCTCTAATTTATCTCGTGAGGTCAATTCCGTTGAAATGGCTTGCACTTTGACTCATGTGACCTTTGGTATAAGTAATTTGCATATTACCTTTCCCTTTCCATTTTACCTCTCGATATCACTCGTAATGAACAACATGCCTTTCTTAAAAGTGTCTCTCGGTATGTCATCATGGGCGGTCTCCTTTATAAGCACAACTTTGATGATATTCTCTTACGATGCCTTACAAGTTCTGAAATTCCTTACACCATCAAGGAAGTTCACGATGGAATTTGTGGAGGCCACTTTAGTGGTTTAACTATCACTAAATGCATTCTTTGTGTTGGCTATTATTGGCCAACCTTGAACCATGATTGTTGTGACTATGTCAAATGTTGTGTGAAATGCCAACAACATGCTAATCTTCATCACACACCTAGTCATGCCTTACAGGTCACACGATACCTTTGGCCTTTCTCTCAATGGGGTTTGGATCTTGTTGAAGAGATCAATCCTCATTCTTCACAACACCATCAATGGATTATAACCGCTACTAAATACTACACTAAATGGGTAGAAGTCATTCCCCTCATTTCTACAAAAGCTAAGAAAATATGTGAATTCATTAACCATCACATCATTTGTCACTTTGGTGTCCTCACCGCTCATCACTGATAATGGAAAGAAATTAAAAAACAAAACCCTACAAAATTATGCAATGCTTTTGGCATTCAACTCAGTTTCTCGTCACCTTACTACCCACAAACAAATGGCCAAACAGAATCAACCAATAAAACTTTGAAAAAATTCTTATGAAAGTAGTTGACGATATTGGGATGGATTGGCATACGCACATTCCTTTCACCTTGTGGGCTTATCACACTAGTATTCACACTTTAACTTTGCCACACCTTTTTCTCTAGTCTATGGTACCGAGGCTATCTTTCCTCTCGAAGTCTAGATTCCATCTCTTCGCATCTCACTACAAGACATGTTCAATGACGATGACTTTTGTCAGGACCGTTTAGCACAACTTGAGTTGTTAGATGAACATCGTCTCAATGTTCTTGATCATCTCCAAATCTACCTAACGTATAAAACGTGCCTACGATAAGCGCATCCACGAGTGAACCTTCCGTGTCGTGACCTCATCCTAAAGGAAAATAAACATATAACCAAATAAGAGAAAAGAAAATGGGGCAAATTTGCTCCTAATTGGTCGGACCCTATATCGTACTCATGTTTATGGATCAAGTGCTTATCGTTTGTCTTCACTTGAAGGTAAACCCAAACCTGAGCCCTCAATGCCTTGCATCTTATACCATTTTATTGTTGAAATCAAGTCTTATATCACCTTTTGTCTATTGACCACTTGTCCCTTGAGCGTTGTTCAACTTCTATATTACCTGTTTGGAGGATAAACGACTAAGCAAGAATCAAGTGATTACCTACCACCTTCCACCTTATTTTCAATATGAGTACCATGGCTCTACTCATAGTATGATTCTCATGGATACTTTTCATCTTTTTTTTTCAAATATGGAATCCCATGGTTGTTCGTCACTTGAAACCATCTCTTTCATAGTTAACCTCTATGTGTTATAGTTTTGTCTTCTAACCAAGAACCTAATCTTCCTCTATAGTCTTGTCTATGACTTACAAGTCCAAAAGAAAAATGGGATTCAACTCCTTAAGTCAAAATTTCGGAAAAAGATGACTCCCTTAAAAGGGACATCTCTTCTCTCTATCTCGCCACTATAAATAGACTACTCCTGAAGGACAACTATATAAAGTCATTACAAAAATACAATAAAATATTCAGAAGCTTCCCGCATCGATCAACTTCACAAAGACCTCAAGGAGATAATATACTCATCCCATATAGACTTCCCGCATTGATCAGTCTATCAAAACAAAAACAAATGAAGAAAATGATAACTTTTTGTCATGGACTTGCCTATTTTTTGATCATGGGTTTCTTGCTAGGTAAACATGTTGTCGTACACTAAGTTACGCTAAACCACCCATTTTCACCTCATTGCCTTTTCACCCTAATTTTCTATCTACTCAAGGGACTTGCCATAACTACGACATTTTGTGATCATGTGACTTTCTTCACCCTTAGAATAGTCCATTATGACACCTTTTAGGGTCTCACATTCATAATCCAATCTTTGGTATGATAGACTCATTAAGGTTCTTATCGATTAATTAGGCGGCTCTTTTAACAACTCTTACCATTCACCTTCCTCATTACTTATTGATTACCTTATACAGGACCAAACCATCGACACCTACATTTTAAAAGATTTTTACTATCACCTAAAACTCAACCATGCCTATGACCTATACTCAACCATGCCTATGACCCATACCATACTCAACCATGCCTATGACCTAGACTCGATCATGCCTAAAACCTATCAACCCATTCTTCTAATCCATCATATTATTTCCTAGCTTAAGGAGAACTCCATCACCTGAGGCCCCTTTTATCAAGGCTATGTAGGCAACACTCCTAGGGCATGGGGCCCTTGGAGGTTAGCTCGGCCACTCTTTACCCTAACCTATTTTCCCCCATTTTCCTATTCATATTCTATCTTAGTTTCCATTTTCTACAACACTTGGAAATTAATACAAACATACATATCTACCATGTTACCACATCATAACAACATCCAATCAATCATTTCACATTTCCATAATATCAAAGATTTTGGAAATCTACATCATAACATACATATAACTCATCATTTATTTCCCATGTTACCAATAAATTGGACATTAAATCAAAACCAAAAACACTCTCAAACATGCCTAAACCGACCTAACTCAACCATGCCTAAACCAACCTGACTCCATCATGCCTAAACTGACCTAACTCAACCATGCCTATACCTAACTCCATCATGCCTAAACCAACCTAACTCCATCATGCCTAAACCGACCTGACTCCATCATGCCTAATCCACCTTGTTTCCACCCATATACATATAACAATGGAAATTAAAGCAACTACATCATCCATACCATAAATCCCATCATCTATACCAATGAAATTTTGCACATCAATACAAATGTCAACAATACAAATACAAAAAGTCTCTCAAAACTCTCATATAAAGCCTCACCATATTCGGCACACATGCCGGTATATATGATCAAATAGCTTAAAAATCTCTCATGTACATCCTCGCTATCTTAAACATGCAAGTCGGTATAAATAAAAATATACAAAAATCTATACGTTGAACATATATGGTGACTAATCGCCACACCACCTGATGCCCATGTTGGTCTCATTTGTCTCCTCCTCCTCTCCTCTAGCTTGACACCCTACCACCATCTCTCCACCCTCTACGGGTCTAGCCCTCGCCTCTGCCTCGGCCTTCGGTTGGGTCCACCTCCCGTGAGCTAGTGGTGGCCTCTCCCTGACCCTATCTCTGGGCTCGTCGGCCCCCTGTACTCTCTGCACTATGTGTGTAAGATCTAGTCCTCTCACTCGAGGCCTGATGTACCATGTACTCGCCTCTGCATAGGAAGGGATGTCTATCCCGCGTGAGTCAAATGATCCTAGTAGTACCTGGCCTCATTCAGGGCATCCCTGAATCTAGCCATTGACATTGTCTGTGTGCGCGGTACCATGGGTCTCGCAAAGAACTTATGAACCCTACCCTTCTTGGTGGCCTTGCCCCTATATATATGAACCCTGTCCTCCTCTCTCTATACCATGGGACTTTGTCCCGCTGATGCCTATACCATGGGACCTCGCCTTTCTGAGCTTGAGATGTTACCTGTGTTATGACTGGGCCTGTAAGGTCACAATTTGTGCCCGTGAAGTGGTCAGTTGGCCTTGCAAACCTGCTACCTATGCCTGCAGAGCGGCCACCTATCCCTCGTCTCCATCTCCACCCTGTGTGGGTGTCCTGCCCCTATGATCTAGGCTCAAAGCCACCACTGTGTTATAATGTGGCAACATGTGCCTTGGACCCTATTAGCTTCCCTGTAATCCTATGATCTCGGGCTTGTAAAGTGAAGACATGCTCTACAAAATATCCTCTGAATCGTAAGGGTAGCCAATTTTGGCTACCCCAGCCTAGGGTGTGTTGCCGTGTTTATGCTAACCACCACTACTACTGTATATGTCTATCACTCAAGGCGTCATCAATCCACCGGTCCACCGCCTTTCCTCTTGTCCTGCTCGGCAGCACTGCTGGGTATGGTAGAGGCATAGGTCTCTCTATGTTGTCTCTCTCTCTCTTAAGGGAATGGTGGAGGCACATCCTAAGGCATCCTAAACTGTCGTCTAACCCTATCTATGGGTATAATCTCATGCTTTTTTGGCACGGTGGCCCTTTATCCATCTAAGCACTGCTCGTGCCTAACTCTCTTGCCATCTACATATAGGATGGGAAGCCAACATATGGCCTCCAAACAATGTCCACTCCGAACAACCCCTATAGTATATGCCTATAGTACGCTACATCATGTGTAGCCCTAGCAACCCTATGCTCTCCAACAATAGGCACCCAATGCCTATATCTAACTTGAACCAAGCCCGCATCGAATGCATCTAGTCGGGCATACCAACTGGATGCACACATATGATGTGCTCATATGCCCAATAGTGGAGAAGAAAGGTGCAATACAAACTGAACCTCTGAAGTCTCCCATAGGTTCATAGCTCCTCAGTATAATCGCACCAAGTATGTTGGTGCCCAAGCAAAATGGGTCCTATCCTCCATCATGTCATGGAGGATCCCCATCAGCGCCCATGTGAACCTCCCACCCTTCGCATCTAGTAGCACAAAACAACACATTGCCTCCATAATCAGGACCACTAGCCTCATCTCCTCAAGATGGGCCACGTACATATCTCCATAGCTTAGGCTCATGCTATGGAACTTCATCTTTGTCATCCCCTCTCCAAACATTGTCAGCATCAGCTCCTTTGATGCCTATGAAGAAATAGAATAAACTTGCGTCCCCCACTATCGGTAATCACGCGATCCTGTATACGTCCTCTGGGTGATTATGATCTCACCCGTCAACAGATGAAATGTGTTGGTCGTTGAATACCATTTGTCAATGAGTGCAACCATCACGCTCGGCTCCCGAACTATATGCCTGTAGCATTTGACCCTAATAAAGTCGACATCTATAACGTGACTCCACTCCTTTGTCATCACACTCCATCGTACCATTAATGTAATGAGAGGTTGTACTCTCATCTCTCATCCATGACTAATCCCTAGCCTTTCGCACTCCAAAAAATCACACCATTATTAAATCTTGATCGCACTTAACATATAATTTACCTGACTAACCTATTCCCGAAACTCTTATTATTTATTTCCTCGCAACCCTAACGACCTACCCCTTTCCCCATCCCACTTTCACACCCCTCAACTCATATCATATATACCTTTTACCCTACCTATTCTCAACACACTTGCCTTTATACCTCATTGCCTATCTTTCCCTCCCACCATAACCCTTTCTCGATCTATTTTTCCTCAAAAGCCGATTGACACTTTGGTCACTAATGACCGCATCGATCCATGATGACCAACATCGGTTACTACTATTTGATGATGTCGCTATGGTTGACCAATGTCGGCCACCTCGACGATGCGGTCTACTATCGCATCAAAAAAACCCACAAAAAACCCTCCCCCATTTCTCAAAATTTGACCATACCGACCTAAATACCTACCCTATCCTACCCAAATCTCCCTACCTTTCTCCCTACCCCTATTTAACCCACATTGGACTTCCTACCCTTCCTATTTCATCAATTTTACTTCCAAATTCAAATTTAATTCCTACCCAAAACCATTTCTACCCAAACCAATTTCTACAAACTATTTCAACTAACAAGAGTAGAATTGGATCGAATCTTACCTCGTCTTGATTCTCGGCGTGGTCGACGGTGGTAGTAGCCCCTTGCCGCACCGGCCCACCCAAACCCTCTCATGCCTTTGCCATGCCAAAATCCACTCCTCACCTCCAACCAATCAAATCGATCACACCACTCTCGTGGACCCGTCTACTAGCTCCTCTCACCAACTCGTAATCTCCACCTCACTGAGTACAATGCCTTGTCCTTCTCTCTCGGTTTGAAGGTGCAAAAGGTTAAACGACTCTATCATTTTCCCAAAATTCACAACACAACAATGATTTCGTAAAATACAAACAAAATATTTTATAAACCCAAATCAACCTGATTGACGTCGGTCATATTTGTGACCTAGCCAACCGACATCGGTCACCATATAACTGACATCGGTCAACCCTTATAGCTATTTTCCCTTGCTAAGCTTCCTTTTACCTACAACCATTAGAGCTCACACACCTTTTATCATTCTGAACACCTATTGAACCATACCTACAAGCCCAAACTACCCCTACATTTCCTTAGTTACGTCTTAGGATTTGTTATTTTACCTATACCTTGGCCTTACCCATGCCATGACCTATTTTCTTGAACTTGACCTACTTGATGTGACCATTTACCTTATGTACTTGTTATACCTTGTGATGTTGTTACCTATGTTATTTAATCATAACAACCATACCTTGTCTATTATTATGTCATTTATCCTGACCTAAACCTTTGGTGTACCAAAACATACCTAAACATTCCCGCACTTTGACCTACGTTGTGTTTCTGGACCATATCCTATGCCTTGATACCTGAATCACTTCACCCTTGTTTGGATAAACCTATCAACCTTGGACGATGTAGAGTTTGCAAGCTCTTCAACCTGGTACCGTGTTGCAATCTATACATGTGCGTGCATTTGATTGTCATTACCCATTACCGATTTTGGACCCTGGCCTATTACCTATTACCCAAGTTGACCACTACCCTTCCCCACCTACCTTCACTTCCACCAACTACACATTTATCAACCCACTCACTGATTCCGTATTACACCTCATCAATGTCTGGTTTGAGGGGGATCACCTTCACCCACACATGGGGCAATCACTTCTTGTTTTTGTTAGCATCGCTTACCAATACAAGCTACATGACAAAAGGGGGCAAAATGTAGACACCAAATTTAGGTCACACTCCCCTTTACCCCACATGTATATTAATTTAATTACCCACAATTAAATTAATGCCCATGCTCACAATATTCATTATTTAATTACCTTAATTAAACTAATTTCCACCTCACCTAGACACCTCATCATAAACCTATTCTTAGCATGTTTCCCTTTTACTAGGACTCAATATCCACTCACCATAACTAACTAAGACTTAGTTCAACCCTAAAATCACATGCCTATTCTTCCTCTAACCACATTCCCACTTATCTAAGCACAACATTCCATTTTGATCCGTGAGAATAGACAGAGCTGGCCAAAAAGATTGCCAAGATCTATCATTTTTAGTAAACCTAGGATTTCCCACCTTAATCGACGCCGGTCAACCCTAAACCAACACCGGTCACCCTAAACCATTGTCGGTTACCATATATTCACTTTGGTAACCTTGTTTCGAGGGTTGGAAGAATTATTCAAGTCTTAGAGAAGAGAGATCTACATGCAAGCATCGCACTAGAGCACTCTTGCACATCTAGACACCCTGAACCAACAACCAAGCATTGATCTAAAAGGAAAGCATTCACGACAATATCCCGAGAAGCACAGCCATAACAATGACCATCGGTTACACAGATCAACCATCACCTCCATCCAACAACCAGGTCTGCAAACACCAAGTAAGTACCTTTAGATCTGCACCTTCCTATATTTATTTAGATTATTTTCTTCATGTTTGTTTGAGGGTTCTAGTCTCCCTTACATCCCATCATCTCTCACCCTCCTACAAATCCCTCCACCCAATCACCTACAACCTTTTAACCCCCATACTTGACTCCAGAAACCTCTGACTATCCCTAGCATTGCCATCTACCTCCCCATTACCTGTTCATTCCTGGTAAAAGGAATGATAACCGATCATACCAAGCCAAAAACACAGATACTAATAAAACACCAAGATCTATAAGATGAAAGCAATTCACAAGAATATCTTTACATAAAACCTTTGCAAACAAATGAGAAGCAATATCATATATTATTATGGAACTCAATGAATTATAATGAGAATGGGCCTTGCTTATATAGGCAAGGAATAACAATCTAAGAACCACCAAGGTCATAGATAAAGCCATAAATTAAGGAAATAACTAGCCATCAAAGAACTAGTTAAGACCATAGATTTAGGAGAGAACTAGACATCAAGGATCTATTCAATACCATAAATCAAGGAAAGAACTAGTCAATACCATAGATCAAGGAAAGAACTATACCTAACAACTAGATAATATCTCATAATATATAAATAAGATAAAAGAAATATCCACACACATAAGTGGGTGAGGATAAATGCAATAAATATAAATAATGTACCTAGGTGAACATGAGCTAAGGTAAATACCTACTCTAACACCCCCTCAAGTGAAACCAGGGGCCAAAATAAAGTGGCATGTCCACGGTATGAGTCCCGACAACCAAGCCTCGATGAGGTACTCATGTACAATAATGGGAGAAAAGGACACCGCAAGATACCCAAAACTAAGAATAACAAAGTAAAGAGAGTAAAAGCCCATTATATGGCATCCCAAGAATCTCAACTCAAAACTCATACAATAATGAAGAATTTTGGTGTGCACTATGGTCTGAATCCACTGCTCAATCACAAAACTCAAAAACAATGACACTGGGCTTCACCAGAATAGCTCCATACAAGGAGACTGTCAACGGAGTGATGTCGAAAGTGCAAGAAAAAAACACCAAACATAATTCGATCAACTACTACAAATAAGTGTGCCACGATCCAAGAAAAATAACCAAAGCAACAAGGCAAGGACACAAAATCTAGAGTGTCTAAATCCAAGAAAAGCCAAGGTAAAAGCCAAGGACACAAAACTCGAACAAGTAGGATCAACACCACACCCTCTTATACTACTCGAATGGGTGGAGTGACACCACGATATATATGAGTTGCCCAAAATCAACTACTTGAACATTGACAAAATAACATTGGGCTTCACTAGAATAGCTCACCCATAAGAGAGATTGTCAACATGCCAAAAGTGTCAAAAATACAGATACAAAATCTCTCAACAAACAATAGGGATACACTACACCTACTAAAGAAAAATGCTCAAAACAAAAAGCAATACAATGCGAGAAGGTATAGAAAGTGGAGCAAGAATTCGAATGGTGGAGGATCCACGTTTGTAGATTCCTCTCAAAGAATGTTTATGTCACCGCCATGAGTGATCGGATATCCACCCCAAATTAACACAAATGGATGAAGAAGATGCTGCATATGACTTGGTGCAAAATGCACAATGGGTTCATGCAAAGCAACATCAAAATGTGTGTCAGGTTGATCATTTTTGACAAACTGAAATCTCGGGTTTCTCAAGCCTCGAGTGAAGGTGCATAACTTGTGTGTTTCTCATTATCCTCAAAAAGATATGAGCAAACAAAAATAGGAGCTCAGTCAATGTGTGATCCCAATGAAGTATATGCTCAAAACCAATGTCATGGTGAGAATTCCACTTAACATGTGGAATAGGGGAAACAATACCCTATGAATGTCTGCCAATACCTCCGCTAGTGAAACCCATAAAATGGAGCATGCAAGAATTGAATGCAGTGGTATGCTTCTCAAAAGAGCCATGCATATGAGCAGAAGTAGGATACACAACATGTGTTATTGTAATAGGCACAGATGTGGAAGAGCATGTAATAACAAGCCTCACAGGCTTAGGAGCATCAAGAGCAGTAACAGGCTCAAATATTGACATATCAATGTCAGTGGGTACAAGATAAACAACTACAGTGGACTAGGATCATGGACATGGTTGTCCATAATATGATGGTGATGTTGTAGGCTAGCAATTTTTGTTGTAGGGAGTGTATTAGTGTATCCTTATCGTGAATGAGTGATTATAGAAGAGAATTTCACTTCTTGAGTGATCTATTTTCTTCCAAAATTTTACAATATCCTCTTGAAGTCCACACACTTCGAGAAAAGCATATCATTCTTAGAATCCATGATAGATACAAGAATGCAACTCCCAAAAGTTTAGGACATCGGGCTCAGCCGAAATTGCATCCACAATTGATTACAACACTCCTCCATATTTGGCACTTTATAATGAGTGTGTGTTATAATATGACACTTTATAATTATAGTAAAATTCTCAAAATAAATATTTCTAATGGAAAGAACACGAAAAAATAAGCACTTTTGCAAAAACGACACTCAAAACCGAGTTACCGATCAAAAGATACAAGCTTTTCAATATTATGCTCTATTATTTATTTTAGATGCCACTAAAACAAAATAAAAAGTTCTTTAACTTCCCGCCCAAAATAGATGTCTGTGGATTTTCCCGAAATAGTAACTCGTGTGCGCAGTCCGTGGACCCTTGCCAAAAAGGAAAGAATCCGAACACTTCTCCCACGCAATCCGAAAATGTTGTACGGTAGCAAAAAAACCCACAAGTAGATCTCGATAAACTCAACAAAACCCATAAACTAATTTCCTAGGTTCCTTTTTTACTAGCACGGATCCCGAGGTGAACCAAAGTGTGTTTCTCTACAACAACAAAAAAACCAAAAAAATGATTGTCTCCAGAAATGGTCGAGTTCAGATCGATCTTAGGGTTTTGCCACCTTCTGGAATCCAATGGAAGCCTTTGTTTTGCATAAAACCACATGCAACAACAAAATACAACCAAATCCCAAATATATGAATATACAAATAATTTATTTGTAAAATAAAACTTACAGATGGATGTCAATAGCAATCTCTGCTCTGATACCATAAAAGGAACGATAACTAGATAATAACAAGTCAAGAACATAGATATTAATCAAACACCATGATCTATAAGATGAAAGCAATTCACCAGAATAACTTTACATAAAACCTTTGCAAACAAATGAGCAACAATATCATATATTATTATGGAACTCAATGAATTATAATGAGAATGGGCCTTGCTTATATAGGCAAGGAATAACAATCTAAAAACTAGTCAAGGTCGTAGATCAAGCCATAAATCAAGGAAATAACTAGTCATCAAATAACTAGTTAAGACCATAGATTTAGGAGAGAACTAGACATCAAGGATCTAGTCAATACCATAGATCAAGGAAATAACTATACCTAACAACTAGATAATATCTCCTAATATCTAAATAATATAAAATAAATATCCACACACATAAGTGGGTGAGGATAAATACAATAAAGGTAAATAATGTACCTAGGTGAACATGAGCTAAGGTAAATACCTATTCTAATACCTAGGCAATCTTAGAGAATCACCAAAACCCACCTTCACTAAATTTCCATCAGCCTGACCCTCACCGACACCGCTAACTCGAATCTGTCATCAATTTGCCCTCAACCGACATCGGTCATACCATACCGACGTCAATCTTTGTGTCTGGAAAACTCCTATAACAACAACCTCATACCTTTCACCCAAACAACCCAAATCACCTAAAGCTTGACCTGACCTATCCCCACCACTTTATTTACCTATCTGACTTCCAAATTTGATCATAACCTAGCTTGTTAGATTAGATTTGTTTATTGTACTTGAATGAGATACCTAAATCATATCAACTACAGTAGGACATTATTGGTTCATATTACTTCTTGCATTAAGTTATTTTAAACAGTGGATTAACAACCATCTAAGAAGTAGCACACTTCCCAGATCTAGCATACATTAGGCAGTCCACTGACATATATTGTTTAATATTCCTTTTGTGGTCTTGTTTGTATTCACAGGTAGTTCCTCCTAGTAAAAGGAAGTTCTCACAATCAGCATTGGATCAGGAAATCAAAACGTGCGCACTCTACCTTCACTCATAGGTATTCCTCCTTACCCTTATCTTATTTATTTTGCTCTTACGTATGCACAATATTTGGCGAAACAACGATAATAGGAAACACTTGACCGATTCAAATGCCTCGTGACACTCAGTCGTCCAGACATTATAGCAATCCTTCTTTAACAAATTGTTGATCGGATGAATAACACAAGTTAAATTAGGTATGAACCTATGGATTTCTCTCGAGATTTCCAAGAAAGGACCTGATGCCCAACTCATTTATGGGTGGAGTCATCTCTAATACCACTCAAATTTTTCCAGGTCTACATCAATCCCTCGTGAAGAGATGATGTAGCCCAACAACTTCCCTCCCCGTCACTCCAAATACACACTTCTCTGGATTTAACGTGACACCATATTCAATAAACAAGAGAGGATGATATGAAGCACTTCAGGTGATCACATTGCTTCTTGGCCTTAGCTAGAATATCATCAACGTATGATTCCACAATCTTGTGAATAAGATCATGGAATATATAGGTCATTTCCCATTGATAGGTAGCACGCGACCAAAGAATTCTTAAGACCGAACGACATAGTCGTGTAGCAATAGTACTCCAAGAGTAGTAAAAGTGGTCTTTTTCTGATCCTCCTTAGAGATCCTAATCTGATTGTAACCCAAGAAACCATCCATGAGTGGCAATAGCTCATATCCAATTGTTGCGTCCACGATGACATCGATGGATGGTAACGGGAAATCATCCTTGGGACATGCCTTGTTTATGTCCCGAAAATCAATGCATATCCAAATTTTCCCATTCTTCTTGAGAATGGGGACTATGTTTGATACCCATATTGAATAATATATAGGTTTGATGAATCCCACATGTAGGAGTTTCATAACCTCTTCTTTGACCATCAAAGCCACTTTTGGCTTCATAGGTCTTGAATTTTATTTGATGGGCTTGATGTCAGGTTTGGTTATGAGATTGTGGACTCATGATGTGGGAGAAATTCCCATCATCTCTTTGTAGTTGAATGCGAAGGCTTTTGAATTCTCCTTGAGAACCTTCGTATGAATTTCCACTTCTTCCAGAGTTAAAGAAGAACCAAGTTTCAATATCTTAGGTTCTTCCTTTGTCTCGATATTTATATCGATGGTCCATTTGACTAAATAGAAATTTCCTTTCAAACTTGGGTGGGGCTAGAGGTAGTTCTAGTTCTCCTTCCTCCTCTACTTAATATATCTCAAGGCCTTCCAATGAGGAAGGACCCATCGTACGATCTCCAAAATAGGAGGAAGAGTGAGGTATGAGAGCAAAACCCCTCTTATGATGCGCGAGATGAAGGTCAGTGTATGCATTAAGGTAACCTAGTATGGCCTAGTCATTATCCACATAATCTAAAGTGGAAGGCTCGTTTTCAATCTCAACTTATACCAAAATTGGATTAGTAAGCGTTTTTCAAACTAAGGGTTCGGCTTGAACTGAAAAAATGAGTTTAATATCTTCCAAATCTCTTTTTAGACAAAAGCGAGAAGTGGAAGTAGCCATGGAATCAGCTAAAAGGTTTTGTTCATATATGATAGATTCAATGGATATGAAGTCAAAACCTTTTCTCAGGTTAAGTACGAAAGTATTATAGAGTTGCAAGTGCTCCGCTCTAGTCCTATAAAATTCTAAAACTTGATTGGCGACTAATTAGGAATCACCTAAAACTCTAATGTTGCAAGCAACCATTCTCTTGGTTACAATGAGACCAAAAAGAAGAGCCTCGTACTCGGCACCATTTTTCATGCATTCGAAATTGAACTTAAAGGTAAAAGGCATAACCTTCCCTTCGGGGAAGTGATGATCGCACCTTTTTCAACACCAAAATGACACTTCGCTCCATCATAGTTGAGCATCCAATAGTTACTAGGGAAGATTGATGTTTGATCATTTCTAGTATCTTCTTCCTCCACTTCTGAGACCTCAACCATGTAAATATCTTCGGCTGGAAGAGAGCCGAGTCCTAGAGCATGCCTTATGCCCAAGGAGTCGAAAGGAAGGAGAATAGGTAAGTCGTTCTCCAACAACTTGACAATATTAGCCGTGGTTTCCGTTGATATTGTCTCAACAACAATAGTTTTATCTTTAGTTGCAACAACCCCCTTAATTAAAATGGAGGTTTATAGTTCCATCATGGGAATCTTTAGCGTTGTATTTTTTAGGTTTTTCCACTTGATTGGTAGGGAGTTCAAACTCGGTATGGACCCCGTGGTTTCTTCTTTAAGTTGGATAGGTGAATATTGAAAGGCTTTGGGTCACCCTAAGTGATGAATACTTTCCCCAAATGTAGGAATCTAACTTCCTAGAACAACGTGGAAGGGATTGCCTTCATCCGATGGATCTAAGGTCGGCCAAGAATCATATTATAGTTGGTTTCCCTATCTATAATATAAAACTCGGTTAGAATTGTCTTGGGCCCAAGAGTAACCGAGAGTACTATGGTCCCTATGGATGTTGCTTTGAGACTTTTGTAGCCTCTCAATGTATTTCTAGTTGAGGAACAATTGGTTTCCCGTAGCCTAACTTTTAGAGGAATGAAAAGGGGACAATATTAACATCTACCCCATCATCAATCATTACATGTTTAACGTAATTATTATAGATCCAGACCTGTAAATAAAATGTTGGGTCACCTCTACATGTCAACTTGGCATCAATGGGCATCTTACTGATGTCGAAGACATCTCTTTCGGAAGCGTAGTAGGGTAGACGTCAAAGTCTATGTGATTGAATTTTACCTCTGGGTGAGTGGTAACATTAATCAGCGACTAAGACCCAACACTTCTAAAAAATTGGCTCGATGAGTAGGAAATTTCTTCAACAAATCCAAGAAGGATATGTGAGAAAAAGTCTTAGTTAAATATGTACTTAGATCACGTGCCCAACCTGACTCAAAAGTATTTGAGTCTCATCCGAAAAAGATGGGTAGATGGGAATAGTCTGCATTGAGTAATCATGGGTTCTTATAGCTACATTAATTTGAGGTTTGGTATCTAATTTGACGAGACCCATGATATTAGTTTATTGACGACTGCCTAATGAAGGTGCTACCAGTGGGTTTGAAGAAGTGGAAGCTTCGTGGTCATTGTTTCCCACTGGGTTACCCTTGTTTGTGCCATGGGGGTTTAATTCACCCTTATTAGGACTCGTAGGAAGAGGGTCAATAAAGATCTTAAGAGGATTGTTTTGGGGGGCAACAGGCCTCATGCTAGCATTTCTCGTGTTGGCACCATAATATTTTCCAAAAACATCTTGATGAAGAGTTGCCTTTGGTCCTTTGGTAGGCATTGTATGAACTTGTTACAATCACAAAAATTTCTAGCATCATGCCCTCAGACCCTATGGAAGCCACAATAAAGGTTAGGATCATAATCCCAAGGTCTTTAATTTGCATTTTGTTGTGGTCCAAAGTTCCGATTGTTCTAATTAAATTTTTGAGGCCTTTGCCCTTGGTTTTTATATTGATTTTGATACCCATTTGGGTATTGATTAGGGCCTTGGGCTTGAAATTTTTGTGGAGGTGGAGGACAAAATCCACCGCATTGATGGAAGGAGTGAAATTTTTACTCCTTTGATTATTTCCATTCATGTTGTTATTGAAAATGTTTGTGCTTGAAGTGTTAACAACATTCGATTCTTGGCTTGATAAGTTAGAACGTCCATTGTAACACCACCGTTCTTATTGAAGACCTCAGGTCCTTGATTTTTGTTGGAATTTTTGGGGTAATTTGAATTACCTTGGGAGGGAGTAATCAGTCTCCCATTTGAACCGTGGGTCTTCCAACCACTATCTATTGCCACTCGATCAATGGGGAGAACATCGTCTAGTACCTCTTTGTAGCTCTAAATTGGGAACTTTTAGACTTCTTCCTTTGTTTCCCAGTTAAGGGAATGCAGGAATAGATCACAAAGCTCCATCTGATTCATATTGGGAGAAATCATTGAAGAGTAGAGGACCTACCACCACCTCTGATTGAAATGGGGAGCAGATTCGTTATGTTCTTGCATTATGTGGAGGAATTCTGTGATTCTGTTCTTTAGAAATTGTTCATCATATCAAATGTTTTTATGAACTCGTATATGAGTTGCTTAAAGGATACACAGAGGCTTGGGTATCCTGTAATACCAATTGAGAGCAATCCCCTCAAGGGTCTTAGGGAAGATCTTAGCTATAACCACATCCCATGGGAGTAGCTCTCTAACGATAGTTGCATATGCCTTAATATGCATGTTTGAATCCCCCTCCCCTTTAAACTTTGGCAAGTCATGAAGCAGTCACAGAAGCATTACACTTTATATAGTAAAGTCTAAGGGCTCCTTAAGATATTCAACATACGTGCCCAATGCGTAGGAATCTACTATGGATGACCCTTGATGGGGAGGTGGAGTAGGCATAGGAGGTTGATATGGTGCAACATAAACATTTGTAGAGGCATAAGGCATCCCTTGTGGTGAACATATGAGCCAGGAAAATAGAACATGTCCCACTGTGATGATTTGGAATACATGTGCAAATACATAGGAGTAATGTTCTAGTATAGAGTGGGAGGCAAAAAACTAGGGAACATCACATTACCAGTTGTGATGACATTCGAGAACACACTTCTGGTTGGTGCTTGTTGAGGGCATCCATACGAGGTGTGAGGGGGTATACCTAGAGTGCCCCATCTAGAGAGGATATCTTCGGGGCTAGGAATTCTCATGTAAACTAGAGGTGGTGGTGGTGCCAAAGGTACATGGCCAAAGTTACGCACATGGTGCGGAATCCTTCCTCGTCCTGCAAAAGATGTAGCCTAAGAGGGTTAGGCAAGTTGTAGTTCCCTAACCATATTTACCAATGTTGAAATTACATCGCCCACAAATGATGTTATGTTCAACTTGGGTGAATTTTGAGCTTAGTTGGGAAGCAAAGGTACATGATGTCCTACTATAGCTTGATCTTTGAGAATCCACCCCTCTTTGGATGTGTTTCTATAGGAGGATGGGTAACAAAGTCATTCTAGAAAAGAACATCAACATAATGTTGTATCGGGTCCAGGGACTAGTCTATGTTGTTGAATCATTTCTCACTTCAGTGTAGCGTGCTAGGTATTCCTCATCTAGCAATGGGAGTGAATAAGATTGCATAATGATTTGCGGTCAGATCAAAATTCGAGGATTCGAACCTTACTCTTCGGTGAATTTCATGTTGTTAGAATTAAAGAGTTCATGTTGTGGCCCATGTGTAGGTTGATCAATCTCCTCGATCCTGACCAATCAACCATTGTCTTTCCCTTTAGGAAGAGGAGTATGAGGTGAAGGGAGATTAGTTGAGTAGTGTTAGACCACCTAGATAGTGAGGGTGACTGTTGCATACCCATTTAGTAGTAATATGCCTCGAGACCCAAAAAGGGTCGATCTGTATTCTTGTCCCGACATATTCGGGGGGTATATGAATGCCCACAAAATAATGGGAGAGGAGGAAGATGGATGAAAGAAGGTAAGACAATAGAAACGAAAAGATACTAGCTCTTCATGGCAGGTACACCAATTTGTATGACTAAAAATCACCACGTGACCTTCAGCGCACTCAACCTCCCGATGTCGTGTCGGGACAACCGATGTGGAATGAATGGATGGCTATATGTAGCAAAATAAGGTGATATTGGGCTGTCGAAATATAGCCTAAGTATGAAAGGCATGGAAGGATTGGGTGCACATAAATGCAACGGAACAGGTGCACCCAAGAAAGTGTAAAGTCGGGACTTAGCCGTTTTCAGTGAAGGGTTATTTTTGGACATGGAGTGCGGAGCACGTTTTCTAGAAGACTTGGAAAGCACGCGAAGAATATTTTGAGCGACTAGAAGATCAAGCGCCATGCAATTTTTTGAGGCTATTAATAGGATTAGACTATTGTTGTATTATTAGATAATCTATTAATAGAGCGCTTGCATGCTTTTGTATTTATCATGTAAGGGTGCATGACTATTATTAACATGTAGCCTATTTTTGAAAGGTGTATGGGTGGTGAAGGGAAAGTCCCCACCCCTATAAATATGTATTGATTTGCATGGTTTAGACATCATGATCATCATCACTTTTGTAATAGAGTTATGTTGTGGGATCTTGAGCGCGCATAGCTTATGCTGACATTATTGTGTATGTATGAAGCTTCGTGTTTTACAACAATTAATATAATGGATCGTTGTGACTAGATATTGGTTGTAAGCATGTCTCTTACTGGTTATTGCATGGTGGAATTAATCTTGATACTTGTTTAAGTCATTCTTGCACATGTTATGATCTAGATCTGGTTATATTCTACAATATATTTGATTATCTGTTATGGATCTGGGATATTTGTATAATCATGCTAACTTCTAGAATAAGCTAACATAAAAGAGGAACCTGGTACCCTTGCGTACTTCGGGTGAGCTTTTAGTTTAGGCTGAGTGATGTGTCAGCGCACCTTGGGTTTTTGGTGATAAAAACTAGGCTACATTTTGGTTCCATTTCCGGGACCTCTTTTTCAATTGTTTTTCAGGATGTTGTAGGATGAAGACATACCGGTTGACCTTGGTCAGTATTAAAGAGTGGTTAGAAAAATTAGAGGAAGAATATGCTCACAAATTTTCCATTAGACCTTATTTTAATGCACACGCATGGGTTGACGAGAATTTGTATCACGGGCTGTATGATACATTCTTCGCCATTTTTCCTATAGAGCTATATGAGTGGCCGATTACTTATGCATCAAAGATAAACTGGAGGTTTCATACTCTTTTTTAGACACAAGAAGAATTTTAGGCTTTGTATGATGTAGATCTGAATTAGACACGCGTTGTCAATCATTAGTGGAGTGGCATTCTGAATAGCTATATTTTGGAGTAAATGGTTTCTACTTATTCTTGTCTAGAAGTTTCTAAGTTCCAATTCTTGTGCGAACCCAGAGGATAGTATTTGCGTGGTATTCCTTTGGCGATTAAGATCTTGATTGTGACCTTGGATCTAGAACAATGTCCTATGGCTAGTTAAACCCCACCACACATGGGGGTAGGAGCACATGTGGTGAAGGATGGTGGGCCGAGTGGTACAAAGGAAGAGAGATAAGAAAGGTAGATTAAGTTTTATGAGGCATGCGAGAGGAATTTAGAGAAGCAATGTGAAGTTGCGGAATAAATGGCGTTATGGAGAGAGATAACTTGTGAAAATTTTGGAGCTCATGTAGCTTATTCATCTATGGTGGGGCAGGCGTATTCTCTCGTTATTTGGAGGTATATTGTCAGCGTGTCATCATCACATAATGTGGATGCACAGAATGTTGGTAACAAGTCTAGAAGTAACACGATTTCATAGACCATGGGAGTTTAGTTTAATAGACCTATTGGAACACAAGGTAGTGCATCCTTTGGACCTTTTCCTACTATAAGAGGAGGATCAGGTGGCTCGAGATCTAGTGGATTTGGTGGTTCTAGAGGTGGAGGAAACACAAGAGGTAATATAGGTTCTAGATTTGGTGGGCACGAACCGCACCAACCCCAACAATTTTTATGGAGATGTCTCTTTGTCTCCCAGAATATAGAGGAATAGAAGATGCAACAGAGCACATGCATATGTGTGAGATACTATGGCACACAAAGGGGATTATAGCTCCAGAGCACAAGGCAAGTCAATTTGCAACTACATTGCAAGGGCGCGCATATAGTTGGTACATAAAATATGATCCGAACTAGACTTGTATAGATTATACCACGTTGCGTGATGATTTCTTAGTAGAGTTTAACATACCAGAGTTTGATCATAAAAGCATTAGTGCGATGAGGGACATCAAACAGGGTATGACTAAGAGTGTTCGGGAATATGATGCACGGTTTAAGACACTTTTATCAAAGTTATCTTATGAAATTCACCCGAGTCAGCATGCTCAATGGTTTGTTGGATGTTTGATCACACCTTTTAGAAGAGCACTCTCACACAAGACTTATACATATCCGTGCGAGGCACTTGAAGCAACTCTGCGTGCTAAGGTAGTTAGGAGTGTAGACATAGGAGTTAGCCCATTTTTGGAGGTTCGGATTGCAGGTAATGGTGAAATAGTTAGAAACATTGTCACTAATTCAAAGACATGAGACGTGTAGTGGAATTTGGTGCACAAATTGTGAAGTAAAAGGACATAATAAGGATATTTTTCCTCCTAGATCGGTGCACGCCTTATTGTTGGATTACGAGATTTGTCACTTAGATCATGATTCAAGTAGGTGCTCTTTATTACAACACGTGATACGAAAGAATGTGTCTTGTTACAACAAGATTTGTAGGTTTACAACTCATGATACTTAAAATTATAGGTTGATTGATCAAATTCATGATGTCATTGATACTGATGTATGTTAAACCAACATTGCAAATAATTCCAAGGAACAACGTGAGCATCATGAACATAATCACAATGAAGAGCACTCTGATGGAGGCGTGGTAGAGGCTAAGGTTACCGCAGAGGATTAAGTGGTTGAGGTCGTGGCGGTGGAAGGAGTGAATTTCCACAAGGAACATGTTATAGATGCAAATCCCCGATCATTACGGGCGTGAATGCCCTTAGAATATTATTTGTTCCTTTTGTGGAAAGAACCATAACTATGAAGAATTCACGGATTTGTATGAGCACATGAGCAAGAAGAACAAACAGGATAAGGGTGCAGGAATGGTTAGAGTGCAGTGTGTTGTGGAAGATTAGTGGATGTTGAAGTAAGCGTCGATCCTAAGTTGGTACCTATGTTAGTCATTATACGCGCTAAGGTTGCGCGCGTCGAGGAAGTCCCAAAGCAGAATCCTATTATTACAAAGGAGGAAGTATTTCATGCAAAGTATCTAGACCCTACACATTAGAAGGAGGTATATCAAGAAACCATGAAGGTGATTAGAAGTTTGCAGGGGGAGATACAATGTTTTAAAGAACAGTCATGGAAGTTAGAGAAGAAGAAAAAAATTAAGCTTCCTTCAAAGGATGTTGATGATGTGAGAGAGGTTTGCGAGATGTCGTGACATGAGAACATCATTCCTTTATTGGGAGAGTAGTTAAGGGAGAAATATCCATGCACTGGAATTGAGCACAAAAGACAAATTTTACATGCTAATCTGCCTCCTCATATCCTGGATTATGGCAAAGAGATCACCTTGAATGTTGTTGTTGATGGATGGATCTTGAGTAACATTTTGATTGATATAGGTGCAAAAGTGAATGTACTCACTTTGGACGTGTGGATTCATATGGGGAGACCACCATTGTAGCCATCTTTGAATGTGTTGTTTATGGCAAACAAAACTAAAGCCACACCCATCAGAGTTTTGAAGGATGCTAGTATTACTATTCAAGGGGCCAAGTTTACTAGGGACTTCGTGGTCTTAGCACTTGTAGAGTAGATAGTTTTCCAGCACTACTTGGGTGCCCTTGGTGTTATGCAAACAACACTGACCCACACTTCAACAAAGAATATATAAGTTTTGAGAACAAGGAAGAGCATGCCATTATTCCTTTGGCAGATGGAAAGGCTACACCTTATGTAGAACCATTGAGTGAGGAGGACTCGAACAAAATTTATGTAGGCAACATTAGGGATCCTGAAGTGCTTGAGCCATCGAAGAAAGGCATTCTTTAATGGGATGATGCACATTCCATGAGTGATACTATAAGTGTTACATGTGACAACTAGGCACATAGCACTTATGAGATGGTTGAACACGAGGTGAGAAGTGTAATTACGTGCATAAGCATGTCGTGTTGTGTTAGGCATTTGGGTCAAGAACTGTGCACTTGAGGTACACTTTGGTGGAGGAAATTTTGAACTATTCCCGCATATTATGGAAGTCCAATGGAAAGATCAAGTTAAAATAAGGAATGTGCTAGTTTATACTCTACACAGAATGACAACGTGTTGGTGGATGGTTCACAGGGATAACCTTTTAGAGTGACGAGAGGTGAGAATCATCTTCTCTGCAAGGTTTCTCCATAGTAATGCACCTACTAAGATATGTGAATTCGATGGGAAGGATGCTCAACACCATGTTCAGTAGTGTGACAGACTATGTACAGAGGGTCTAAAGGCCCTTATTACCTTTCTTATGGGTGCACTAGTTCTACTACACCTTGTGAAGCTACGTGTACACATGGTATGTCTATGCCAAGTTAAATAGAGAAACAAGGAACTCAAGAAAACTAATCTAACTATGATTTAGACCTTTGACTATTTTTTCACTAAACCTCTAATGAATGAAGTGTTACAGGTTATGAAGCGCTTGAATATGGGAGATTGTGCAAAGGCCGAGGAAATATTCGGGAGTTACTTAGGTAAATTAGACATGGGGGCATGTTTTGAAGAACAAGAGATAGATGCGAGAACAACTTGGGTGCACCTACCTAGAAAGAGAAAAGGGTAAGATGATCTACATAATTGATGATGAAGAAGTGGAAAATCTAGATGTTGAGCATACAGAGGGTACATGTGAGGTCTTAGACAATGCAGATGAGAAGGCGCACACCTACCATGAGCCTCTCAAAGATAATGAAAGTGAACATTGGAATAGAGGATGAACCTAAGGAGGCCATCATCGAGAGATTATTGGTATGATTATGAGGTTAATAAGATAATTGAGTTCTTTGTGAAACTACCAGGACTTGTTCCCAAAGGCTATCATGAGTTGAAAGGAGCACATGAATCTTTGGGTGAGATGAGAATTAAGTTAAAGGAAGGTGTGCACTGGTTAGGAAGAGGCCTTACAGGATGAATCCTAACATGCGTGTCAAAGTTAAAGAAGAAATTGACAAGATGTTGAAATCTGGAATCATTGAGCCCATAGAGGAATCAGAGTGGGTTAGCCCAATGGTGATAAGCATTAAGAAATATGGAAGAATAAGAATCAGTGTGGATTACAGGGAGTTGAATGTTGCATGTGTAATTGATCATTTTCCCACACCATTTATAAAGGAGGTCTTGGAGGGCATAGTAGGGCGCGAAATCTATTCCTTTACTGATGGGTTCTCTAGATATCATTAGGTTTGGATTGCTAAAGAGGATCAACCAAATACAACTTTCACCACTGAATGGGGAAGTTTTGCATATATAGTTATGCCTTTTGGATTGAAGAATGCACATACACTTTGTGCACATTGTTGTTCAAGCATTCCAGGATTTCATTCATAAGTTCTTGCATGTTTACTTGGATGATTGGATAGTGTATGGGCTAGTGAAAGATCATTATGACAATTTAAGACTTATGTTTGAGAGGTACCAATAATTGAGCATCTCCTTGAACATTAAGAAGTACATTTTTGCTACACCTTTTGGGACTTTGTTGGGACACATCATCTATAAGGAAGGTTTGTTAGTGGATCCTGCTAAGGTTGTTGTTATTTTGGGCTTAGAGGAACCTACTAACTAGAGCGAGGTGTGTAGATTCTTGGGGCACACAAGATATTACAAGAAGTTCATCAAATGATATGCTAAGATTTTCACGCCTTGGAAGAATTATTGAAGGGTAAAGGCAAGTTCCATTGGGGTGAGGTGCAACAACACACATTTGAGACATTGAAGGTAAGGCTTACTATAACACCCATTGTGTGTTTTCCTTCATGTGGACCCAATCATTTCATGTGCATGTGGATGCCTTTGACATGGCCATTGGCATGGTTTTAGCCCAGCCTGGAGAGGGTATTGTCGATCACCCTATTTGCTTTCTGCAAGTAGGAAGTCGACACAAAGTCAATAGAACTATACAACTACAGAGAGAGTGAGGCTTTGAATAAGTTTAGGTAATATTTGTTGGAAACATGTTTTATTTTCTATACAGATCACATGGCATTAAAGTACTTGGTCAACCATCCCATCTTAGAGGGGAACATATGCCATTGGATACTGTTATTTTAGGAATTTGACTTCACAACGGTGGTTAAGCCAGGCAAGAGTAATTCTGGACAAGACCATTTGTCAAGGATTAATTTGGGAGAGGACGCGTAGAGCATTGAGGATATAATGCCGATTGCACAACCTGCTCGTATTGAACTATGCGCCCTCTCATTCGGAGGATAATGTTGTATTTTTGCGAACATGTGTGGTGCCTGAGGGAATGAAGAGCTTGAAAAAGAAACAACTTGTTATACACGTCATGCGTTATATGTTGATTAGTGGAGACTTATACAAACTAGGTCGGGATGAAGTTTTGCGTCGGTGTGTACTTGAACATGAGCGTGAAACTATTATAGAGGAGGCTCATAACGGTATTGCATGTGGACATTATGTAGGAGATGCCACTATGCACAAGATTTTACTCACTTTGGTCTATGGTGGGAAACACTGTATAAGGATTGTAAAGAATATTGCAAGGCTTGCGATCATTGTCGTTGCCTCACAAAGCCTGCATAGATATGAAATGCCTTTGAGGCCTATTGCTAGTGCAAAACCTTTTTGATAAGTGGGCAATTGAATTTACGTCCTATTTCCCCACTTACGCGCAGGACTTGTTCGCGCTATATTATAACTTGTACAGACTATCTTACAAGGTGGGCATAAGCGATGCTTACCAAGGATCGCATGATACGCAATAGAACAACAAGGTTTATGTGGGAAAATATTATCGGCAGTACGGTTGCCCATTAAGTTTAACAAGTGATAGGGGTACTCATTTCCTTAATAAGTCCATTCGGATTTTATTAGCGAGTTTATGGTGGCGCATCACAAGATAACCCCTATCATCCATAGGATAATGGTACTATTAAGGCTTTCAACAAGATATTGAGCCATACATTGACTAAAATTTGTGATGTTGGAAGGAAAGACTAGGATGATAAAGTATTTGTTGTACTTTGGGTGTACAAGACAACCTATAGAAGGTTGAATAAGGCCACACCCTTTCGGTTGGTGTTTGGGCACGAGGTTGTTTTACACTGTGGAATTCATGTTACCTTCTCTCGTGTATTGCGTATGCGCAGGAGGTTTGGCTGATGAGCAAGCACTTGAAGAGCGTATTGACAGATCGATTGGATGAACAACGTGCCATAACACGATGGAGTCGGAAGACGAGAAGGCCGTAGATGGCATGTCATGATAGATATATTAAGGATAAAAAGCTTGAAGTTGGATAGATGGTTCTTTTGTATGATTCAAAATTTTTATGCCACCTTAGAAAGCTTAAAGTGCATTAGTTGGGACCGTATATTGTGACTTACATACTTGATTCAATGCTTTGCCTTAGAAGCGCTAGATGGGACACTGTTGTCATGGTTACTTAAATGGGAGTAGGCTAAAGCCCTACTATAAATAAGTCTTCTTGGTGTTTGTAATAAGGCAATATTGCAAATTAGATGAGGTTTCCCTTAATGCATTTCTTTTATACGTGTTTCCTTTCATCGTTGTTATGTTTTGTCAATTTAGTTCGGTTTTTTCAGAATAAGCACGCTTTGCAAGCGCTAAGCTAATTACTATGTATTGAATTCATGCACAGAGGACTGCACATACCCTTAGTGTGGGGGAGTATATGCAAGATACTTGATTGATGTAAATGTCCTCTGGAAGATGGATATGCATAAAGAAATATTATATAAGTGCTTGAAGTAAAGATGCGAGACAGATAAATATTTCTCTGAATAAAGACCACTTGTGAAGATATGGATGCACAATGTAACGCGAGGTAGGCTACAACAATTGAAACTACTTAGTGAAAGACGCAATGTGATATGTACTTTGGTGCATGAAGGCGTGCGAAAGGAGGTCTATAATTGAGGAGTAATAGGTCCGTCGAAGGTTATGACTATGGCGTGGAAACATTGGTGTAGAAAAATGAGTGTGGAAAAGGAAAGAACCACCGAGTTAATGTAGATTACAAGTGGTAGGTAAAGAGCAATAAATGTGGTTTTTAAAAATCTATATAGGGGGGGTGTGAAGTCATTTTCACCTTTGCGATCAAGAGCATTCGAGTGAGTTGTTGACAAGTGAGCTAGCGCATGAGCCGCAAAGTGCAAAGAGCTACGAACCAATTGAATTTGGCAAATTTATGCACGGAATTGTCTTGCGCTTCATTTGGAGAAGTGTTTGAGCAAAGCAAAGGCGTGTGAAGAGGAAAATTGAAATTTAGGGTTTGGATTTGAGCTAGGGCACGTGGGGTTGAGTTACAGAGCTCGAATAAGCTAAAAGAACACACCTTTATAGTTGATATGGCACCGAAGAAAGCACCTGGAGTGGCCATAAGGGGAAAGAAGCAAAAGGAGGTTGAGATTGAAGTGGAAGATGCTCCCGAGAGAAGATTTTCGAAATGCAATACCTAGAAGGGGTTTTCATGGGTCGCGATTGGGATTCACACATTTGTCGTTACAAGGTGAGTGACTACAACCACAAGGACAAGAATAATAAAGAAGAATTGGATAAATTTCTTGTGATGAAGACATTAAAGAGAACAACGAATGATATGGTCAGTATATGATGATGCGGGAAAGAAATTATTGACAAAGGTCGATTCTTGTAGTTGTATGAGCCGCCTATTTTGGCAAACCTAAAAAGTTATACCAATGGTTAATGAGCGAGTCCATGGGGATTTTTGTGATGGCTCCATTTAGCGCAGTTCCCTTCACATACTGATAACGTCTGTTTCACCTTGGTTAACACAGATTTTAGCATGGTCAACGCCTTTATTTATATGTATGGTGGTTAACGCCTTTGGATTTGAAATAAAGTGCTTGTATTCTTATGCAAGGAAAGTGACAGGTCTGAAAGGCCATTTAGGATGCTTCGTTGTCCATGTTCTGCTTTTGGTTTTGAAGAGTGCCTAGCTGGGGTGGTGGGTTTGGACATGTGGGTCTATTTTTCACATTCAACTTTTATTTTGTTGTTAAATATATGGAGAAACAAACAACAAATACGATACTTTTGAAGCCATATGATTCATATCATATTTTTCAAACACAATGTTATCAATCTAAGGAATATCTATATCGAATGCCCTAAAAACAAATCTAAAATGTGTACTAACTCTGCAAACTCGTATTTTCCTACATTAAACTTGTCCTATTAAGAAAATATTGATGACATACAACATGAGGATAAATCTAAAATATCTATATAACTCATAATAAAAATCGTAAAACACCGGCAAAATTGACTCATAATAGGTTAATTATGGATCTTTTGCAACACAAATTTTTTTCTCCGCACAACAAAAACTCGTGCTTTGGGTAAATTTGTGGGTTGAAACATGTCTTGTTATTGGTCCTCTGAGTAGGTGTATTCATTTTAATAGGTCTTGGCGATTGCACTTTGGGAATGAACTCGAGCTTCCCCTCCGACCCCATGCCCATAAATCTCATGCCTTTCTAGACGACGAAAGGGGCGATGAACCTGCAAAAAAATTAAGGAAAGAGAATCAAGAGTGAGCACTAAAGAAAATTACCTGAGCACTGTCACATCCAAGGCATGTTTAATGGTGAGCTCCAAGCATCTAATTTCTAAACATCCCAAAGCTGCCTCAAACCTAAGCATGTGCAATTGTGGAAAGAGTAAAGAAGAAGATGTTCGAGGTGGAGCGGTGAAATAGATTGAGAGGCATTCGCAAGATGCAGAAGCAGTGTCGTCAATGGAGCGGTGATGGGTGAAAATGACGTGCGTTTTAAAGGTGAGGGAGTGCAAATGGAGCTCATACTCTTTACGACATGCTCCCCCTCTAGCATGTCTATGCTCACGATGTCGTTGCCCTAAAGAAATTTGAAGATGGATTTTTCATAAACTCCTTTTGGGTAGTTGTCGGACATGGTTTTTAGAATGTACTCATATTTTTGGGATCCGTGGTGACCACAAAAACAATTTTGCCATCCATGGAGGCTTAAATTGTAGTGTGCGATGCAAAAAAGAAGACAAGCAAAAGGAGGAGAAGAAGCGTCGAGTGATGTAAAGAAGAAAAACAAACCAAAAATAAAGAAATCGTGCATTTTCCTAGCAGCTACAAGTAATGATAGCAATTGATGATGAGTTGGACAACCACAAGCTTCAATTGTTAAAACCCCTTTACTCTCTTGTTTCCAGATCATTTGCTCAAAACACCGCGCAGACTTGACTCATAATAGATTGATTATGGATCTTTTGAAACACAATCTTTTTCTTTGCATCAACCAAAAAGTCATGTTTTATGCAAATTTGTGGGTTGAAACATGTCTTGTTAATGGTAATGCTGCTAGCTCTATCATCGACATTATTTATGACAATTCGTTTTGTCCACCTTGTTTGTCTTTACTTGTCAAAAAAAGTTGATCATTACACGGTGCTTTATTGTATGCTTCGATTTCCTTTTCCACTCACCATTATTTATCTTTCGACATTAACATCACACACCTCACGTACAATTGCTAGTTTATATATAGATGTAAAGTCGACGATACTACGTGGCATGAGTTCACCCAATGGACCCTCATAATGGCCCTTCTACCCCAACACATGAAACATTTGGAACAAGAGTTGCCGTCCACATATTTTGTGTCGTACGTGTGATCAATAGAAGACGCTTTTCAATCGCCAAACAAACAAAATAAAATTCTCCACCAACGGGTAAAACCCTGAGTTGACCCACGACTTCCTCGCCGGATGAAAAACATTGCTGCTCTGCAAGGCCCTAACAAAACACAAATGTGTCTGGAATGCCCTGACAAAACACAATTGTAAACAATATGACTTACAACCAGGATAACCAGGCATTTGGCTCAAGCAGAGACTGGTACTTCCCTTCCTCACTCAACACCGAACCCATCCAGAGGTCCCCGTTTCGATCCTACTCCACTTCATCAACTGCAAATCATAACTATTTCTTCAGGCCGATTAAATCACAAAGAACAGAAAAGGACTCTTCCATTCAGAGAACAAATCTGTTTAACACACAGTCTGCGAATTACGACCGCAAAAAGTCGGACATACACTCAATGTCGGATTTACACTCAAGGTCGGATATACACATTAGGTCGGATATACGCAGCCATGAAATTGGCGGCGGCGGAGGCGGAGGGAGTATGTACGGTCCTCGGAGGAGGCGGCTGTGGAATCCTGCGCCGCAGGGGCAGCAAGTCGTGGAGAATCTGCAAGCGAAATTTGCTGAAACAGAATCGACTCAAAGCAAATTTTCGGCTTCAAAATTGGCCTCCTACAGGCCATGGCAGTCGGGGATACCTTCTTTCAGGACACTCCTGGTAAGTACTTTCTCCAAAATTTAACGCATAAATCAATGTATATTAAAATTCATATAATCTTTTGAGTTTTTCAACTAGTTTGGAAGTGAATTAGGAAGAAATACAAGCCTTGACATCCTTTCTGCTATCATATTAAGCACAACCAAGGTGCATCTCGGAATTACTTCTACTATTTAAAAATTCTCATTCAATTAAAAAAACTTAATCTTATATTGGTTGGTTGGTTTGGTCTGCAATATACCGTACTCTTTATACGAATGGAGGTGACGACACAATAGAAGTGACCCTCCTACTAACATAATGGTTGATTGTTTGTGGAATTAGTATGTTTTATTGCTTGGTCTTCCCCTTTCCTCCTTTATGGCTTCAACATATTAAAAACCATACAATTGCCTTTAAATACATGGCTTACTACCTCAAGCCAAATATACATCTTGAAATTGCTTCTACGACTCTAAATATCCTCACTTATTCATTCATTGCTGCACCCACATTTTCTGGTGACTATATTTATATATAATATAGCTGCACCCTTATTCATTTACTCATGTACTTTGATTTATCCCTTTATTCATTTACTTGCCCCGATTTTTTCCATCCCCATACCAGTATCCATACCCCATCTCTCCAAGTAACTATGATATTAAGTATAATATACACAGTTATAGGTTTGAGTCTCCATTGCCATTGGTAGTTGGCTCCTAAGAGGCCCACCTACATAAATCTTATTAAAAAAGTATATGCAATTCTATCAGAGAATTAAGTATATTTTGTGATTTACATAAGATTTTATATATTTAAGTAAGCAATAAAAACACAAAAAAATTATTGTCCTTAATTTTTTACAAGCCATGGTTGTCCTATTTTCCCTTTCTCAAGACAATTTTTGTTTTCTGAAGCGAGCTTCACAGTGAAGTGGAAAAATGTACGAGTCATGGCTGTATAGCTATTTCCTTTTCAAAACATTTCTGGTAACTTTTTTCTCCAAAATTTTGTAGATAAATCAATGTATTCTGAAATCTGTGTGATCTTTTGGTTGAAGTGAAGCAGCGAAAAAGCGGAAGTAGTAATTATGATCTTTGATTAGTACAATTCATAATTGATCTGTTTTCCCTCTGCCATATACATTCTACCAGAGAAAGAAGCATATGTTGCAATGATATAATCTCAACTTTTTTTTAAGTGTGTAGATGTGAATTAACCTATTAAGCAAAGAGCGAAAAATATTTGTGATCTCAATTTGTACTGCCGATAGCTGTCTTGCTTACCAGATAAAGAAAAGTATTTTAAATTGTGTAGTCTTTTGATTTTTTAAGTTAATGTAAAGTGAATTCGTGAAAGAAGGTAACTATGATCTGTAGTTAGTATGAGCCATAGTTTCGTATGAGCCAAAATTCTGACGTCCGGGATGTCCCAAACGTTTTGGGGACGCCGGACGTGGGGAAACGTTTCCCCCACGTTTCCCACAGGCCAAGGAACAGAGGAAACATCCCGGGACAAGGAGAAATGTCTCGGGACGGCTGGGACTTCTGGTTTTTTTTTTGAATTATTTTTTAAATTAATTTGTTTATTGTTTTCTCTTTATAAATGTTTACCCGTTAACCATAACCCGACTATTTTATAATATATTTGAAATTTCAGCTTGTCTCAAATTCAAAATTCAAATATGTATTATGAATTTTCAATTTATGACATTAACATATTGATATTATAGTATTAAGGAATGTATTTGATGTTTATGAGTTCAAGTTTCACCTTATTTAAATCTCAAATGGTTTTATTTCAGCTTATTTATATAATTTAGTCACTATATCTTTATATTTTAAATATTTATATATTTTTTAATTAGCCGCCCCCCCCGTCCCCAAAATTTAGAATTTTTTTGCCGTCCCGAAACCCCGTGCCCCGTCTCAAGTAACTATAGTACGAGCTATAACCGTCTTGTTTCCTCTCTTTCATAGCACATTTACTAGATAAATAAGTATGGTTTACATTTTATGGGATTTTTTTATTATTTCGTGTGTGGTCTCTAATTAGTACAACTCATTGGTGTCTTGATTTCCCTCGTTTTTATATATAACTTTACTAGAGCAATACACATTTTACAATTTATGCATCTTGGAACTGCTTCTACAGATCTAAAAATCCTCTTATTCATTCATTTCCGCACCCACATTTTATGGTGACTAGATTTATATATAACATAACATTCATTTACCCACGTACTTAGAATTATTTCCTTATTCATCTAGTTGCCCCAATCTTTCTTGTCCCCTTCCGATACCCATACCTCACCTCCACAAGTAACTAGGATACGTCTTTAAGTAACTATGATATTAAGTAAAATATACCCAATTTTAGGTTTGAGTCTTTATTGCCATTTGTAGTTGACTCTGAGAGACCCACCCTACATAATCTTACATGCAATTCTACCGAGAGAGTTAAGTATATTATACAATATATATAAGTTTTACATATTTTTAAGGAAGACATAAAAACACAAAAATAATTATTGTCCTTAATTTTTACAATTCATGGCTGTTTTATTTTCCCTTTTTCTCTAGACAACTTTAGTTTTCCAAAGTGAGCTTTATAGTGAATCGGAAAAATGTAAGCCATGGGTGTCTAGTTATTTCTATTTTGCTAGGAAACGGGTATGGGTCCGAAACGTGGAAACACCGATTTTCAAAAAAACCTTGGGTACGAAATGTTACGAAATGTCCGTATAATATATATATATATATATATATATATATATATATATATATATATATATGCATAGTACTCATTTTCAAAATTTTAGTCCATGGACCATAAGAGAACTGATAAAGCACTCAAAATATTTTGTATTCATTGAAGTTTTAAATATTCATCATTCAACATGGTTACAATTTCATATATACATGATTATAATCTAGATTCTATAATATATCATCTAGATTTTCCTCATAATCATCTCCATGAATACCACTTAGCCACTCCACTCCCACTAGCTCCACTATCCATCCCTTGTGTAGAGCTTCTCGGATCATCATCATCAATACCAAGCGGTGAAAATATGAGAATATAGGACATATATAAGGTGTCATTAGTTATCTAACTACAAGATGGTTGTAACCGCTTTAACTATATCAACCGTTTTGTAACTACTTCATTTATAATAAATAGACGGACACACAATCTCAAATGTGTGCAATCCGCTTTTTCTTTATTCTCTCTCTCTCGGCATATTCTAACATTGGTATCAATGCACGGGGTAAGCAAAGAGAGGAGAGCGAGGAAGAAAGATATGTTCGTGACAGTCCCATTAGGGCATGGTGAAGAAGAAAGACATTTTCGTTTTTGGCAGATCCGTTAGGGCATGCTGAAGAAGAAAGACATTTTCGTTTTGATTTTCGATGGAAATCAAGGGCACATTTGTTTTCGTGAGGACAAAAACGTGTAGTCGCGAGTACTAGTTTTGCAAACACAGTAGTGAAAGGGTCTGTAACTCTATGACGCGAATTAGGAGCAAACACTAAGTCGCGAAGGGGTTTGCAACTTTGTGAGCTATTTTCTGCCATTAAGAGACAAAATCATGGACACGAACCCATGAAGCATACAATCGCATTTTTAGGGCATAGTTATAAGAAACGAGGGTTGAATATAAAGTTGTGTTTTTCAAGGAAAAATACTAGTCAAAGAACAAAAGAACAACCAAAAATAGTTCTAGTTGCAGTCGTGAATATACAAATCCATGAAGCAAGATAGAAAATAGCCATGAAAAATTCTGACAACAAAATTTCAGGACTATCTGTCTTTAGGGCACGAAACTGTGCACATCACAGTTGCAGTAAAGAACTGGTATTTTATTTTACTCATTTCGGAAAATATGCAGTTGTATTTATTTTATTTTATTAAAATGGAAATTCCCGTAGAAAAATATTCTGGTCTAAATTTTCATACATGGAGAGTGAAAATACAAATGCAACTTATGAATAAAAATTTGTGGGGCATTGTAAACGGGAAAGAGACAACACCTACCGATGCATCGAAATTGTTAGATTGGCAAAGCAGAGATGATAGAGTGAAAGCTATTATTGGCCTTGCTCTCTCCGACTCTGAACTTCATCATTTAGACCTAAACAAATCATCTAAAGAAATTTGGAATGCTCTAAATAAATTATTTGGAGCGAAAGTAGTTGATGCCAAAATTTCCCTAAAACTTCAGTTATATAGGTTCAAAATGGACGGAGTCTTTATGTCAAGCCACATCAATAATCTGAGGTCCCCGATCGAACAACTAGCGAGAATTCAAAGCGTGATTGAGGATGAGGATGCCAAAGCTATCCTATTAAATAGTCTGTCTTCAAAATACAACAATGTAGTTTTTACCCTCAGTCAAATTCAATCTCAATCTCTAGATGATATGATTGCAACTCTTCTAGTTGAAGAAAAACGAACTACAAAAGATGTAGAAGGTCATTCTCAGCAAGAAAGTGCATTCTATTCCAGAACCAAAAACTCTTGTAGAAGATCAAATAAAGATAATGGGAGATTGAATGTCATTATTGTAAGAAAAGAGGTCACATAGCATGGGATTGTCGTGTTCGAGCCAATGATGTGCTCAAGAGTAAAGTCATATCAAATACAACCAATATAGCCATGGTTGAAGACCCACTAGATGCAGAAGGTAGTAAGGATAGTGAAAAATATGCAATATAAAGATGCTCTAAACTTTGAAGGCAAGAAAGGATATAGGGTTGTTGAAGCTCGGTATGGATGGTTTCTTAGATAGTTCGGGAGATTGTGGATCTTGGGAATTGTACCCTCACGAGGGTCATGGGACAACTTGATGGAGCTCGTGGATGGCTCAGTATAAATGGTTGTCCAATAATTCGGGAGATGTGTGATTCGGGAGTTCGGGGAGGTGGAATCTGAGAACTCAAGAATTTGACTTGGGAGCTACACCTTTATGAAGGTCACGAAGCAACTTGATGGAGCCCTACCTAGTCATAGTATTGCTTTCAAAGTGAAAGCCTCCGAAGATTACATAATTTTGTCTTGTTAGAATGTTTGTTTTTGCTTTATGTAGAATAAGCCTTAAGAGGGGGTATGAGAATATAAGACTTATTTATAAGGTGTCATTAGTTATCTAACTATAAGATGGTTGTAACTATATCAACCGTTTTGTAACTAATTCATTTATAATAAATAGATGGACAAACAACCTTAAATGTGTGCAATCCACTTTTTCTTTATTCTCTCTCTCTCTCTCTTTGCATATTCTAATAGAAAGTTGGCTAAGAGTAGTAGAATAAAAGCATCAAAGTCACCACCTGGGATCAATATCCCAAAGTTTGTTGGGACCTCTAATATAGCCTTCAATCTTGTGTGATATGATGCACAAATTGGAATGTACATACACTAAATCCTCATCCTTCTTGGATGCTAACTTATTCTGTTTGGTTGAGTGGATGAAGGTATATTTACTCCAATTCCACTTTGTTGAAGAATTGCTAGCCACCAGCTTATAAAGAAGTTAGAAAATTTTAATTAGTAATAATATTAATTTACTGAGAACATAATTTTTTAATTAATAAACAACAAATTTTTGATTTCATTTTAATATTTTATACTTGTGAGAGGATTTGAATGGCAACAGGTTGTAGGTACTTGGCATCATGGCCATGTACATACCACCACATGACTGAGGTCATGTTGTACTCGTCATATAATGCCGCCATTTCACCCATGCTACCATTAGATGCAGATACAAAGATCCCCATTTCATAGTGGACTACACTAGCTACAACTAGATAAGGAAAAAGCCTTCAGAATGTTGCCTTAGTTCCATTTGCAACTTCTTGGTCATTATATGGTGGTTGCTTATCATGTAGCCCAAGTATTTCACTGCTATAATATTTGGGATTCGGGGCATAGGCAAAAAGATGCAATGGGGTGGTCATTTTATTTAACCTTCTCATGAGCAATCTTTTAACTTGATTGTTGAAGATATCTTTAGGATCTTGCTCTTTCTTTTGTATGATGTATCTAATTTTTTTCAAGCATAGAGTCAATGCCATCATAGATTTCCCGTATGCAAGCGTGATCTTTGTCTGCATATCTAATCATGGATAAAATATGCTCAGTAAAACTGAGCAAGTATTCAACATTTGCCCACCAATCATCATCAAGTATCAATGAGTTTATCTTGATGGCTTGTTCTGTGTTTCCTTGCCTCCACACAGACCAAACATCATCAATCACGATACTGCTTAAGACTCGTTTTACCTTCACAAGTCGTCTCAAGACGAGCGTGCGAGAGGCAAATCTTGTTTCAACAACCTATTAAAATAAATTAAAACAAGTTAATAAAGTATAAAATTAAATTTAAGAGAAATTCAATTGATAATTTCATAGAAAGTTAGAAACTAGCAAATTGTTCCCTTACCTTCAACAACTCCAACCTTGAGAACCTCCTAAAGAGATCCGGGACATATGACGATTTGTGACAAACATCCGAATCTCATTTGCCTTTGTATAAATTTCCTCTATCTATGGGATTCTCGCCAATCTTCTCGCAACATCAAATTCAAAGAGTGTACAACACAAGGTGTCCTAAAATATGTGCGCATATCTCCTCTCTACAATCAACTCCATTACTCTACAATTTTTTTGCATTGTGCTGTGATGATTTGGATAACGTTTTGAGGGCCCATCGACTTAATAGCCTCAATTAAAATATTAGCAATAAATTTCGCATCTTTCATTTTGCCCTCACAATCAACAACCTTTAAGAACATTGCCCCTTTAGGGCACACTCACAATGTTGATTAGGGGTCTATTTCGAGCATCTTTCCATCCATCTGAAATAATAGACACCCTTGAGTCCTTCCACGAATCCCTAATTGGCTGCAAAGAAATATGTATATAGTCATCTTCTTTCGCCAACAATGATGTTCTAAACTTCTCATAACTAGGGTTTTTGTACCCTTGTGGTGCATCATTAATACTTCTCACCATTTGTTGCCAATATGGTGACCGCAACACATTGAAGGGCAACCCACATGCATAAATGCATTGAACAACCAATTCATCAACAATTTCTCTTTTCTCATTTGCAATTGCTTGATTTAATGGACATTTGTTCTCTTTTGTGAGAAACGCTCTTCCTCTATGGGAGTTTCAACTTCAAGTGGTTGGGTTGGAGTTTGAATGAAAGGATGGTTTGATGGGGTGGGTGGTTTTCCTAAACCCCTCCTTTCTGAAAGGAATGGTTTTAGATCTAGCTCTTACAACTTGCAAGTCAGCCTCCTCTTGCTCTTTCATGTATGCCAAAATTTGTGTCTTTTTTCAACCTTGGAACATTTTCTAATCCCCATTCCTATTAGCCCCATTAAATGAGCTTTGAGTCGGGTATATGAGGACTTGAAATGCATATTGCAATGACTTGCATATCCAAGATCGAGAGCCACCGCCAAAGAAGGTACTCCAACACTTGCACATGTCTCCAAAGAGGAGCTTTAGGATCTTGTTTTGTGGGATCCACGCCCTCACTTTGGCTTGCTTCCCCATGCCCTCCCCTTGAAGCTGAATTAGATGTCATTTATGTTTTTATATCTCAAAGACTCAAAGTTCAAACCTACAATGAAAAATAAAAACAAAAACTTGAAAACAATAAATAAAACCACACTGTACATATCCTATTCTGCTTTTGATTTCCAAGTTCACCGTATAGGCGCGAGGTGAGAGCTTACATATTGTTCGGATTTTTAATTTAAGAAAAACAAAATAAATTTTAAAAAATAACAAAAATAATTAAACCCTACGCATCCTATTCTCGCTTTTGATCACCAAGTTCACCGTATAGGTGCTAGGTGAGAGCATACACAGAGTTCGGATTTTTCAAAATTTTAATTAAAAAAACAAAAAAACATCTAAAAAATAGCAAAAAGAATTAAATTATTAAACCCTTTGCATTCTTTTTTGCTTTTGATCACCAAGTTCACCGTATAGGCGCGAGGTGGGAGCATACACACGAGTTTAAATTTTTTAATTAAAAACAACAAAAAAACCCCTTAAAAATAACAAAAAAATGAAACCGTAAGCATCTTATTATGCTTTTGATCACCAAGTTCACCGTATAGGTGCGAAGTGAGAGCATACACAGAGTTTGGATGATATTTTTAATTTAAAAATAACATATAGTTTTTATTTAAAAATGCAAAGGAAATGTTACATTTTATTTTTTTCTTTACATAGAGTTTAAAAATTATTAAATTAAAACTACATATTGATATCATGATCAATGATCATGAATGATGTGTGCATTATGCACACATCATTTGTGATCATTGATCACATTAACATTTTCTTAAAACAAAAACTTGAAAAAACTTGATTTTTCCTCCTTGAAGTTGATCCCTCCTTCCAAATCTGCTTTTAAACTCCTTGATGCTCTTAGCTCTTAGTAACACCTCCTAAACTCTTCCTTCAAGTTGCTCCTTGATGTCTCTTTGCTCTTCACAATGCTAAATGTTAGTTTAATGAAAATTGAATTTAGCAAGAGAAAAAAAAGAGTGTGATTTAGAATGGACCAAAGATGTCATTATATAGCTTTTAGGAAGTGTCTTTAGGAAGTTTGGGTGGGTAGATTAGGTTTAGGAACAATAAATGTTACAATTATTTTTTATGTTTTTAGATTTTAAAATTGAAAATCTGCGTGACGTTTGCGAAAACATCCTGGGGGTGCAGGGGCGTTTCCTAGTAACACAGAGTTATTTCCTTTTCAAGACATTTCTGGTAATTCTTTTCTCCAAAATTTAGTAGATAAATCAATGTATTTTCAAATCCATGTGATCTTTTGGTTGAAGTGAAGTAGCGAAAAGAGCAGAAGAAATCATGATCTTTGATTAATACAAGTCATAATTGTCTTGTTTTCCCTCTACCGTATACATTTTACCAGAGAAATAAGCATTTGTTACAATTATATAATCTTAACTTTTTTTAAATAAGTGTAGACGTGAATTAAGAAGAGCGAAAATAATTATGATCTCAATTTGTAGCACCCATGGTTTCTTGCTTTTCTTTTATGTTAGTGTAAAGTGAATTACTTGAAAGAGTGGAGGCAATTATGCTCTGTAGTTAATACGAGCTATAGTTGTCCCATTTCCTCTCTTTCATATGCACATTATCTAGAGAAATAAATATAGTTTACAATTTATGCAATTTTTTTATTTTTTCTATATGCGGTCTCTAATTAGTACAACCCACAGTGTCTTGTTTTCCCTCTTTTTGTATACTACTTTACTAGAGCAATATGCATATTTTACAATTTATGCAATCTTTTGATTTGTTAAGCCAGCCTAAAGTGAATTAGCAAGAGATATAAGCCATAGCCGTCTTTCTGCAGTCATTTTAAGTATATACAATTTTACGTGGATAATAAGTATTTTTTATATAATTTATATGATATATTTGTATATTTATGTAAATGAAAAAACAAAAATAATTATGGTCCCTATTTTGTACAGGCCATGGCTGTTCTATTTTCCTTTTTCAGGACACCTTTTATTCGCTGAAGTGAGCTTCATTTTGAATGAGCCAGTGGACCCATGGGGGGGGATCCTAAAACATCGGAGTGGGTGTTGTGGAGAAAATTTAGGGCATTTCAGCATTGGTATGGTTTCATGTTTTTCCTAAATTTTCTCAACAACATCCATTGAGATATTTTATGATCCTTTTGGAGTTGAATGGTCTCATGGACTTAAAAACATTGTATTTGAGTTTGAGTAAAATAATTCCTTTAAAATGATTCTACATATTTTATTTTGCAGCAAACAGTTCTGTTTTTTAAGAAATATGAACCAACAGCTTTGGGAAGTATCTCCTAATGGTGTGGGACCCTAACTTCTTCAAGGCAGACCTCCAGAGAGCCGACTCTGATCCTAATCTAATCTAATGCCTACCACTACTCCTACCTAGCTAACAATTGCCAGGGGAAAAGGGGAGAGAGATTAAACATGGAAATAAAAGGAGTGGTCATTGCACTAGAGAAGAAGGGGGACGCTCTCATCCTGTCATAAAGAGACACAGTGCATGTGAACCTTGCAACTATAACCCACACATTGTATAACCCATAGAGATCAGAAGGTAAGGGAACAATAATACAACAATAAAGGGCATATATGAGCCACAACTAGAATTATATTAATGCTTACGGTATGCACAATCCGTTTCAGAGTGGGAGAGAGGAACTGGATGCATTGCAGCGGTTCAACACAGAGGCTAGGGACACTTGGGAATGGTGGGAACTCAAAAGGGCAAAGTAACCTTGCATCCAGAAGAGGGGACCCCTTTAAAATGAAATGGCTCTTCCATTTATAGAAGAGGAGAAGAGGGGAAGAGAAAAGAGTGAAAATTTGAATATTGGAACCCCAAAAGCCTGCCCAAATGCAACTGCGGACAAGATATCACCCAAATCTGATTCTCAACTGTAAAATTCTCGGTAAAAAAAAATGTCGGATCTCAAATCTTTTGAAAATAGGCAGTGCATTGATGGAAAATAGGTTTGCATGTTGAAACGTGGTTTTAGGCCCAACAAATGTGTAATGTCCCCTTTTCCCATTCGAAGACCTTTGGCCCATTTTGTCAACCCGACGGCCAAAGGAAAAATATAAGGGTGACTTAAGTCACAATAAATTAGTATAAAGTGCCTATAAAAAATAAATAAAATTATTAAAGCATTTATATTAATTTATTTGGCTTAAATTAAGTATGCACTTATAAATTAAGTTGTAATATCAAGAAAAAGTGCATAAGGGGTCTAATGTTATGTTTGTATCATTCCTAGGAAGTATGGCGACTTACCTAGGGAATGAATATTGGCCCTTTTGGATGTATAAGGCCCATTTCTAATTTTTATCCTCCCTATGAGGAAAATGCGACTAGCCTAGGCAAGAAAAGTGGGACTTATGTTTAGAAATAATCACTGATTGTGATTGGTAGTTGTGGAGGTTCTTTTGGGTCATTTTTCCCTTTATAAGGGAGAGGTCGACTTGAAGAGGGACATCTCATAATCATTTTATCAATTCTGAATTTTATCTTAAGCCTGGTGCTTTTGTATAAAAATATTCTAAGGACGAAAACCCTTAGTATATTGCCTCTAGAAGACGAAAAACCTCTTAGAGATTAGTAGGAATTTCTACTCTAGATCTTCCATTGAGCTTGCAGCGAGTTTCTCGATCATTTCCAGCAGTGTTGATGTAATTTTGTGTCGAGGGTTCAACCAATAAAAGTGCAGCAGTATTATCTTATTTTTATCTGATGGAGTGTCCTATCCCTCGACTAATTTGCCAAGTTTGGAGTAATATTCCAGGTCTGTTTTTCGTGGTCATCATTTGTTCTAATTTTGGAAGCTCATATTAATTATTTTCAGCCACTTTAAAGGGCATTTCAATGTTATCTCAGTCCTCTTTCAGCTACAGCATTTTACACTGTTTTTCCAGCCTGTTCATGTGCTTAAAAATCATATTTTAATCCTATAAAAATCTGCAACAAGTCTGAGTTCTGTGACAGCAAGTTCTAGTGACTTCTTGTATGGATTTGATCTCCAAATGCTAGTCGCCATTTCTGAATATTCCTGGCAGCTGTCAAGCTATATCCTGTATGCTCTTATTTATCAGCTCAAAGTCTGATTTGTGTCATTAAAATTTTGTATTTTGTCATTGAGCAAGGAGTTATCAATTTTGGGTGTGTTGAGTGGTGTGTCTATCAGAACCATAGTTGCATTTTTCCTCTTGAAATCTGATCTGCAGAGATATAATCTGAGAAATTCATATATAAAGGTTGCTTTGAGTGTTGGCTTTGCCAAAAATCACTAAGGGTTCAAAATGTCCTATTGGGGACATTACAAAATGGCCTCCATCTAGCTCTGAAACCACCTCTGATTTGCATTAAATGAGAAAATAGCTGGCTGGAGCTTTGAATGCAATTTGTTCTTAAAATAAGGTGGCTTGGGGTCCAAAACATATCCCATTGGGAAGTTCTCCTTGAGAGCTTTCCAACGGCTGCAATTTTGCTCAATTTGGTGGCCCCAATCAAAATTTATGGCTGAAAATGTAAAGCTTTGCAACCTAGCCCACGCCATCAAACTTAGAGACAAAAATTGATCTCTAGACTATAGTCATGCCCTTTTTTCCTCATTGGCCACGTGGCAGGTTCTGATTGGTTTGCTGTCTGGTGCCTCGTGGCCGTCTCTCATTGGCCACTTCAAAACCCGTTACTCAATTGCCATTCAGGTTGGACATGGGTGAGTTCGAATTTGTGCCATGTGGCACTGTTTCGTGTCCTCGAGCGTTAGACTTTTGAGCTGCCAAACGTGCACCACGTGTTGCTCAGTTGGACCCTTTGCACTCTACCGACTTTGTGAACTCGGGGCCCAAATAGTGCCATGTGGCACTCATTCGAGCACTTGCATTTTTGACCGTAGGTCTGCTCAATCCTCGTTTTCCCAAGACCCGACTACACGAGATTGCGTCATGTAGCGCAATCCTGATTTTTGGGCTATGGGCTCTCCTTTTCATGCCTTAAACCAAATTTGTTTTTCTCGGGGCCACGTGTCGCCCATTTGGCTGTTTGCACTCTGCCAGCTTTGTTTCTTGGGGCCATGTGGCACTCATTTGGCTCTTTGCATATTAGGCCAACTTTGCTCTGTTCAACCCCGTCCGACATGCGAGTACACGACATTGTGCCACGTGGTGTGATCTGATGCAATTTTGGGCACTTTCCTGGCGTTGAAACCAATTTTAATCAAGTGGCCTGAAATCATACCATGTGACCTCGGACCCATGCCTTTAACCTATTTTTATTTGTTTCCCAGCACCTGAACACTTAGCTGCTTTGCCAAAAGGTGAACCAAGCGGAACCTTTACTCTACATAAGATATGAAGCCTTTCTGTATATAAAGACCATCACAGCTCTCTCCTTGGTGAATGTGGGATAAATCTCCAAAGTAAAATGTGAAGACGGCCACCATTAAAGCTCCAACGCAACTGCAACTTGAAACATGCAATGAATAGAGCTCCCCAAGCCTATAAATGCTACTGAGAAGGCATTGTAGAGGCATGGATACATCCCAAAGTCGACTGTAACACAATTGAAAGCTCAAATCCATCCAAACCGGCTGCAAAGAAGAGAAAATTTGGGAAGAAGATATGAAGCCTTTCTGTATATAAAGACCATCACAGCTCTCTACTTGGTGAATGTGGGATAAATCCCCGAAGTAAAATGCGAAGACTGCCACCATTAAAGCTCCAACGCAACTGCAACTTGAAACATGCAGTGAACAGAGTTCTCCAACCCTATAAATGCGACTGAGAAGGCGTTGTAGAGGCGTGGATACATCCAAAGTCGACTGTAACACAATTGAAAGCTCAAATCTGTCCAAGCTGACTGCAAAAAAGAGAAAAGTTAGGTAGAAGAGCCGGGATGCCACATTAGTGAAACCAAATGAAGAGAATCATGTTTAATGAGTTTAGAACCCCTCCAAGATCCTGAACATGCTGCCATGAGCCTCTGGAGACACCCACCTTCATGGTGGGGTCGGTATCGCTAATTTTACTCAGCAGGAAGTAACAAAGATCAGGTTCCACTGTTGTGTACAAGATCAGAGTCGTAGAATCTGAAGTCGAGGGGTGATTCCCGAAGACTGCGCTTGCCCCTGACCGACCTGAGCAAGGAACTCTTCCAGTTCAGGAAACTAGGAATCAAAAATATTCAAAAGGAGATGCGAAAGCTCTTGTAAATTTGAGAAAACAGGGGAAACGTAGTTCAGTTGCATAAAATAGAGCAGGAGACGCATTTTGGCAACAAGTTCAATGTATTTCAAAATGTTGGCTACACATATTTCTCTGTGTATTAGATTTGCTTTTCACACATCACTAGGAAAAAATAAAACATACAGAGCATAGTTCATTGATATGGAAGAACAGTACTGCTGTCAACATAAAATTCATCCATAGCAAAAATTTGTTGTAGAGGCAATCCTCTTCTGAACTGATTATAATTACAGACCCATTCTAATTGAAAAGAAAGAACATCTAATAATTGAATTGTATTAAAGAGAAATTGGAAGTACCAAAACACCTGATAATTTTTTTCAAATCTTAATGAATCTAACAGTCAACCTACACCGCTACTCTTTTAGTACGTTCTACAATTCTCTTAAAATTGAAGAAACTTTTTCCAAACAATGTAAAGGATTCAATGTAGACTTTTCCAACAGAAAACCTACAACCACGATGGAGACTTTCACCAATTACTGCACTAAAATTGTGATATTCGAACAAATGCAGCAATAACTCTTTCAGAAAGTTACAAGGAGAGAAAACTGCATGTAGATCAAGCTGCAAGCACATGCCACCAATTTACAGTGTTCATTGCTATAAGTGTTGGGAATATTATAGTGTAAACATTATATTATGATTTGTTGTGGAACAACAAATTATTACCTGGAATTATATGTGAAGTTGTTGTAAACAACTTCACGTATTTAGCTTGTTGTTTACAACCACTCCTAAATTATAGGAGGTTGTTTTGCTATTTGCTTGGCTATTTATTAGCCATGTATTGTGTGTATGTGATGAAAAATGAAGATCAATATATTATATCATTCTGATTCGAACCTGTCATATGGTAGCAGAGCGAGTTTGATCTGAGAATAATTTTGAAGGGGCAGTCGGTACGCAGGCTGTGCAGTGTGGAGGATGTAAAACGTATGCAATAGAAAACAGTCGCAGGTTTCTAATGTTTACTTGCCACTTGCCACAAGAAGTTTTGCCACTTGCTGCACAATCTGCCACGCAGCCACACGTTTTGAGTCTTACTGCGCATCGTTGGAGCAGTCCACACAATTGGAGAACATAGTGAGTGACAGCTGGAGAAAAAGAACTATTATGTAAGCTAGCAGTCAGTTAAGACTCGTTTTATATTTTATATTTCAGTCGCAGTTTTATCTAAGCATGAATAAAATTATTATTGAAGTCTGAGGAGATTGTATGGACACGACATATGTATTTTTTTATATGCTACACAGTTCGCAATTCGCAGTCGCCACTTAGAGCAGTCACATTTGTTTATGGGTTGCAGTTTTTCAGAAGGGATCCTTCACACAACAAACGGCTGTATACAGTGAATTGAATTTTTTAAGATTGATTAAATTGTTTAGAGTATTTAAAAAGTAATTTCCCTTTATTACTTTTTAAATAGTGATTTATTGATATAGTCTTCTTGTAAAACGTATTATATCCATCAATTGGAGTTGTTTTGTTTACAAATACAATAGTTGTGAAAATGGAGAAATCGAGTCTCGTTGAGAAGTTCGAAGGACGTGATTTTCACACTTGGCGAATCCAAATGCAGCTGACTTTGATTGAAAAAGATTTGTGGGATGTGGTCAAACCAAATGTGACAACACCAACAAATCCAACAGATCTCGCGAAGTGGAATATCAAGGATCAAAAGGCCTTGGGAACTATTGGTCTCGGTTTGTCTAAAGCGTACCTGCACCACGTAGACTTCACAAAGTCTGCAAAGGAAATCTGGGAGACATTAAATAAACTGTTCGGATCTGAAGCAGAAAGTGCAAAGACAACACTGAAGCAAAAATTATACGGGTTAAAGATGGATGAAAGTATAAAAATGGCAGAACACATCAGCAAGTTCCGCTCTCTTCTCAATCAGCTTGCAGGTATTAACGAGAAGGTAAAAGATGATGATGCCAAAGCAATTCTTTTGAATAGTTTGCCTAAAAAAATGTCTCATATGGTTTTTACTTTGAGCAAGATTAAAATTGGTTTAGAAGGAGTAGTTTCTACTCTTCTTGATCAGAATGAACCTTCAGAACCAGAAGAAGAGGTCTTATATGTACACAATAAAGCTAGTACATCATCAAAGAAGGGTAAGTACAATTCAAAGCACATTCCTACAAAGGGACAAATCAAATGTTACTATTGTAAAGAAGTGGGGCATGTCATTTTAAATTGTAAAAGTGGGCACAAGATCTACTGGATGATAAGATTGATCAAAAGGCTTATATTGTTGAAGAAGAAACTGACTGGGAAGATTATGCAACTGATGAAGAACTTTCTTGCCCTAGCGATGAAGATTATCTCTTCAAAATAACCAAACTGGAGGAAGGAGGAAATGGAGGATGGAGGCTACTCAACACCTCTCGTCATGCCATGGCAGACAGAGGTCGTATTTTGTGGTGGTGACATATTTATTTCTAGTTGTGTGTTTATTTTATCTGGTGTGCAGAATAAAGAGCAACAGTTTGTGTATGTTTACTTGGTACATGCGAGTATTCCTATATGTTCTCTTGAAGTGTTGTGATGTGGTGTAGAAGGTGTCAGTCACTGAAACAGTTGTATAGGAGGGCAGCTGGTGTCCAGAGGAGAGGAGCAGTATGCAGACCTAAAAATATGCGTAGGCATATGATTCTGGTTTCAACTACACTTCACCCCATGTTCACACTAAGGGGGTGTATGTTGGGAATATTATAGTGTAAACATTATATTATGATTTGTTGTGGAACAACAAATTATTACCTGAATTATATGTGAAGTTGTTGTAAACAACTTCACGTATTTAGCTTGTTGTTTACAACCACTCCTAAATTATAGGAGGTTGTTTTGCTATTTGCTTGGCTATTTATTAGCCATGTATTGTGTATGTTAGAATATGCAAAGAGAAAAAAAAAACAAGGCAAACTGCACCGTGTAAATGATACAGCAGAGATTTATTTATATAAGAGGAGAGGTGGTTGTACATTACAACCGAACAACTACGTAACTGATTTTACATTCTATATAATGTGTTATATTTTAACACCCCCTCTTAATGACTAAACCGGAAACAAGACAAAGTTTGTCCCGAAATTTTACAAATATCCTAAAGCCCATATGTTTAGTCATTACATCTACAGATCGTGCCATAAGTTGTACTTTAAAATCAGCAGTCCTTAATCGTGATGCGGTTGTCGAATGAAGACGAACCGCAAAACAAAAATCTGGTCCCATGAACGAAAGATATGGCAAGTGGTCCACTTTGGTTCTCTGTTTTGTGATTCATTAACCAAAGTGATGAATCACCAATGGCCGAGAGTGTCACCCCATCTCCGAGTGCTGAAATCGAACCTCGAAGATGTGGATTGAAAAATCTATTCCGTGCTTGTGGAGCTTGCTTGAGTCTGTAAAGACTCAATTATCCTGTGATCAACGTCACCTCGATCACGTCCTTGCACCACCATGTAGTGCTCATCCAACTTTTTCAAGAAGAGGAATCTGACCATCTGTGCAGGAGTTAGAACCAACTCCTCAATAGTAGGAGAAATAACCATGTCCGTCTCTCGGCGGTGGTCTCCGTCTCAACAGGAGAAATAACCATCTCCGTCTTATCTATTTGCTCATCTATTTCAACAGAGAAATAACTATCTCCGTCTTATCTATTTGCTCATCTATCCCCCTCTGTTGGGAAAGATCCTTCACAACACAATGAGCAAACTGTTCATGCTCTATTGTCCTTCGAGCAAGAACCTCTGAGTGAATGGCTGGGCATGCCATCTCACCATGCACCGTCAATGCATCTGGAATAGTGGAGTCTCTGTCCACAACAAATTGTTCTTCTGAATGAGGAAATCCATCCTCCCAAGGCATGTCCGCCTCCCGCACATCCTGAATGGTGGAGCTGTCCTCCACACGTGCATTCATGTTGATCGCAGCCGGATCAACAAGCTGATACTGACCACCCACCCCAATACCAAGGGCAATTATCCGTCTCTGTTTCACATCAGAGACAACACACTTCTTTCCACAGAAATCCACAGAAATATTGGGATTTTCAGTCAATTGACGAATAGATAGAAGATTCTTTTGTAAAGAAGGTACATATCTAACATTCCGTACCAACAATTTATGAGCATTATTCAATACAATGCATATATCTCCTATCCCTTCTACTGCAAGCGATTCTCCATCAATAGTACTACTGATTCAAAACAAATATTTGCAGTAAATGAAACATACCAGTCCCTACGACATGAAAAGTGTGCAGACGCACCAGAGTCAATAATCCAGAATCGGTACCACTATCATTTGAGCATGATGTCGTAAGACAGTAAAGAGCATACTCGTCATCCGAATCCCGTTCTTCTGCAACTGCTGCCACATGTTCCTCTTTACATGGCTTTTTGTTCTGCTTCGAAAGATCATACATCCGCTTTTTACAATCCCTCTTGAGGTGCCCAACCTTGTGACAGTAATAACATGTGACCTGATACCGAGTGGAAGATTCACCAGAGTGACGTTTCCACTTTCCCTTTGACTGAGTGACAAAAGCACTCTCTGCATGGTCACAATTAGATTCTGCCTGAAGTTGTCTCCGTTCCTTTTGCAACAGGTAGGAACTCACCTTGTCAAACGTGAGTGTTTGACTTTCAGCCATTAAATGGAGTGCCTCCACAAATGACTCATACGAAGAAGGTAAGCTGTTCAAAACCAGAGCCACCATATCATCGTCATCCACCTTTTTATTGATGGAAGATAACTGGTCTCGGAGGTCTTTCATCCGAAGTAGGTGCTCAGACAGCGATCCACCTTCTTGTAACTTTACGGAAAAGAGCATATTTTTCAGGTATAAAACCCGACTCTTCTCTGACGTCTGATATTTATCCTTCAGACTAGTCCACAACGTGCTTGCCACAGTGGCATTCCGCACTTCCGGTATCAAATCATCCGACACCGATAACTTGAGAAGCAATAACGCTTCCTTATGACGTTTGTCATAATCTTCGAAGTTCGTCGCTGGTCGACTTTCATCACCCTTGATTATTTTATCACAATCCCGAAATTCCGCAACCGTTAAAATTTTATGACTCCAAACATTGAAATTTGTGCCCGTTAACTTTTGTGTCTCCGGCAACGTCAAGTGTGATATATTTGCCATTTTATTATTCCAAAGGAACGGAAAATAATAAAATAATAATTTGCCTCACACTTAAAAAATATCCTTTTCCAGCAAATAATATTAAATGAATTAATTTCTTCAGCAAATAGAATGAATACCTTTGTTGCTGGAAATAATATTATTCTTTCTCAGGATCAATTTTTATTTTTATTATTCTCGCCTCCCGCGCCGCAAGCCGCCTTCCCCGTCCGCACGTCTCTGTCTTTTTGTCCGTAAGGCCTCTGTTTTTTTTTTTTTTTTAAAATCTGGTTTTAAACAATCAGCGTCTGTCCCTTCTACCCGCGCCCCGCCCAGCCTCGTCCCGCCGCGCCCGCGCCCGTCCCCGCGCTTCTTTCCCTTCCGCGTCTATCCCACGCTTCTTTCCCTTTTAGCGTCATCCCGCCCCGCGCCCGCGCTTTCCTTGCGATCCGTGTCTCCTTTCACACGATTTGTGACTGTCCTTCAGGAACCCATGAATTTCTGCCTTCCTACATGACTTTGGTGATGAAGAAAAACAAATATGCCCTCGAACCACGACTTTTGGCACTCACGTTTGCCCTAGCGACTGCTGTGCACGAAAACCTCCACGAACGAGATGCTTCAGGTCTGTGCGACCTTCACAAACTTCTCCTTTGTCTGTACTCTTCCACCAAGAGCTTCCTCAGACTAAATGACTTTTTTCTTCCTCAAACTGCGAACCTTCGACGCTCTGATACCAATGTTAGAATATGCAAAGAGAAGAAAAAAGACAGAAGGCAAACTGCACTGTAAATGATACAGGCAGAGATTTATTTATATAAGAGGAGAGGTGGTTGTACAGCTTACTAACCGAACAACTACGTAACTGATTTTACATTCTATATAATGTGTTATATTTTAACAGTGTATGTGATGAAAAATGAAGATCAATATATTATATCATTCTGATTCGAACCTGTCAATAAGACACTAGAACAAGTAGCAAGTTGCTGCAAGCCCTTGTGCATCAAATGATGGTCACCGCTGTCATGGCAAACAGTTGATGTGGGAGAAAATCACCACGGGCAACATACAATAGCCCACCAAGCTAAGTAACCAGTTCTCCCTGCCAACATGTTGAACGCTATATAGAGGTATATAGAAGCCATTGTAAACCAACCAAAATTTACTCCGAATTGAACCTTCTCCTGCCAGAAACTGAAAGAATCCAAATGCAATACAGTAAAAATGGGCCTCGAGGTCTACAATATCATTTGAATCAGTATTAACCCTAATCTGAGTAGCCGATACGTTTTGGATACGGAGCGGGTACGGAGTATCCGATACGCGGAAACGGCAAAAAAATTTTTGGGCTTGGATACAGCAGTACAAAAAATATATAAAAATTAAAAAATATATAAATTTCAGCCTTCTAAATAAGAATTAACCACATATTATGCATATGAAAAACAAAACAAGCTAAATAGCCACAACAAACTACTCATACATTCATAATTTCAATTGTCCCTACCATATCTAGTTGAGGTGTTTATTACATTTATGATTTATCTCATACATGCTATTTTTATCCATGTTTATGATGGCTTGTAACATATACCTTCTGTAGAATAATGGTGCTGCGAAAACTGTAATTTCTGCTGTAATGATATATTAAATTTAAAATATACCTTCTGTAGAATAATGGTGCTGTGAAAACTGTAATTTCTGCTGTAATGATATATTAAATTTAACATATACCTTCTGTAGAATAATGGTGCTGTGAAAACTGTAATTTCTGCTGTAATGATATATTAAATTTAACATATACCTTCTGTAGAATAATGGTGCTGTGAAAACTGTAATTTCTGCTGTAATGATATATTAAATTTAAACTATACCTTCTGTAGAATTAAAAAAATAAAAAACAAATTAAAAAAACTGTTTTTTGGCGGCAGGAGCGGGCAGGGAGCTGCGGAAACGGTGCTACAGAAGGTATAGGCCGTACCCGGCCATTTCCGCAGCCCCCTCGGAAACGGTGCTACAGAAGGTATAGGCCGTACCGGCCATTTCCGCAGGCCCCCTCGACGCTCCCTGCCTGCTCCCGCCGCCAAAAACAGTTTTTTTAATTTGTTTTTTATTTTTTTAATTCTACAGAAGGTATAGGCCGTACCCGGCCGCTTCCACAGCCCCCTCGCCACTCCCGCCGCCGCTCCCACTCCCACTCCTGCTCCCGCACCGCTCCGAGTGCCCTAGGGTGCCGTTTCGGCAACGTTGACCCTAATGAGGTTCAGAAGCTTACACATAAATGTTGTGAAGGTATGGCTATCTGAGATTCAGTCTTAATTCTGCTATATGGTTTTGCCCACAATTTTGTATACAATTATGATCCTGTGCTGCTTTGAGATTTCCATTGACCACCAATGTCCTGTAATCTATGAAATCCTCGGCTGTTGCGGGGTTAATCAAACCCTAATGGCAACTACTTGTCTACATCCTTAAAAGCAACAACAAAAGTCTTGATCTCAATCTTATATTCTTTAAACACTCAATTCACGTTAAAATTTAAATATAAAAATTTATCACTTCAAAGCCACAAGCTCGTTCTTGCACTTGTGCAAACAAAAACAATTGTGGGAGCAATTCTCCAACCTAGAAAACATAAAAGTACCTCTCATTGAAGTGCCCAACAATTGTATTGTGCATCGAAATGTTTCAGCACATATTATGTAAATATACTATAATGCATAAGACGTACGATGATAGAAAACACATGCCTCTAAAATAGGGTTACAGAAAATGATGAAAAAATGAAGCGATTGAGTATGGTTAAGACGTTAGTGTCATTCATTGTGCACTAAAAAAACATCGTCAACTAGTAGACTTGTTAATTCACAATTTATGCCAAGTTTTGCAATAGTTCTAGGCTCCAAAGAGAGTTCCAACTCTTGCCCAATCATTACATGAGGCCATAAACAGGAAATATAAACTAATTGACTACATGAAATAGAATCTGTAGCATGGTAGTTCTTCCATCCATATGGACAGTCATTCCCTCCATTTTTGTTCTCCATTTCTTGCCAATGCATAGCGAGCTGATATACGAGCATCTGCTCTAGAAATTTCATTATGATATATGAGTATCTGCTCTAGAAATTTCATTATGATATATGAGCATCTGCTCTAGAAATTTCATTGGAGGATTGATATCTAAAAACTAGACTTCATCTCTGCAACAACATAAGTTAATAACCATTGAGTTACTGATTAAACTAAACATAATTTAATTGTAACCACTAAATTATTTGAAGATCCTCGTTAAGGATAGCTATAAAAATCAATATGAAAGTGATTTGGTCCTTATTTCACAGGATCGTTTATGTCTAAATCTTTGCAATTTCCTCAAATCAGTGAAAGGAATAAAAATGCAGTTTTAGACTATTGAATTTTAACGTATAATAGAGGCTGGGTGTTTATCATACCTTGCATATACAACATTGTCACTGCCATCAGCAAAATCCATTAAGGCTTTCTAGGCTAATGTTGCAATTGGATCCAGTGCCACTTCATCAGTATGTGATTTGTTTGCATCTCAGCAACATCAATTTCATTGCTGTCATCTTCCACTAATGTTTACATCATATTATGCAATATGGAACTCACAAGAATCTGCTTCCATTAACAGCCAGAAGCACACATTAAAGGGATTATTGCCAGGATCTGCTTCCGTCATTAGCTCCCATCGCATGGAAAAGCTTATGAAGAAAGGCTCCCATGGGATAATTGCCCAGTTGCACTCAATCCAACTCCAACCCCCACTACCGCTCGCAACCTTGCGGACTTACAAGCCATCCTCAACAAACATGCTTCTATTTTTATTGAACCAATGGGGTTGCCCCTTCACGGCCTGAAGATCACCGCATCCCACTCCTTCTAGGAAGCATTCCCCCAACATCCGTCCCTACCGCTATCCATATTTGCAAAAGACTGAAATTGAAAACCTAGTTCGGGACCTCCTCAAATCCGGCGTCATTCACCCCAGCACCAGCCCATACTCCTCCCAGTACTTCTTGTCCACAAAAAGGATGGATCGTGGCGGCTCTGCATTGACTTTCGTGCCCTTAACCGCCTCACCATCAAGGATAAATTCCCCATTCCGGTCATTGATGAGCTTAGATGAGCTCCATGGGGCAATTTTTTTCCAAATTGGACCTTCGCTCCGGCTATCACCAGATTCGATTGCATCCTGAAGACATTCCAAAACCGACTTTCTGCACTCATGATGGTCACTATGAATTTTTGGTCATGCCATTTGGCCTTACAAATGCCCCTTCCACCTTTCAAGCACTCATGAATAAAATCTTTCAGCCTTTCCTCCGTCAATTTGTCTTGGTTTTCTTTGACGATATCTTGGTTTACAACCGCACATGGGCCGACCACCTCCAACACCTTGACAGGGCATTACAAATTTTGGTAGACAATAAATTATGTGCCAAATAGTCCAAGTGTTCCTTTGGCCTCAAAGAAGTGGAATATCTAGGGCACATTGTCTCTGCCGACGGGGTCCGTGTAGATCTAGACAAGATCAGCGCAATGTAGGAATGGCCTCGGCCAACAACTCTCAAGAGCCTTCATGGTTTCTTAGGCCTTACTTAGGGTACTACCGCAAGTTTGTCAAGGACTATGGAAAGATCATGGCCCCGATGTTGCCTTATTGAAGAAAGATGCCTTAACTTGGAGCAACGCGGTGACCAGGGCATTTGTGGCTCTTCACAGGGTATGTGTAGCACACCCGTTTTGGCCATGCCAGACTTCACTCAAACTTTCACCATTGAAAGTGATGCATGTGGGAATGGCTTGGGTGCTTTATCCTTCTTCAAGCAGGTCACCCAATTGCCTTCACTAGCAAAGCTCTTTCGGGAAGAAACTTAGCCTTGTCTACATATGAGAAGGAAATGATGGCAATTCTCCATGCAATACAAAAATGGCGGCCATACCTATTGGGGAATCATTTTTGCATCAAAACAGACCACCAGAGTTTGAAATATTTCTTGGAACAACGGGTCTCCTCCCCAACACAACAAAAATGGGTCAACAAACTCATGGGGTATGATTATGAGATAACCTATAAGAAGGGTAAAGACAATATTGTGGCCGATGCTCTCTCACGTGCATTCGAGGACCGGCATCCTGTCGGCCATCTCCATTCCCATCCCAAACTGGTTGGAATCAGAAAAACGGGGTATGCACTTGATCCCTCCTCACATCACCTCATCCAACGTTTGTCCACTGACCCCGCAACCGTACCACATTATTCATGGGATGGTGCATTTCTGTGCCACAAGGGCCGTCTGGTGCTTCCCCATTCACAAGACCTTCATCAAGCTATCTTCTATGAAATTCATGCTTCTCCATTAGCGGACACGCCAAACTTCTTTTGGAAAGGAATAAAGGGTGCTATTAAAACGAGAGGGTGGCGTAATGTGATCCCCGCCAACACAACAAAGGTGAGACAACAATTGCCGGTTTGTTAGAGCCCTTGCCAATTCCGACTAGGATTTGGACATATATCTCTATGGATTTTATCAAGGGTCTTCCTAGGTCGGGAGGTAAATCAGTGATCTTGGTTGTGGTCGACCGCCTCTCCAAATATAGTCATTTCTGTTCCCTCACCCATCCATATAAAGCCTCCACAGATCGCCCATATTTTTATGGATCAAATTTTCCGTCTGCATGGCATTCCTTCCTCTATTGTCTCTGATCGTGATGCAACTTTCACCACCACTTTTGGATAGAGTTTTTGAAACACAGACACCCAACTAAAGATGAGCTCTGGGTATCACCCCCAAACGGATGGCCAGATCAAATTGTCAACAAGTGTTTAGAAACGTTCCTTCGTTGCTTTGTTTCAGAACAACACTAGTGGACAAAGTGGCTTCCCCTTGCAGAGTGGTGGTACAATACCTCATACCATACTTCTACTAAAATGACCCCATATGAAGTAGTTTATGGTCAAAAGCCACCAACCCTTCTTCCATATCACCTGGCAAGCGAGTTCATGCAATCGACACTACTCTTTGCAACTGGGATCAAATTCTTAGCACTCTACGAGCCAATCTCCACACGACACAGAACCACATGAAGCAACAGGCTGATCAACACCGCTCCGAGCGCACCTTCTAACCAGGTGATATGGTCTTCCTTCGTCTCCAACCTTACAAGTAGTCATCCTTGAAGCTCAAAGGGCGTCATAAGCTTTCTCCAAAGTTTTACAGGGGCCTATAAGGTCCTCTAGAAAATTGGTTCAGTTGCTTACAAGCTAGAGCTTCCACCTTCCTCCCGAATTCACCCCATTTTCCATGTCTCTTGTTTGAAGAAAGTTCTAGGAACAAATGTCAAAACACAAACAATTTTACCACAGCTTGATAATGAAGGCTCCATCCTTCTTGAACTAGAAGCCATCCTAGACAAGTGGACCTACCAACTCCGTTCCGCTCCATAACAGAAGTCCTAATCCAATGGCATGGCATGCAACCAGAAGACGCAACATGGGAACCACTTCTCCAAATTCAACATCAATTTCCACATCTGCAGCTTTGAGGACAAAGCTTTTTTCAAGAGGGAGGGGATGTTAGGAACCCGTGTTCCTACCCTTTTATTTGCTTTATAATAGATTAGTTATGTTAGACACATATGCTTTGTAAGTCGTCCTTTCAACATATTTGAATAATCCCACATGTGCGGGAAGTAGTAGTTTCTTAGATAGGAATTAGTATATAAGGTCTTGAGGCTCAATGAAGCATCGATGAATATATTGTATTGAGCTTGCTCAAAGGAGGTTGCCCCCTCAAGAGGCCTGCGATTTAATATCAATTCGAGTTCCTTTGCTTTAGTTATTTGTTGCAGGTTATTTTGTTGTGATTGGTAAAATAGTGTTGCAGGGTCTTCACATCCCTTCCCATTTGATAAACCCGTTTCAAGAATTAGAATTTCTTGCTTGCTAGTTATTCTATGAAGCTCCATATCCATGTCTTCTCTCTCTGCATTGGTTGGACCATGGTGTGAGAAATAACTATCTTATGCCTCTCCGATATGTGCCGAATAATAGCTACCAAATTTGTAATGCTAATTCAACAATATCTTGTAATCCATTGTATTATTGAAGAATACCCACGGAAATCGGAATTTAAAAAACATGAAATGCCCACTCCTGCAAAAGAGACCTTAAATCAATTGTTTGAACATCAACCGGAAGTTTTGAGACATGTATATGCAAACAACCATAGTGCATTTATCAAAAAAATTCAGTTGTGAGTTTTGAAAATGACATCATTGCACACAAATATACTAGTTAATGAAATGGAAAGTTTACTACGTGAATTTGGATAGGGCAGAGATGTCAATGATATTAGTGATGAGGGTAAATCACAGGCATAGCTAATGTCTATGTTCTAGCTTTATAAAATTCTTGTTTACAAAATTGCAGATATCAATAAAATAACGAGTGTAGCTAATGTTTAGTAAACTACTTAAACAAGGAGAATGATAAATAATGTTTATTAAACTACTTAAACAAGGAGAATGCAAAATAGAGGAAACAAAAAACCATTACTACATCTCTTACTTTCCTATATAGGAACATTTCAACATAGCTGCATCTCTTACTTCCCAATAAAGAACCATTTCAACATCATATACATAGAAGTTAGAACCAAAGCTCATAAATAACATTGTTTACTTGATTGCCTAGGTCCCCTTATTTATTGAATACACCTTCTTTATTCTAAACATAAAGTCACAACCTGCAATATCCAACTACAGGGTTCCATCATATTAAAAATGGCCGACATGATATATGTCTTTCAATTTAAAATTTGTTGGCGTGAGCTATTGATAATCGAAGACACAACGGACACAAGAATGCCTTGAAACCCTAACGAGCGATTTGTAGGCCAATGGCGGCGGCGGTGGTAGTGGTAGGTCTCACGGTGCCGGGCGGTGGCTCTACCCCTCGCCTGCGCAAAATCCTTCGTGGCAACCGCTTGGTAATCTCGAGTAGAGTTCATCAACATGCAAACAGAGACGGGGTTTTATTGGGGTTCCAGATGCGCCTTATATTATGGAAAAATCTGCGGCCACTCCGGTAATTACGTTGTCATTCACAGAGGTAACCGAATCAATCTTTGCTCTTAAAGATTTTGCCCTTATTTGTCGATTTAATGGCTTTTGGCCTCGGATTGAAGATCTGCATCAATGGATCTTTTCTACTTGGTCCCGTGACTGTGAGATTCAGTTGTGCACAAAGGGTTTTTTTATTGTTTGTTTCTTCTCTCCCACAGTGTCAACGAATTCTTAATGAGGGTCCCTGGTTCTAGGGTAGGGCTGGCCTTTTATTACTCCATGGTTTTGGATTTTGATCCTTCTAATATGGTTGTTTCAAAAATGCCGGTTTGGGTTCGTCTCCCCAATCTTCCTCTCCCCTTTTGGCACCCGCAGATTTGTCTTTGCTATTGGTGACACTCTTGGTCGGTTCATTCAGATGGATAATGAACGGCCCAAGCAAGGGTTGTTCACCTGTGCACGTATTTGTATGGAGGTGGATCTTAGCAAAGGTCTTCCAGAAGAGTTGGAATTAATCCATGATGGATTCAAATGGATACAAGTCCTCGACTATGAGAACATGACCTTTCGATGCGGTTATGCCATCAAACTGGGCACCTTCAGGAGGCTTGCTTGCTGCATAAAAAGAAGAAGAGCAACGGGGTTTATTCGCGGCCTAAAGGTGGCAACCGTTTGTAGCGCCAAAAGTCAAATAATACTCCCACCCCGAAAATTCAGAAGATGTTTGTTGAGATTCCCCCTGCTGGCGGTGGTGCCAAATGGACGCATGTATTTGAGTCTTCTGATTCTGACCCCATTTAGGATAGCCCGTGCTTTGATCCTCCGCTCGTCCCCGGCACTCCAACAGCACCATGGATTGTTGTCACATGTTCTAAGGAGAAGAAGGGGCGCTTTGACACTCTTGTTTCTCATTATCCGGTGGACCTGATTAACTTTGTTTTTGGTTCTCCTCGGACCCCCATGTAGCTGTTGCTTTGTTGTTTTGCTTGGCTTAGCCTTGTGTGCTTGTGGCTTTGGGCGTGCTCTCATACCGCCCGCTTTTTTGTTGAGAGAATCTTGTATCATGTTGCATTTAATATAATATAAGATCTTTTTCATCAAAAAAAAAAAAAAAAACTACTGAGGTTCCAAGCTAGCATGAATGCTTGAAACTAGGCAATCACTCATCATTTGAAAATGATTCTCTGATCTTATTGCTTATCCAATGGAACATAAAACTGAAACTAACTGCAATTACACCTTGATCTTTTGATCTTCAATTTTTTTCAGCCTCACTTCATTTGAATCTTCCTTTTGCATATGTTGTTCAATCAAGGCACAATTCTTTTTGTAGCACTCTTCAATCACAGAATAAACCATTTCATAGGCCCCTTTTCAGCCACCTGCAATGTAGAAATGTCCAGCCTATGTTCTTAACTAATGTGCACTTTATAGTATTTAATTTGCTTGTTGATTTCCATTTTTTCACAATTGATTGTCTATCCTCGTCGTTTTTGTTGGTGGAGAATAGTCCTCATGAAAGGCATAATTAGTATCTGAAGAATCAATGGTTATATTGTCAGGATTGATTGCTCGCTCAGAACTGAAATTCACTCCCATTGCATAAAAAGTTCTTTCACATAACTTGCTGGATATTGTTTTTTTCAAATTTTCTCACAGGTAGTCATATACCAATGGCTATCATGACCAGATCGAATATTGGATTCATAATCTAGATTCTTTAAAGTCGGGAAAAACATGTTCTCATCAATCTTGGCATTGAATTGCCATATGGTCAACACCATGTGTGGAACAGTAATTCTGCATTATTTTTTATTTTTTATTTTTCAGTAGATGATATGGCCTTCTTTAATTGCACAATCTTTTGTTTGCGTCTCTTTAAATACATTTTGCTTCAATAAGAAATAAAGTTTCTGCAACAATCCAGCAAGCTCTACTCTTTTGTTGTTGGTGAGAAGACTGATTTTCAAAAACAGCAGATCGTTTCATTCCTATTTCTTCTTGATTGAAAGGTGCAGGCTCAAATTTTCGAGTAGTTGGATTCTCTGACATATGTGTTCTTTCTAGTAGTTATGACTACCTCTTCATGGTCTCCTAGTGCCCTTGCACAAATTTTGAGAAGTTGTAGTCATCTAACACTTCATCAGGTATTCATCCTATGAAAGTAATGCAGAACACCTAAAAACGCATCCTTCATAGGAGTTGGGGAATGCACACTTTTATCCATGCGAAGTAAAACAAAATATGTGTATGCCTGCAGCAAAGCAACGTGTAAAAATCTTGAACAAGGACCCAATACTGGTGCAAATATCACAAACTTAATGAAAATAAAGGACATAAGGATAATATCTTTAAATTGCAACATATACAGATGAGTAGCAATTCTTGCAGAGCTCACCAAGATTAGTTGACATAGGTTCTCAGCATCATATAGTGGACTGTCTAAAACTGAATATAAAAATAGCGTTACAGTAAATCTCTACATACATTTCTATTCTATCTAATTTTGACTGCAAATACTTCGCTATCTCTACCCTGTTATTTTTAATCATAACTATAATGGAATGATTTTTGCAACAGTCACGGTACTGCCCCCATGGACTGTACAATCAATGATTAACCTACATAGGATTTCCATTGATGATGATGACAATCAGTTTTTCCTCCTCATACTGGAGAACTAAGGGAAACCAAGGGAGGCATCTTTTTTAACATTTTATAGTTTACTGATGTTTGGTCTAGCATGTTGTTCAAATGCTGCAGTGACCCACATCATATGTAACGGGTTTCTTGGAAGAGGGGTTGAGCTCTGCGGCGCAATCAAATCAATACCAGGGTCAACCTGGGTGCTTTTGTTAACTGCAGCATGTGGAATGACAATCTTTGTTCGGATATCTTTAATGTTTGCATTTACCGTCATTGGGTCCGTTGGGTCTTTCATCTTTTAATATCAATCTAGAATCTCTGATCCCTCTGTATGTGGTCATATATGTTTTTTTCTGGATTGGTGTGTTCGTATCTTTAGATCCATTGAGTCCTTGCCCCTGTTATGCCTGTGGTTGAGGGTCCCAGGGTTTGAAGCCCTTAAGGAGCAGTTGTCTCTAAACCTGTTTTTTGCCATCACTGGATTGGTTTTGGCTTTGCGGGCAAGTTATTTGCACTCTAGCTCCTTGGACTCTGTGGGATTGCTGTCCAGAGTATCACAGTTTTGGCATCCATTACTGTGTGGTTTCTCTAGAACATAGCAACCAATAATGTTCTCCGTATGTTTTTCAAGTCTAATCACAATGAGCTTCGAGATGCACTTGTTGAGGAGTTTTCCACGGATTATATGGTTTAAGTTTAACCATTTGATTATCAGAAAGTTCCTCAACTTGATTCTGTGTCGGAAGTTTGAATCATGTTTTCTTGTTCTGGATCTCCTAATTGCGATTTCGATTTGGCTCTTATAGGGGTTGGCTGGAGTTTTATATAAATTGGAAAAACTTAGGTGATATACAAACTTTTAAAGTTTCAAATGTAGTTGCAGGCAAAGAAATTGCAGGAACAGTTACAGTAGGTAGCTTTCAATCAGCCTATTTGTCATTGCACAAGTATAAAGTGATCTACGCATATTCATGAGGAGGAACCTATCGCATATGTATAAAAGGCTTATATGGACTGGGTTTCTGATTTATACATTCCAAAAATATACAAAAGCTTTCATAAAAAAATAAAAACAGAAGGCATAGAATGCAACGTGGACCTACCGCCACTAGGTTACATGCCAAGTCTGGTGAATCTGGGAAATCTTAAAATAATTTCTTTCTTAAATAACCAAAATATTTAAAGTAAAGTCAGAAAGATAAAATTTATGGACAACAGACTAATAAAAATAACAGTAATGTTTTAGAGAAGATCAAGATATACCTATGTTCCACCAAGTTTCCGGGACGGGGACGACAGGGGATGGGGGGACGTGTTTCCGGGACGGATTTTTTGGAGGCCTTTTTTGGGGACGGTAGGGGACAGCTATTAAAAAATAAGGGAAAATTTAAAAATATAGGAAATTTCAAATATTCATATGATAACATTGATAAAACATTCATCACACACATTATAGAACCTTAATACATAAAATTGGAGCTGAATTGAGATTTCACATAAGATTCAGGCTATTAAAAAATAAGGGAAATTTTTAAAAATATAGGAAATTTCAAATATTCATATGATAACATTGATAAACTTAAAGCATTCATCACACACATCATAGAACCTTAATACATAAAATTGGAGCTGAATTGAGATTTCACATAAGATTCAAGTTTCAATTACAATGAAATGCCCAAGGGCTACAAAATGTCTGAAACATAGAAAATCAAAATGAAAATATATTCCATAAATAGGCTGTATACTCCATTAACTAACCTTATTTGACCTTTTTGATGTGGATCAAAAGCACTACTTGATAACTGATGCATATAATATTATGAAAACTATTATTGGTAACTTGGAAAGTAATTTGCATGAAAAAACATTACAGTCTTGGAAAACAATATAAAAACATGCAAAATGTGTGAACATCTGATGAGTCAACTAGTACTGATCATGTGCCACTGGTTAACAATCGCCACTTCCGATTCATTACAATTTACACCTGATTAAAGTATTCAGACTGTTTTGTTTTAGGCTTTAGCAAGCAGGTTAAAGTATATTGTGCTGACACATTATTTGTTATTGCGTTCCAGATTCTTGTGACGTGCCTTTTCCCTCTGCTATATGCTTTGTCATTACGTTCACAACTGACAACTCTAGAGGTGAGTGCAGAACCTTTAAAATCTTTCTTGTTCCCCTTTGCACATGATTTGCATGTTTATAGCATTTACATAAAAGGTTTGCTTTAGACAGATAAGATATGTTCTATGAAAAATCGGTTTCTTCTTTTCTCTGAAGGCCCATGAATGATCTTTAAGAGAATGTGAATTTTTCTTATATGATCAGGAAGAGTTCCAAAAGCTTCAAATAGCATGTAACGGATCATATGTGAAGTACTCCCATGATAAAGTACAGAGCAATGGAGCTTTACATGACTTAGACATTCGAAATTTGGCCCTTTGCATTGTGATATTCTTACTCTCAATTCCGTTTTTATTCTTCAAATATATTGATGACCTGCCACGGTTGATTAGAGCATCAAGAAACAACCAGAGTTCAGAAGAGGCTCCATTGAGTAAACAGATAGCATATCGTGTTGATGTTTTTCTTTCTAGTCGTCCCTATGCCAAGCCTTTGGCCCTGCTGTTTGCAACAATACTGCTTATTGGAATTGGTGGTTTAGCCCTTTTCGCAGTGAGCGATGATAGTCTGTTGGATGCCTTGTGGTTGTCTTGGTCATATGTAGCAGATTCAGGCAATCATACAAGCAGTGTGGGGACAGGTCCGCGGATTGTGTCAGTATCTATAAGCTTTGGAGGCATGTTGATATTCGCTATGATGCTTGGGCTGGTATCTGATGCAATATCTGAGAAGGTTGATTCACTACGCAAAGGAAAAAGTGAGGTGATTGAGAGTAATCACACACTAATTCTTGGATGGAGTGACAAATTGGTAATTTTTAAACAATGTCTTTCTTGTAAAGTTTAAAATTTAAAAACAGTTATAAAAGTTGGTGATTATCCTTTCTTGAAACTAAATGATTAATGGTGGGAATGGAAAGAGTTGATAACTTTGTAGTATCCTTATCTTAATATATTACTCGGCTGAACATCTGATCTCGACATGCTTGTTATGATTAATTGAAAATATAAATGTTTTACCTTTCAAATTATCAAAGAAAGTTTAATACAACAGGAATATTCAATACCAGAAGGGCTAAAGACATGATACTTACCACAAGTTTTGAATAGGTGTAATGTGTAACCTATCATTCACTTTTAGACAAAAGTAGGTGTCAATTTCAAAGCTATGATCCATATTTTATTTAGTCTTTGGGAAATCAAGCATGCCTTTGATTAAACAGTTGCTTTGAACAAAATAAGTTGCTGCATAATTTATCATGCTTTCCTTTCACACACCCGCTATAAGATACAAATGAGACTCACGTTTTTATTTAACCTGATACCCATAAGACTCACTTAAATTGTTAGTTAACCTCTCCAATTTGTAGGTTGACGGCTTTACATAGTTCCGTTTTCTTCTTGGTGTTGAAGCAAGGATCTTTCTGTAATGGCATTATTGAAATGAAATACTAGGCATAATTGTGTCATGTCTATCATCCTTGCTTCATGAATATGTGGGCTTTTAGTTCAACGCTTTAAGCACATTTTTGTTTGCTTTGATGTTGCATTACCTGCAAACACTTATTTTGAATGGTTCATTCACAGGGTTCATTGTTAAATCAGCTTGCCATAGCAAACCAAAGTATGGGGGTGGTGTCGTTGTTGTTCTTGCAGAACGAGATAAGGAAGAAATGGAGATGGAGATTACCAAGTTGGAATTTGACTTTATGGGGACATCCGTAATATGCAGAAGTGGGAGTCCTCTCATAATGGCCGACTTGAAAAAGGTTCACATATGTGCCATTATGAGGTTGAAAGCAGGGCTCAGCACGTCACTGCATTATACTTTTGGTTTTGCTGTTGATGTGCAAAAAGCTAAATATTTTTTGTTAAAGGATTGCATTTCTTCTAAAATATTTCTTTGTTTCTCATAGGTCTCAGTCTCCAAAGCCCGTGCCATTATTGTCCTTGCTGAAGATGAAAATGCGGATCAGGTAAGCTGACTTTTATGGACCCAATTCAACAGGTGTCTTTTTCCATTTTATGACTCTATTTATTTGCATCATCTAGCTCCTGAATATTGGGTTTTGTACAGAGTGACGCGCATGCATTGAGAGTTGTTCTAAGCCTAATTGGAGTTAAGGAGGGCCTGAGAGGCCACATTGTTGTAGAAATGAGCGATCTTGACAATGAACCACTGGTGAAGCTTGTTGGAGGAGACCTTGTTGAGACTGTTGTGGCACATGATGTCATTGGCCGCCTGATGATTCAGTGTGCTCGTCAACCTGGTTTGGCACAGGTAGTTTACACAAAAGTTCTCCACTTTTTAAAATGGTAATATCTATATGATGTAGGATTTTTATTCTCTCATACTTAAGATTGCCCATCTCTAAATACTTTCCAATTGATACAAAATAAAGAGTCATAGTTTTGTAAAAACGGGACCACTTTAATAAACATGTTCCACAATACATACATTTGTTCAGCCATATAATAATGTAAACGAGTGTTAGAAATATATGCGCCCATATTCCATATTGTATTGAACTTCTCATGACGAGTTCATAAGTTTGCATAAGTATGAGACTGAGTTGAAATATGACAAAGATATTACGAAGAAAACATTTTACACTGCTGTGCTAATTGGGTGAGCTTATAAGCAGTTGGATTGGAAGAATATACAGTTAGAGAAGGCAGTAGGAGCACCATCTACGGAAGCCCTTAATTTCCTTTCTACATGGACTCGACCATAGTCTTAGTCGAGTCCAGAGTATTTATTATACATTCTCCCGGACAGAAATCTTCATCCTTGCAGACTCTGTCCATGACTTACACCACTATGGCTTCCCAGACTTCCGTTTCTTGTCTACCATCTACTGAATAAATTGCCATGTCTGAACCCTGCAGTATCTGACTAGTGTGTAGGCATGGGATCTAATTTAAAGGGGTTAAATGCAGCATTAGTTTTGGTATTATGTTCTCGTACTTGTCCATATGCATTCTTTATACAGGGAATGATTAAATATCATGTAAAACACTTAAACTTATATAAGCTTTTAATTATGGTTAGTCATCTAATGCATTGTACAGGTGATTCTGTCCAACCAAAAGCCCTCCATTGAGTAATATTGAGAGGGCTGTCTATATTTTATGAAAAGGGCAATGCTACACGGAGTCCTTACACATTACATATAATGAAAACATCCCAATTTCCTATGTTTGTGTGCAATGCATATGCCTTTAGATTAGTATTCTATGCCATATGATCAGTATGTGTTTTATATGATTAGTATTCCATGTGATGTGTTCCACTTCCATTTAAGTCTATTTATATGTTGCATGGAGTAGAGATAGATCTTGTTTACTGTTGACCATCTACAGTTCTGAACTCTAGGTCATTCCATCTTTTTTGGCAGGTTGAGCTTGCATGCTTGTTGAGGCATTGCCCTAAGGCAGTTTCACTTCCTCGACTATGCAAAGCTTGTTTTAGTATTTGCCATGGACTTTATCTTATGTAATTATTTTAGTGCCTAGTTTAAGAGAATGCTTTGAGCACTCTACTCCTTCCTATTGCTATTTTAGGTGGCTGTACTTTAGAATTGCATTAACCTGTTTTAATAACCCATCGATATGAACATAATTTTATTCATTCATTAGTTTTTCTTGTTTTCCTTGCTTATTTATCTTGTTGACCTTGCTAGTTCTGGGCATTGAAAAATTTAAAGTAGATGCAATTTTTGCTAACAGGGTGTTAACTTTATAATTAGAAAATGCCAAATAATCCAAAGAAAAAAGCTTTTAAAGTTTTAGATGCATGAAAGCCTTAATTTTTATTTTTGGAAATTGGGTGTAAGGTGTTTATCCATTTGTTTCAACATCATATGGATATTATTGAGATAATATGAATGTAGGAACCTTCCAAATCATTCTTTTACAGGGAATGGATCCTCTAATCCTAAGTGCTCTCTCTTGACTAGGTTCATAAACCTTAATTATGTAGGTTGTAGAAGAATTGACTCCGAGGCTGATGAAAAAGTGCCTTGTAAGAATAGAGACAATGTTTTGCATTTCTTGGGGCATTCCTCCGAGAAAATTTAGGAAAATGACAATTGATTTTATAATTCACTATTTCTACATAGGGTTCTTAAGGAAGGTCCAATTGCTGTATGTTTCATTTTTTTTAAGGTTCATGTTGTTTAAAACCATACTTGACGACAATTAATGTTATTCAATATTCCATCCTTAGTCATGTATGTTTGCTTTTCTGTTTTGATTTTTACCTAGTTCCTATTAATGAAACAATTATTTTCAGTTTAGAAAATTATTTCAAAATTGATTTTGATTTGTTCTCCTTCGTATATGACACCTTACATATCAAAACATTTGTTGGTTAATGCACTTTGAAGTTTTTTTAAAACAAAAACCACCATATTTATATTAATAAAAATATAAAGTACAAATTACAATGCCAAGCTATTATACTCATACTGGAGGAGATATCTTTTGATTTCCAAGTACAAATAAAAGAAAAGAGATAGCATATCTGTGGTTTATTCATCATGTGATTTCAAAGAGAGGATCCACTCTATCTGTTGCAGTTTCTCCTGGGGCCAGGTCAGGGGTAGAGGACCAAAGTGTATCAGATTAGAATGATCTAGAGCCCAATTGGCCAAGGCGTCAACCATCTTATTCTGCTCCCTAGGCACATGAGAGTATATGATTGTTTGGAACTGGCTGGCAATGAGTTTAATATGATCTTGAATTCTTGCAATAAGCCAATTATTAGACGGATGTTGCTCAGGGGCTTGTAGAAGGTTAATAATAACCTTGGAATCTGATTCTACTATGATACTAGGACATCCCAGTTTAGTTGCCTCCAGGAGAGCACGCTGGACAGCCATAATTTCAGCCACATTGTTAGTGTAGTGTCCCAATTGATATGCAAAGAAGAAAAGAGGAGTTCCCAAAGAGTCATGAGCTATCCCTCCCATACTGGCTGGACCCGGATTACCTCTAGCTGCCCCATCAATGTTTAATTTGACAAATCCGAATGGAGGAGGCTTCCATATTCGAAGAGTAGAAGGTACCCTCTGTTTAGTAGCTTGCTTTATCTGCAATTGCATGTTGCCCAGATTTAGTTTTTGTAAGAGAACTTTCCACCTCGCAGGCAGTGGGGAAGGTAGTTTTAGATTGTGCACGATAGTTTCTGCAATATTACTTCTAGTCAAGTCCATGATATACCACTTGTGTTTACTTTCTGACTTGAAGATGTGTCTGTTTCTTTCCTTCCAAACATTCCATAGCAAAAGTGAAACAACAACTCGATTCCTTTGGTAAAGCCTTGAGTATCCCTATGAAATGTCCCTCTTTCTCGAATAATAGTATCGAAGACCTTTGGCCTATTCTGTCTACCCGACGGCCAAAGGGTGTGAGCAAGGGTGACTTAAGTCACAATAAATTTTTATAAGTGCCTAAAGAAAATAAAATAAAATTATTAAAGCACTTATAATTAATTTATTTGGCTTAATAAAAGGATGCACTTATAAATTAAGTTGTAATCTCTAGAAAAGTGCATAAGGGGGGGGCAAATAGGGTGTTATAATAGTCTAATATCATTTTTGTATCCTTCCTAGGGAGTTTGGCGACTTGCCTAGAGACTTGCCTAGAGAAAGGATATTAACCTTTGCGGAAGTATTAGGCCCATGATAATTTTGTATCCTCCCTATGAGGAAAATGTGACTAGCTTAGGTGGGAATTTTGGGGCTCTTGCTTAGAAATAATAACTTTTGCTGATTGGTGTTGTAATAGGTTCCTTTTGGGCCATTTTTCCTTTATAAGGGAGAGGTCGACTTGAAGAGGGGCATCTCATACTCTTTTATCAAACTCAGAATTTTATCTAAGCTTTGTGCTTGTTAAAATAATCAAGAGGACAAAAACCCTCTTAGAAAAGGAGAGGGATTTCCACACAAAGAATCCTATTGAGCTTGAAGGCAATTTCAGTTTCCAGCAGTTGTGTGATGGATATTCGAAGCAGATTTTTGGAGAATAACAGTTGCAGCAGTTGTTTCTTGTAAATTAGAGCCAGAGCGACCCATATCTTTTGGCATCATGATATGATTGGAGACATTTCCAGGTCTGAACTTCATTGTCATCCTTTGTACTAATTTTGGAAGTCTATATAAATTATTTTTAGCATCTTTGAAGGGCATCACTGTGGTATTTCAGTCCTCTAAGAAGACAGATTATCTGATAATTATTTCAGTCCAGTTTAGTCTGTAAAAATGCAGATTTCTCCATATTTTGGATATATAAAAATACAGGGATCAGATTTCTTAAGAATCTTAATTGTTTGAGCATCTTTTGTATGAGTCTCATCCCCATATTCTAGTCGCCATTTCTGTAGCTATTTCTGCAGTTAATGATATGATTTCACATGGTTACATACCCGTGTAAGGACTGATTTGGTTATATAAAATCTGTATCTTATACTGGTGTGAAAAGCTTTCAATTCAATGACTGTTCTATGAGGGTCTTATAATCAGCCTTAATCGCATTTTTCAATGTCCAAGTGGATCTGCAGTTAGTATATTTAATCTATCCACCATAATCTGTTTGGTAAGGGGTTGGATTAGCCCAAAAATCCATTGTGGTCAGATTTGTTCCATTCGGGGACATTACAGTGGTATCAGAGCTAGTAATTCTCCCATCCTGTGTAAGAACCAGAAATCTGATTTGATTGCATGCAAGGTAAAAGCCCTCTAGTCTATCAAAGAAGGGGACTCCAAAGAAGACAATGGATGAGCGTGAAAGACCACCGCCCGATGATGTTCTTAGCTACATGAATGAGGTCATCACTAGAAGTCACAAAGAGCTGCAACAAACAATGAGGGAGAATCAAAGAGAAATGCGGGATACATTTACTAGTTCCATTCGTGAGTTGGCCATGGTTCTACAAGGAAATATGGCAGCCACCAATCAAGGAGCAACCAACAATGGAGAAGGAAGCTCAACAGGACCGGTGAGGACTTCTCCCAAGCCTACTCCGCAGATTTTCAGAGCTAAGTTTCTCCAAAGAGAGGAACCAATTGAAGAAGTGGCACAAAATGATGTTGATGATGTAGAGGCATATGGTGATGAGTACATGCAGCTAAGCCTCCGAGTTAGAGATATGCTACCTTTTAGAGACTTCTGCCAGTTGAAGAATAACAAGGGTGCAGGAAGAAGCAGAAGAGCCCATCAAGAGACACCAAGGAGAGACATTCAACAAAGGTTGGGTAAGGTAACTCTCCCTTCATTTGATGGTACAGATAAGTGCTCTGCTAGATCTTGGTTGCAAAAATTAGATACCTATCTTTCTTTGAATCCCATGTATGAAGATGAAGCACTTAAGTTTGCAACATTACATTTGGATGGTGTGGCACATGAGTGGTGGCATAGTAGGAAAACTCGCCAAATCCAAAAACTCGCCAGAGCCCCAAAAAAAAAACTTGGCAAAAACTCGCCAATATTCGGCCAATACTCGGGAATACTCGGCAACTTAAAAATACTCAAATTTCTTTAAAAAACATAAATTTTAAGCAACACATAGCTACAAAATGTATCAAATGAGCCCATAAAATGTTGGAGAAGTGTTTTCTATTAGATTTGAATACAAATACAATACAAAATCGCATCATCATGCGAATACGACAACCGGTTGATACTAGTCCCCACACTCGTTGCGTCTCCACGCTCCTCCTGAAAGGTCAGTAAATCGGCTTGATCATGGAACTAGATGGTGAGTGCTGGTGGCACCTCTACTGCATGTTGGAGATCACCTTCAAAGATGTCATCCACTCCAATATCTCCTCGGAGTCCTGCTATTGCTTCTCCCTCCATAGCCTCCCTCTCAAAAGAAGCAATCTCATTCGCGTGAACGTAGGGTTTTCCTCTTCTTAGCCACCCACTCATCAGTATGGATCTATCTCATCCAAATCAATGAGCTCCTCCGATGTGGCCTCAAAAACCAAGTCATTGAGCCTTTTTTGAGTCAATTTGTTGCGCTTCTTCATGTGATTAGTCCGAGCACGGGAGAATACTCATCGAGTTTTGGCGAGTACTCGCCGAGTTTTGGAAAGCTATCCAATATTTTTAATTACTAATCTGTCTATAGGCGATCAAAGCTCATGATTCTTTCAGAAGATTGCAAGAAGTTGCTTGGTCCAAAAAGGTGCAAAAATGGATTTTATGAAAATAAGAAAAATATTGCCATCACTGTGTAGAGCTCGAGAAAATATGCACTTTTAGAGAAAACGACACCTAAAACGGAGCCACAGAATGAAAGTTATGGCACATGTAGCAGCAAAAACTTGCATGAGGAAAATGCGACTAGTTTAGGTGGGAATTTTGGGGCTCTTGCTTAGAAATAATAAATTTTGCTGATTGGTGTTGTAATAGGTTCCTTTTGGGCCATTTCTCCTTTATAAGGGAGAGGTCGACTTGAAGAGGGGGCATCTCATACTCTTTTATCAAACTCAGAATTTTATCTAAGCTTTGTGCTTGTTAAAATAATCAAGAGGACGAAAACCCTCTTAGAAAAGGAGAGGGATTTCCACATAGGGAATCCTATTGAGCTTGCAAGGCAATTTCAGTTTCCAGCAGTTGTGTGATGGATATTCAAGCAGATTTTTGGAGAATAACAGTTGCAGCAGTTGTTTCTTGTAAATTAGAGCCAGAGCAACCCATATCTTTTGGCATCATGATATGATTGGAGACATTTCCAGGTCTGAACTTCATTGTCATCCTTTGTACTAATTTTGGAAGTCTATATAAATTATTTTTAGCATCTTTGAAGGGCATCACTGTGGTATTTCAGTCCTCTAAGAAGACAGATTATCTGATAATTATTTCAGTCCAGTTTAGTCTGTAAAAATGCAGATTTCTCCATATTTTGGATCTATAAAAATACAGGGATCAGATTTGTTAATAGTCTTAATTGTTTGAGCATCTTTTGTACGAGTCTCATCGCCATATTCTAGTTGCCATTTCTTTAGCTATTGCTGCAGTTAATGATATGATTTCACATAGTTACATACCCCTGTAAGGACTGATTTGGTTATATAAAATCTGTATCTTATACTGGTGTGAAAAGCTTTCAATTCAATGACTGTTCTATGAGGGTCTTATAATCAGCCTTAATCGCATTTTTCAATGTCCAAGTGGATCTGCAGTTGGTATATTTAATCTATCTACCATTGTGTTACGCGGGACGCGTCCCCCTGCTTTTGACACGTCCGGAAGTCCCGGGCGTCCCGGGACGCGGGACGTGGGGAAACGTTTCCCCCACGTTTCCTTTTTTTTTTTTTTTTTAGGAAACGTCCTGGGGACGTCTGAAAACATTGGGAAACGTCCCGGGGACGGGAAACGTGGGGGGGACGTGGGAAACGTGGGGGGATGTCCAGACGTCCCCCACAAATTTATTTCCTTTTTTGGCATTTTTTTGCTTTTTGGTGAAAAAATCACAAGGACAGAAAAAAATTTGCCATTTTTGGAAAGGGTCCGGGAAGATGTAGTAGCAAAAACTTGCATGTGCCATAACTTTCATTCTGTGGCTCCGTTTCAGGTGTCATTTTCTCTAAAAGTGCATATTTTATTGAGCTCTATGCATTGATGGCAATAATTTTCTTATTTTCATAAAATCAATTTTTGCACCTTTTTGGACCAAGCAACTTCTTGCAAACTTCTGAAAGAATCATGAGTATTAAGGAATGTATTTGATGTTTATGAGTTCAAGTTTCACCTTATTTAAATCTCAAATGGTTTTATTTCAGCTTATTTATATAATTTAGTCACTATATCTTTATATTTTAAATATTTATATATTTTTAATTAGCCGCCCCCCGTCCCCAAAATTTAGAAATTTTTACCGTCCCGGAAACCCCGTCCCGCCGTCCCTCTGTCTCGAGTAACTATGATCTACCATAATCTGCTTGGTAAGGGGTTGGATTAGCCCAAAATCTATTGTGGTCGATTTGTTCCATTCGTGGACATTACGAACTAAATGTTTCCATCCTCTAATAGTGTTCACTATATTCATAGGGATTGCCATGTTACCAATAGATATTTAGCCAATTCACACCATAGGGCCAAAGTGAAAGAGCATTGAAAGAAGAGACGAGTTAGGGTCTCTTCTGCATTTTTGCATAAAGGGCACCAAAAGGGTCCAGCCATTCCTCTTTTCGTCAAATTATGACTTGTAAGGACTCTATGATAGATGAGAAGCCAAACAAAGAATCTCACCTTAGGCCATAAAGTAGGTTGCCAAAGGTCCGCTATAGAATATTTTCCATCCTGCTCTGTTCCCCATCCCAAGGTATCTGATGTCCAATTCATAAAAAGGATCTTGTTTTGCAAAAGAGTTTGGAAGAAATGAACTTGTGCCTGTGTCAAATTAGTCTTCCACAAAGATGGAGGGATCCATTCACTCCCTGGGTATGCAGGCTGTATATAGTGACTTACCTTTGGTTTTCCTTGTCCATGAAGGGTATCCATAATATTACTAAGATGTGGATACTGTTTGATCAAAGGAGGATGGCCATCCCACGAATCTGTCCAAAAGTTTGCCTGCTCACCGTTTCCAATTTTCCAAAACAAGTGTTGCTTGATAATTCCTTCTCCAATTATGAGAACTGAGAATGGGAGATCCTCGAGTAGGTAAAGAGTATCGAGACTATGTCATGGGGTCTCATTCCATGTGTATATTTTGCTCTAATATTGATACTCCATAACTGGTCCGGATTTTGCAGTAGTCTCCAATATAGCTTGGTTGCTAAGAGCTTTGTTATTCGGAACGCTAGCTCTGAATCCCAATCCTCCCTCTCTCTTTGGCAGACACAAGGTTTTCCACTTCATGAGATGCCATTTCGAGCCTGTTGGATGCCTGACCACAGGAATTTTTGACTAATAGAATCTAACTGGTGCAAAACTGTTGCAGGAATATTCAAGAGAGAAGCAAAATATACAGGAATAGCTTGCAACACAACTTTGATCAAGGTTATTCTTCCCCCTGATGATAACCATCTATTAGTCCAAGTACTAAATTTTTGTTGGATCTTAGCAGTAGCTAGCCCCAATTAGAGATTCTTTTAGAGCCCAATGGAATGCCCAAATATTTTAGAGGTAATGTGGTCTTCTGAAATCCAAGTTTCATTAGTATGTCCTGTTCCAACCTTGGCGAGCAATGAAAGAAAATTATTTTTGACTTATGCCTGTTAATATCCTGACCAATGGCTTTGAAAAAAGTTCCAAATTTTTATGGATCTGAGTAGCTTCTTTCAAAGACGCTTCCCCCATGATAGACGAATCATCAACAAACTGTAAGTGAGATAGTGGGTCCACTTGTGTGGCCAATTTTATACCTTGCAACTTTCACTGTATTCTTGTCATGGCAAATAGTCTACCAAAGGATTCTGCAACTATGATGAACAAGAACGGAGATAGAGGATCTCCTTGCCTTATGCCTCGCGATGCAAAGAATCGCGTTGTAGGAATGCCATTAACTATAATTGAATAAGAAACTGATGTAATACAAGCTTGTATCCATTGCACTCAGAGAGGAGAGAACCCAAAATGGAGAAGGATGTTAGAAAGGAAGGCCCAACTAACCCTGTCATAAGCTTTAGATAAATCAAGCCTTACAAACATAGCTGGCTTCTTCTGAATGTCCATAGAGTGAAGAGCTTCCTGAGCCAACACAATGTCATCATAGATTTGTCTATGGGGAACAAATCCACCTTGCTCGGAGATATTACTTTGTCAATGATGGATTTCAGTCGTTCAACTATTACTTTAGTGATTATTTTGTACAACACATTACATAGAGCTATGGGACGATACTCTGTAATGGTAGAAGCCTCCTGTTTCTTAGGGATCAAAGCAATATAGGTGTAGTTGATGGCCCTAAGAACAATCTTTGCCTGTCTGCATTCTTCCACTACTTCTAGCAGATCTTTTTTAATAATATCCCATAACTCCTGATAAAATTCAATTGGAAATCCATCAGGTCCTGGATTTTCCCTTTTTCATGGCCCACACAACAGTTTGAAGTTCCTTTTCAGACACCGGTTGCAAAAGTAACATATTGTCTGCCTCACTAACCATAGAAGGAATAATGTTAAGCAATTGTTGTTGGGCATTCCTGTCCAGATTAGTTGCACTATGAAGTTTGTTCCATTGAAGATTTGTTGTTTTTGAATCTGTAGATCAGACAAATGAATTTGAATGTTATGTTTATCTTTTTCTACCTTAAAAGTAATTTTGTAATGACATATAATATCAAATGAATGTGGTACACAATAATGGAAATTATGTTGAGAAGTTATTTGTCCTAATCTCTATTACAGGGGCATGTTGTATTTTCATTTGTAAAAAGCTACAATTTATGAAGTGGTTTCTCTCCGTGGTCTAAATATCGGAGAATAATCTGCAAGTCATTTTGTATGCAGATTTGGGAAAATATTCTTGGGTTTGAAGGTGCTGAATTTTATATAAAAAGATGGCCAGAGCTGGATGGTATGCAATTTGAAGATGTTCTCATTTCCTTCCCTGATGCAATTCCTTGTGGAATTAAGGTTGCGAAGAGTGGAGGAAATATATTGATGAATCCTGATGATGATTATGTATTGAGTGAGGGTGATGAGATTATGGTCATTGCAGAAGATGATGATTCTTATGCTCCAGGACCTCTTGCAGAGGTACAATATATTACCTTCACACGTTTTGTAATATGTTTTCCAGTTTTCCACACAAGGCAAAGACTGATGAAAATTCCCTTTAAAAGCTCTTTCTACTATACATTTTGGTGTGTTGGTCGGGAAAGAACAAATCACAATGATGAAATGTCATCAATTTTCTGTGCATTAATTAGGTTTTAGCTTATTTAATCAAAGAAGAATGACCAAAGACTTTATTTAACATTGAAGAGATTACTTCTGCAATATTTGAGGACTGGTTAAGTTTTTGTGGAACTTGAGATTAGTTTCCACTATACGTATCACTAACTATCCAAATTGGTTGGAAGTTAATGGTCTAACACTATTTATTGTCATATAATTATGACTAATAAAAATGCTATAAGAATCCACACCAGAGCAGGAATCTATCGTGAGTCAAATGTAGTGGATAGCAGAATCCTCTCACAACGGCATGAAAACTAGGATTTATTTCCATCCTTTAAAAACTGAAATCAACAAAAGTAAGTTTTGTAAGCTGTAATCCAAGATACTGTCAGGAAAAGTGGTTGAATGAAACAGCCCGTGTATATTATGTTGGTAATTATAACTATTAGCCTAAGTAGCCGATATGTTTTGGATATGGATACGGTACGGAGTATCCGATACGCGGATACAGAAAAAAAAAAATTGGCCCCGGATATGGCATTGGATACAGCTGTACAAAAATATATAAAAATTAAAAAATATATAAATTCCAGCCTGCTAAATAGGAATTAACCACATATTATGCATATGAAAAACAAAACAAGCTAAATAACCACAACAAACTACTCATAAATTCATAATTTCATTTGTCCCTACCATATCTAGTTGAGGTGTTTATTACATTTATGATTTATCTCATACATGCTATTTTTATCCATGTTTATGATGGCTTGTATTTGGTACCTTCTGTAGAATAATGGTGCTGTGAAAATTGTAATTTTTGCTGTAATGATATATTAAATTTAAACTAGAAAAAAATATTATTAAAAAAACACAGTTTTGGGCCTGGAAACAGCCAGGATACGGCCAGGCAGGTCTGGGTATGTCTGCAGACGTACCCGGCTGTACCCGGACCTGCCTGGCTGTATCTTGGCCATTTCCAAGCATGTATCCGGCCGTACACATACTGGGTATGTTTCAGATCGGTACCAGGTGTCCTCTGGGTGCCGTAACGGCTACTTAGCTATTAGCCAATACAAAACCATAAACTATCAATCTTGCATTGCAAATTCCTTAAAATATTTTATTTATACCCTAAACCAATTACTCGATAACTGTTGATAGACATCTAAAATATATTTTGGTAACATCACTTTTATCGTCTGGAAATCAATTTGTGTTAAAGCATAGAATTAGATCTTGTAAAGAACATTTTGACAGCCCCCAAGTAAATTAATTAACAGATAAAGCATGTGCTTTAGTCATTTTCTGTCATTCCTATGCACGTTCTGGAGATTAATGTGAGAGATGAGGAAACATGGTCTCCCAGACATACTTAGTGTGTGTGGTTGAATTGTGACCCAGAACATATGTAGGGTATTGTCTCAAAATTCAATGAAAGTGCACGGCAAATGATTTTTGCATTTGCATATTTTTTTTTTTCATGGATTGCAAGTAGTCAAACTTAAAAGTTAATGTATATAACCTATAATGGACACACTAGTAACAAAATTTCATTGATCAAAACATTTATGTCATGACTTTAATGTGTTGAAAAGATGTGTTAAAATTTAATATGTACAAGCATTGGGAAGCAACAGAAAAACAGGGCTTAAAGGAGAGAATCAATTATCAAACACTTTTGGACTATATGTGTAAATTCCTCTCATTTTTATCCAGTGAGGTTTTCAGACAATGATGTCTAGACTCTAAATTGCCATGTTTAACATTATGAGCTGACGTAGTGCCATGCTTTTTATTCAGTAAAAGTGCACATCAAATTGTTTTTGCATATTAATAATTTTTCATGGGTCACAAATAATCACCGTAGAATATTTGCCTAAACTGGACACATTAGTATACATTGTCATTGATCAGCATTACATGCTCTGTCTCAAATGCTTTGTAAAGATGTACTGGTATGTATAATAGGGACAAGTGATAGCGAGCAACTGTTGAACAAGGCAAAAAGGAGAGATAATCAGATGCCATTACGTGTAAATTCCTCTCATTGTTATTCAATGCAAAGATAGTTGTAAGCCTTAAGGTGATGTGTGAAATCACATGATTATCATTAGGAATCAACTGAGTGCTATGTTTTTGAATTTACTGTTATGCCATAGAGATACAGATACCAATGCCTAAAGACTAAAGTCTGTTAGACCATACACTATGTTATAAATCACCACCATGTCCTAAGACCTATTGTAAAATAGATTAAGATTCATCACACAAAATCTGGAATGCATGAGAAATACAAAAATTATAATTTGAATTGGGTATTATTTCCAGAGAATAACTGCAGAGTAATTCATTGCAGATAATGAACTTCAGCTATAGTTGTTGGATTAATACACGAAAATGCATTCAAAATCATATGCAGAAAAAATGATAGTAGGTTATTGATAAAGAAAACAATATAGTATTGGTTTGGCCATGCACACTTATTTGTTATTAATTTTTTATGTAGCGCCAAGCCATTAGGCCTATAAATACAGGTGCCTATTGGCCATTCACAAGCACCTTTTAGGCGCTGTTTTTAGTTTTACAAGTCTTCTAATATATATTTTTGATAATAAAACGCTTTTGACTGGAGCTTTGGACCGGGGGTTCTTGGGTCCCCTCCCTTACTACATATATTATATCATAAGTACTGAAAACAGGGGTTTACATGAAACCACTTGAGAAATGACCACCTTGTAACAAAATTGCAAAAAACCAGTATACTATACGAACTATTAGACTATGCTTAATCAGAATCATCTTTCGCCTCCTCCTTCACCCGCATGCAGCCCTCTGTTTCTGCCATTGACCCTCTTATATGATCACTGGAACGACTGACCACATCCCCAACCTTGACGACTTTCAGAAGAAAATCGTATGAGAACCTTCCCTAGCTTTTGAGTAGAGCGACCCTTGGGGGACTGGGCCAGTGGGCACGTCGAGATCTTCTAAAGCAAGAGGGGAGATATAGGCAGCCTCGGAGCCCTTTGACTTGCATTTTTTATGGACTGTAACTGCAAAATGCCACAGGATCCTATTGCGCTTTTCCAACTCTGTCACTAGTTCCTTCGCCACCATGCCCGAGCCATTGACCTCTGAGACCTGCTGGAAGTTGGAGGGCATGCAAAAATTCCACACTGCCTCCTCCAGGACTAATCATGTGACGAGCATAGATAAAATGACGAGCAATCAGCACAGTCTCCGCCTTGTCCCCACCAATAAGCAACAAATGAGCCACAAAAATCGACGCAATTTCCTCGTTCACCCGAGGATGGCCATGGCCCTGTAGATAACTATCTCCAATGATGCGCTCAATTGCCTTACCAACAGGATTGGAGGGAATGATAAAGACATTCTTCAATCGAGCGGGGGAGACGGGACCGTAAAACGCCATTTCCTGAGTCTCTCCTTTTAGATATAGACCAAGGTAGGGCACATAAGCCATTGAGGAAAGGCAAAGCAACTCTCAAGAAGCGATAGAATGCATAAAAGGAGAGAGAAAAGAGGGCCCGAGCCTCCAATAAAAAGGCCTTCTCACGTGCCACCCTTAATCGATTAATCATAACTTTAGTTGGCTTCACTTTCCAAAATGGCGGCCAAATCCGGCCATATGGAGGGGTCATTAGATATAGTGGTGTCGTTTGTTTGAGTCACCCCAAGATTCGCCAGGAGATCCACTGCCGAGTTGGCCTCACAAAACACATGTTTTATTTGCCACGTAACCAATTTTGTGAGCCAAAAAAGTGCATTTGATATATAAAAATCTAGATGCCAATTGGATGATTTACCTGTGATGATAGCTTGGATTATTATTTGCGAGTCACCTTCAATGAGTAGACGGGTACATCCACATTCCACTTTGCCTTTACGATGCCAAAGAGTAGGGCTTGCGCCTCCGCTTGATTACAGGTGCCATCCTGAAGATGAAAGGAGCCAGTGCTGACTAGTTTACCAAAATCATTGCGAATAACACACCCTGCCCCTGAAAGCTCGGGGTTCCCATTGGAGGCCCCATCAAAATTTAACTTGCATAAACTAGGTGGGTGGAGACCATCTCGATCGACTTCTTATGAGCCTCTTCTCTTCTTCAAGTTTATGTTGATTGATAATGGAACCCGGAGGGGGCAGCTTGATAAGAGGCCAAGCCTTCCTGATCGAGGCGTCCCAACTGGAGAAATTGGCCAAGTTATTACAACTGGAGCTGACATTTTCAGAGATGGCCACTTCCATTTCTGGATAACAGACTAGACCCTAGAGCGGGTTTCCTTGAATAGGCACAAGTTCCGCTCCAACCAAATGTGCCGAGAAGAAGAAGAAAGGACTCCAAACCCAAATGGAACCTAGGGAGTGATTTTTTTTTAAGAACTGCCAGATTCAAGGCATTTTTCATCGTGGCAGTGGAACCCGGGCCAAATCCGATTTTGAGCAAAGCCAAGACTAACATTGAAATGTGAATGGACAGTGAAGCATGAGATGATCAATATCTTCTTCATCTTTTTCGCAGAGGAGGCATCGGGAAGGGCCTTGATAACCCCACTTTCTTCTTCTGAGCTGCGTTAGGATTTTACCTTTGTATACGAGCTAACAAAATGCCCCCTGCTTTGGCAAGCATTTTGAGTCCCAACAGAACTGCAGGCTAAGGAGCCTCGACCCTCCCAAGCAAGAGAGAATCATATCTAGATTTTGTAGAGTACTTCCCGAATTTGTTATCGAGCCAAAGAACACAGTCGAGGAATTGGAAAATGGCCTGCGAGAACGATGAATGCTTTTGAAGAGAGCTTTGGAAGCTTGTGGGGCATCCAAGTCCTCTAACCCTTTCCGAGAGAAAGAGAGCAAACCATCTTCCATTTGATGTCCGTAGTCGGCTACTCTGTTACCCAGTGCTTTAGTTACGTCTTTATAGGATCTAATTTAGGAAGATTTGAAAGGGCCGAGAATCCATTCCAGAGTCTTCCCAAATTTGGCCGCTTTTCCATTCCCAGCTTTCCATGAGGTGAGAGTTGAGAATACGTGTCTACATGAACAAATGAAATTCCACTTGTGGATCCCCTCGATAGTTCTTGGCTCGTGATGATGCACTCTGCCTTTGGCCGAAGGAAGATATTTCTGAAATAAATTTTTTTCAAGATCGGACGGATTGGAGATCAAATTCCATATATGTTTTGCTCCCAGTGCTAGATTTTGAAGGTTAAGATCCGAGAATACCCGCTCTACCAAGATCCTTTGGAAGTTTGACTTCTTCCCATTTGATAAGGTGGAACTTTCTTTGAGCGAGCCTTGCGAAAGGAATGATCTTAACAATTTTTCAATCTTCGTGGAGGATGGATTTTGGGATTCTCAAAACAGAGAGCATATATATTGAAGGGCGCCGAGGACGGATTGAATGAGCGAAGCCTACTTGCAAAGGTGAGCCACTTTCCTTTCCAAGAAGACAACCTTTGTTCAAATGCCAATAATAAATCATTCCACAAGATTGATCTCCCAACCCCAATAAAAAGGGGGATGCCCAAATATTTTTGAGGGAGGGTGCCCCAGAGAAGCCTAGTATTCGCTTAATGCGCCTTTGTAATCCTAGAGAGGTATTAAAGAAAAAATCAAGGACTTGGGCGGACTAATTACGACCTGCCGCTAACGAATATTGATTGAGAATGCTTCCTATCTCTTTGGCCTTGACCACGAAAGCAGCCCCAAAGAGGAAGGTGTTGTCCGTGAATTGTTGGTGGGTGAGAGGATCGACCCCTTCACTATAGCTAAGCCTTGAAGACGCCCATCTTGGATTGCCTTAGACATGGCCTGCTTGGGAGTTAGCTACTGGAGAAAAAGAAAAGAGGAGAGGGGGTCTCCTTGTTTGATCCCCCTATTGCCTACGAATCTACCTTCTTCTAAGCTGTTTACAAGAACAGAGAAGCTTGGGGAGGAGATGCAATTGAAAATCCAATTACAGAAGTCTTCATTAAAACCAAATTTCAACATCAAGTGGATGAGAAAGCGCCCATTTAGCCTATCCTATGCTTTGCTAAAATCCAGCTTGAGTAACATGCCTTGATGATGATTCTGAGACAATGAATGCATGAGCTCGCGAGAAAATATAATGCCATCGAAGATTGATCTTCCGAGCAGAAAGCCACTTTGTTCTTTAGAGATGATAGACTCCAGGAAAGGTTTGAGGCGGAGAGCAATGGCTTTGGAGATGATCTTATAAGTAGTATTGCACAAAGAGATGGGGCGAAAATCATCCAGAGAATCAACAGAGAGCTTCTTGGGGAACATACATATGAAGGTGTGGTTTAGAGCTCCTAGAACTTTCCCGGTAGATCTTGATTCTTCAACTGCCTCCCACACGTCTGAACCAACTATGTCCTAGAATTTTTGAAAAAAGGCGGCAGGGTAACCATCAGAACTGGGAGCTTTGTCTCTCTCCATGGAGAAGACCATTGCTTTGATTTTCTCATGAGAGAAAGGAGCCATTAGTTTGGAATTCCCGACTTCGTTAACCATCTTTAGAATCAAGGCTAATAGAGAGTTTTGAGAGTCTCGATGAGAGAGGGTGTCACCGGCTAACAAGTTTGAGAAAAAGGAAACACTTGCCTCCTTGATTTTCGATTGCTTTGTGATCTATTCCCGTTAGACGTCTTTAGCTTCGAGATGTAGTTTATGTCCGTCTAGCCTTGAGGAGGATTGGAAGAACTTCGTATTTTTATCTCCTTCCTTAAACCATGTTTTCCGAATATCTCTTCTCTAAGGAGAAGTTCCCCAATTCTGATAACAAGGATTTCTCTTTCATGTATTCTTCTGGCCCATTCCATTTATGACGATATACTAATTCAGCTCTTTAATCTCTGCCTCTACTCTATTTTTCTCCACAAAGATGTTCTTGAAATGGCTTTTGTTCCATTCGAGCAGCAATACTTCGATCTTAGTCAATTTTTTAGAGAGGATGAACATCTTGGTACCCTTAACCTGGATGGAGGACGACCAGTCTTTGATCAGGCCACGTAGTGAGGTGTCTCTTAGCCACATCAATTTGAATTTGAAAGGGGACTTCCTGGGGGAGATCAAAAGAAATGTGGAGAGAGATGGGGAAGTGATCTGACCCCGAAACTGGAAGAACTGCACCTTCCAAAATGATATTATGCTGCAACGAGTTGCCATTTGCCAGAAATCTAACCAATCTTTCGACGATCCTGCTGAAGCCAAATCTTCGATTCGTCCAGGTGAACCAGCTTACCTTGGGCTCCAAGTCAAGCAAAGTGGAATTCTAGATGAAGGAACAAAAATCATTTTGCTATTGGGGATTTCTGGAAATACTCCCACTCTTGTCTCTGTCAAAGGTTATGGCATTGAAGTCTCCAACAAACAAAATCAAGGCATCATTGAAAGCCTCGATATCTCTGGAGAGAGCTGATCATAAGTTTCTTTTGGCAAGCAAGTTGTTCGGCGCATAAACATTGCAAAGAAGAAAGGAGACATCAGTGTGAAGGACCTGCACTTAGCACCATTGAGCATGGCTACTCTCCTTAATGATATTTATCAAGAGTTTATTGGACCTCCAAAAGATTCCCAGACCGCCGGAACCGCCATCAGAATTGACGGAAAGCCCCATCCATCGTTTTAGTTTAGAAAGACCACACCCTTTGAACTGTACTAAACTTATCTTAGTTTCTTGTAGAAGACATATCTACCTCTTGCTCGAGAATGCAACGCTTAACTAAGCGCTGTTTGTTAGGGGTGTTTAGGCCCCTAACATTCCATGAAAGGATCTTCATTTTCCCTTCGGGAGGGACGGGCCCTCCCTACTTACTTTTGAGAAAAATTCACTAATCTGAATCTGCTTACCTTCTGTGATCTCTTTATTGGTTTTGGCCTTGATACTGGGTCTGCCAACTGGAGCGGAAGAGCAAAAGTTGGGGACTTTATGAAGGCCCGGAGTAGCAGCAAGGGAATAGTCCAACACTGTACCAGACATAAGAAGAGGGTCCCCATCTATCCCCAATGGATCGACCTGAGGGGAGCCTTGGGGAGGAAGAGGCGAAACATCCTTCACTTGGACCCAAGAATCAAGAGCATCCACAGATCCACCATAACCTGATTGAACGCCTTCGTTTACTATGTGAAATAGCCTAGTTGATTCCTCCATGAGTGCTTTGGAGTCCCTTAGAAGGGTCCTAGGAGTAAGAGCACAGTCCAATTCTGGTGTTGAGACCGCGGAGGGGTCTTAGGAAGAGCGTCCTTATCTTTATGCCCCATCAGAGAGGACTTGGGCACCCATTTAGAACCGAAAGGCTTCGAAGGAGCTTGACATTCTGTCTGAAGATGCCCACTGTTACCACACTTGAAGCACTTATGGGAGAAATTCTCATATTCCACGACCTGGATCCAAGTGCCTGTAGGCCCCTGGATAGAGATGGACTCGGGTAATGGTCTGGAGGGGTCGAAGACAATACAAACCCTAGCAAAGGTGGCCAGGATGCCTTCAAGGGTCCTAAAGTCGATCTGTATGACTTTGCCCAGACTACTACAAATTTTTGACAAGATCTTAGGATTCCAATATTCAATGGGCAGAGCGTAAAGGCAAATCCATACCTGTTGCACTTCCGCTTCTACCTTGAATGGATCAAGATTGGGGGCCCAGGACTGGAGAAGAAGCCCCCATTTAGAAAGGAAGGCTTCCTTGTTACTAAGAACTTCATTCCGCTTTGTTTCACTCCGGAAAAGGATTAGGAAGAAGCCTTTGGCTAGGAACCGAACATGCAGGCCTTGACCCCATTGATTTTCGCACCACGAAGAGATATCTCCAGTAGGAAGCCATTTCCCGACAAATTTAGCAATGATCGCCTTGCTTCTGAAGAGGTTGATTTTCCCCTCCAATCCGTCCTCCTCCCCTAGCACAACCTTTCTGTCTTGAGCCAAACTAGTGTGTAACAGATCCTCCAAAGCAAGTTTCGGACCCTCCCAAGCTTTGTCTGACTCGGCTTGATGAGATGAGGAGGCTTGATCAGCCTGGTTGTGAGTAGGCACCTTCCTAGAAAGAGGAAAAATGTTGTTTGAGGGCCTAGGGCCGAGGACGCCGGCACCTGGACTGGATTGGTTAGCCTGGAGCCTTAGTGGAATGAGAGCTTCTGGGAAGGAAGAAGACTGAGTGCTCCACAAGCCAGATAGGTTCTTTTCTTTTGAATATTCGAAAAGAGCTGAGGCGGGAAACTAACATTCTGCCAGCCAGCCGGAGTCCACTGTGTATGGCTTCTCCAACCGACCGGGATCGAGTTGACTTCAGAGATAGAGTGAATGTGTTTTTGTTGCGAGGAAGGGGCCCTGTGAAGTCGAGCCAGCCTGTTGTTAGTGTGCCACTGGTTAGTGCGACCCCATACGGTGGGTCTGAAACTCCACTTCACCATATTCAAAAACTCTCAAATTCGCACTTATTCCCAAATGGACTTTGATCAAGTCTTCTAATATATTACCTTTAACACTGATTGCTAATTTATCAAAATTAAGTTTCAAATGAATAATTTCAATGCACTATTCATCGTAGGATTGTGCTCATGACCAAATGCCTACTTTTGATATTTGAAATAAATAGAACAAAACAAACGAAATAGAGATCAAGTAGCGAGTGGTAGGATTGTTTTCTTAAATTCAGAGAGCTGAGTTTGGTTAAAGTTAACCTCTTTAAAGTATAGAGTATAGAATCATATTATGTTGCTGCTTATATGATATTGGATATACTGGAACAAAATTATAAAAACGTCTTATTTAGTATGTAATTTATATATTAAATACCAAGGACTAAACTGAAACAATTGCACAAGATGGCTGCCACAGACACCTTCCATGTGAATCAAGGCACAAACAGAGTTCCATATGCTAGATTCACAATTGGAGAGTAAAGAGAAATTAATGCTTGGGACCAAGCACCATGCATGTAAATATGGGCATTGAAATGAATAGAAAGTCCAAAAATGCCCCCAGATTTTCTCATAAACAGCTCCATATATAAGAATCGAGCTCAGAGGAATAATCATCTAGGGAATAATTGTCCACAAGGCACAAACTGAACTATAAAAATCATAATTGCTACACAGCTCTTTTTTTTTATATGTAAAAGGTAAATATCTGTTTTCAGGCATAGCCAGCACAAGTTTGGTGTATCTTTGGTGCATGGGATACCGCTTGCAGAGGCACATCCATCCTACCCCCTCGGTTTTGAACTTGGTGATTCTGCAAAGGGGCAAAATAGCCCTTGCCAATATGCTTAGACCCTCGGGAGCCATGCTTACCCAGGAACATAACTGTAATAAATACTATATTGCTCTATAAGTGGGAATCTAGACATACCCAGAGCTGTAAATGGTCAAATACACACATACACTTGCAGAGAGGATCGAAGGCATTTCCTACACTTTACTCCTCTGGATAGTAATGTAAATGGGCATGACTACTATCTAGGGAATGATAAATGACTATGCAGGGAAACAAAATGAAATGAAGAACCCAGAGGGTGGCTATGACAGCTCCTTATCTCTGAATTTAGACATGACCAATGCTATATGCTACACACTTGTATGTGACCAGATTTTGGTGTACTTATTGTTTTATAGTTCTCTGGACTGTCATTGCAGTTAAAAAGGCATTTTACCACTACTGTCAAATTTTTGATTTTCAGTTGATGAGATTTAGAGCTAGTAAGGTAATCCACATTTATTTAGACACCTAAATTCAAAGCTTGGCTGTGGGGGAATTCTGTAGACATTTAATTGCAGGAGGAATCACCCAGCCCTCTGAAGAGTGCAGTAGTCTCACCTGTGCAATGTGCATATGTAGCAAGATTGTTTTCACTTTACCTAGTACCCAATTTGGCGAGGATCAAAAACAGATCAGGATACTGTTTTACAGCCCAGTCACTAGACAGATCTAAATGGAAACCACTTAAGCCAACAAGTAATACCCAATATGCCCTTTGGGCCTTGGGGAAACAGGGAAACAGTATTCTTTCTGACTGTGTCAACTTTTATAACATATTTACCACCGTGTTCTAGATAATGAAATAACCGCATTCTTAAAGAAGAAAAAATGAAAACAAAGCTAACTAGGAAGTAAGCCTACAGCTTACTTCAAGAATATCGCGAGTAACATCTTCACTGAAATCAGTAACAATGACACGAGACTGCCTTTTGTCAACAACATTGTCCAAGGGAAGAATAACATTCGTAAATGCAGAAAGACGATACTCTGAAACATCAATACCATGAGCCATAAACAATTGTATTAGCAAGAATGAAAACAGATGCGAATAGTGGGAATGTCAATGCCAAGAGCAACAGTTAATTTGAGTAGTGGGAATGAGATGGCAATATAGTAACCACTCATCTTTATATGAATTGTTGGATGTGCTGATCATACTGACAGCAGTTTGTTTCCTTCACGCTCAACTATAGAAAAATTAAAAATCACAACCTAGAAAAACAATTGAATGATGATTCCAAGAAGCAATTGAAACAACATGTTCATCCTATGTTGGCCTGTCGGCCAAATTATCATATTCTCACAAATATTTAAAATTTAAATGCATTAGCTCATTACCTTATTAATAGTACCCTTGAAATGCTTACCATCAAACTAGAAGTTAATATTTATTATTTATTGATTAGTTATAGTTCACATGCATGCAGTTTTATATGTATTAATTACTGTCAAAGAAGTTCATTCAAATCAATAATGGTCATTTTGAATTTAAATAAGATTTGGTTCAATTTATAAAAATGGAAAAAAACTTCATATAGTGTACTCCGGTCTTATGCGAGAATAACACAAATACTAAATATAGATTATTTCTAAGTACGTGATACGTTTTGGATACGAGTATGGAGTATCCGATACACGGATACGGCAAAATTTTTTTGGCCCCGATACGGCATTGGATACAATTGTACAAAAATATATAAAAATTAAAAAATATATAAATTTCAGCCTACTAAATAGGAATTAAGTTATTAACCACATATTATGCATATGAAAGACAAGATAACTTATAAGTTATAAGCTAAATAAGTAAATAACCACAAAAGACAAGTCATAATTTGTTAAAACTTAGAAACTTAAAAGCTTAAAAGTTAAATACTTAAATTAAACACAATGTGAATGTCATGATATATTAAATTCAATTTATTACACCAAATTCCAATGATCAAAGTTCAAACTATCTTTCAATATTCATCATATTCCTTTTCATCAAGAGCATCAACATCAACATCATCATCATTATGTGGTTCATTAGAACCACATGGACTCGAACCACTCCCACTAGGGCCACTACCAATTGCACCCCCTTGTGCATGTAGGTCTCACGGTGCCAAAGAAGTCTCCAATCCCTCATCATCTAATGGCAGGTGGGAAATGGAAGCATCCAAGTCAACTATCTCTGGATCAATATCCCAATGTTTTGTTGACCCTTCCTTGTACTCCGACTGCTTGTGGGATAAAAGGCGCAAGTTGGAATGTATATATACCAAATCTTCAACCTTTTTAGCCCCCAACTTGTTGTGCTTCTGTGAGTGGATGAAGCTATATGTACTCCAATTGTGCTCAAAGGAAGATGAACTTACAACCTATTGAGGCAAAGTCAATGCAAAGTTCAAACTTAAACACTCAAACTTAAATTTAAAAAAACTAAAAGTTACAACAAAAAAGGAAAGAGAATAAAAAAATTTGTGCCAAGACCTTGATTGCAAGAGGCTGCAAGTAAACCGATGCATGACCATGGAGGTACCACCACATATGAGCATCCATCTTGTATTTGCTCCAAAGAGCGAGAAGGCTATGACCTGTTTTTGCTATGAAATTGACAAACTCTATCATAACCATGTCTGCGGCCTTCGGATCAGGGAAGAGCCTAGATAATGCCGCCATATATCCCTCACTGACTTCCACATCCTCGATGGTGCCATCCTCCCGGCAAGGAATGGATCTCTGTCTGTAGAATCTAGGAGTCAGTGCAAAAACAAGTAGATGTAGTGGGGTGGTCATTTTATTCCACCGCCCATTGAGGATTGATTGTATTTCTTTGAATTTTTTTCCTTAGGATCTTGTTCTTTTGCATTTATGATGGATTTTATCTTCTCAATCATTGAGTCGATACCATCATATATCTCTCTTAGACATGGCTGATCCATGTCAGTAAAGCGATCATGCTCATAATGGGCTTAGTAAAACTCAACAAATATTCTACTCGATCCCACCAAGTGTCATCTAAGATCATGGTCTTCACTTTTTGAGCTCGTACAATGTTTGATTGCCTCCATACAACCCATAGGTTGGAAGTTACCATCTGCTTGAGTGCCTCTCGCACCTTCACAAGTCGTCTCAAGACGATTGTGTGTGATGCGAACCGAGTCTCAACAACCTAATAGAATGAGAAACAAAAATTAAAAAGAAAATTGAAAACTTTTGAATACTAATTATACTATATTTTAAAAATAAAAAAACTTATATTATTTATAAAGAAAAAGAAAGGTAGCTTCCCTTACCTTCAACTCCAAATGCGAGAAGGATCTAAAGATGCCTTGCGATTGGTGATGGTTGGTCACAAACATTTGGATCTCTTCACCCTCTACATACACTTGTTGAATCCACTCTATTTTGCTGGCCAACTTTTTAGCATTAAATTGAGTGAATGGACAACACATGGTGTCCAAAAATATGCCCATACCTTGCCTCAACTAACATCCCTATGGCTTTGCAATTCTTGGCGTTGTCTGTTATGACTTGGACAACATTTTGAGGCCCCACCGCCTCAATGGCTTCAAAGAGGATGTTGGCAATGAATTGGGCATCCTTCACTTGCCCCTCACAATCAATTGTTTTAAAAACATTGCCCCTCAAAATCAATCTTTAAAAATATTGCCCCTTTAGGGCATACTGCAACCATATTGATCAAAGGGCGGTTTCTTGAATTTTCCATTCATCAGAAACGATGGACACACTGTTTTGGCCCATAAGTCTTTAATTGGTTGCAAGGAGGTTTCCACATATTTTCTTTGTTTTTCCAATAGGGTGGTGCGAGATCTTCTCATAGCTTGGCGATTTGTACCCTTTTGGGGCCTCATTGATTACTTTCACCATCTCTTGTCAATATGGTGACCTCACAACATTGAATGACAATCCATTTGCATACACACATCTTGCAATGTGCTCATCTGCAATATCCTTGCTCTCATTTTGAAAGGCTCTTTCCAATGGTCCTTTTGTCTTACTTCTCTTTCGTGAAAGAGGTGAATCCTCATCATGCATGGAGGTAGGCGTCACAAATGGATGTGGCATGGTCACAATTGGGGATCCAATACTTGATGGGGCAATAGGAGGCCTCGTTGATTGAGATGAACTTCCTTTTTGGACAATGGATGACCCACTTTCAAAGCCAAAGCTGCCTTTGCATCTTCTTGTTCTTTGATATATGCCAAAACTTGTGCTTTTGGCACCCCTATGTTATTTTTCCCCTTGTATGTTCTTATACCATGACCTGGTATTGCACACAAGTGGCTTTTCACCTAACTATAAGAGCCTTTGAATACTATTTCACACTCGTTGCATTTCCAAACAAAACACCCACCACCTGGAAGTTGCTCAAGTATTGTGACATGCCTCCATAATGGTGAATTTGGGTCAAATTCTTTGAACAAAGATTGCCCAAAGAGGTGGAACTTGTTGCCATTGTACTTCTACCTACAAGTTTCAAAACCAACAACATAAGCAAAGAAAACAATGGTTAAAAATAAAACTTAAAAGTTAAACCCTTTGCCCTAGGGCATAACATGATAGCATGTATTGAAAATTTCAAAAATTAAAATTAAAAATCGGTTTAAAAATTAAAATTTTAATTGGAAAAAAATAAAATAACGAACATAAGCAAAAGCATGAAAGTGTTTGAAAGATTAAATAACAAAAAAAAAAGAAAAACAAACTTAAAAGTTAAATAATAAAACTTAAAACCTTACCTTCACTCAATAATCCACAAATCCTCCTCCTTTGAAGCTCCTCAATGGCCTTGACAACGAATACACACTCCTACTAGCTTAGGAAAATAATTGCAATGCTTGTTGATGAAGTATCAAACCCTAGACAAGCAAAATGAAAGTTTAGAGAGGCAAAGATGAAATGAGGAAGGAGAGGTAAGTTTCTTTGCTTTTATGTTTTGTTTTTGTGTTTTACTTTTGTTTTATTGTTTCTATTTAACTTTTAGGGTTATAAATAAAAGAAACTTATATTTTTATTATTAAATGTGTTTAAAAAGGTGTTAAAAAACAAATTACAAAAACTCGTTTTTGGCACGGAAACGTGCTTGGGAGCGCGCTAGTGGTACGGCCGGGACCCCAGATCTGTCGGGACCCGTACATCTGTAGCGTACCTAGACGCACCCGCGGGGTCCCACCCGTGCCTTCCCAGCCGCTCCTGCACGCTTTCCGTGCCGTATCCGTCTGATATGTTTCGTACTGCAGCCCTCGCCCTTTTGCCGTGCAGCTCATCGGCTACTTATGATTATTTAGATTAATTTTATTGTTTAGTTAGTGAAAAGATATAGGTAAAGTATAAATGTTCGTCTAAGTCATTGTAAGAATAATCATCTCATTCATACCATTGAATATTGTCATCAACGGTCAAGTTTATGTGAGAGGATACTATTGCTAGCCTCAAAATAGGTTTCCTTGTAAATAGTGCAAATAATCATTTTGACTTGAATGTATAGGATGTGTGAACAATTAACAATGTTAAGTGGTTTGCATGCATACTTTATGTTTGCTAAGGTATATGATAATGTGATTTTGTGTTGTAAAATGATGTAATAAGTCATTATATTAGTCATTGGTGTAACTAGAGGGTACAAAGTACACGCTTGTTCACCAATGGTTTTCTTTCTTTGTGCGTTGGTTGTGATTATTTATATCAGCATCCAATTTTAATTTCTTTTAGTATGGTTAGAGGGATATAGTATCATGGGAGGCCTTTTAAGAAACTCATTCAAGACATGGAATGCTCCCTCCTTGGTGATCCCTTCTTTGCATTTGGCAATTATCTTTGAGGGTGTCCTACATTGGCAGCTGGGGTGGTGGTGGTGGACTCTAATGTTTGTGAGTTAATAATTAATGGACGACCTTATGTTTGATGTCCATTTGATTGTCACTTAGAAGTTTTTTCTTTTTGCTTGGAGAAATATTGAAAGTTGTAATATCTCAAGTTGCCGCACCGGGAGGAGGATCATGTATACTCCACTAGAAGGCTCAGCCGACGGAGGATCAACCTACCAGCCATCTTGATTGCAGAGGCTTTACCCTCGTGGCGTTTTTTTTTTGTTTGCCCTTTGGGCATTTCGTGGCTTTTTGTGGGATCGTGAGTTGTCCGGTCGCCCTTATTCTTGTAACTCTACTATATAATGTGCAGTTCCAATAGTAAAGTTATAATATCTTTGGCCATTAGATGGAGTTTGGAGCCCTTTTTTAGAAAGATTTTTTTAGCTTGGCATAGTGGTGCAACTAGATTGAGGCGATTTGTCAGCAATCAGTAGGATTTTTTTGGAGAAGGTAATATTGTTATTAATCAATGCGGTATATGAAAAATCCAAGATAAGCACCTTGAGATTAATGTCTCTTGCCATCTTTCAAATAGATGTATTTAAGATATTTGTACCTAAGTCACCACATTCAAATTCGTGTTCGAATTTGCCAAGGATAAAATTCGTTAAAAATTCGATGTTAAAAAATTAGCAATAAAATTCGTGACTAAATTCGACTAAAAGAAATATAATTCCAAATTAAATATTCAAAAAATTATCATATATTAAAAATATTAAATTTTAAACCTATAAAATTAATATACATTTATAATGTTTAATAAACTACAACATGTTTCTGCAATATACATTAATGTTTTTATTGTAGTAATTAAGTGTGCTTATTAATAATTGTGCTTATTAAACTACAATAAAAAAGGAGACTCCATAAACGAGCACATTTAATAAATCAGAAAATTAATAAACTATAATAAATTAATAATTTATGAATTATATAAAGTGTAGAAAATAAATATTAAAGTTATAAATATATAAATTTATATAAAATTAATAATACCAAAACAAACATTAATAATCAATTTAAAACTATCGAAAGCTTCACGGAAAGCTTCGCAGAAATCTTCACGATTTTGCACAGGTTTATTCTTCAACTTCACTTCACGGAAAACTAGAATAGGTTCACGGCTTCACGAAACCGTTCCAGACTTCACAGAAACCCTTAGAGACTTCACCGAAAATTTTCCAGACTTCACAAAAACAAATTTAATAGCAAATTTCAACGTTTTTTTTCCGGCATCTATAGATTCGGCGATTTCTGGATTTAATGGATGAGGTGACTTAGATCTGTACTAGTATAAAGACTTGCAAGAACTCGTTTAGGTATTATTGTGTTTTGTGAATGTGTTTTTCAGTTTTTGTATATGCATGTATTTTTCTGCCATTTTTTTACAAATGTGTACATTGAACTAGTAAGGCTGGGAGTGCAAGCTCATATGATCAGAAGGGGAATGCTTCTTTGTTGATTTATCTAAACTAGTGTCGAAGAATCTAAAGTATAAATGTGTTTGAAGTTAGATATGCAGTGCATGCTAACTATCTCCTATCTGGTCCGTGTGATTGTGCTTGAGTATATGGATGCATAGATGCTTGATGATCAACTGCCTAACAAGTTGATATATATATATATATATATATATTATGCAGTGCATGCTAACTATCTCCTATCTGGTCCGTGTGATTGTGCTTGAGTATATGGGTGCATAGATGCTTGATGATCAACTGCCTAACGAGTTGATATATATATATATATATATTTATTTATATACATTTAATGATTACAGGATGGCAACTACATTTGACAACAGTTACAGGGGAAACGGTTGTGGGATGCTTCGTCTTCCCCTGGCCAAGTAACAGTTGTGATTCGATGCATGACATTGCTGATGAGAAAGCTCTGACATGGTGTAAACATGGAGTGTGCCACTTGACATGATGTGTGGCAACGAAGTGTTGACAAGTGAATGCTGAGTATAGAGGTCCTGTGTAGGGATGCACTGGCATTTGGCATGCTTAGATGCAAGGTGCATATGCATGGGGGTTTCAAGATGTTGCAAGACTCTTGAAGTTGCAATTTGTGCAATGTGAAATATGCAAGACTGCGGAAGCAACAAGTGTTGCATTTTGCTAGCACAGGGCTGTGAGGCAGTTGACCAATGCAATGCTTTGAGATATTGCAACACTTAGCAAATGGCCCAAGTGTCTAGTGAGCTGCGTGGCAACTGAGAGTTGCATGGTATGCTGCAAAGGGTTTCGCCAATGTTGCATGATGCCATGTGTCTATATCTGTGCTGCGAGGCTGTACAAGGCTGAGGAGCTCAAGTTCTACAAGAGGGGTGAGAAGGCTTGTGTGGCTGCAAGCTGCTACGAGGCTACCCACGGATCACAAAGCTATGAAGAAAACAAATGTGATAGAGGACCAATGTTGGGGAGCATAGGAGAAATAGTATTGAAAAAGGTTCACAGGTTAACCACAGACGCAAAGAAAGAAAGCACCCAAAAGTCAAAATTTCTGTAGAGCTATCCCAAAATGAAAGCTTAATACCATAGGAAACAGGAAATTGCAGGAGAAACAAATTAGAAAAAAACAAAAACCAACCTGCAAGCAAGTGCCAATGAACAGGGCTTTGGGATGAGCCCAAACAGAAACCAGCCACCTTCATCCTGTGAAAAAGCAAATCACAAAGTCAGAAAATGCCAAGCACTGTAGCCAAAGCGAAGCAATAGCTCACAAACAAAACAGGGATAGAAGGAAAATAGAGAGCAAAGTGTTGAACAAAGAAGATATAAAATTAGAAAGAAGGATTGGAGCAGACTGCAAACCCCGTCAAATCCATCCCTCCACCATCGCAACTAAATTACTAATCATTATGATGGTAGGTGTGAGAGCTGGCTCACACACAGATTGAAATAAGGAATAGTGATACAACAAGAAAGAAAATTATTAAAGGGGTTTACAGGAAGAGACACAGGAGAAAGGGTTAAACAAATAATCAAGGGGATTATAACTAGAAAGGAACATCATTCAGGGGAAAATGATGGTATCATGGGGATTCTTCATCAGTCAATTTCGTTACGCTCGCTCTAAGCTTCTCATCATTACAGCTTAAGAGCAGGCCAACCCGTTCAATATTGTTAGAAAAGTTGGCAGCATGTGTAGTGAGGAGATCGATAACACTATTCTGACCTCTCAGAGTATAGCATATCATGAACTCAATGAATTCATTTTGGAGATTTTTAATGTTGTACCTGTTAATAATATGCTTCAGCCACCAGTTACTCAATGGGCGATTGGCGTTTAGGTTAGTAGTTAGAATTTGAGAATCTATTTCAATGATTGTATGAGAGATATCATGCTCTCTAGCTATGACCCTCTCTTTTCAAATGGCTTCTGCCTTCACATAGTTATTAGTTTGGATGCCAATACCTCAACAAAATGTAAGAAAAACCATTCCTTGTCTCTACATAAGCCACTAACCCCGCCAGCTTCTGTTTTTTCCCAAGAAGCCCCATCCATGTTTTTAGAGTTCTCAGTTTTTTTTAATCAACCCATAAATGGACGGAGTGGCACATGTCATGTTCCAAAGGTAACATTTTAGTATTCATCAAGCAGACAAATGTAGATATTTTTCAATTCCTCTAAACTGTTATTTAAAGCTATGTTGCCGGATACATGTACGAGTATCGGTGCGAGTGCAGTGCGATACACGGATATGTCAATTTTAAAAAACCCTTGGGTACGATACGTCTTGGATACGTCCGTACATATATATTAAAAACTATTATATATATACACACACACACACACACACACACGGATACGTCAATTTTAAAAAACCCTTGGGTACGATACGTCTTGGATACGTCCATACATATATATTAAAAACTAATATATATATATATATACATCTACTCATTTTACTCATTTTTTAGTCCATAAAAAACTGAAATAGTAATACAAAACTTGAATCAATGTTCAAAGAATCAAAACATTCAATATACTTAAGACTTTGCATTTTTATCTAAGTAGCCCATACGTTTTGGATACGGGAGCGGGTACGGAGTATCCGATATGCGGAAATGGCAAAAATTTATTGGGCTTGGATACGGCAGTACAAAAAATATATAAAAATTAAAAAATATATAAATTTCAGCCTTCTAAATAAGAATTAACCACATATTATGCATATGAAAAACAAAACAAGCTAAATAGCCACAACAAACTACTCATACATTCATAATTTCAATTGTCCCTACCATATCTAGTTGAGGTGTTTATTACATTTATGATTTATCTCATACATGCTATTTTTATCCATGTTTATGATGGCTTGTAACATATACCTTCTGTAGAATAATGGTGTTGCGAAAACTGTAATTTCTGCTGTAATGATATATTAAATTTAAAATATACCTTCTGTAGAATAATGGTGCTGTGAAAACTGTAATTTCTGCTGTAATGATATATTAAATTTAACATATACCTTCTGTAGAATAATGGTGCTGTGAAAACTGTAATTTCTGCTGTAATGATATATTAAATTTAAAATATACCTTCTGTAGAATAATGGTGCTGTGAAAACTGTAATTTCTGCTGTAATGATATATTAAATTTAAACTATACCTTCTGTAGAATTAAAAAAATAAAAAACAAATTAAAAAAACTGTTTTTTGGCGGCGGGAGCGGGTAGGGAGCGGCGAGGGGCCTGCGGAAACGGCCGGGTACGGCCTGTGCCATACCTGGCCGCTTCCGCAGGCCCCTCGCTGCTCCCTGCCCGCTCCCGCCGCTCCCACCGCCGCTCCTGCTCCCGAGCCGCTCCCGTACCCGCTTTCAGTGCCCTAGGGTGCCATTTCGGCAACATAGATTTTTATTGATCATGTGGCTGCCATACATATGATATACGAATATCATGTGAACATGAATACAAACAAAACTTGAAATTTGAAAAATATACTAGGATCCATGTTCAAATTTTCAAAACATACAATATACTTAAGATTTTACATTTCATTGTTCATGTGGCTGCCATACATATGATATAGGAATACAAACAAATCTAGAATATATCATCTAGATTTTCCTCAAAATCAAGTTCTTGTGTGCCACTTGCGCTAGCTCCACTCTCATTAACTCCACTCTCCGCTCCTTGCTTTTTATAGCTTTTTGTGGTGATTAGGGTGGTTTATTTTATTCATTTTATTTTTAGGGTTCGGTTTTAGTGATTAGAAAAGTCAAAAATGAATTAAAACCTTTAAAAGACGTATTTAGGAAGGGATACGCCACGGATACGTGTGGGTACCTCCCGGATATGTCATCACGTATCCGTGACGTATCCGGAGGTACCCACATGTATCCATGGCGTATCCGTATCCATACGTATTTGTACCGGATACGTAGCACACATGATTCGTGGGGGGTCAGAGTGTATCCTGGCAACGTAGATTTAAAAGCACTAACTACTTATAAATGATTTCGACACTTTTATTCCATGTGTTGATTCAATATTATTAATTTATTAGTTGTTCCTTCCTTGCACAAGAAGGTTGTCCACTTGGAATTTGCTATTTCATAATAGAACAAGGTTCTAATAACTGCCACGTTTTCTGCAGAGGAAGCATGCATACCTTATGATAGGGCATTCTAATTTCTTGAGGGCAGGGTTTCCTGCATTGGCGAAATTCTTATTCTTCATATGCAATTTAGCATTTTATTTCCTATTTTATCCTGGTGTTGCCCTGGATTCATAATATCAGTTTTTTACAACATGATTCCTCTCAGCAATTTTAGTTTTATTCAGTTTGCAATCCTTGATTTGGTGGTCCAATGTCCTACATGGAGAACAAGCTTATGGAATATTGAAGTAATAAACTGGTTGTAGCTTGATGGTATTTCCAAACTTATAGCTGAGGAAGTTAATTTTCAAGATCAACACCAACTGAGATTATGGTATGGGATCTGGAAACCTTCACATCATTTGATTCTTTGAACGGAGGCTTGTGAAAAGGTTTGAGAATGTATTCAATATTATTCCTGAGCAACTTTCCTGCAAATGTATACTCAAAGCTACAAAGGATAACTATGGTTAAGTATAGATCAAAGACCCAAGTCAAACGTCCAATATTATGCACAAGGAGTGTCAACAAACAGTCCAAGTGCCATGAGATAAGAGTAATTTTTGCTGGTAAATATGCTATGTTGTTTTAGAAGGCTTTGAAGAAATGCAATTGAAACTTGTTTAATAATAGACAAACGTCATTCATCACAATCGTGAAAAGTTTTAGCTCAATCTGAGAAATATACAGAAAAGAAGGAAGTTTGGAGTAAAGGAAATGGGCCTAATGAAGACAAGAATAAACAATGAGGAGATCGCACTAGATAAACATGATCATGGTACTACCCATATGAGCATTAGGAGAAATTTACATCATATAAGGAACAACGAAGGTGCCAAAAAGCAGAATTGAAATCAAGAGTACCAATCACCTAACACATCCGGGATCATTTCACCATAGGGTCATCATCCCATGTGGCGATTTGAGCATTGGTGCTACTAAAATGACAAATTCAAACGATGTTTTTGTGTAATGGATTGTAACATGCTCAGTACTTTTGTCTGTCTTTAAATGATGTAGTAGCATATTTTGATTGTTTATATCCTATTTATCAACCTTATTTGTTAATGCAGAACAAAGATATTTCTGGTGATTTGGTTATTAATCATGATACTTTTGATGGGGTTCCCTGTGGTAGCCTTATTGCCACATAATGATAATAGGGATAGAGGAACTTGAAGGAATACTTAGCAGCAAATATATCACATGGCAGCAAATATATCTTGTAGATTCCATGCAATATTGTATTCATGACGGCCATTTTCCACTGAATTATAAGATTTGTAACAGTCCTCACACTTGACAGGTGAAATTTGTATGTCGTAGAAATTAATAATGGTCTCCTAGAGTAAGAAAAGATCTTGTAATAATCTTTTTTGAACTTGTATATAACTAGCATGTGAAATCGGATTGTGTGTTTCCGGTTTTCAGTTTTATGGTTTAGTGAGTAGGGAATAACCATCCTATGGAAGGCACCTTAAGAATACAGCATGTAACTATTCTCGTATTTACTCTGAATCTATCGAAAAGAGTATTTATTTCTAATTCCTACCACATTATCTCAGTGATACCAATTTAACAGATGTTTTAGCCACCTATATGAGATAAACTGGTATAATGAGCAGTTTCATATGTCACTTGCAAAAATTAGACCAATCTTGATTCCAGAAGTGGTATCCACCTTCTACATGATTCAAGAGTTGTATGTAAAACAAGAATTTCTATAGCTTGTATGTTGTGTGGGCATTTTTTTCTTCTTTTTCATTTTGGTATGACTCCTTGGGAATATTTTTTTCCTGGCTTGTTAAGTTGTAGGATTTTAGCTTTTTTAATTTGTTTTTACCAGCTATTTTTCCATTTATTCTCAAAGTTGTCTAAATCTATGAATTTGAGCTTTCCTACCATGCATAAATTATCTATAGTTTTCTATATGGCAAGTATTAATAAAGCACATCTGATGTTTGTTTTCTCACAAATAAATAATATTCACCTTTTATGCTTATAAAAGTGTTACTTATGACTAACTGAGAATTTGTTATTTCATATAAAGCCATATCTTGTGTTCGAAACATCAAGAAACCATGACCGCAGATTTTACTTCTTCTATGGATTTTGTAAATTTACATTTGTTTTCTTCACATTCCATTTGCTGCAATATCATGTTTAATGTGGTAAAACAATTGTTATGTACTTTCGAGAGTGTATTATGTTATGTGTATTGTTTTATTTGATGTCACACATATGAATCCCCTGAAAGGGTTGGTTGACATCAATAAGAAGTCTTCCCAAAAGGGTTGATTTGTTGTCCACCCGTGAATGAATCTTCCTTGGTTTTTTCATGCATCAGCACATTGTTTCCCAATCTCAAAGATTGAGAAGGGGCACAAGTATTGCTTACAAAGGTATTGGTGATTCAGGTTAGGGATACACAGTTGGTAGACATCAGTCGACCACCAAGAAAGCCACAGAAGATTCTACTTTGTGGATGGCGGCGGGACATTGATGATATGGTTTTGGTGAGTACTTGCTTTCTGGACCCCTGAATTTTCTCTGCTCACCCTTTCCCCCTGTTGCAGGTGCGGAGAGGGTCCCTTCCCAAAGTGGTTTGCCCTCAGAAGTTTCCAGAGAGGCTCCTTGTCTGTGGTTGGCGCCGTGACATTGATGATATGATTATGGTAGGTGATTGGTAACAAGTTGCCAATTATGAGAATTGGCAGTTTGCTACAAGTCATATACTCCACTGCAGGGTTTTGGCTAATGTTTTGGTCTCAGAGTGTGTTTTGCATTTTGTTGATATTTTGACACTTATAAATGAACAATGAAGCAAAAACCAAACCCTCTATTTGGAAAACTAAGTCATACGTACCTAATGTAAAAAAATCTTAAGATTTGGAGAAGGCATGAACTATTCTCTCTCAATTGGTAACTTATAGCACACTTTCCCATAGGCAGGTTTTGTCAGGGTATTTAAGGAAACTCTACACAATGTCAATTTTATGGAGATATACTTGAAATCAGAGAAACTCTCTTATCAATCATAACTATCAGTCATAAAGAAATGTCATAACCATCAATCCTTTTCCATAACATCAATCATGATTGATCAGGCACTGGCCATTGTGAAGGTTAAATCAGTTTCAATCCTTCAAATAAATTTAGAGATACTAAAAGTTTTCAAGGGTCCATTTTAAAAGTTCCTGCAGGTTCTGTAGATAACATCCATTGTAGTTGTCATATGATGGGATATAATAAAAAGCTGCAAGGGTCATTGATCGTTTGACCTTTATAAGACGGTAAAATGAACATAAGAAAGAATGTATAATGTTATACTGGTTTACATTCCTTTTCTGCTGTATTGAGCATCAAGAAGGTTTCTAGGTGTCATCAACCATAAAAACTATTGAACATTTGCAGCTTTTACTATGCATCAGAAACAACAGAAAAGGAGGAAAGACTCTTTTGATAAGAAACCAAAAAAGAAAGAGAATTCCATGGGATGCCAGAAGCAACTAGCAGTACTGTGTAATAAATAATTAAACACTATTAAAAAACAAATGATGTCTAAAATTCATGTGTTTGCCAGAAACTTAATATCAAAAAGGAAAGTAAGCGATCAACTATTTTTTATATTTTGATTTTAATAGACATTTTTCAAGTTTATACGTTGAAATAACTATTCATGGTTTTTGAAATCCTAGAATTTAATTAAACAAGAGAAATTCTTGTCTACAAAACACAATTAAAACAGCTATCATCATTACTATTCAAAGGTGCAATGGTGAAATGATTAATCTGTCAATCATGCATTGCTATTGACTTTTTGGAACATTTGTCATTTTGTCTAAGAATTTGCATGGCTCAAGGAATGATTGTTTACAGGGGCCAGATTAAGTCTAATTAGTCTAAAACATGTGCCTGCCAGTTGCCCAAGATGGCTATACTTGCTAATATTTTTCAATTGGTAAGTTATCCCGTTTTAACCACTGTGGGTGCATACATTTAGCTTAGATGCCACAACTGAGAGGTATCTACTTCTTCAAATGCACTCACAAGTTTCACCTTGCCTCATCTGTTGAGGTACGCTGCACTCAGAATCAGATGCAGTATGCTAGTCAGTATTATACATTTACATGTCTTTAAGGGATCTGAGCATTGTTCTTTTCCATGAAAGCCCCATAGATTTACTGGTTGAGGACATCCCAATTGACAACCAGACATGCTAAGATAGATTAATAGTATTATCTCGAGTACTCAGAAAAACTCGAACACAAAACCTTATCTACAAATGTGATTAACCTGAACAATGTATGGAACAACTTATGAGCGATCAGCCCTCTCTCTCTCTCTTCTTTCCTGCTAGTTGTCTGTCTCATTATTAGGAATAACAAAACATTGATTTTTAGATCTTTTAATTAATGAGCCACTGATTCCACTGTTATTGAAGCAGCAGCAATTCAGTATTCCATCTACATTTCTGAAGAATTCACAAACTATTGTATTTTTCTAGATTTGGAGGGGAACAGTATGACAATGTTATTCTTATAGATATGCATGGTAGGATAGCTACCATGCGTTTGTGTGCACCAGAATTTCCTGAAAAAGAGAAATGTCCTCAAGTGATCAAAATAGTTAATGAGGTTGGAGCTATGAATTATACATGAAGTTACAGTAACCACTTCCCTCGTACCTGAAACTCATCAAGACAAGAATGCCATTTAATGGTTAGCAATAGCATGCAGTTGAAAACTACCCAATGAATGAGGGACATGTGATGGTTAAGCTTTGCATTATGGCACCACAAACCTACACATTGAAAGGAATGCCGATTGTTACAGACCTCCCATAAAGAAACCTTCTCTTATGATCAGTTCCAATAAAAATCATGGCTATACCTTTACTCAGTTGTAACTTATAGCTCCTGTGGCTCCACACATTACAGTGTACACTATAAAGGATAATCCCATCCGGGCACATGATGTTATCTTGGTGCCTTTGAATTTCTCTACCTCAATGATATGAAAGTATACAAGGTTCTAAACCAACTGGTATTGATTGACTTTTTATGCCTGACTGGAGTTCTTTCCTTTACCTATGCAGTTTATGTACCTCCAACATAGATACATTCCATAGAACAGATCTAACTATTGAAACTTATTTACGTGTGCTAACATTTTATATGCATGTGAACGATGCCCATGAGTAATGTCCATCAGCATTTTATGGAGTTTTTTTACTATGGGTATGCAGGGCCTTATAGTATTTTACTCAGCAGCTTAGGTGGAACATTCATTAAGTATTTTGAATACTAACAACCAATTCCACCATCCATCCATGTCCATGAGGCCTCAATCACCACCATATGCCATAGCCAGTGATGGCTCCATGACATGCAGTCTATCCAATAACCAGTAGAGTTCTGAATCAAATAGCATCACAAGTAACTTGAACCATTGTTCATTACCTTTGGAAGATAATAACAGATGAAGTATGCTGGAGAGTGTTTTGAAATTTGAATAATGCTGGAATGCTTGAAAGATAAATTCATCATGTGATGTGTCACAATTCAGCCTTACAGCTTCTACCCTCTAATATACTGGGATTGTGTTAAATATAGCTGATTAAAGATTATAAAACTATGATACTGAATATGTGGAACGAGTTGGTATTATTCAAGGGGCTGACTGTGAAAAATATATCTTGAAATTGACATTTAAACTCAGCTTAAATCATTCATGTAACTGGCACAAAACCAGCTGTATACTCTGCGCAAAGCCAGTTCTACTTTCAATCCAAAATCACTTTTATACTCTACCCAAAATTGCTGATATACCTAGCTTGAAATTGTCATATGCTCAGCTGGACACCAGCTTTAAACTCTGCACAAAAGAAGCTGTATGCTTGACTTGAAAGTGGTGGATTATTGCTTACTAGCTCTATACTTGGTCCAAAATCATTCATACAATTCACCCATAACCAGTCATATACCTGACCAAAGTAAGAGATCAAATTTGGAAATACTCGCTTGTACAACTACAACAACCTTTGAGCTTGAATGTATTATAGTGTAGGCCCTTGAGACAGAATCAGCAAGAAATACCTCATAATATAGGAGGAAATCACGAAGGGGATTGAGAACAGAAGTTAGACTCAAGACTGAGGCTTCTCACCTGCTAAAAAATAGGAATTAGCCACTGCAGACCTTACTGGCGCTCTCATCACCTTTGAACATTAATTTGGAGAGTATATCACAGCAATCGGAAATTATTGATTAAATTGGACCAAAGTTATACTTCATTCACAGAAGGGGGGGTGGAAGAGGCATGGCCACAAGTGCCATGTGACGCATTTATCCAGGAAAAGAATGGTATAGAGTGAGAATATTCTCATTGAAAGAGAGAAATGGGCTTAGAGAAGAATGCAACTATTTTAAATATGCTATCTTTTCTATGGGCTTTAAAAGCTAGATCCAATTTATATGTGGTTGTAGCAAGAGGACAATGCTTGCTAAGTCTGTTGCCATCGCCATGAATATCAGTTGTGGTTGTAGTTTTCTTCATCCTCCCATTCAATGAGATAGGATGGAAGAAAGAGGTAACTGACCAAGTAGTGTGATCTTCACTTGGAAATAACTACCTTTTGAGGAATAGGGCCAGCTATATCTTTTCAGAATATCTAGAGAACACGGACAGGTTACACCCCAAATCCTTGAATAGGCAATAAAAATTACCTAAATTTCATAATACATATGCATGCCAGAATTAAATGTTTCTCAATCTCCACCTCTTGGAAGGAACAGATCTTGCAGGATGTGGTATTCAGTCTTAATGTTCAACTGATGAGGTTCCTTACCATGATCTGCTCAAGAGGGAACCTGAGCTCCTGAAGTCAATAGTGACATGGAAAATCAAGATGAACAATCATTTTATTTGAAATCTAAAGAAAATTTTCGGAATAAAAAGTCAACTTGGATGTAAGTAGGTTTGGTTGAGATTCTATAAATATTTCTCTTTGATGTAGTAGGCGGTCAATCAAAATACCCAGACCAAAGTAGCAACTGGGCATCTTCAAAACAGAACCACCAATTGTGTTTCCATAAAGAAGAAAATCTCTGAGAAGAGCAGTGGCCCCGAAAAGGTAGCTATCGTGCCCTTTAGGATCTCCTTGTAAGAAACCAGCCAAAGCACTCATTAAAAGAAGTATATTTGGCACCAAACTCTGCTTGGGTATTTCATGTAAGGACAATCACTTGTACATAATCTTGTGTTGGATCATAGTAGGTTGAATTCTTTCTACACCTGTCCAATCAATATTCCCAAGGCTAAGCCCCCAAGTGCCTGATTGATAGATAACAGTGGGTTCAATATGAATGTTACATAGTTGCATCTTGGACAAATTATCTTGAAAATAGAGTTGGAAGCACTGACACCATAAAGATTCTCAAGAGGCATACCCTTATATAACCTCAACTGATAATCTGGCTGAAACTAAAGGAATGCCTTGTAATTTGTATCAAAGATAATTGTTTAAAGCGTTGATTCAACTGGGTGTCTCCTTGGATTTTGGACAATGCAGAGGAGGCTAGAAGGACTGCATCAGGAGTGGAGGCTAGAAGAACCAGATCATTTTCAAAATATGTAAACCAAAATGTGGAGAATACAATTACCGTTTACCTATTTAGTCTCCATAACAAACTGCTCATACTTGTGAATATAGATCCAAGTAGTGTTGGGGGAATTGGAGCCACGTTTTTGCACCCCATTAGTGCTCTTGATAAAGTTAGAAAAACCTTGCATCTTTTGGAAAAAATCATGACCATCTCGCAGGGCTTCATGACACAAGTGAGTAACACCTTAGACATCACAGTGCATGCAATCCCTCAATCACAATGCCATGATAAGTAGTTGGGAACTGAATCTAAGCCTTATTCAATTTCAATAGTACCAATAGACCTTCAAGAAGCCTTGCCCAACTTTGTTAATAATAGCTTAGACTAAAGATGTAGTCCACTAATTGACAACCTTTCGGAAGCCTCCACAATCTCTTGCTCTAAGCTATCAATTCTTTCCAGCAATGCATAGTGATGTGTGGTGACAATAATATTATAATAGCATAAAATCTGGCGAATGTGTGAACAACCACAATTTTCCTATAAATATTTGGATCAGAATCGTCGCTTGATTTCACAATTATGTATTGTGTGTTGGGACATGGAAGGTGGGAAACTCAAAACCATTTAATTGAAACTACCATATAAGGTGTAGGAAGTCAATCCTTACCATATTTGTGAAGTCTTGATCAGAGTTGTCCCCTAACTTCATGAATATGTATACTGTGTTGGGACCTGGAAGGTAGGAAACTGAAACCATTTGATTGATTCTACCATAATAATAGGAAGTTGAATCTTACTATGTTTTTGGAAGTTGGGCTAATGCATTTCCTGATCCACAACTTTTCCGGTGTGCTTGTCATATAGCCCTCTTGGTAAGGTCAATTGTAAAGAGGTGGTATAGATGGTGATCAAACTTGCGCATGGGACTGATCACGAATGCCATAAAGGCTAATAAGCGGGAAACCGAGTGCTGTCTGCATCATTCCTTAGGAGATAAGTGGAAGGTGACAAAGAGCCCATTCCTCCTTGACACAATAAACTGCTGATTTTTTCCATCTTAGGAGGTGATGATTTCCCTATTCAAAACTGACTGCATATTGTCATTCAGATAAAATATAAGTTGTTTATACATGGCTTTACAATTATCATCATACCATTGATTCATTGGACAACACCCCATGGGTGGAAAGCTACTAGGGAGTGAATATGTGTCTTAGCTACTTTCCAAGGGTATACTGCATGCATTATAAATTTAAATTTTGGACCAGCATTGGGAAGGGAGTAAAGTTAGGAATTAGTTTAGAAGGGCGAGCTACATATAAGTAGGATCCTAAGAATAGTCATATCTGTAGTGAGATAATTAGCATTAGTTGGCATAGAGGATGTGGGAAGGGCCCTGGGTATAATAAATGCCTTGGGTAGAATCTTCATAATAGCCTTGTTATAGTTGCTTTCTAGTGTTTCCACTTTGAGTCGCTTGGCAAGCTTCTAAAAGAGGAATCCTACTTATCCATCTCCACAACAAGTGTAAAACACCCTGTGGAAAGTAGAGACTGAAGATCGCTGGGATAGAGTTGGTCCCAGTTCTTTCATTTTCTGAGAGTCAAATGAAAAAACAATCCAACAGGCCTAGGTTGAGTGCATGTGCATAGATCCAGTCCATATCAATCATGGATATATCAAAGATAGAAGTGTATTTTTATAAAGGTTGGGCGAGGTAAATCCAAAGGCTGAGATGCCTGTGAGTAACATGCTCTCAATCTTTGAGTAGTAAGTACCTGTGAGTTGGAGACAATCCCCAAAAACTAATGTTTCGGCAAACTCCTCTAGTACAGAGGATTTCCTTTCACAAATAAATGCTTATTATTTCTTCTCTATTCTTTCTCTTTATCTCTTTTGCCATGCCTAAGCATTACTTGGATTATTCTATCTGCGGTGCTTAGGAATTTTTCCTTCTTAAGATTGTCTTTATTAGGAACCCGAAGTGGATTCTTTCAAGATTATAGGGGTCATTTTCATTAACTCCAAACTTTCATATATGAACTTAATTACTATATGCATTGATTGATGGTCCAAAGAGAATCTTTGTTTTTATTGGAGGCTGTAACATGAAGCAAGGTAGCATATAAGCCGATAAGGAACTATAGCTTAGTTTGGGAGTAAAACTAAAAACACATGGAAACATATTTAAATAATGATAGATTATGGAAGCTCTACAGCTCATTCCAACCATCATATTATCTCTCAAAATATTTCTAAATTTGTCACATGAAGAGATGAGGATCTCCTACTCAATGTTTTGCAGTAACCAGGAAGTGGGAATGTTGGCTGTTTGGGGGCTTGGTATTTGTTAGAGTTCCAAAATGGGTCATGAAAAATGCCATATCTTGTGGATTATGTTTTCGAATAAAAATTAATTCTCTTGTAGTCTCCATACACGCATTAGCTTCCCATATGTGCAAACATTTTCTTTCTGCTACAACTATGCAACTGCAATATTAGCAGCTTAATTAAAGAGGGAGTGGGCTGTTGGGGGCTTGGTATTTGTTAAAGTTCCAAAATGGGTCATGAAAAATGCCATATCTTGTAGACTATGTTTTCGAATAAAAATTAATTCTCTTGTAGTCTCCATACACGCATTAGCTTCCCATATGTGCAAACGTTTTCTTTCTGCTACAACTATGCAACTGCAATATTAGCAGCTTAATTAAAGAGGGAGTGGGCTGTTGGGGCCTTGGTATTTGTTAAAGTTCCAAAGTGGGTCATGAAAATGCCATATCTTGTAGACAAATTTTCGATGAATTTTGATTTTCCCTTGTAGTTTCCATATGCGCATTGGCTTTCCTTATGTGCAAATGCTTTATTTCTGCTACAACTATGCAACTGCAGTATTATCAGCTTTATTGAACTTTAGGTTTGCAAAGATGTTATGCATTTTTATGGTATATCTTGTTCTATGCAGTCCACTATGAACGGAATTGAATATTTGTTAATCAACATTTGCAGGTACTTGATGCATTTTTGGCCCCGGTTCAGAGTTGTGGATGTTCAATACTGTTTCAGAAAATGACAGGGATAAGAAATTAATTGCTGGTGGCCTTGATCCAAAACGTTTAGAAAATATAGCACTAGTTCATAGAGAGGGAAATGCAGCTGTCCGTCGCCACCTTGAGAGTCTTCCCCTGAGACATTTGATGCTGTAAGTTACAATTATTGTGGTTCAAATTTTCAGTTCTATCCTTTTAAAGTTTTGCATGTATCATGCAGATATTTTGTGTCATCATAATCACTGCCCTACATGAATGTTTGGAATTGTCACAATTAATGCTGGCTTTTTGTCGACTGAAAAATAAAGAAACTGCTAAGGTCTAGTAACCTAAAAATCACTGCCCTAGATGAATGTTTGGAATTTTCAAAATTAATGCCTTTTCTTGCCAACTGAGAAAAAAGAAACTGCCAAGGTCTAGTAATCTAAAATCAGACATCATATTCATGTCTCGTTTTTTTCAGTTATAGGCTAAAGGTTTTCATTTTTGTATTTTTGTATATCTTTTATTTATATATTTAAAAAGGTGGTCGAAATGCAAATCATAGTTTTGATGGATTTCTTTTGTTATTGACTTTTTGTGAACATGAACCCGAGCTTACAACTTGCAAACAATTTTTTTCGCTTTGTTGCATTGTCACGAAATATCTTCTTGTTTCTATAAAATGTCCTTTTGCACCCAAAAGGCTGTTGGTTGTTTTTTACTGATTAGATGCATAAAATCATGTGAAGCTCAGACATTTCAAACCTTATAAAGGCTATATGCTCAATGACATATTGGGTTTGAGAGAGGGACTTACGGGTTTGAATTTTTCAGTAGATGTATTATGAACTTTTAACTAATGCTTATTACAGATGCTATGTTATCGGGTACCTGTGCCAGGTGCCCAGTCCCGGTATGGTACATTTTGGGAATGGGTACTGGTCTGGTTCATCTGTGGGTACGGCCCTGGCGCTGCACAACAGAGCTTGGTACAGCTGAGTTTGTCCCAAGACGAACCTGGGAGTACCATACCCTGCTAGACAGTATACAGGGCATATCTGGCAGGGACCCACAGGAAAAAACAGTTATTAATTTTTTATTTTATTTGCTTCAAAATGTCAAACATGTACTTAAAAATAAGAAGAGAACATTTGAAAGGATGGGGAAACTCTAAAAACCACTCTCATGCTCATTTTATTGAAAGCAAATAACACCACATTTTAGATTATTATTTTTGCAGGAATTTTACTCATTTTGAGTTTATGTCATCTCAAGATTTTTTTTTTTTGAAAGGATGCTTCATATATTCACAAAAAATATTTACAAGCAGGCTGTACGAAAAATATTTTTTTACAATCTCTTCCTAAAAGGCGTAAAGAGGTTAGGACAAAGATAAACTCTGATTAATCCTCAAGATCTAACTTTCTGGGATCCTTAATCAACAAAAATCCTTTGGCCGACAAATGCATGCATACCTTGACTTTCCACATGAAATCAGACAGAGAGACCTCATTCACAAAAATATATTTGCACCCAAGTTTACACTGAATAAACAAGGCAGAGACCTGTAAACTATGCCAAATACTTCTGAGGGAGTTTCTAATAATGGTTTTGAATCACCAAATACGGCTGTACACTAATGTAGATTCAACTGAAGAATGGCTGCGAGCTCAGATTGGGTGAACTTCCAACACAATCTCGCAAAAGAGTAGTCCCAGAAGAGGTGCTTCACAGTTTCCAACTTGCGACAGAATGAGCAAAAACCATTAGAGAAGCCACTTTTGAGAAGACGAGCCTTGGAAGGAAGACCTTCATAAATCACCTACTAAGCAAAGATCTGTAACTTGTTAGAGACCTTCACCAACAATATGACATGCAATGATGCAACTGATGAATCCACAAAGCTTCAGCATCGGAAGACACCCATCTAGCATTGAGCATAGGACCAAGAGGACTGTGTTGATGAAGGATAGAGTAGAGATGACGAATGTCATAATGAGTTAAGGGGTGACCATAGCTCCATCTCCAATCACGCCAAATGGTCCATTCATACCGATATTCATATTAATCTGATTGCCCAAGCGAATGAGGCTCTGGATCTCCAAAATAGCGAACTGATCAACAGAGGAAAGAGAAAACTCATGGGCTAAGGAATGCCAATCCTTCCAAGAATGGGAGTCGATGTCCGACAAATCTTTCCAAAAGAAAATCTTCTTCTTACTAAGCCTCTGAGCCAAAAAAGCGAGGGAAATCAGCAATACACGTGTCTTGAAGCTTCCAAACTCCAAATAGACCTTCTGGCCAAATCCCGCCCGGAATGATTGCCCGACATGCTCCATCTAATCAAACTAGCAACTTTTCTCCAGGCTGTCTAGATGCCCTTGAGAATAAAGGACCTTGATATCTGAAAACTCTGACTAGTAATTACATCGCATAGCCCAAAAGGAACTCTAACCTTTTCCTATATGTGTCGTAGAGAGAAGTCTGTGCTTCAACAAAATCTGCTAGGGAGAGGAGCCCTCCAGACAACAGATCACCCATTTGGCAGCAAGAATACACCCTTGAGCCACTACATCAATAAGCCCAGGCCCATCCTCCTCCTTAGACATAATACTAACATCCAATGGAACCATGGGAAGACCTTAAGCACCACCAAACTCGGCGGATAGAACCTCAATAATTGCTCAATCCGGTGGAATTGAGTTTTGAGGGCAGCCAACACGAGAGGATTGGAGGATTCTGCTCAATATAGTCAATTTACCCGTAAAAGGAAGTTCGTTATTCTGTCAAATGAGAAGTTTACAATGCAAATGTTGAAGTACACAATCCCACATCGCCACCGGAGAGAGACCAGACCCGAAAGGGATACCAAGATATCTCACAATCACTCCAGGACAGACAAAAGACCACTTAGCCGGAATCCACCCCAGAGGATCATCCAAACCAATCAACCAGAAATCAGTTTTGTGATCACTAACAATAGCTCTAGAAGCCTTGCAAAAATGGATGGACAGTTCCTTACACATTCCCGAGTCTTGGTCCACATGAATAGAAAGAAGTGAGTCATTAGCAAAGTGGTTACTAAGCATTTCCGCCTCATTAGACAAAGACACACCTCTAATCCTGTTATGAAAATGAGAAGCTTCCAACAAATAACCCAAAGCATCCGCTATCAAAACATAAATATAGGGTGCAAGGATTTTGTAGGCAACACTTAGTAAAGTAATGGGATGCGATCCCCAATAGAATCCCTAACTATTGATTTAGGTACCAACTTTATCAAACTCCGATTAAGGAACTCTGTCAAAGAGCCAAAAGAAACTGCTTCAGCCGCAAAGCAACACAAATCTTCTCCAAGAGTATCCCACATCTCTTTATAGAACTCGTATGGAAAACCATCAATCCGAGGGGAAATCCCATTCTCCACTGAAAACAAGGCAGCAAACAACTCTTCTTTGGAAAAGTTAATGTCAAGCTTAATCCAGTCACTACTAGAAACTTTATGAGGACCACCCAGTAGCAAGCATTTCTAGCAGGCACAACAGATTCCGAAGCAGAGTAGGGGAGAAGATATTCCTAAAGTGGAGTCCGAACATATCTCTAATCTTCTCCGGATTCTCTTCCATTGATCCATTGGGCCTATGTAGACCAAGGACTATCTTCATGGTCACTTTCCTCTTCAAGAAATCAAAAAACAACTTGGACTCCTCATCTCCCTTTTGGATCCACTGCAAATGAGCTTGAATCTGAGAACCTTTGGAAATATACTCCTCCCTATGCACAACTTACTCAAGATGAGCTGCCTCCTCTTGAAGAAAAACATTATGGAGATCTCTTTCCAAACCAAAGCTAGGCTTCTCCCAATCCTTCTTGGCCTCATAAAGCTCACAACATCACCTCCGAGCAATCATGCGACCCCAATCTCTCATAAACTTCATAGTTCTCTAAACAACCACCTCTCACCATAGCAACTAGTCTCTATCACCACACGAATGTGGGATGAGATTCCAGACCCGGTGTACGAGAGCTTGGGAATCAGTTGACTTCAAACGCAAAACATTCTACTTGAAGAGAAAAGAAGGCTTATTCCTCTAAGTGTTCTATGGAAATAACTGTCTGGATAGGAAGATGTTTTATCTGGTAGCACCAATTAAAATCTCAACAGGAAAACACTCCCAAAAACTAAGATATCTTCCCATGGGCCATATATACAACCTAACTTCGCCTGTACTCCATTCTTGTCTTTTCTGAAATTGGACCATGTGTACCATCCCCCTTATCCGAACTCTATCTTCCCCAATTGGGGTAAAAAGTTGAAGCAAATCCTTGCACATGGCCCATGGAACCTTTTCCGCTCCACAAACAACAATACCCATGTCATCATCTCGACCCCCTTTGACTCGACCATGTTAAAGTCACCACCTACAATCTAGTTTCATTAGGTAAAGAGGAAGCCATCCAATCCCATAGGCGAGCATGCTCTTAACCAAGGTTTCTCATTATAAATAATGAATATGCCGAGCAATATGATTATAAACATTAAATATAATGAATATGTTGATTTATCTTGATTTATGCTGAACATTGTTTAGGAGATATCTCCAATAATCATAATCTGGAGCATATGAAAGGAGAGGAATAATAGACTTTTTCGAGACAAGGGACTTTCTTATGAAAGGTTTCTTATTAAACTAGAAATCACAATTTAGGAGGTCTTACGAACTAGCGTTCCTTCTCCAAAAAAATTCATTAGTTCGAATGACGTATTTTATTGAGATGGAATCTTCTTCGGCAAGTGGACAACCTTGTGACTCAAGATGAAGATAAAGGAAAGGAAGTTGAATGGCAAGGCCCCCTAAAACTTCTTTGTCCTTAATTTCGATGGAGCTTTGAAATGTAACCCTGGTGTTTCAGGATTTGGGGCCTTATCCGAAATGAAAAAGGTGATGTTATTAAGTTTTTTCTTATAACATTCCATGGGCCCTAATAATGTGGGGAAACAAGGACTCTTTCTCAAGGTCTCCAAATTGCTCGTAATCTTGGAATTACAAAGATAATTGTTGAAGGTGACAATAACAACGCCATGGTCCTACCAACTTAGCAAAATCATCGATAATGCAAAAATAATGAAAGAGAGCTTTGATGCTATCTTTTTTAGACATTGTTACAGAGAGACCAATAAACCACCAAATCTCCTGGCTAATTATGACAACCAAATTGGGAAATGGTGAAGGCTTCTCATCAAATGACGACTCATCAATTTCAACATTTTTCCCCTCATTAATCAGGACAGAGATAAATTCTTTTCATAGGAAGTAAATTTGTAATGGTTTGGACCATCAGTGCATTGAGGGAGAGATATGGCGGTGGTACGGGTGCATTTACTTGCAGCTGCTTATCTGTCTTGTCATTAGATGCTCACCCATTGGTGCAAGCATCTTCTCCTATTCTTGTTTGTCAAATGGTACCACCCCTCCATTTCTCTTCTACTTTCTTTTGTCCCTTGTCTCTCTCCTTTTCCCACTCTGCTCTCCATGGTGAAACAAAAATTACAGAGGTTGAAGAAAGATGGTGCTGGTCAAAAGTCTTGTTCGAAGTGGAAGCCAGTGAGGAAGATGGGTTTTAACAAACGTAGGCAAGCATGTACCCACAGAGGACCTGTGAAAACAGACTATATCCAGGAAGTTGTTAATCCTTCCTTCAATGTTTGTGGTGGAGTTCATCAGATGTGTTATTGGAGAAGAAAGGCTGAATGTGGAAGAAAAAGACTGGAACCCAGATGAGCTCAGGGCTCCATTCAGAATGAGGATTACACAGAAATTATGATGAGGCTACTCAGAACTTCACCCTCCTCTCTATCCAGTTGTATAGGTAGCAGACTACTAAAGCCACCTTCAACCTGCTGGTAAGCAAATTCTGTCACAGCTTCAAGGTTTTAGATTCGAAATTGAACTTTATTCTGGTTAAATGCAATAATCTTCTCGCATTGGGCCCAGGGCCTGCTTCTAGTAAAAATTTCAAATGGGACCCTTCTCTCACCCCTGATCTGTGTCCTTCTCCCTCACGTCAAACTCTCCTGGCAGAGAAAGAGGCTGAGTTTTCCATTGCTAAAGCCAATCCTTCTGTTGCAGTTGAACCCTTAAAGTTTTAAACTGACCCTATTGGGCCAGTCTGCTCACCTTACCTGTGAATATTCTCCTTTCAGCTGTTGGCAGTGGAGGAACACCCAAATGTCTTGGTGATACCCTCAATTCAGTTGATATTGATAATGCTGCAAGGTTTTCTGTAACTATCATTTAGCGGGCTACCCTCAAATTCCGTGTTCTCCAAGGTTTATGCATGCCTCAAAGCCGTGTGCCTTTCCTAAGGATTCCTTTGTGATGCTGAGAACTAGTCTAAGGAACCCAATGCTGTTTAAGATCACAAATATGAAGGGGCTGTTGGAGGAAAATCTTTTAGAGGATGTTACTCTCAAGGACTCCTATTATATCTTAGTCTTCTTAGGAATTGGGTTTTAGTTGCTAAGGTATTTAGTGAAATTTTGCAAACTTGAACTTTAGAGAAAAAGACTATGGTTGGTTTTTTGCTTTTGTTGCGTTTTGCTTAGTGGAGATGGACAGTGTAATTTTCCAGCTTCCACTGTTTGTCTTTTCCACATCACGTGGATGATGTAATTTTCTGTCCTGATGTTGCAATTCTTTTTTGGGGTGAGGGTACCCTTTTACCCTCATTTAATATTAAAAATCTTTTGCTCTATGTACTTGTTCTAAGTTTGACCACTGAATATCATGACATTTGGAATAGAATTAGTAATATGTTTTGTGGCTATTTAACTTATTGTGTTTACTCTATTATGTGGTTAATTTTGCTTATTTGGCTATATTTGTTTTTACGGCTGTACCCAAGTCATATCTGGGCCAAAAAAACAATTTATCAGTATGTTTCGTGGTTATTATTTTGTTTACTCTGCATATTCTTGGTTAATTTTGCTTATTTGGATGCATTTTGCGATTTTTAAAAATATTGTGTACGGCTGTACCCAGGCCAAAAATGCCATACTGGTGCACCTGAGCCCTGTATCCGTACCAATTCCAGGATCGGCTACTTATAATGGAAGTCATAGTTCATGTTTGAAACCAAAACAATCTCCATTAGTTCCAAACCAACCTATTTGGGTTATGGCTTCAGCCTATTCAAAACACAGGTAGCATGTTTACCAGGTCACCATGGGACACATTCAACTAGTGTGATCAAGCATTATACTCAACTGTTTCTGGTAATATTTATCTGAATGCTCAAGTGTTTGCTCATGTTATACTCTTGTGCGTGCTATAATAAAGAAAAAAACTTATGTATTTAACTTTACGAGGACATTCACATCTTGCGAAATGATACTTCACAATTTGCATACTATGCAAAGCTCTACTTTCTTTGTATTATTCTGAAGTCCATATTCTAAGAAGTCCTTTCTGTCTTTTCAATCTTTATAAAGAAATATTGTTTATTATCTTTGTAATTATTTGAAGTCTAGTTAGTTCAGACATTATCTGTTACGAGTCGATACACTCCCCATGTGTTTGAAAATATTTCCTTAATGGCTGTGCAGATATTGATTCTTGCAGATGAGTCAATGGAGGGTTCAGTTGTCCAGGCAGATTCTCAATCTCTTGCTACACTACTACTAATCCGTGATATTCAGGTACTTCTGCCACGGGCTTCTTTACTATAGTTGTTTTACATTTTTGTCTGCCAGTTCAATTGTTGAAAGCCTTCAAGTATCATGTATATTGCATAGAATATTTGAGCCTTGGCATACCTTCTGTTACAGTGTATTTTATTTGGTAAATTTGCCTTTGGAATAATCTTTGGCTTAGTTCCCACGAATCACCTGGGACTTGCCCCTGACCTTGTCTGTCTGGGTATGCTGCACCCAGTGGGTTGGATGTGGCACTCTATCCAATTTCAACACTTTATCATGCCTCTTGAGGATTTGAATCTGGAGCTTCTCTTTGGGAACCTGAATACTATTCTACTTGAGCTTATCCAATTCAACGGTGGGTTTTGCTATTTTCATAAAGGCGGAAAGAGCCCATTTTAAACCAGTATTACATAGTACATGTCGATTTCTGCACTTTCAATTGCAATGGGAATCTGAACAGATTCCTTACCTTAAAACCAAAATATAACCCTCTAGTTTATGCTTTCCTTGCCTGTATTATGCAAGCCTAAGAAGGCCTGACGCTGAAGAGCTTGTGCTTCAGCGGGGGAGGCACAGGTTAGAATTTGGATGGGGTAGGATATCTGTGCCCTGTAGTCTAAGCACAGTCAGATGTGTTGTGTTTTCTTATATGCTGTATGCTACCCAATAATCTAAGCATAGGTAGGTGCACATGCATTGTGGACTGTAAAAGGACCAAGTCCAGTATTGCATGAGAATCCTATGAGCAGTATGTTTTGTTTCAGTAATGAAGGCACACATCCTATTCCTAACAGAATAGCAAAAGCATTGCTATCTTCCACAAACTCCATTAACAACTACATAGGCATTGCAATCTACCACAATGCTCCATCAACACATTTATGAACTTTGTCCATAATGTTTGCACGGATGAAATGTTGCTGTCATTTAGAACACAAATTTCTTTTTCTATATTGTGCTAACTAAAGAGACTCAGTAAGCTCAATTTTTCTATGGAAAATGGAAAACTTGAATCTAGTGAGTGTTTCTTTGTATTGCAGTCTAAGCGCCTGCCTTTAGATGCCAATGCAAATCAAGTTCATCCAGCAGATAACTCTGAAAGCTCCTGGATTGGTGAAATGCAACAGGCTTCTGTGAAGTCGATCATTATAAGTGAAATCCTGGATTCTAGAACTAAAAACCTTCTATCTGTATCTAGAATTAGTGATTATGTTCTCTCAAATGAGCTTGTTAGCATGGCATTGGCTATGGTGGCCGAGGACAGGCAAATTAACCGTGTTCTAGAGGAACTATTTTCAGAAGAGGTACAGATCTCATCTTCTCACTATTTTACATATATGCAAAAGTAAAAAAATAAACAAAACTTTCTCTTTCTTAGAACGTGCTAATATGCTTTCCAGTTAAAGACAGTAACTGAATTGCCATCTGACTCTTCTGCACTTTGAAAACAGGGAAATGAGATGTACATACGTCGTGCAGAATTTTATTTGCGTGACCAGGAAGAGTTAAATTTTTATGAAATAATGGTGCGTGCGAGGCAAAGGAGAGAAATTGTTATAGGTTACCGTTTGGCATCTGCAGACCAAGCAATCATCAACCCACCAGACAAAGGAGTCCGACGAAGATGGTCTATAGAGGATTATTTTGTTGTTCTTGCTGAGGAAGAATAAAATGCTTTGGTTGAAAGTTCACTGTCCAGCAGACATGGAATCCAGGGAAATTTTATTAAAGCAGAAAGCAAATGTTGCAAGCAACAAGGGACATCATTCAAATAATTTGTTTGTTTTTATCTAAAAGTCCTTTGAAAAAACTATGCACTATGGAAGCTTAAAGTCTGTAACCTAATGGTGCTATGGAGGAGGATTTTGATATTTACTCAGTGGGTACCTTCAAGTGAAATAGTCCCGTGGTACCTTCAGTTTTCTGTTCAGCTGCAGAAATTTCAGATGAGTTATGATAAACTACCACTGATTCTTAAAGTACAGAAAAAGAAGAAGAAGCCAAAAACAGGATTCAGTTTCAATTTGGCAATAACACTTCTGCAAATTAGTAAAGCAGGTGCTGCAAAGTCTCAGTCCCTGCTCTCAAATACCCATACAACACTCCTAAAAAGGTGTCTGCTACATAATTTTAGGTGAAGATTCAGTTTTTTCCTGCAGGCCCCATTTGGCAGTTTTCACTGGGTCGCCTTCACAGAAAAATTTGGAGTTATCAATCATCTTGCTTCTCACTTTTCTCATGAAACAATACTGAAAAAGTATATAATCAGACTGACTATTTTAATTCTGTCCACACAACATAACTACAGTCACTGCTGGTGCCAAACAGGAAACAAGTATTAACTTCTAAGGATGCTGGTGGCATACAGGTCTATGTTGACTTGAGCCATGGTGTCTAAAGCACGTCATGTAACATGTGCTCTCTCAGAGTTCCTTTCCCATTTGAATTTTTGGGGCAAAATTGTATATGTTCCATTCAATAGCAAACATCACAGGTATCTCTTGTATGAGGCAGATTTGAAGGTTCATCTCATCATTTTTATGAACCAAGCAGATGTTGTACACTAGAACTGAGCTCAGAAGAATCTAAAAACATTACATTGTTTTCTCAATATTGTAAAAATATTGTGTCCTATTGTGTGCAGTCATGTTGTGGTATACACCAGTCCCATCCAAGTGTGCTGGTCACTGGTCAACTTTTTGTGCATTTTAAAGTTAAGGAGATCCCAATTTATGTCAATATTGTTTTGTTCTCAATGGAATTTAGTCCAATATCACATTCCTAAATTACAAAATCAGCACGTAAAGAGAGATTGTATGCAACCACTTTTTGTATGAAGCTTCTTGCGTGTTTTAAAACATCATCACAGAATTATATATTAGCTCAGTTGCAGGAAACAGCAGAATCCCTGTGTCTGCTTCAAAACAATTTGGAGTCGGATTTGGGTATGGATCCTCTGAAGAAATGTTCTGTGTACTCCTGAAACACTGGGATATTGGGTACTGACCGTACTGCAAATTTTCGTGAACCATCAACAAATAAAAAAATATCATACACAAGCGAAATAATTTAGTTAGACACGTGTTTCCTGTCAGTTGTTTTTAAACTGTAAAACCAAAGTTCTTTCTTTTGGTAAATGGGTGATTTAGTTTGTGATACAATGTTGCATTTTCCATTTCGAGTATTTCTTTTCTTGGCTGATGCTATTCAAAGGTATTTTTGATACCTAAGAATATGGGGTTCGGTCCCTTGTTTGAAGTTTCATGCAAAAATTGGAAAAGCTTGTAACTATAAAATAGTCTATTGGGCGCATTGGTGTTTTATTGAGAAGATGATGAAACTGGAAAAGAATGGATGTGAAAAGGACTATTAAACTTGAAGCAAACAATGATGATCTTCCCGATACTTCAGGAGAAGGCAAAATATTTAGAGTCACCTTTTGACGTTTTTCTTGGCATTCAAGATAAAATTTCTGGTACTAGAAATTCATTTGAGCCACATTGACTTATACAAAGAGTTCTGTGGAATGCTTTGAAATCTCTGGACTACTGTTACGGTGTTACCGAACTGTGAGCTGAACAGTGTTTAATCTGAGTGGCCTTTGTCTTTATATTACAGCTGTGTCTGGTCAAGAATTCACCCAGTTTCCGTATGATGCTAAAAGCTATGTTTCTCTGAGTTTTGGCAAAAAAAAATCAACTGTATTTTGGGGATGGGGTAGGGGAAAAATTTAAAAAATCTCATGATCTATACCTCATTAAACATTCTAGAGAGGCATATTGAAATTATAAACCCAACATCCATAACAATGAACATTGAATAGCTAAAATTGAGTTTGAAAATAATAATATGAAATATCTGATTGTTACATTATCGTCAAAATACCCTTAAGAAGAGTCCTAAGTCTCAAATGAGTCAATGCCAATACTAAAATCAGAAAATATCACTCATATTTGAGCCTTGACAAAATGCTAAGCTGTGAGGATGGAGCAGCAAATTCAATAGAGTCCTCATGTTGAATGTTGACTGCCCATCCATTTTTCAAAGCTGTTCAAAACTTCAATGTACTTGGGATGCTTGAGGAATGTCCCTGATTGCTGGGGACATCTAGGGCATCTGTGGGGATGCCATGAAGTACCGGGACATACCCAGCGTTCGGGGACGTCCCACAAGCATCCCGGGACGCCTAGACATCCTCAAAAAATAGAGACACTGGGATGGCTCTGAGAGAGGCCCAAACTTCTTGGGGATGGCATGACAAAATTCCTGGACCCCAGGTATGCCGAGTGAGACTTTTTCCTCATCCTCAACTCCCCAAAATGCAGGGGCTGTTCCAAAGGCTTTTGGAGGGCCAGTAACGTGTTTCGAGGAACACTGGGTAAAACTAAAAGCAATATGCAAGTTCTTCAACAGCAGTTTCTGATTTAGACAGAAAATATAACTATCTTCTAATGTAGCTAGGAAATTCTGTTAAGGATGCTTGTCCGTCTTCCCATTCTAAAAGCTGATTATGCATGTGCTTTTTTCATCTTGTGTGTTGGTCACTGTGATGGTTATTAACTAGAAATATGTCATTAAGTTGAAGGCTTTCATGAGCAACTTAATCAGATTGATAACTTTTGTAGGATTTTCACTCCAGTCCTGTGTGTTTAAGTCATCTCAAAATGACCACCATGAGTAGTCACTAACATACTGATAATGCAGAAACAATGTCACCATCTTAGTGACTACTCATGGGGGTCATCTTGAGATGACTTAAACAGACATGAGTAAAAATCCCATGGGAATTATTAATTTAATTACAAATATGTCTTTTTATAGTTCAGTACAAAACAAATTGTTGACATTTTGCTCAGCAATTCTCATGCTGCAGATGTGTGTAAATCTCATGTTTGTCATTGTTTACTCCATAAGTTAGTATATTCGCTTGCATTTTTAGACATCACTAATTTTTTTGAAATTAATCTATGCAAGCAGTTTTTTTCTGCTTATCGTATTTTTTTGACGAGGGTCATTGGGGACTTCACTGAGCCTGAACTCGGCCATGGCTCCATATTGATGATGGATTTTTAATCACATTATGCACACGGATTAACTGTTCTATTGCGGTGTCACATTATTCTAGAGTCCATCGGGTGGGCTACATTATCATGGAGTGCAATTTGAATCTAGGTCTCAGACTTTCAAAGATGCCCATTTGTCACTACTCCTCCTCATGGACGACTGCTTATCATATTATATGTACATCTTAGCGGCTTTACCCATAAATTAGTATGCATCTTTTAATTTAAAAGCACTAAAATTGTTGCTGCTCATAAGTCGTAAATATCTGTTCACGTGAAATGGTATATTTTACTGTGTACATGTTATGAAAAGGTATATAGTCCTGCATGTTTATTATCATAAACAAATTTTATTTTAAAGAAATGTCAACAAAAGAGTGAGTGGTTCAATTGCTATAGAAGTCTGGGTCTTATCCTTGTGCATTCAAAGCAAGTCGTCATTTGGTCTTGTAAATGGGGAGAACATCAATAGGATAGGATAGAGAACTGTGATGGAAATGAAACAACGAAAGGCATCCACTCTGCTTTTTTGAAATTGAATTGGGTCTCGTTGACTCCTTCAATTGTTTAAATGAACAATAGTTAAAAAGTTAAGGTCATGCTTTAGGTGACAGCCAAGGCAGGCGCTAGTGTTCAAATTTTATAACCCTGGCCTTTGACCTCATGATCAAGCTTGCCAGCAAATTGAACCTTGCCAATCCACCTATACTAAGATCTTTGAGCTCACTCACTTGGGAAACCAGATGGGTCAATATACCCAATCAGGACTCGCATTTGTTTTTAAGCCAACTTCGCCCATTTATGTAGTACTTGCCAAGCGTTGAGAAGCTCGTTGAATCTGGAGATAGGACTCAACTCTCACGAGGACAAGACCAAATTGGAAAAAGAAGAAGAAGAAAACTAATTATAATCAGTTTTGAAGCAAACATTTTTGCAGAAAAGCGTATGTGGTGGACTGTTAGAAACAGAAATCACAATTTTTCATATTTTACCAAGTTGTATGTGTTAAAAACATAGATGCATTGTGCTGTTTTCAGCATTGAAATTCGATTGAAAAACAGTTACTTCACAACTTGTCAGTCAAAAGATACCTTAGGGCAATAAGTCAACTACTAAAGTTCTTGGATACAGAATTATGATGAAGGATAGAGGTAATTTGTTTTTTTCCTATTTCCTCCAAAATCCAAAATTGAGATAATAGCAGAGAGATACTTTCAGTATTTTGTAATGACCTTGACAAAGCGAATGCTCTCCAAATAACTCATGGGGATTGAAGCTACAATGTTATGCCTTAGCAAAATATCGGCAATAATGTAACCTTGTGAAAAAGTGCAGCTACAGATGTATAGCAATTTAGAGATTATTGGGGTCAATATAGCCAAGAGAGGGCATATGGGAGGAAAGATAATATAATCCCCATTTTCAAAGGAACATAAGCCACGGTGCATACCAGTTCTTTCTGTCCTACTCGTACTCTATGTTCATGTCAACCTACAGTTCCTAGTTTGTCAAGAATCTCTCATGGTACTAGTATTTAAAACTATTTTTCCTCTCTTGATACGCTTTGATCTCAACATGGCCTTGAGAGAGCGAAATGGATGAAATGTGTTCACAATCAAACTGAGCAAGTTATAAGAAACTTTTGGTTCTCTTGGTATCTGCCTTTTCATCATTCCTAACTTCTTGTATTCCCAAACCGTGGTTGATGCTGTGGCTGACCATAATTAGGAAAAGGTTAAAATATATATAATTTTATAATCATGTAACCATCGTATTAAATCTGTAAGGAATTGAATCCCCTCTAATGCAGCTAACTAGCATATCTAATGATTAAAAAAAAGGTTTGTCAGTGGGAAAAAGGCAACTGACTCGCTTTGGGAGGATCAAGGAACCTATAATTAGAGGATCTCCTTTCATTTTCCCCTTTTTTCTGTTAAAATCATATATTTGGGCTTGGGGTTTGCACTGGCAAGAGGATCAAATTCAAACAGAAAACCAACAACTTCGGAGGAATTAGGTAATTAATTTATTTGGAGCGATTTAAAGATCATCTTAATATCTGTTTTGGTGGTGCTCATCATATAGAGTGGATAAGTAATCTTTTAGACGAGTTACTCATCAACAACAATGAATTCATGAAACATTTCTGGATATGGCAAGAATTGCACCGAGGCCCATCTTAGATATCACTTTAGAATTTTGTTTCGCCATGGCTATTGGCTAGTGAGCAGTTCTACGTGGTATGCTAGTAGATGATGCTCTTGATAACTTACAAACAACATAAATAGTTCTTCACTGTATGCCAACACTAGAGATTCTTCATGGCTTTCGATTATTGAAGATATTCAGGTATGTTATACTAGTCCTTGAGGTTCCAATGGATACCGACAGGTGAGGTGATTCTCCTCTGTAAACCAGTAAATTGGATATGATCCATGACTATTAGCAGTCGAGTTGTTGTCTATATCATGTTAGCAACTGAGGTTTCGGTAGGATGATTCTACATGGAGTTATTTACGTCCTCAAATGTAAGGGACACTTGTATATAGTGGGTTTGTTGATGGTCATATTCCTTGCCATTGCTCAAGACGTTTAGTAAGAACTCACTATGGATGCACCAAATAATTTTTTCTAGTTGATATAGTACAATTTTCTATTTATTACGTTATTTTAGTTTTTTCAAACACATGCTTCATACACTCGTAATTGAGGAGGGAAAATCCATAAGAAGATTGGCTTATACAGTACATGAATATTAAAAGGAATAAAACCAAGTGTTTCTACATCTTTCAAAAAGCTTATACCTAATGAAAAGAAAGTGTGTTAGATACCATTCATTAATGCTTCATATGATGGAGATACTATACAGTGAGCTATTAGAAGATAAACTAAGGAAGCCTCTGAAGTGTTTTAGACAAACTAAGCTAACTTATTGTGTTGAAGAAAACACTGTTTGTTCATGTTCCACCCTATAAATCTGAAGTCCTCAACGTAAGTATTACTGAACATTGGCTTATGTCTGGCACCATGGACGGCAACATGTGGATGGACATATGGAAATTGACAAGTGATTTACCTAATCACCAAACAATCCACATTGACATATGTATAGGTTTGAGCGCTACAACCTCATCGAACTGGCATCAACATTATTAGAGGCTTGTTATAACATTCAATAAAAGAAATCTAAGATTTGATAAAAAGAGAATTAAGAATTCTGAGATTATTTCTACTAATAATTTCTTGGGGACATATATTTAGAGGCAATTGTATTCTATCCACTTTTCTTTACCAACCTTTAGAAACTAACTCCTAGATTGCTCTTAGGAACACAAGAAAAACAAACCATTGTGTCATTGCCTTACCATTGTCCTGCATGCTAACAAATATTGCCTTACAATATCAGCGACAGTAACAATTTTTCCCCTTTTTGGTAACATATAGACATAATTACCACTAGTTATATTGTGTTTTCAATGTAAGAGTCCGTCATAAGATACAAAGTATGTGAATCTTACTATATGTGAAGCCTATGCTTTTAGTGAGCAGAGTTACTGACTTGCATGGAGCTGTGTTACAATGATTTCTGTTCATGTTCTAATTTAAAACATATAAGGTAAAATTGAAAACAAAACTCAACATAGATGTCAGAGATCAGAGATGGGAAGGGAAGTGAATGACTGAGATGAACTGCTTTTATTTCTCCCACAAAGCCTCCAAAAACCTCAAAAGCTATTGCATACAGAGATTTTGGAAGCCATCGAGGAGAGTTATAAGCAGCTCCCTCATACTTCTGCTGCCCATGGAAAGCTGAAATGTTCGATGAGAGAGACCGAGCATTGTGTGAAATGGTAATTGGGTAGATGAAATTATGCGGGTGAGTAACAGAATGTCAACTATTGGCATTTTGCTATCGAGAATTGGTTCTCCACTAAAAACATTCAAAAGGTCAATATGATTAAAGCAGAAGAACAAGCTTATCTGCTTAGAATCTCCAATAGATTTAGTGATACCATTCTTTTCACATGTATTTCACTTTATACATCATTTGTTAGGCCACATCCTAGATGTTGATTTAATAAACAAATGAATGACACGAACTATTTATACTGTTTACACATGGTGGGAAATTGTAGGGATGAAATCTGCACTAACGTCCTCACACGTAGAATTAATTCTAGGGTGGTCGGTCATTCCTTCCAATGATATTTGTGAAAATTTAATCCATTTTAAAATAATTTTTAAATTTTTTTATTTGGATCATTTTTATATTAGTAAAGTGACATTGTTGGTAGTGGTTCATATACATATGCATTAATCCAATTGTGTAGTATTGGAAACATGGCCTATTTCTATCTGTAAGGCTTTTGGTTGTGTTACAATGCCTCGGATTATTGGGAACATTGATATTGAGTCTTTGATTGTGTACAATTTAATTATAAACATGATATGTCAAAATATTAAAGTGCTCTCATATTTTTTCAATTAAATATTTAAATTTATAAAATGTAGATATTTAATTTTGATATGGTATTAGTTAATTCTTATAGTGTTAATGATTTTATATCTTTATTGATTATTGGTTTAAGCTAGTTTTTATGTGTGTTCTTTGTGTTGTTACGGTTTCGACATGTTTTTTTTTTTGTGTTTTTGTGACATTTCATATTTTTGACTTTGTCCTTTTTCTATTTTAGTTTGTGTTTCCCTTTTTGGCTATGCGTCTCTTTGTTTCTTGGCTTTTCTCTCTTCTCAAATTTTCATGTTATTTGGATGTTTTGCCAAAATTGTATTTGTATGGTTTTGGCTCTTGCTGTTGCAAGCACTTTTGACCCTTGGTTGTGGGTCTATTGGGGTTTTCATGTTCCTTTTGTTGAATAGGAAAGCATGCCAATTCGGTCTATAAATATATAAGTGCATTTAGGTTATTCAAGAGCTATCGATTACATTTGCACATGAGTGATATTGAAGTCCTATGAGCATAATTTATTGTTTCAAGAGCATACCCATGCCAAATGAAGAATTCAAATATTTCGAGATATATAGCATTTAGTTCTTGTTGCATCCATTTTAAAGAATAAGGGTTGAGATAATTGCATACACCGGATTGTTTGTTGACTTGTATTAAGTGCTGATTTCAAGATGTTTTCCTCAAAGGGGCTTGGTTGAAAAAGACCGGATCCAAACCCAATGTTTTTATCTTGTTGTAGGGTGTTGATGCCAAATTAGGGTTGCAATGAAGGAGAATGATTTCCTAGCAACTCGTGGCAAATTCTAAAAAGGCGAGTGAGGTGTGCAGAGCTCATAACTATATGATCACATTCCCCATATAAATTTAGTGGTGGTAGGATGGATCTATTTCCGTACTAATGTTTTGATAGGATCAAAATTATACATGTATGGTGGTTGTCTCCTTGCAGTTCAATCTTTCTAGATATGCCTTGCGATTTGAAAACGTTTTGCTAACAACTATCTATGAAGTAACGACAATTCAAATATTATTTGACAAACATTAATTTTCTAAAATTTTCAAACACTTTAATTATGTTTAGAAGTTATTATATTCTGTATGTTTTAAAATACACTTTATTCATGTAAAATACATTTTTTTTCAATTAAAACTAATTTTTCATTTTAAATTAATCAGGCCTAATAATTCTAAATTGAGGTTAATGTAATGTATTTCTAGATACAATCAACATTTCACATCGCATTAATCTATTTTCATTTATTTTTTTAATTTTTAATTTATTTGATTTATAGTTTATTAATAAGTAATATTATATATTAAATCATCTTAGAAAGAAAGCTATATATATCAGTAATAGTTATTCAAGTTACGTTTCTCATTTGAAAACTATCTCAAGCATCAAAGCATAAAAACAATAAATAATATTTTGTAGGTTTTATGTAGTGTCAATTCCATTTTGACTTTGTTAGATTGAAAATTTGTAAACTTTTTCAGAATATGCTCTTCATTTTTCCCTTTTGGAAATGATCTGACCAAACATCAAAACAATAAAGAATATCACGTGGTTTCGGTTCCACAGATTTTAAAGGCACCTTGTATATGTCTTGGGCATATAATTGAACAATTTTGACTTTGATAACAGTCCAATGAAAGTTTTCAAAACTAGATATTAAATGTAAAAGTCTGATGTTTGACATATCTTTGCTTATCCTCATAAATTTCGTTGCCTGCCATTGGATGGGTAAGATCTGTTGATATGCCACCACTTGAAATGATGGGTCCCTCACACAATTGTTTTCTTTATAAAGTGCAATTTAATGCAGTTCATGTAAGCTGTGTCTTTCATACTTTGCTTTGAATAGTTGATGATGCTGCTGCTGCTTTGTTTTCTCTGCATCAGATTTGTTTTTGTTTTACATAGAGTTTTTTTGAGGAAGTTGGTCTTACCTCTCCCTCAATGGCTTCAGAAATATCATAACAGAGCAATTGCAGAATTGAATGAATTTTCTGATGTCATTGAGAAGGGGGTTAAAGCCAGCTGTCTCCATTATTTCTTGGTGATGTCAATGGATAAGTCATGCTCTGTCTCAGTTATATTCTTGGTGTTAAACAGAGTTTTCCCCCAATACTAACTAGATAATTACTTTTCTGTTAATAACTACAGAGGACTGATAAGCTCATGTTGATATTTTTGTTGTTCATAATGTTTTCTGTTTTTCTTTTGCATATTAGTCTATTTGATGATTTTGTATTTTTGGTGGGACTGTATTTTAAAATAAAGAGGTAGAGTAAAATGTAGAAGTTTGGTTTTATTTGTAACATGTGGAACAAAGTATCTTTCAATATTATTTTTATATATTTGAGTTTTTAATGAATCTTCATTTCTATTATTTAAATGATTGAACTAATGTTTTCTATTTGAGTTGTTAGTGTTGTAGAGTTTTATAATATTTGTAGGTCCAAAATTTATTAGTTTAAATTTCATGTTAAGAATAGAGAATGCTAAGGATTTTTAAATGTAAGTGAGGCTATAAATCTTATGATATTACAAGGTTTTGTATATATACAAATCTATTAAAGTTTCTTGAAATCTTAAAAGATATTTAAAAATTACTTTTAGAAACGTCTAATGTCTTTAGTGTGCGACTTGTTTATAAGGGTCTATATTTGCAAATGAATACACAATTTAACAGATCATAAAGTGTTTCTCAAAAATCAAAACCGTTGGTGTTATTTATAGAGACTTGTGTATGTATTCACATGTCAAATATACTGTCTCTAAATACTTTTTTGACATTATGGTATGTGATTGTGATCTAGATTGCAATTTCACTAGATAGCAATTTAGTGCAATGTATATCGTGGTTTATTGAATCCAAGAGCGGTACACAAAAAGGGTAATAATCTACATTAGGTAACAATCTATGAGTAGATATGAAAGACTATAATTTTTACAATTGAATGTCAATTCTCACACACATGTATATATATTTATATGTATGTATGTGTGTGTGTGTGCACTTTCATGCACGAGTGTATATGTATATGTATGTATATGTATATGTATGAATGTACACACACACACACGTATACACACACACACATGTATATACACACACACACATATACATGTGTGTGCGTGCACACACACACACACACACACATGTATATACGTGTGTGTGTGAAAAGTGTTTCCACAAAGTATTTGAGAGTCTTTTTTTTCATGACCGTAAACTCGAAAAATACTATAATAAAATTTAACAATTTAAAAGGATTTTTTCTACATTTTTGAGGCTCTCAAAGAAAATTAATTTTGTCAACCTCATTGTACCAAGTATTAACTATTCAAATCTTTTTGACGTACATAATAATTCAAGATTCCGAGCTATAACTAAGGAGTTATGCACTCGACAAAGTAACTATGGACATAAATTAGATGACACTAGTTTATTATGTTCTTTTGTTTCAGTTAAATATGGCATTACATAAAGATGGATTTGATTACCAAGCATGAGCACATAACACATAAATTTTGAAGTGGGACTATGATTTCAACATATGAAATATAACAATAATCAAGCAAGATAACTCAGATACATGGAATTCCCTAAACCAACTCCTTTTTCTTCACATATGTCAATATTTAAATACATTGTTCAAATTACAAATACCACCGAACACCTATACCCTTCAAAAACATAACTTACACTTTACTTTCTCCATTTCTTCGTCTAAGACCACACATCTTTTCATCCAATCTTTTGTTCACTATCATGTAGAATACTACCAAGATGTGTCTTTTGTATGGGTGACATAATTCCCATATGTAATGTCAACTGTTTCTCTATTTGTTCCAAAACATCTTTAGCTAGGACTTGGGAAACAACCTATGCTGATGCTATGTGTAGGGACATGCCTTCTACTCGCGCTATTGTTGCGCTATCCAGAACCTCCTTTTTACGTTGCTTCCTTTCATTCATTCTTGATGGCTTGCTGTTATGTGGCAGATTTCTAATGCTCCACCTCTTCTTCAATGATTTCTTGTTTGATTGTTTCTGAGGTGGATTTTGGTTTCTCTAATTTCTTTTGGGCAAACTTCATGGCCTACTCTACATGTTTCTTCTTTTTATCTTCCTTGGCTTTCAAGTTAGCTTTCGTGGTTAATTTCTGCTTATTTTCTTCAGCTGCTTTCTCTTTTGCTATCTTCTTCTTTGGTTCCTTTGTGTTTTTCCTCTTCCATCCTCATCTATTTTCTTATAAGCCTCTATGACTCTATTTTTCTCAACCTCTTCTTTCAATTTTTGTCTTTCTGTTTGTTGTGCACATAGAGGAGCTTGTGGTATATCAACTTGGGATTTCTGTTCTCTCAAATAATTTCCAATATTTCCCTTTGTTTCCTTGTCACCTCCTCAATGTATTTTAGATTTTCCAATTCATGTTGTTGTTCTAGGTGTTTATTTTGTAGTCTCTTTTAATTTTTTTCCTTTACTCGGAGGGTAAATCATTTTTAGCTAAGAGTTTGGATAATTTGACATCTTGTTTGAATTGTACGATGTTGACGACCTCCTTTTTATCTCCCTAATTTACTTTTCTATTGAGGGTAGCAATACCTCTACGATACCATATACTAAATATGGGGATTCTATAAGGTAATCCATAATTGCTTCAAGTATTTTCATTTTTTCTAGAGATGGGGCATTGTATCCCTCTTTGCAACATGTGCCAAGTAACCTCTATGTTTGCATTGGTTTACCCTTAATTAAATTATTATGGTGAGTGATGTATAATTTAATTAGGTTTAATAGGGTAAGGTTCAAAGATTGATGACTATTCTAATTAATTAACTTCCAACATTAATTATGCAATATTAGAATAGTGTTCTAGATTATGTAACACAAGATATACATTTGAAAATACAATGAAATGGGTGTACTTAGCTTGCTGAGGCATTTATTTTTGGAAAGATTTGAGAGTGTATCTTTGCTTTGAAATGGGTGATCTTAACTTGAAGGACCTTCGTAACTAAAATTGTAGCTGTGAATCCACATGGGTCAAGGCCATATTAGGTCCTGACCTAACTCCAGAGTCTTGGACCTACTTTGAACTAGCTCCTGTAACTTTCTATGGTGTTTTCCTTTCTATATTTGTCTATTGTTGTCAAACCCTAGTTGTCACACATGGAGTGAGCTCTTTGAATGGACTGGACTTCACCTCAAACCCTAGCCATGGATGAAGAGTCTTGTAAAACAAACATTAGAAGAGTTGTGGGAACCCTATACACCGCCGACGTTGCACTACTCCTAAGAGGCCCCAAACCACACATCACTTGTCCACCTAACATGTTTTAGCTAGATCAACCAGATTTGGCAATTGTTTTGACCATGCTTGTTTTGACTTGGCTCTTGCAAAAATAATTGGAGAGAGGATGTTTGAGTGCTTGTGGATGAGAGATATGGTTTCCTTGACCTGGTTTGTAGATTCATACTTGATGTGGGTTCTTCCTTAATGACTTTAAATGTGACAATATTAGATTTCGGGAGCTTTAGGTGCCTTTTATAAGTGTATGAAGTGAGTGCTTTAGTACATTTCCTTAGGAGTTCCATGTTAGCAAATAAGGTAGTGTTTACTTGCTTATATAGGGTTTTGTAGATGATTTATTTAAGAAAGGACAACTATACCAACGGAATTTATTGACTTCAAAGCAAAGCTAGAGGACATGTTGGTCCAAGATCGTCATAAATGGGTCGGGGTTGGATATAAAGTTCTAACCAAACCATATGACCCCGATTGGGAGAAAAAAATATGTAAAGTGAGGTTTAGGACTTATCAACTAATGTTTTTCTATTGATTTTGTGCATTGTATTCTCAAAATGTGTCGACATGTCAATGTGTAAGGATAAACAAGATAAATAATGAACCTTGGAAAGTGCTTTAGCGGAATGGATAAGTTGTAATTATCATAACAAGAGTGCATAGTAAAATCAAGGGTTTCCAAAGTGCAAATTACCAAATTTGAGTGTCTACATTTCTCCTTTTAAGTATGAATTGAAAATTGCATGCTTAAAAGAAATTATACCAGTGTGTAAACACATTTTGCCTTTCCTTGAAGGTTTGTTTTGCGGTTGCATTGTTGTACTTGGTATTGACATGCTCCATGTTGAAACTTTACAGAACAAAAGTGTAGTCAATGTCCATGATAGAGAATTGACCTTAACTCACATATAACATGTAATAAAAATATTTTGCATTTGCATATATGTAAAGTGAAAAGATGTAAATGAGGAAAGAATACACTGTTTGCTCATGCTTTGCTTTTGTTTGGAAATTTGTATTTTTGAACTTCGTTGAAAGATTGAGGTGTTCGAGTTCTTAATTTGTGTTCGGAAAAACATGTGTTAGGTGCATGTAGCTCAACACGAAGATTTGCAAGAGAGAGATGAAGAGATACAAATGCACCCTTACGAAGGAAGAAGATTGTGTATCAAATTTAATCAATAACTCTGATATCTTCCCCTTTGAATGTAATAAGAGAGTAATACCTACCCATGAAGCCCTTAGCTACTTCACTACCTTCCATAACCCCACATATCACACCATTGTAGAATAATTTAGACCTAATTTTGTAAACAAAGACACATAGTACAAAAGAGAATAGGTGCCCCCAAAATCTCTCCATGTACCACATAAATGAGTATGAGATAAATCAATGTTGAAATATGCTAAAAATGTACTAACACCGAAATAAGGAGATATGTGCCCCAATACTCATAAAACTAATCCTAAAACTAATTATTGACGCCAAGAAGGAATGAAAACTTTCATGTCCCTTGTACTAATTTGAACTGCGTATTACGAATGTGAAAATTTGTATAAAACCCGTATACATAAGTGGAAATATGAAAATGCTGAAAACCTATTGAAATTTCCCCACAGGTTAAAAACATGCGGGGTGAGGATTGTACATATGGTTCGACTAAAGCGTGCGATCGACCAAAGCTTATCTGTTCTTATTTATTTCTATCACGGCAAGGTGGACCTTGCCTAGGATAAGAATGGACCAATTATTGGATCTTGGTTGGAAATTCCTTCTACCTATTGCTTTGGGTAATCTATTACTCACAGCTTCTTTCCAACTTATTCTATTGTGACCAACTCTATCTTCTTCTTCGTGAAGAGGTTGTGCATTCTGTAATACATCCAAATTTATTAGATAGATCAAATCTATGAATTCAAATTTGATAGATAGATCAAATCTATGAAGAGAAAGAATTCTCTATGAAATTAATATTTAAGGAGATTTGCTACATGTTCTCCACGGTGACTGGGTTTATGAATTATAGTGAACAAGCAATCCAGGCTGCGAGATATATTGGTCAAGGTTTTATGGTTACGTTATATCACATGAATCGTTTACCTATTACTATTCAATATCCCTATGAAAAATTGATCCCATCAGAACGATTCCGTGGACGGATCCACTTTGAATTTGATAAATGTATTGCTTGTGAAGTATGTGTGCGTGTATGCCCGATCAATCTACGCATCTACATATCATCCTGGAGCTCCACCTATCTCTAAAACATGATCTATGATACACTATCTCTTTCAAATTCCTCTCTCCTATGTTAGCTCAGTCCTAGCCTTATCTCGCTCCAACTACAAAACTAAACACGTGGCTGCCACCACTTCCGCATGATCGAATAGGTGAGCACACTCTCCGACAATGTGATCCACTCTCTCCAAGAGTCCTCCTCTTATGATGACATATGAGGATACATTGTGTATCAATGTATGCACCACTATATGTACAACCACACTCCAATAATAATCACCTACAAGATCCAACCATATTCCTATCTCATCACCACATTACGTACTCAATAAAATCACACTTTCAAATGTAAATCGCAATATATCATAAGTTTACATCATGAAAATACTTTCTGCTACCGCATCATCCTCGGGAAGGTTCCCGACCTCTTGTTAGCCCTCCTCCTCATATGTGCACACCTAGTTCCTCTCTCGCTAGATCCACCACTATAGGAAAACATAACACCCATCGATGCTCTTCCCACCATTGCATAAAATTTGGTGTGCATCCTACTCAATTTTCTTGAATAAATACTATATCCACATCTACCTCATCTACACCTATTGGCTGCAAATGGGAATCTATGGACCCTAACCTCACCCCTTCTCTCCTCACAACCCAAATCAATGTATGTCATATGTACGTCTTTGGAGGCACATCCCGAGCTATCCCAAACTATAGTACAAAACACGTTCATAGAGAAAAATATCGACCACTCTTGGAAACGTGTCCTCTAACCACATGCTAAATAAGGTACATCGTAACTCAACATGGTCCTTGGACCAACCACCATACTCCCTATAGAATCTTCAAAGCATGACACTAGGCCCTATCCTATTCAAAATAGATCTATATGTCATGGTATCAGACCCACGACCCCTCGATCCAACCCATTTCGCTGTAAAAATATCATGTCATGCCCAATTCACTTGTGGACCACTAAATTTCCTAACTACTTCTATGTTCTCATAAGCCCATATGTGTAACAATGTAGTAGCACCAATCCCTCCATCACGATCCTCTTGTGTGAACATATACAAATCTATATATAAGTGAGCCAACGAATCCAAACATACCATGTCCTATGTTATTCTATACTTAATTGAATCTCGTATATCCTATATGATATGGATACACCTCATTCGTCCAAAATGACACAAGAAGCTAATACAACTGCAATAAAATTCTGCAATTGCGAGAACACACGATCTCATTATGTCATCCAGGTAATTGATAACTCTACCTATTTCTAAGACCTTGTGAAATCTTTGCCTCGCAACTCTTTGCTCATATTGTGTATCACTTGTGGGCATAACCTAAACTCAATCTACCAAAACTGGAGACCACAATATCCTTATACATAATTGAATGTCACCGTCATCTCTCTAGAAGGAAACCAAAAAGTTGATGGATGTACACACTATCTCTCATAGTGTAGTAATCGATGCATATTATAGGACACCTCCCTAATATGATGATGTGCTTTAGAACTCGACATAGTCTAATATGTCCCACTCATCCTCCTATAATCCTAAGGCCAACAAGGTAGATAAATGCACCTTGCATGGAACGCCACAAATGTATATCTCTCTACACAATGCAAAAGAGCACAAAAAATCAACGTTAGATATTTATTCATGCAAAAAAATTTGATTCAAATCTCATATAGAACTTTGGGAAACATTCCCATTATCCCAAACACTACCGCCTAGTGCCTATACGGTAATGCCCATAATTGAGCACGGTACCTATACACACTTGTAGTTTGATCATAGCACTATTATTCCTAATATTGCACTAATTATTATCCTCCTTGCAAATTGACGACATACCATCAGTTAGACCTATCTAACTCCCCTTTCTTGACCCCCTTTTGGTCGTATTCCTCTTATAAACCAATTAAACATGCTAATATAGCCTCTTATTGGCTAAATCCTCTTCCAATTCCTTTCCAAGCTACTTCTACTAGCCTCCTAGACTATCAATCCATTCCATTGGATTGATTAGACCTCTCAGAACCCTCTCAAAATCCTAATTACTCTCTAAACATGGTTAACTAGTCTTAACCATGGTCAATCTCTTCTAAACCTAGTCAAATCTTACTTTGACTTGCTAAAGGTGCTTTTGGCTTTTTCTATTTGTCCCACATGCACCCAAATATCCCACTTTCCCAAATGGAAAACTATAAATAGCCCACTACCCCCTCTCATTTACAAGAACACTTCTTCCCTCTAACATAAACTATAGTATTATTGCTAGGATTAGGAGTTTTATTTCATCTTATTGAGCTATTTTCTTTATCCTTTGCAACACATCACACACCATAGAGTAAATGGGAAGAACCATTGGCCTTGAAGCCATTAATGGTGAGATCCCATTCTCTTAAGCACAAACTGATTGCTTAGATCCTTATTAGGCTCACTTATTTAAGCTTTCAAGAATAGAGGGTAATTATATTTGTTAAGTTTGCTTGTTTGCTTCAAACTAATGCATGCAAAGTAGGAATCCTTGTTTACTTCTTAATTGATGGTCCATTGATCGGTCTTGCACAAAGCTTTGGGGTCTCTTGAGTGTTCTTACCCCATTCCATAGCTTTTGCAACCTTTCTTTGAACACATTTGGCACGCCCGGTGGGACATGAAGTCCATCCTCCATTAATGGAGTCTTTTCAAGCTATTTATTTTCAGTTTCTAACCACTTTCATGTTTTCTAGGATAAATAGCTTGTTATTTACATGATCTCATCTTTTAAGTAGGCTAAATCATCATTGATCATGTATTTTTTGTGGGTTTGAGCTAGAAATAGGCTTCTTTGGCTAACCTTTAACCTATTTACTTTTGAAAATTTTCAAATTTCGTGACTTTTATAGGTTTTTAGAGGGTGCGCGTAGGTACCTTAAAGGGGCGCGTCTCTGTCGATACCCTAGTGCGCATCAAGATAGACGCGCATACATTTTTCATACTACTAGTTGACAACACATTTTAAAATTGGCCACATCTCCGTTAAACCATCGGTGTTTTCATAGACCATTGAGCGCCTCCATGTTTCTTGGATGTGTTGGTGTTTGTTGTCCTACTCTATTTTATAACCTTTTTACTGCGGTGTACCTATTGAATAGAGAGCGTACACGTAAAACCCTAGTTTACCTATCTAATAGGCCCACATAGGTGTTTGTACCCCCTCCTTTCTTCCTACCACATGTTTGTGTTGGTTGGGGCACACATCCATTAGGTGGGGTGCTTACTTGGTGTCATTACGAGCACACAAGTGTCTATGTAAAAATTTGAAATTTATTTTCCGAGTTGTAAGATCATTTTTTCAGAGGTTTTAAAGTCTAACAAAGCAAGTGCAGGGTGTTGATTACTTGTTTAAATCTGGCATAACTTAAAAGTTTTTTTCATTCCTTAAACTAAAACAAAGGTTTGTAAAGTGCGTATGCTCTCTCCTCGCGCCTTCTAGGTGATCTTGGAGATCAAAAACACTTGTACAACCTTTTGTCACATTTGAAAACACTTGTTTTATGCTTCTAAAAGTAAAGTACTTTCCATGTAACTTATTTTTAGTGGAATTTTTCATATTGCGTATGCTCTTCCTTAGCACCTTTCGTGATCTTAGGAATCAAAAGCAACATGTAAATTCCCTTTCTTGATATCAATATTCAAATGGAAAATTACTAAACTCGTCTTATACAGGACCTAATGCTTGTCAAAGAAAAGGCGTCAAAAATGAGACACAAACCTTCTAATATACGTGTTTTCATACAGATTACCAAACAATGTGCTACTTAAAACCACATTAAAATTAAGCAAGATAAAAAACACGCCACTTCACTTCACATTGTATTGTAGGTTTTAGAAAAGGTTACGTCCCTATCCGATCAACTGGAACATAACCCCTTTGGCATAACACCTTAAGCTACAATAATGGGGGTGGTTCCAGAACCCTAAAGTAATCCATTGCTAAGTAACCTCGTGGATGAAATAGGAAGTTCTCTCGCTTACCCACTTGAATAGTATGCATTGTGAGTTAGAGTCAAAGATTGTCTCGTATCATGGTTCCAGTGATGGTACAATTGAATGCACTAGTTGCTCATTGTATCGGAAGGGGGTATAGTAAAGCCAAGATACTCCCAAATTAGTCATTGTGACTCTTTGGGAAAATCGTGCTCACATTAGACAATCTTCTGACACCTAGTTGAGAGAACCTATTAAGGAGGCCATTATGTCTTAGAGCCCACTTTACTAGTCCGTTGTCATGTCAAGCCATCACAAAGTGATGACTCACTTGGAGTTTGAACCTTGTTTCTCAAAATAAGGCAAAGAACCCACGTAAGTTTAATCTAAGTGTCTTTCATCACGAAATTAAAATATGTACCACTTAGCTCGGTTTTATTCTTGTCTTCGGACAAGGTAAAACTCTTGCCCAAGTGGCACTTAGTTTATTTTCATCCTTTTTGATCTATACCCTTGCGTTCTCACTGCCCATTTTTTCGGGGTGAGAAGGAAGCATAGCTCACACGTTTTATCAAAGATAATACCCACCAATTTTTTGTCTGTTTACGTCCATCCATGTTTGCGGATGGTTTGTTAAACGTCTAAAGTGTGCAAGTACTTTTCGTATCTTTGATAAGTTCTTTGATCTTGATTTCAAGATCGTCTTCACTACCGCGATTTCGGTTCATCTTTTTATCTCTCATTGGGTTAATAGTTTTTTTCTCACATTCTAATCACACAATGTTCATACTTACATTAGGTTTTTAGTTTCTTGAGAACTCGAATATAAGTCCCTTAATTGTGTGGCTACGCTACTTGCACAACTAACAACTTCTTGCTATACTCATACTTCGTTTCAGTTTCAACGTCATCTAAGTATTTTTGAGGGTATCGATATTACTTTATATATACTAAAATAACGCCATCTTGATACTAACACCTTGCTTGCTTGGTTAATGTATTAGGATAGTGTTATTATGATATACATACTTGCGACTTACATTTTTAGAAAACTTAGCTTTCATCGACATTCAAACTAGTTTTAGTATACCTCATTGAGGGATTGCATCAATACCATTTTAATATTTAGGCCTTAATAGAATTCTAACTTGAACTACATATTGATACGATATTGTCACTATTCACTTTGGGCCTTTCACCGAAATCGTAGTTAGGGTATAAACTTGGTGAAACGAAAATTTGACTAATCATTGCATTTGAGTGTTCATATGAGTGTTTCTTGAGTCATAAAAGCAACTGCATAAACATTAATTTTAGAACTGACTCGAACATACGCCTAGGTTCTACATAAACGTCAAAAACATTTAGACAGAACCTCGCATAACCTTTTTGGTGAGTGATGCCTAGAATCACAAAGATGGCGTCCAAACCAACTAACCATGACTTAGGAGAGAATCCTTTTGAATCATTCCCATTTAGCGGAAACAACTTAGTGCCTCTCTTTTCACAAGTCAAGGACACAGAGCCATTGATTGATCATAGTGGAGAGGAGTTTGACTCTTCTAAAGAGAAACACCAATTAGACTTAGGTCGCTTTGTGAACTCCTTTATTACAACAAAGATCAAGTACTCGCAATAGTCTTAGAATTAGGGGCTAAGCTTCCGTAGGAAAACGGAGTAGAAACCAAGGCCATCAATCATAAAACAGAAGAGCGAAAATCCCTCTTGGACATAGATAACCCTTTTGACCTAGGGTATGCTTCCACTTTTGGGAAACATCATAATACTAGTGAAGGAGACCCATCTAAGCCACTTGGTGATCTACGGTGACCTTATTACAAAGATTCATGTAAAATTAAGATTGAGCGCAAAGCCTTGCCGCCTCCCAAGTTTGATGAGGAAGAGGACCCTTTAATCGAAAAAGAGATCCTTCAAAAATAGATCCTAAAACTGAGCCAAAAATTAGCGAACTTAGGATCTTCAAGTAGGAATGTATACAAAGACAAAATCAAGATAAAATCTAACGAATTCCACTTTGATCCATATAGTGACGCGACCTTTAAAGTAGCTAAGGTACAAAGACCAATGTCACCCACCAAAGAACAAATCATTGAACGAGAATTACAATCAATGAAAGATACACTTACTACGCTATAGGAGGGAAATGTAGGACATAATAGGAAGTATTTGTATGAAGAACTATGCCCTTACCCCTTCGATAAGGACATGTTACGAAACCCTTCCCAAAACATTTTACTATTCCTAAATTTGATAAGTATAAATGCAAGAGTGATCCTCGTGATCACATAAAATAATTTTATATGGCTTGCCAAGAGGTCGCATACAACGATAAATTATTAATATGACTCTTCCCTCACAGCCTAGGGGCACTGGGATTGGAATGGTTCTATAACATACCCAAGGGATCCGTTACAACGTGACACGCGTTAGTAAAAAAATTTGTATGACATTATTCCTATAACATGGAAAATGATATCACAATGAACAATCTCTGTAATGCAAAGCAAAAACCCAATGAGACATTTGTAAGCTTTTTACAATGATGGTGAGGATTAGAAATTTGCTTCCCTTGTGCCTTGCCAGAAAAAAAATTGGTAAGCATATTTGTGCCTAACTTGAACCCAGAGATAGCCTTCCATCTGCAAATGCATTGTGGCTCAAACTTTGAAGAAGTTATAGAGAAGGGCGGTCAAATCGAGAAGGCCCTCATCGTAAAGGGAACACTTAAATTGGTTGTCAAAGACAAACATGAAGAAAAATCATTAGATAAACCAAAAATTTTCAACAAAAATAAGCATGTCGTTTGGGATGGTGTTATAGACTCCAAAAGAGTCCAAGTCATGCAGACTGGTCCACTTTTAAAGTTTTCACAAGGACCTTGTCCCAAGGCACCTACAAAGTGCGAGTTCACTCCATTAACAGAATCCCTATCTACCATACCGAAACAATTAGATAATGCAAACATAGTGGAATACCCAACCACGACGATACCATACCCAAAAATGCTCCAAAACCAGCTTTGGTTCAAAGAACATGATTACTATGACTTCCACCGTGTTAAAGGGCACAAGATAGATAGGTGTTTAACACTGCATCATTACATACAATACCTCATTGAAGAGGGAAAGATCGCTGTAGATTCTCCCCTAACTCAAGACAAGGTCCAAATGAGAAAATGGGTATCTTTAAAGAGCCCTTTCCTAACCATGTGGATAAGAAGAAAAGGAAGCTAGATCATGGACAAACCTCCAATGATTATAGGATTGCCACTTATATTTATCCCACTAATGATAGTCCCTTCGATTCTCTCATAGGATGTATTCGTTCATTTGATGAATAGGTCAATACTATCCAGATCTTAGAAAAGAGTTACATAGTAGGGACAAGACATGCTCGTTTAATCATACTAGATCCCCTACCTATCCCTCAGGAAGGTCAGTATAATTTGATAGACCAGTTGGAGAAAACACTTGCTAGGATATCCATTCTTGATCTCCTCAAAATCTCTACTTCCCATAAGAACATATTGTACAAAACGCTACAGAGTTTGGGAGTCTCAACCGATGTAGATCCCACGCACCTCCAAGCCATGATTTCACACCTTAACACTAATGATCACATCACTTTTGATCATGTTGCAAACCCGTGTAATGACCCAGAGCACAACTTACCCTTATACGTAGAAGTGGTTGTTACTTGTCGCAAAATTAAGAGAGTGCTTGTAGATGGTGGATCTGGTCTAAACATTTGTACTTTGAAGCTAGTTAAACAACTAGGCCATTCAGAAATGGATCTAGGTGCCAAAAATATCATGATCACGACCTATGATAATGAGGAGTGAGAGTCAACAAACAATATAGTGATTCCAATGGAAGTAGGGATGAATTGTCATGATACAACGTTCCATGTACTTGGACCTACCATACAACATGCTCTTAGGATGCCCATGGATCCATACCATGCAGCCATTCCTTCGACTTTCCATCAATGTATCAAAATGTGCCACAAAGGATAGATAATCACCATCCAAGGTGATCCAGAACCATTTACACATTGTAGAGCATTACACGTTTTTCTCGTGCAACTTATGAGTGCCCTTCTGCAGACATTGTCGTTCCTTTGCAAACAGAGGCTATCAAGGAATGCATGGATCTAGATTCACTCACTCCTTGCAATCAATATTTTCCTTCTTTGGTTAAACCTTTTGCATCATGGGAGGAAACATTGGAAAAGTACATCCTAGGCAATCCGTTCACCCTTGAACAAGCTTTATTAATATCAGATTTATCAGTGTCGCCTAGGACATGAGGAAAGCCCTATTTTCAGTTCAAAAGCACTCGGAAAAATGCCCTAAACCATTGGAGAAATTCATTCCTAGTGGTTTCTTGTCCGAGGAAAAGATGTTAGGGGATCCTACTAACAGTTACCAGAAGGAGCCATGGCTTCCTGCCATCAGGCACCCCAGTATGTCAAAGGCCACCGTATGATGTTTGTCATGGGTTACAAAGGATTGGGATGTGGAATTAATGCACAAGGGTGATTAGAACCCATTCCTATCCCTCACTTAAAATCAAATAAATATGGTATTGGAATGCGACCTCACGACAAGATGCCCTTGGAAATTGATGCCACCTCTTCTAAGCACGAGAGTGATTCATATCATTCTGATAGCAATGTGGATTCCCAATGTAGCCTCTATGAGAATCTTGCCTCAACTAACTTATTCCTTGATTCCATTGTCCTCACCTTATTCGAATCTAAGCCTCAAACCAACTACCAAGCAACCATTGTACATCCCAATCTCATAGATTGGGATCAAAAATTTCACGTGCCAATCGATTTTCTTTGAGAACGATGAGGCATTTGCAGAATTCATGGGACTTAGGGATTCTATTCCAGCTTGGGGATCATAAGAAGGGATTTTCAATTCAACTAGACACCTATGCATACTTCGAGGAAGAGGAAGAGATGTGTGGATGTTTGAATAAGAAGGTGGTAAATAAGAGTAAAAGTACTTCAGAGAAACCTTGTGTAAGGAATAAATACTGGTCGCATAGTGATAAACTCTTTGAAGTGCTCATAGACAAACAAAATGAAGAATCTATGGAAAAAATGAGTTATCCATTTAAGGATGATGATGAGCTACCTAAGGAGGTTGACCTTACTCTTCCCCCGATCCTACCTAGATGGAAGACACTTCTAAGATGCTTGTGGAGGAGACCATCAATGTCAACATTGGCTCGAGAAGAAGAACCAAGAATGATAAAGTTGGGAGCTTCACTCTCATCTCAAGAACAGAAGGTTTTTGTAGAGATGTTAAGAGAATATGGAGATATATTTTCATGTTCATATGTAGATATGCCTGGTTAGATCCATATTTAGTCGTACACAACCTCGTTGTGCACCTAGATGCTAAAACCATCAATCGAAGTTGAGAAAGATGCACCCTACAATTGCACTCCTTGTCAAAGAAGAACTGGAGAAATTATTAGCTACTGATTTCATTAAGCCCATCAACTATTCAAAGTGGATATCTAATATAGTCCCTGTTTAGAAGAATCTGTTGGCATAAGAATCTACACTAATTTCCATGATATCAATAAAGCATGTCCTAAGGATGATTTCCCCTTACCTAACATTGATATGATTGTGGATTCCACCACTGGTTATGAAATGTTGTCCTTAATGGATGGATTTTTAGGTTATAACCATATTCGATTACAAAAGAAGACCAACATAAGACAACCTTCATCACTCCTTGGGGAATGTTCTATTACAAGGTCATGCCTTTTGGACTCAAGAATGCTAGGGCCACCTATAAATGTACAATGATTGTCATCTTCCATGACATGATGAATGAAATCATGGAAGATTATGTTGATGACATCCTAGCCAAATCTAAAAGTAGAGGAGAGCACCCTAAAGTGTTGAGACGTATTTTTCAGTGTCTCCAAGATTATAAGGTTCACTTGAATCCTAAGAAGTGTGTCTTTGGCATCTTATCAGGAAAATTCTAGGCTTCATTGTTTCACAAAGAGGGATAGAAGTGGACCCTGTAAAGGTTATGGCTATCACAGAAATGCCACCACCTACCACTCTCAAACAACTGAGGAGTCTACAAGGGAAAATTCAGGAAATCCACCGCTTTATTTCACAACTTATGGATAAGTGCCACCCATTTACGCATCTACTAAAGAAGGATGTTGCATTCAACTAGGGACCAGATTGTCAAAAGGAATTTACATTACTAAAACAATACCTTATTAACCCACCTGTACTCATGTCGCCTACCCCAGAGAACCTCTCCTCTTGTACATCTTTGCTACCTAATTTTCTATTGGTGCACTTCTTTCCCAATATGATCTAGACCATAGAGAAAGGGCGGTTTACTACCTCAGTCGCACTCTGATTGCCTACGAGCTGAATTACCCGTAGATTGAAAAGGCCTATTTGGCAATCGTCTTCACCTTTTAAAAACTTTGCCACTATCTCCTCAACAATAAAACCAAACTAATATCCAAAGTTGACCCTCTCAAGTACCTTTTATCCAAACCACCCTTACAGGACGAATGGATAATTGGATCATTCTCCTAAGTGAATTTGATACTGAGTTTATGAGTCGAAATCCTTAAAGGGACAGGTATTGGCCGATCAATTGCGTAAGCTCCTCTACCAAGAATGGAACCTTTGTGTTTGGACCTTTCGGATGCATCCATGATGTATATTGAATAATCTGTAGAATGGCAAGTCCATTTTGATAGATCATTCACTTTCCACGGATTGGGGGTAGGAGTAGTGCTCATCACTCCCACATGTGAGGTTATCCCAAGAGCATTCTATTTGGGATTCCCCTACACTAATAATATTATGGAGTATGAGGCACTCATTGCTGGCCTCAAGCTAGCTATTACTTGGAATATCAGACACTGTGAGTCATTGGAGACTCCCAACTTATCATTAAACAAGTTAATGATGAGTATAAGGTTAAGGATGAGAAGCTCATTCCATACAAGAAAATGGTTGAAACCTTGAAGGAATACTTTACACAGATCATATTTGAACAAAATCCAAGGTCACATAATAGATCAATAGATGCTATGGCTACGATTGGATCATTGTTATGCATTCCACCTCAGGAAAGTAAAATGCCTTTCTTTGTAGAGAATTTACAAATGCCCGCATATGACATGCCAGAGTCGTGTTTGGCATGTGAAATTTTTGGTCCATTATCCCCCTGGTATGACCCTATCTTCCGATACCTACAAGATGGCACATTTCCCTAGACATTACCCATTCTAAGAAGAAAGCCCTTATCCACCATATAGCCCATTATACCCTCCTAGGGAAGCACCCTCTATCGTCATAGCTATAACAGGAATTTTATTCACTTGTTTGAATGTTACTGATTCAATCCATGCTATTAAAGAAGTACATGGTGGTATTTGTGGAGTGCACACTAGTGGTATGGTATTGGATAAGAAGTTATTAAGAGTAGGCTATTATTGGACTACCATGGAATTAGAGTGCTGTAATTTTGTAAAGAAATTTGAGCCATGCCAAAATTATGGGAACTTGATACATACGCCGACACAGGATTTACATCCTATTGCAACACCTTGGCCGTTTTCTAAATGGGGCCTGGATCTCATAGGTAAGCTCCATCCTTCTTCTTCAGATGACCACACTCACATTATCACTGCCACTGAGTATTTTACCAAATGAGTAGAGGCTGGGCCTCTTACTTACGTCACCGGTGCACAAATTTCTAAATTCATTATGAACCATCTCATCTACTGTTATGGTATCTCCTTCGCCATTGTCATTGATAATGGTAAATCCTTAAAAAACAAAATGGTCAAGACATTGTGTCAACATTTCCATATTCAACTCAAGTGGTCTACCCCTATTACCCCCAAGGTAATGGAAAATACGAAAGCTACCAATAAAACCCTTGTACGAATCATGGAGAAAAAGGTAAGTAAAATCGGCCGTAATTGGCACTTACGATACATCCTTCCTATGGTCCTATCTAATTTTCATCCGCACTCCTATTGGTGTAACCCCATACTCACTAGTCTATGACACTGAAGCCATCATACCCTTGGAAGTGGAGCTTCCTTCCCTGAGGATATCTCTCTGGGACTATCTTGATAAAGACGAGGACTATAGAGTAGCTCGGTTAGTAGAGCTAGAGCTATTGGATGAGAAGTGTATCGAGCACTCAATCACTTGAAGGTCTACCGTAACAAAGTATTGCTAATCTATCAAGTAGGAATTTGTGCAAATCTACACTATTCTAACTTCAGGGGTTTGGGATCTCATCCCAGTAGAGGTAGTTCCAACAATGAACAAAAAGGTAGGAGGGAAAGAATGGAGGAGGGTAGATCTGAAGGAAGAAAAGAAATGAATTCCAAGACAGAAAGGTCAGAAGGTTTATGCTTTGGGCTGGTAGTAAATAGAGCCAAACTTACTTGCATAAACAAATAAAAATACTGATGAACAAATGACAATAGTAGGAATGAATCCAACAAATAAAAACATAGATCTAACTTAAGAAAGATCTTGATGCAAATAACACACATATATTAAGCACAAAGTCTGAATACATGTGTATTAATATTTCTTCTGTTATTACAGAAAGCACAAAGTCTTTCTCTCCTCACTTCTCTTTTCATACAAAAATGTCCACCCTGAATACAACAAGTATTCTAGTATTTATAGAAGGAGAGGAGGAAAGAAGACAAAAGCAAACTAACTACTTACAAAATATCTTACAAAATATCTAAAAAGTCAATAGTTGACTTGGGCAAGTTTTTTGGATGGCAACATCCCATGGTGCAACATGGATGAGGTCATCATGTATGCCAACATGCTTTTTAAATATTTTACAAAAACATTCAACGCATCCCAGAAAGAAGGGACTACTCTTCACAGTGTAAAAGGGCACACTTTTTTGCATGTCGACACGACAATTTTTCCCCTTTGTAAAGTGGCACTTTCGCACGTCGACACAGAAAAAAATTCCCCTTTGTAAAGTGGCGCAACTTTCGGCACGTCGACACAAAAAAAATTCCCCTTTGTAAAGTGGTGCAACTTTCACGTCGACACGACATTTCTCAACACGTCGACACAAATTTCTCCCCATTGGCGCAACTTTCAGCACATGTCGACACGACAATTTCTCCCCATTGGCGCAACTTTTGGCATGTCAACACGACAATTTCTCCCCATTGGCGCAACTTTCGGCATGTCGACACGACAATTTCTCCCCATTGGTGTAACTTTTTGCACGTCAACACAAAAATTTCTCCCCATTGGCACAACTTTTGGCATGTCAACATAAAATTTCTCCCCAAAGGAAAATGGCGCACTTTTTGTCGTGTCAACACAGAAATTTCTCCCCATTGGAAAATGGCACACTTTTTGTCATGTCGACACAGAAATTTCTCCCCCAAAGGAAAATGGCACACTTTTTCGTGTGTCGACACAACAAAAAAATTCTCCCCATTGGATTAGCTAAAAATGGCTAAGTCTTAAACAACTTGATTTTTTGAAAGGGAGTTTTGGGTTATTTCGAATGTTATCAAACTTCCCTAGGGGCCAAAATAGAATTTTTGGTATGGTTACCTAAATTTCCCTTGTCAATTTTGCAGGATAACAATTTGGCTCTTTCTGGGGACTATCTTTGAGTGAAACTTAAGGGTAGAGAATCCCATATTTTCATGTGCCTATCCATTGGGTTACAGAGAGTCAAAAACAAGGGTGACAAAAAAGAAAAAAGGAAGGGACACACAACAAAAAAAAAAAAACACACAACAAAAGCAAAAAACTGTACAAAGAAGAGAGCAAGCTCTACTTCTTGAAGATCTTCAGTGTTTGCCCATTATAGGGAAGCGGGAGCTCGGTTCCATCCAGATATGAGAGATAGAAACTATTCTCTCCATTGAGCTGCTTGATCTTGTATGGCCCTCTCCAAAGAGAGTCAAACTTCCCATGCATACCTTTTGGTTCTCTTCGTTTGTCCCACAGAAGAACAAGATCTCCCACTTGGAAATCTCTCTGCTTAGCTTTCTTGTCAAACAGTCTCTTCACTTGATTCTGATGTTCAGTGATCTTTTCGACCACTTTCACTCACTTTTCTTCAAGTTCCATCAGGTACATAATCCTCTTTTCAAGAGAATTCTGAAAAGTTTCATCTTCAATTACTCGAGCCAAGCGTAGAGTAGGAAGTTCTGCGGAGATAGGGATTTCAGCATCGATCCCATATAACACCTAAAGGTGACATGCCGAGAGACCTCTTTGGAGTGATACGATCCACCCAAAAAGCATCATATAATGATTTGCCAGGACCACTTGTGTTTTCATCAACTAGCTTCCGTATGATAGTTACTAGGTTCTTGTTGCTAGATTACTGCTGACCATTTCCTTGAGGATAATAATCAGAGGCATGAGCCAAGGTTATTCCGTATCCATAACAAAAACCAATAACTTCCATGAAGAGAAGTTGGAAGCATTATCAGCAATGATTTTGTGTGGAATGCCAAATCTCACAATAATATTCTCTTTGATGAAGTTGCAAACAACTTCAGAAGTGGCATGCTTGATAGGTATGGCCTCCACCCATTTTGTGAAGTAATCCATTGTTGTTAGGACGTAACTATGTCCAGCACTCGATTGAGGATTGAGTGCTCTAATGAAATCAATTCCCCATTGTCTGAATGGTTCATCAATGATGATGGCGGGCTTGAGGGGAAATGCAGCCAGCTTTGGTTTGCCAACGAACTGTTGGCAAAGTTCACATTTTGCTACCCAGGTGGTTGTATCTTGAAATAGCGTTGGCCAGTAGTACCTAGCCCAAATGATTTTATGTGTTGTCACGGATGAGGAGAAGTGACCACCATAGGCTGAGTCATGAAAACTTTCCAACAATTTTACTGCTGCGGCTTGTCAACACATCATAGAAAAATGCCATCAATTCCACGTTTGTACAATCCATCATCCCATATGACATATCTTGCGGCTCTGAGCTTCACCATTCACTTTTCCTTTGTGGTTAGGTGAGTTGGGAACTCACCATAGGTGAGAAAGAACATGATATCAGAATACCATTCGTCATTGGTTGCGACAAACAAACAAAACCATGGGCAAAGAATCCACTTTCTCCAGTTCATTTTGTTCTCCATCAATGTGATCAACTTTCTCTTCAGGTACCTCTTGAGTCTTTATTTTTAGCCATTAGCTGACACAGGCCCTTACCTCTTACCAACTTGGTTGGTTTGATGTCTAGATCATATTCTTGGACCTTTGTGATCCAATTCCCTCGTAAGCTCCCTAACTCCTGTTGAGTCAGGATAGACTTAATGACCATGTGTCAGGAACCAACACTACTGTATGAGAATTCAGAATATAGTAGCGGAAATTTTTGACTACTTTTACCATGGAAAAGGCATGCTTTTCCAATTGTGACATCTTTAGTTCATGAGGCTTAAGAGGAGAGCTCATGAAAGCAATCGAGATTCAATATCCTTGAGTTCTTTTGCATCAAGATAGCTGATACAGTATGCGCAGATGCATAACTATACATGATGAAGTCTTTGCTAAAGTCAGGACACACCAAAATAGGAGCATGAGTGATGAAGGTTTTTATGTCTTCAATGATGTCCTACCTTCCTCACTCCATTAGAATGTTTGGGACCCTTTCATCATATTAGATATATGACGAGTCTTCTCAACAAAATCAGGAACAAAGCGTCTAAGAAAATTTACCTTTCTAAGAAAGAGTGAACACCAATCTTGCTTGTAGGAAAAGTAAGGCTCTAAATAGCCTTGACCCTTTCGACATCTATCTTAGTTCCTTCTCTGCTGATGACATGTCCTAGTAGCTTTCCTTCGGTGACCCCAAAAATTGACTTCTTGGGATTTAGCGAAATCCCGTGCTCTCGACATCTGATCAAGACTTGTTCCAAATGATCGCAGTGATCACTTCATCTTTTTGGAGAACACGGTCAGGTCATCTAGGTAAACTACGATGACTTTTCCCATCATACCTTTGAATGCAAAGTCCATTGCTCGTTGGAAGGTGGCACCGGCATTGATCAAACCGAATGGACATTCTGTTGTAGGTGAAGGTACCCCAAGGAGTGGTGAATGTTGTTTTGAACTGATCTTCAGGCGTGACTTGAATTTGATTGTAACCTGAAAAACCATCAAGCATAGACAACATTTCTGAACCGGTTACTACCTGTAGCACTTGATCCATTATCGGCAGTGGATAGTTATCTTTTAAGGATGACTGGTTCAAGTTGTGAAAGTCCACACATATGCGTATCTCACCATTCTTCTTCCACACAGGCACAATATTTGCAACCCAGGTATTGTGATGAATTGGAAAAATAATTCTTGCATCCAACATCTTCTGAATTTCAGCTTGGATGGTACCTGAGATTTTGGGGTTGTAGTGCCTTTGCTTTTGACGAAAAGGCTTGACATCATCCTTGAGCGGAATGTCATGCCGAATGTCCTTTGGCTTGAAAGACTTTAGATCAGCATAAGACCATGCTAACACATCCATGTACTTTTTCAGCAACTTAACAATTTTCACTTTTCCTCGGGCATACAACACTTCCCGATATTCATGGAATGAGGATGTTCCACAGTACCCAGATTGACGGATTCAGTTTCGAGAAGAGGAAGGATCATCCTATCACTTTTTCTTGACAAAACGGTCATGATTATCAAATAATCATTCTAAGGAAACCAAACCTTTTGGAATCTTATTTCCTTTGAGTTGTATCATTGTTTCTTTTTCAGATTCATGTGCTTGACGGTGAGAGACTCACGACACATAGAAGTTGATCCATCGAAATGAAGTTCTTTGAAATTGTCAACTTTCTCCAAAAAAGTGATAAGTTGGTTGTCATCATTGAACACTTGCCAGTGTTGTGAATTATCTAGCACACTTGGGTGAAAAACCACCTCAATGGTATATGTATCTATTTTTAACCACGGGTGAGAGCATGAGAGAGGCTGAGATGACCAATGAATCAACCATGTCATTTTGAGCTCGTGGAACTACTTTGATTGAGAAAGTGTCAAACTCTTTGATGTTATCCCATACTGCATTGTGGTAGTGTCTGAGTCGGTCATTTTTACTTGATATATCCCTTTTACCTGATTGACAATTAGCTCAACATCACCTTGCACTCTTAGATTCTTGATTCCTTTCTCTTTTGCAGCTTGCATGCCAAGTAACAAGGATTCATACTCGGTAGTATTATTTGTATTGAAGAACTATAACTTGAAAGAAAAAGGGAAAATCTCCTCTTCAGAGATATTAGAACAACCCCAGCACCGCATCCACTTGTCGCACAACTACCATCAAACTGCAATGTCCATACTTTGTTGAGATCCTCTTTTTGGATGAGAACATCCATTCTATCTGAGTCGGTGGACAGAAGTAGTTCCCCATCCTGATGATTTGAAAAGAATCTGAGCCTTAGGGTCATCAGAGTTGGTGACTAGATATTTCTTTTGTGATTGGTTCCAATGTCTGCATCACCCCTTTGACAGAATCTTGGCTTTGGACCAGTCCATATGAATTTCCCCACCAACTTCTTTACAAAAGATCCTCCCTAGCAATATCTCGTATGCTGCTTGGAATATCAGCTACGAGAATAGTCATTTTTACCCTTTTCTCGGAAATGTCACAAATGCGAACTGCGCATCCTTGATCTGACCAATCAATGGTACTGTTTGGTTTCCATGGAGTAGCATCTACCAAAAGGTTTAGTAAGTGTGAGGCCCAAAGCATGGGTGACCTTTGCTGGCATAACATTATCAGAAGCTCCAGAATCAATTATACAGTTACTTAGTTTATGACCATTGATCAGGAGAGATAGGTAAAAAGGTTCAATTTTCCCCATGTGGAAGTCGAGGCAACATTTATGTGAGACGTAGGAGGAGTGGGAAGAATTCCTTTTGGGGAAATGGGAGGAGGATGACAGCTTGCTTTGGATATACTTAGTTAATCTTATAAGTTGCTGCTCTGGGTTGGACTGAAGGTACTCAACTTCAGACATCTGGATCTTGGTCTTTTTGGCGTGATCAATTATATCGAATGCGACCAAGGGTTGTGCTAATGAAGGAATGAGTCCTTCATTTCACATTTGTGGAGGAGGATTACTTGGTCTTTATGGGACTGGAGGAAGGCTGAATTGGAGGAGAAATAGGAGGAAAATATTTCTTTACAAAAGGTTTAATAGGAGGTTGAGTAGGAAGGGGATTACCTCTTTTAGCGATCGTTGGAGGAGGAGTTACCACAGACCTTTTCCTTTTGTTTTTCAGCAGCAACCTTTGCTTCTTTTCCTTGCGAGCGAGTGAAAATACGTATGATTGTCTCGCTCGCATACCCTTGGGTACCCTCTTCTTCATCAGATTCCTCATCTTCAAATTCCATATACCCAATAGTAGAGTCACCAGTCGGTTCACCGACATCTTGATCATCTTCACCTTGCGATGAAGGTTCTTCATAATTTGGATCATCTTCTTCGATTTCAACCAAAGCATTAACGGAGGGGCTTCAATTGCTAACCTTGGAAGCAAGCAGGAAAAACGTGGCCTTTGGGGGCATTGTTGGGAGTGAAGTTCCTCCGTGGGATATCCGGTATGGAGTAGTAGATGATGTTTGAGCCAATTGCTTCTTTAATGAGAGCAAGTCATTTGCCATCTTCTGGAATGTTGGATCTGATGAGGTAGCTTGAGAAGAAGTTGAAGCCTTTGATTTTGATGGCTCTCATCTTAACTCACCGGATATAAGAAGGTTGTCTTCTATCCGAATGGCCATAGCTTGAGCAAGGACCAAGGTGGGTATTTGTTCTGTAAAAGTAAGAAACTTACTTTCAAACTCATGGCGTTCAAGAAGAAACACTTTTGATTCTCTAATGTCGGCATCATGGCAAGCGGCACACGGTTGATCAGTGAATTGAATCGGGTGATAAAATCACGCATGGTTTCATTGGCCTCCTTCTTCATGTGAGTGATTTGTGATAATAACACAAATGCATCTTCTGAAGGTTTGTATCTGTCTTCAAATGCAGTCCGTAATGTGGCCCAATTGGTGATGGATCTGGCTGGTAAATGTTGGAACCATTCTGCTGCAGGCCCTTGCAAGGTCTCCAGAAAGAGACGTACCGATACATCCTCATGAGTCACGTCCAGAATGTTGCATGACATAATAAACACAGCTATATGCGTGTCATGCTTTGATTTCCGCTCCCATCAAATTTTGGGAAATTTTGTGATTTCCGTGAGGGAGGGGGTTGATTGGATGCGGCAGTGCTAGAGGACCCATGGCATTTCCCCATGGTATAGGTAGATTAACTACCATTTGAAAAGTAGGAAAAATAACACGAGCAGTAGGGAGTGTGGTTCCACTTAGCAAAAGAGCACTGCAAGTTGATGTCGAGGCACCTGTGAAATCTAGCTCTTTCGGAGGCGAGGCACTTCTTGTTGATCGATCCGTTGAGCTTAGTGATGCGAATCATCTTTGGAGTGATACTTGAAATTGTGCCTTTGAAGTAGATCAAAAATTGGATCAACTTCCCCATGAGCTCTTCTGCTGCGAGTAAATGGTTCACCCACCAGTGTACCCATTCAGATCTGCAACAATTAAGAGCAGATTTACAACAATCTTTTTGTTTATACTTGCTGATTTTCTGATTTTTTTAGCAAAAATCAGCAGCATGTACTTTTTCAATATTTAATTTTACCCTTTAATAATAACCGATTGCGGTTTTCTGACAAAGATTAATAAGGATAAAAAGTGGGTCAATTTAGAAAGCTGATTTTCAGATCTTTGACCTAAATTTTGCAAGGTTTTGAAAATAACATAAAATGTCAGAATCTCAGATCTACTGAAATATACAAGTTTTTGTAAAAACTCAGTGAACTAAAAGCTTCTATCTGGTCCAGATCTATGGATTTGTATAAGGAAATTTTCAGTTTTGATCACTTATGCAAAAATTTTGATTTTTAACAAAGGTTAAAATTTGTAATCTGGTAGTGATTTTTACAGTTTTTAGTTATTTCCTTAGTTTGATCCCAGTGAGTCACCAAAAATTGTTGGTCCGAAAATATTTCGGTTAGGCAGAGTCATGGGAAACAGGCCAACAGTGTGTAGGGCATAGCCCCTCTTTGAGACAACAAAGCGAAATTGGTTTATTGCTAATCTATCAAGCAGGAATCTATGCAAATCTACACTATTCTAACTTTAGGGGTTTGGGATCTCATCCCAGTAGAGGTAGTTCCAACACGAATAGAAAGGTAGGAGGAAGGAAATGGAGGAGGGTAGATCTGAAGGAAGAAAAGAAATGAATTCCAAGATAAAAAGGTCAGAAGGTTTATGCTTTGGGCTGGTAGTAAACAGAGCCAAACTTACTTGCATAAACAAATAAAGCAATACTGATGAACAAATGACAATAGTAGGAATGAATCCAATAGAATAAAAACATAGATCTAACTTAAGAAAGATCTAATGCAAATAACACACATATGGAGCACAAAGTCTGAATATATGTATTAATATTTCTTCTGTTACAAGAAAACACAAAGTCTTTCTCTCCTCACTTCTCTTTTCATACAAAAAATGTCCACCAGAATACAACAAGTATTCTAGTATTTATAGAAGGAGAGGAGGAAAGAAGACAAAAGCAAACTAACTACTTACAAAATATCTAAAAAGTCAACAGTTGACTTGGGCAAGTTTTTGGATGGCAACATCCCATGGTGCAACATGGATGAGGTCATCATGTATGCCAACATGCTTTTTAAAATATTTTACAAAAATGATCAACGCATCCCAAAAAGAAGGGACTACTCTTCGTAGTGTAAAAGGGCGCACTTTTCTGCATGTCGACACGATAATTTTTCCCCTTTGTAAAGTGGCACAACTTTCGGCACATCGACACAAAAAATTCCCCTTTGTAAAGTGGCGCAACTTTCGCACGTCGACACAAAAAAATTCCCCTTTGTAAAGTGGTGCAACTTTAGGCATTGCGTCGTTTCGACATGACACGATAATTTCCCCCCATTGGCGCAACTTTCGGCATGTCGACACGACAATTTCTCCCCATTGGTGTAACTTTCGGCACGTCGACATGACAATTTCTCCCCATTGCGCAACTTTTGGCACGTCGACATGACAATTTCTCCCCATTGGCGCAACTTTTGACACGTCAACACAAAAATTTCTCCCCAAAGGAAAATGGTGCACTTTTTGTCATGTCGACATAGAAATTTCTCCCCAAAGGAAAATGGCACACTTTTTGTCGTGTCAACACATAAATTTCTCCCCAAAGGAAAATGGCGCACTTTTTGTCATGTCAACACGAAATTTCTCCCCAAAGGAAAATGGCACACTTTTCAGGATGTCGACACAAAAATTTCTCCCCATTGGATTAGCTAAAAATGGCTAAGTCCTGAAACAACTTGATTTTTGAAAGGGAGTTTTGGGTTAACATAATTTTTGGTATGGTTACCTACAAATTGCCGTTGTCAATTTTGTAGGGTAACATAAACTTGCATACTCGGATGGTGAAGAGCTTCTAGATCCTATGAAGGCCATGCATCTCAAGATTTTCTACGCTTAAACATGACGATAATATTAGATAAGAACTAAAAATAGAAAAACAAAGAAAAAACAAGCAAAACATGAGAAAATTGAGAAAACAAGAAAAAAAAGCGGTCATCCACATGTGAAAACCACACAATTGTGGTGCAGTGGGTAGGTCTTTGAGTGAAAACTAGTTTCCAGTGCTCAAGGAGGATCCGTTATTCACAAGCTACTCTTGCATCAAGATGGGTAACTCTCACCACTTTCTAGGGTTAGTTTCCCTTGCTAGGTCTAGGAACCCTACCAAATCCATCTCCGCCAAGCCATGATCTCGATTATTTGCTCCTGTATTTGCATGAATGATGTACCTTTGTATGTTCCCATATAGCTTTAAAGGAACCTTCACATTCCACTTTCTCGTACATATACGTGTGGAATTCTGCCTTTTGTATATTCCCACATCACGTTGGGGGCATCCACGCTTCTTTGTCCTTGTACATTGCTTTTAGAACATGACCTTAGAAAATACAAAAACATTTAGAAAAAGGTACACCAAAACCTAAACATTTAGAAAATCCCCTTCTAGGGATGAAGCTACACCAACCTTCATAACATTGTCTTAGGGAAACCTAAAAACAATGTGAACAGTAGCCTTGAAAATTTATCTTTCTAGATAACCCAAAAACATTAGAAAATATATCAATGTTGTCCCACAAAAACAAGGTAATAATTTAATTACTTTTAGTTGTTGGTTTGTATAGTTTTGATTGAGAGTAATTTTTCGTGTGATATGGTGATTCATTTGTTTTATCATAGGTTGGATCTTGTTTGATTTAATTATGTATATAACATTAGGTTCATTCATAGCTTGTGTGCACCTTTTTGGGATTCATTTTTGAATGTCAATTTAGTGTGTTATTAAAGTTTGCTTGGGTTCATTTCTGATTGCATTTTATTTTGTTTGTGTTGTTTTGTGTATGTTTGTTTAGTCTTGTTAACTTTCTTTGTGTTTTCTGCACAATCCATTTGTTATCACATCTATCATCTACCATTTCATCACATATAAACATCATCTGATACATCATATATACAAAAATGCTAAGTTTTACATCATGCATGTATACTAAGCTAATCATCACATATCGTATCATCAATGGGGGCAAGAGGGGTTGCACATAATAAAAAATCTATCCCCCACACCCAATATCATCTAGTATCATCCCAAGTGCTAGAATAGAAAATAGAAACATCCCATAAAATCCAAAACATATGATACTATCTATGGATATATCATCAATGCAAAAACATGAAACGTAAACATCTCTAAGGATAAAGTATGTCACATACATAAGAGAAAGAGCATACATCATGATACAATCATCTACAGAACATAAATCATCATCATAAGGGCATAATCAAAGCATGACATAAAAAATCATCATCAAATGTCCGAATAATACATGTATAAATGTCGGCTCAAAATCAGGTATACATCATCGATACAATATGCCATCTAAAAAGGGCATACATCAAAACTCAACCTTCATCAAGAGGCATAAAAATAATGGTACATCAATCTATACATCGATCAAAATCAGCCTTCATAAGAGGCATGTATACATACAATACATCTGTACAAAAAGGTAAAATGAAGAAATCAACCATAGCTTGTGCCCTCTCTAGGGCTCCCAGAGTCCATGACCTAGAGGACGAGAAGAGTGGTGGCTGTGATGGACCTACGTCGGGGTACCACACTCGCTATCTAGCTAGCCGTTGTCCAGGTTGGCTGCTTTGTCATGCGACTCATTGTCAAACTAATCTAATCGAGCGACCCGACCGCCGTGACCAAGAACCTGTCATACTCACACCTAGCTTCTCAAAAGGTGTCACCACTGCTTTGCCGTGCTACTTTGAAATATGAAGTCCTATAATATAGGGCCTCATCGCTGGAACTCATAACAACCTAAATCATATTAGCGTCACCAAAAGCATTGGTGCCCGAGCACAGCGTCTCGCTCTCCTACCAGTCGGCCTCTATCAACATGGGCTTTTCGTGTGGCAGTAACCTCTCGATCTCTTTCTGCCATAATGGTCTATACACGGGCTTGGGCTTGATCCTTTGAATAATAAAACCATGTGCATGTGCCTAGGCATGGTCCCTCTTATGAAAACCATATGCACTTGAGTCTATGAATGATGTAAAAGACTCGATCTAAGCCCCTATCCTGCTAATCGGCTAACTGTATGCGCAAGGCTGCACCATCCTCACCTTAAGTGGCCTGTGCTTTGGCTTGATCTCTCTCAGCTTTCAAAACATGTACCCTAATGCGCTGACTGATCCCACTTTGCTATAAGGGCCTATACATGTGCCTTGGCCTCATCTCTCTCACTAGCCACATGTAAATGTATGGCTATCACTTCCTATAACTACTGCTGAAGAGCAGCCAACTACCCATAGTTGCCACCACCCCTACAAAGACATGAGATGGCGGACCACTGTTATGGAATTACTCTGCTGTAAAGGGGCATATATCCCCGCTGGAATTCCTAATGGAGGTAACTCTATGTCCGGTGCCTTGGATGCTTGTCTTTTCCAGTCGAGGTACTTGTCTTTGAGGTTGCTTTGTAATGGAGGACCCTGTCCCCCCCCCAACATGATGCTAGCCATCAAATGGATCATCATCATTACTATCATCACCATTATCAGCTCCACCCTCGTCACCATTAGGAATCCCCACAGGGGGTGCCATCACTCCTGCCTCGTAGGCTACTCTGGGAATGTTTAAGCAACGTGAGATCACTCTATGGTACCAGTGGGCATACTCTGGCATACAAACAAGATCTCTCATTTGTCTCAGGGGTACCCACATAGCTAGTACCACCTGTAAAAAGCTAGTCAAGGCCTTGCCTCTGGCTATCTATGGCCCCATATAAAAATACTCTCTAGCCCTATGAGCATACCACATATCTGGTCCAGGTACATCCTGGGTAATACCAAGATGCCTTTGGAACTTGTCCACTCTGTAAATCTCCTGAATATAAGCAGTGGTTTCTTGTCATAAAATGCTCAAAATTTGCAGTGTTGAGCTCTAGGCCATCCTTTGGCCACTGAAAATATCTATAGGGCCTCCATACCATGACAACCTGCTGTAGCTCATCCAAATCGCTGAGGTAGTGGCAGGCATCTCCCATGTGTGGCTACATATCATCTCCAATCGGAACCCAACCCATTGTAGAAGGATCCTCTAGATCCCAAAATCTCAAAAGACCTAAGGGGCGACCAATGGTAATGTGGTCCCAAACCCAGATTTGTAGTAATCTGGCTGGTCCTACCATCTTATGACGATAGCAGCGATCGATTAAATGGAGGTCCCAATATAAGTGTGCTAGAATGCACTGACCCCAACAATATGTCTCCCCATCAATCAAACCTTGTATTACTCCAAGGAGACCAAGTGGAAATGAAGCACTGGTCTTGTCGGGAGTAAAACTCCATTGAAAAATGCCATCATGTAGACTACCACATGATCAAGCTCTGGGTCCTTGATGCAGCGTGATAATCTAATAGTCATCCGCGATGCGGTATCGTCGGGACACCAAATAGCTCAAGGATACACTGATCAATGTTGGGCTGGTGACGAGTATACTTGAATAAGCTAACCCTAGATGGGGACCCACATGATGCACCATACGTCCTCCAGTGTAATAGTGATCTCGCCAATCGGGAGCCAAAAACACTGAATCTCACTGTGCCACCTCTCAGCTATGGCTATCAGCAGGTCGTGATCCAAGGTAATCTGTGGCATATTAGCCACATAGGCCAATCTTGTGACGTATAGAAGGATATCTAATATCCTCCTGTCATCCTCATTAATCGAACCTCTATCATTGCTAGCCGGATGTACCTCTCGTGGGTATGTAGAATGGGAAGTATCCTCTGCAAAAACAAAAGGGCACATGTTAGGATCTAATTTTCTATCCACTTCTATCTAATTTTCTATCTATTCCTAGCTAATTTTATGGCGCAATTCTTCTTTCATTCATCTAATATACTAATTTTCACCTTCTTCTACAAACCATCTAGTCTATTTTTCACCTATACTTAGCTATTTTGGCTGGAGGGAAAAATTCCCTTCTCTCCACGGCGTGTGCGCTCCACTTCGACGCTTTGCTTGCCTATCTCGGTGCGCATACACGCCCAACACACATACACCTCTTCTTGATGCATACACACCCTAACCAACACGTATGCTCCCCATATATTCTTCCTATTCTTCCTATCCTACATAGAATGCATGTACCCATGCAACGTGATCCATACACTCACTCTCGATGTGCACGCGTGCACGTCCTTGTTTTGACCTCGGCACGAGTGCCATCCCTTTACGGATATGCGGGTGCGTACCTATTTTTTCAATACATACATATACACATACCCATATTTATTGACGCATGTATGTACATACATCTCACAAATCAATGCATGAGCGCAAGTGCATACATCGAAAACGTTAAAAGCTACCTAAAAGGACAAAAAAAGTGCATTAAATGCAAAATTGAAAAAGAAGGGATAGGGCACTCATGTAGGGTCCGTTTGCTGGGTCTCGAAGAAACTCTTGGATACGATCTGCTCGTCTCCGTCTCGCTCGATGAGTCTTCTTTATCTCACTCTAGGTCTATCGCTCTTGCTCGTGGTAAAAATTTGCAAGAGTTCTGGTATAAATGAACTGGTCATGATTGTTTTACCCCTTGGGTGGGTATATTAAGTTGCCGCGATGCCCCAGGGCATGTTTTCTCCGTCGCAATCACCCTAACCCTTCTTCTACTCGCTGAAATGATTATTTTTGTATTTAAATAATTATTTTTACTAATTTTGCACGTTGAAGCACTCAGTGCCACCCTACGGTCACTTCTTTGCCTTGGAATGATTTATGAATATTTCAGGTGACAATTTTCTGTCATTTCTCTTCTATTTTTCTTTTCTTTTACCCGTCACGATGATTATTTTTATAAAATAATTATTGTTGCTTGTAGTTCTTCCCACCAGGGCATTTTTTCGCTATTTGACACCCTTTCCATTGCCATCAGGAGTTGCGCATGCTTTTAGGAGATCTTTGATCTCTCATGCAAATTTTTCCAGCTGATCAAAAAATTAAATAAAAATTATAATATCATCCAAAAAGCCAAAAACATCGTAAAACTTGAAAAATGGACTAAAATAGGTAAAAATCTAAGTTGTAGCTGAAATATGTGTCCCTTACATGGTAGTAATCTCATATCTTGCTGGCGTTCTCACATGTTTTGAAACAACGACTGATGGATCACTTAACTCTACAATCATTTTACAAAGCTATGCTTTACCTCGTTTGTACTCTGGGGCACTATAAGTTTCCTGGTACTATTTTTGTCATGCACATCACTTTTCCATTGGACCCAAGTGTCCTCCACCTTTTTCCTTGCATATACAAATTGCTTGGGGCATCATTTTAAACCCTTTTTGTTTATCAGAACATTTGGGACTACATCTCGATAACAAATTATTTGTGCAACTATCTTGAATGTTGTTGGTTTGTGTGTGTGTGTTATTGTACTTATTTCCATGTTAGGTGAGTTTGTTTACTTCTCATATTGCATTGCATATTTGTATATTGCATGGAGTTGTTGTTTTAGCAAGGGACGGTTGTTTGTATCTTGGCTTTGCATGTCATTTTACACCTCTGTCATATGCTTACATTTTAATAAAGGCCAATGAGGAGGCTACTACGTAAAATGATGATTAAAAATTGTTTGCCTTAGGTTTGTGGATAGCTCAATATCCCTTTTTCTTGTTGTTCTCTAATATTCTCTTCACACCTCTTCTTTCTTTTGTTCTCTTTTCGATCGAAGATCGAGTTCTTCCATAACCCCATTGACCCTCGAGGGGGCATCCTACCTTCTCCCTACTAATTTTTCTTCTACCCCTTCAAAATTTTCTACTTGGTTATACTTGTCTACTTTCTTTGAAGTGACGTAGCTTACGTCACCTCAAAGAGGGGAAAATGTAGACACCTGTAGTTTGATCAAAGCACTATTATTCCTAATATTGCACTAATTATTCTCCTCCTTGCAAATTTATGACATACCATCAGTTAGACCTATCTAACTCCCCTTTCTCGACCCCCTTTTGGTCATATTCCTCTTATAAACCAATTAAATAGGCTAATATAGCCTCTTATTGGCTAAATCCTCTTCCAATTCCTTTCCAAGATACTTCTACTAGCCTCCTAGACTATCAATCCATTCCATTGGATTGATTAGACCTCTCATAACCCTCTCAAAATCCTAATTACTCTCTAAACATGGTTAACTAGTCTTAACCATGGTCAATCTCTTCTAAACCTAGTCAAATCTTACTTTGACTTGCTAAAGGTGCTTTTTGGCTTTTTCTATTTGTCCCACATGCACCCAAATCTCCCACTTTCCCAAATGGAAAACTATAAATAGCCCACTACCCCCTCTCATTTACAAGAACACTTCTTCCCTCTAACATAAACTATAGTATTATTGCTAGGATTAGGAGTTTTATTTCATCTTATTGAGCTATTTTATCTATCCTTTGCAACACATCACACACCATAGAGTAAATAGGAAGAACATGTTATCCAAATAACCCTCCCGACTAGTTGGATGAATTTTACTTTCACTCTAACTCGATGCTTTACATTTAGGGTTGCGCGCCCCGCATGATTGCTCTTTTGGAACCATATTTATAGGTCAGTCCTTCCATGCACTCCCGTGCCATGTAATTCTTCCGTGTGTGCCCCTTTGCGAGACACTTTCCAAATTGGATAAGTTTCATGTCGTCTGTCGTGTGCCCTCTTTCCTTTCTTCCATCGCCCACCCTTCCTTGATTGGATATTCGCGCCCCACTTCCAACTCTCCTTTCGTATTCTACTCCCCCTTCCATTTCCCCCTTTCTCATCTTCCTCCCACACGGTCACTTTCTTCCCTTCTTTAGGTGCGCGCACCTTCTTTTATGTCCCCTCACACCCTACACGCTCGCATCATATTTTCTTTCCTCTCTCGTGCTTGCATCTTGCCGTGTGCCCTACTTCCTTGTCACATTCTTTCCGCATGCCCTTGCCTTCTTGTTTCTTCCTTAAAATTTTTCTCTCCTTCCATTTCCATCTTCAATCTAGCAGGAAGTGTTCAATTGAGGCCCGAATAGGTTAAGTATGAAAAAGGCTAGCGGAAACCTCCATGTATCTCTTCGGTGCACTTTTGGTATGGTGCACAAAAGTGGGGATCCCAAACATGTGCGGGATCTCCACGTGTCTAGGGACTAGTAATGTTGCATCGGCTATTGAAAAATTCTAAGAACCAGTGGAAGCCTCCACGTATCTCTTTGGCGCAACTTAAAAAGGTACAACAAAAGTAGGGTCTCCAAATGAGCACATGCCCTCCACGTGGTCAGAGCAGAAAGTTACACCGGCCATTGAAAAGTTGAAGCAAAGAAACATAGCCAACGGAAGTCTCCACATGTCTGCTCGGTGTAACTTCAGGGGTAGAATCCAAAGGTAGTCCCCAAACGAGTGCAGGATCTCTAGGTGTCTAAAGCTCGAGAAATTTGCATTGGGTGTTGAAAATTCAAGCAAAGATAGAGAGCGAATGGAAGGCACCCCGTGTCAGTTCAAAGCAACTTCAAGGTAAGACCCAAAAGGAAGGTCCCAAGTGAGCATGGGCTTTCCACGTGTCTAGGGTCCGATGTAGTTTCTCCACCAAACAGGAGGGACTTAGCCAAAAAATGAAGAAAGTAAAGCAAGCCTGCAGACGATGCCAATTGTCCAATCGGTGCAAATTCAAGAGTGAAAGGAGGGGGTGAAATCTTAAGACGTGTAGGGATGCCATGTGGATCTTGCATGGATAGACTCTTTTAAATATTGTGAGCCCATGTTAAACACCCGACCCTGACCTTTAGACAGCCATATCTTTCAACTGGGAACTCAGATTTGAGCAAGAGAGGACTTTTGGAAAGCTCTCGACATCTGCTACTCACCTACCACCATTAATGAAAAATGATAAATTCAGTCTGCCATTTTTGAGGTTGTCAGAGCTTCTCACCTACCACCATAATGAGGTTTGGTCTTCCTTTCTTGCCCAGCAAGGAACATTAATGGAGGCATGGGTTGTGTCATGGAACCCATCATTGTTGTAGGTGATTTCAATGCATATTTTGGGGTGGTTGGAGTAGGTGGATTCAATACTCTGTTGGGGTAATTGAAGTAGAAATCCAAAATTTCCCTCTCTTCTTCTCTAGTTCTTCTATTTATTGTAAAGGAAGGGAAATTTAAAAAGGTTGATAATTTTTATCTCCCCCCCCTTCTCTCTTTCTTCCCTAGGGTTGAATGTGGAGTTTAAGCCTCCTCTCTTGGCTTTGTAATGGAATTTTCTTGCCTCTTACCCACTGATGATGTACTGTGTGAACTCATGGAGCAATAAAATATGTTTTTGATGCATTTTGTCCATCCTTCCTTATTTTATTGTCTCTTCTTGCCTCTCACCATTGTAGGGTATATTGTGCATTTTTCTGATGTCTATGCAGGTTTTGAGAGCTTGTGTTTAAAGGGTTTGAAATGGTGTTATGTGTGAACTTTATCTTTGGTCTGTGATGCATATTTTCCATCCTCTCCATTGCTCACCTCTCTCCATTTTAGGCAGTTGGATTTGTGATCAGCAACCCCCTTTTCTTGGTGCTATCACCTTTGTAGTGTAGGATTTATTTATTTTCATGCTCTCTATCTCTCTCCCCGTCTCCTTGACATTGTTAGATTAGGAGTTGATAATCACATTTACTTCCTTAGAAGTAGTTTAGCATTAGGATTAGGAAGAAGAACCAGCTTTCTCTGGAGGTCTATCTCAAGTAGCAAGTCCCACAAATTGGAGATAGTACCCATGTTATGCAATAACACTGAGAGTCTCAACCCATCGAGTTACATACATTCATGGGTGCTGTGATTACACATCAACCGAACCATTGGCCTTGAAGACATTAATGATGAGATCCCATTCTCTTAAGCACAACATAATTGCTTAGATCCTTATTAGGCTCACTTATTTAAGCTTTTATGAATAGAGGGTAATTATATTTGTTAAGTTTGCTTGTTTGCTTCAAACTAATGCATGCAAAGTAGGAATCCTTGTTTACTTCTTAACTGATGGTCCATTGATCGGTCTTGCACAAAGATTTGGGGTATCTTGAGTTTTCTTACCCCATTCCATAGCTTTTACAAGCTTTCTTTGAATATAGTACCATCCAAAAGAAAACCAACCCCACCGGCTCTGTCTTAGATATAAACTCCAAAATTAATTTTTTTTTGAAAAATGCAAAAATGGATATAAATTGCTATAGTAATGCATATTTTAGTTAAAAATACAATACTTACTACCTGATCTACCATATGGGTGGATATGGACTATACAAGCTTCTAAAACCTCATTGGAATCATCTCGAGGCAAACGACATCATCGTAGTATAGAGCTCAAAATTGCAATGAGTCAAGTCACAAATGAAATTAATATTGACTTTTCAAGCATTACTATTTATAGATTTTTTTATTTCTACTATAATTACTATAGTTACAATACTTATTCTCATGGAAACTAATTCGGTGACATTGTTTCATCCTATCTTGAGCCCCGTTTATCTATTTTAGCAATATCGGTAGACCTAGAACAATATATTAGATGACCACCATATTTAGAATTAAATACCACACTTTCTATAATTTGTGACATGTTGTACACTTCTATTTTCACTCATCTCTACCTATTAAATTCTATAAAATTCTCAATCCTCTATAAACAATCTCTCTAATTTTCTTTCAGTTCATGGTTCACCGTCTTACTTCTCACCCTTCTCCACGAAGGGGAAAATATTCAAGGTTATCCTATCATCCCTCCTAGAATTATTTAAGAAAATTTCCAACATAGAACATACAACCCACACTATGCACCATCACACTATTTTTAATTGATCATGAAACAATATTCAAATCTTATAAAATCTCTAACTTGAAATCACAAAGTTCAAACAACTCTGGCATAAAAATTTATCGAATTCTCACAATTTCATCTCCAAATGACCTAAGTCAGGGGATAAGTCAACTTTTAAGATCTGATTCAGATTAATTATGTTTAATCAAATACTAAATTCCAATTGACCCACAATCATAATTATTAATCTATTTTAAGTGCAAAACTATCTCGAATTGTCACAATTTCTCAGCTTCTCACAACTTTCCCCTCTAATGACCTAATCTGGGTGAAAAACAACTCTTCAAAGCATTTCCAAATCATAATTCCACCACTTATCAATATCCCTCCTAGATGACCTAACTTGGGAGCTAATTAATTTTAGGCACTTTTCCATTTGGCTTGGTTTACACCCTTACATCATAAAGTGGGGGCAATGAGATGTCATTGCCTATCCTTGTCCACTATATGGGGGTTTTATGTGAATAGTAGGAAATTAATAATTAATTCATTTCTATTTGCAGTGGTAGAACCTATTTTAAGGAAGTGTGATGGAGGAGAGAAAAGTTTATCACTCTCCCAACACACTTTCTTTAGTAGAATAATTCTCAAATCTGTAGAGTTTTCACACTAGTTTAAGAATTGATCACTCCTAACTCCTTCAATATTCAAGTTTCAAAGTCTCGTATATCTCCATAGTACGTTTATATCCAACAATCCATTTTGCAAAAACACATTCACCCCATATGGATCAAAATAGTGATCCATGGTTTGCCACGTTGTGATTCTTACTATCGACGCACCTCAATTATGTCTCCTTCTTCCCTCTACAAATATTTTCTTCTTATATAATTTATGCTATTAAATTTTATCCAAATATAATAAGGGGGAATGTAGACATAAAATTATGCACTTATTACTATTACATCATGCCTCTAGTATGTTGTTGTATACATGATTTCTAAGTATGAAGATTAGACACTGGTGACACCTTTTCCTAGTCCTTCTATTTCTTTTGATTGGTTTTGATTGTGAAATTATATTATACTTCTTGGATTTACATATTTTGGTCGAGTTAAGGGATCCCTATCCTCGTTCTTGCTCATGTTTTTGTTTCTTGGCTTTGGGACAATACTATCCATTAAGGATATTAGCACCCAGGCGCTAGTGTCCCTTTTGGACACTTTTTTCCATTCCATTTGGTTTTCTTAATTATCTCTTGGCACTAACTTTGGGTATTTTATAATTGTTTGAGTTAACTTTTGGTATCACTACATGTCAAAATTCAAATAAGGGAGTCATATATATACAAAACTTTCTCACTATTTTTATGGGCTAGATAATTTTGGGAAATTACTTACTTTATACTTCTTGGCAAAAGAAAAACATTTAAGGATTGCATTTGGGATGAATTATTCATTGCATAGGAGGGGTTAATTTTGAATTCCATCTCATACATTCATCTTGGGGTAAAAGTAGTTGTATCTTGATATTTTGTGCAATTGGCACAAAGAAAACTTAACATTAAGGGACATAATTTAGTTGCACACACACACACACACACAAAGACACACATAGACACACACACACACACACAGACACAAACACACACACAATAATTACATAGAATCTGAAATGTAATGTAGTGATTGGTGACAATCACATTGGGTTGACTGCCAAGGTCAGTATGACTCAAACATATGCATTATTTATTCCATCTAATGTTTTCTTGAGCCTTGTGCATATAGTAAGGGTTTTTTTACAAGTTTAGGTGCAACATAGGAACCCTATAATGAAGTGAATGTGACAAAGAGCAAAAGGAAGAAGACAAATTTAGACCTTATAAAATTGAAAGAAAATTTTTACGTAGACACTAACTCCCAGTTTATACAATAATGCTCAGGTGTTGATGTCCTCATCCTACCAGATCTGTGCGAAAAGTTCAAGATTACAGCTTCTCAGATAGAAGATATATTGTTCAGATCCAACCTTCCCAGCCTATTTACCAGCCCATAATCAATTTAGATCTTGGAAGACACAATAAGTAATTCTTAACTCACTATTTATTACATTTTCTTATTTCTTGCATGATAACTCTTAATTTTTTACTGTTACATTCATTTGATCTCATTCCTCTGATAATGATTTAAATTTGGTTAAATCACCAAGTCTTTCAATAGATGGTGAGGGCTATGGTTTAGAAATTATACCACATAATTAGAGAAGATGTTTCCCATCTTGAGAGTACCATAGTCCATATGAAATGGTGGCTACAACATTTAAATATAGCTTTCGTGATATCCTACTTGAAGAGTTAAATAATGAAATCTCTCGAATGAAAGTTGGTAAGCATGTATTTTTCTATTGAACTTTATTATTTTTTTAAGGAATGTATTTTAGCAATACGTTACCTAGGAATCACGAAAATCCCTGATGGGATGCTAAAATAACAATACGATAAAATATTAAATCCCACATAGATATATTGAATGGTTTGAGGCAATTACCTCCATACCCCAAAGGAGAAACTACAAAAACATGGTAGGCTGGAAGGAACTACATTATTGGGAAAGTGATGGCTAACTACAAAAAATAAGTAACCTTTATGATCGATAGAGACAACCTCTATATGCCTAACTCCCATATGAAGTAACATATGATAAAATCATTAGTGCGGTGGAAGAAATATATACTTTCTCTATAGATCCATGCAAGAAGACTAAAAGTATGAACAAAATAATGAAAAAGTTATGGAACCAACATTGAGGATTTTTGATGGATTGAAGACCCCCTACAAAGGAGTTAGAAATTGAACAAATAGGGTTCGAGATCATTTGGTTCCATATTGATTCATAGGATCTCAACAAATCCAAAAGATAACTAAGGAAAAAGAAAATGGGATTTAATTTCATGGATCTAACCAAGAGTATGGGAACAAAAATTTGATGTTTTATCCTTGAATACAAGGGAGGAAATAGAAAAGCTTAAATTTAGGAGTTAGAGTAAACTCCATCTGAACCAAAAGAAAAAGGAAATATATCCAAGGTTGGAAGCTCGAGACCATGTAAAACTAAAAGGAAATGAGAACTCTTATTATGGGTAGTTCTAAGGGAGTGAAGAAGAAGCACACCCGAAACACTAAGGGGTCACTACTTCTGTTATCCAAAATCCACCCCTCAAGGTAAATTTTGGTAACTTATGCAATTCTTCAGGGCCAAGAAAAATCCAAGAAGTTAAAAAATTGTAAAAAATGCAAAAAAATTCAGCCTGTGCTAGTGTATTTTGGCAAAATCAGGTTTTTGGAGCCTAGGCCACACAAGTACACGTGGGACAGTTGGGATCCGCATGGCCAAAATGGCTGATTTTCAAAGAAATAAGAAAAATTAGGTTTTTGTAGCCCATGCCACACAGGTATGCGTGGGACAGTGTGGACCACAAGGTTGAAATGGTCGATTTGTAAAGAAATAAGAAAAATAAGGTTTTTGGAGCCCAGGCCGCACAAGTACGCACATGACAGTTGGGACCCGCATGGCTGAAATGGCTGATTTGCAAAGAAATTGAAAAATTCAAGTTTTTAGAGCCCATGCCACAGTGCACGCGCGGGACATTTGGGACCCAAAACCCTGAAATCACTGCAGTAGTTCAAATTGGAAAAGTCGGATATATTTGGTTCACGCAGTCCACGAGACATTGACATATATGAGACCCTCGAGGTGAAATGGCCGTATTCCTTTGTTATGCAAAGAATGTCGGGTCGAAGTGGTCTAGGTAGCACAAGTACGTGCGGGATAGTTGGGACCCGAAAACTGACTTGTCTAATTTTGCAAGGTGGGTCGAAGGGATGCGAGTGAAGCGGTGGTCAATGGCCACGATGGCCTGGTCAATGGTGGGACATGAGTTCACCGAGGAACCGATTTTGCTGATTTTTTTGAAGACATGAGAATTGCGGGTGGATAAGAGGTTTTTATCCATGGCACCGTGGGACACAAGGACCCGATATAGCCGAAATGCCCGCATACAAAGGAAAACTCAATGCTTGACCCCTCCGAACTTCAAAAGGCCATAACTTTTGACCCCAATCTCCAATTTTCACAAAATTGGACTTTCTGTAACGTCTTTAGATGTCCTCTCTGCTTTCCTCTCTTGTGCTTGCATCTAGCCATGCACGCACCCTGCTTCCTTGTCACCTTCTTTCGTGCGCCCTTGTGTGCCTTCTTGTTTCTTCCTTTGCATTCTACTCTCCTTCCATTTTCCATCTTCCATCTAGCAGGAAGTGTTCAATCGAGACCCGAATTAGTTAAGCATGAAAAAGGCCGATGGAAACCTCTACGCGTCTCTTTGGCATACTTTTGGTATGGTGCACAAAAAGTGGAGACACCAAACGAGAGAAGGCTCTCCACATGTCTAGGGCCTGAAAAAGTTGCACTAGCTGTTGAAAAAGTCTAAGAACCAGTGGAAGTCTCCACATGTCTCTTTGCGATACTTCAAAAGGTATGAATAAAGTAGGGTCTCCAAACAAGTGCTTTCCCTCCACATGTTCAAAGCCCAAGAAAGTTGCATTGACCGTTGAAAATTTGAAGCAAAGCGAAGATAGCTAGCGGAAGTCTCCACGTGTCAGCTTGGTGCAACTTCAGGGGTAGAATCCAAAGGTAGTCCCCAAATGAGCATAGGCTCTCCAATTTTCTAAATATAGAGAAAATTACATTGGTCATTGAAAATTTGAAGTAAAGAAATAGAGCCAGTGGAAGGCACCACGTGTTAGTTCAGCGTAAATTCAAAGGTAAGACCCAAAAGGCGGTCCCAAATGAGCGTGGGCTCTCCATGTGTCTAGGGTCGACATAGTTGCTTCGCCAAACATGAGGGACTTAGCCAAAAAATGAAGAAAGTAAAGTAGGCCCGCAGACGATGCCAAGTGTCCAATCGACACAAATTCAAGAGTGAAAGGAGGGGGTGAAATATTAAGATGCGCGGGGCTGCCACGTGGATCTTGCATGGATAGAATCTTTTAAATATTGTGAGCCCATGTTAAACGCTGACCACGACCTTTAGACATCCATATCTTACACTGGGAAATCAGATATGAGCAAGGGAGGACTTTTTGGAAAGCTCTCGACATCTGCTACTTACCTACCACCGTTAATGAAAAATGATAAATTTAGTCCGCCATTTTTGAGGCTGTCAATCTTCTCACCTACCACCATAATGAGTTTTGGTCTTCCTTTTTTTCCCAAAGGAACATTAATGGAGGCATGGGTTGTGTCATAGAACCCATAATTGTTGTAGGTGATTTCAATGCATCTTTTGGGGTGGTTGGTGTTATAAAAAATTCACCCCCCTAAAAAATTTGGTCAAGAAAACTCATGCACATAAGGAAATTATGAAGGAAATGACTCAGAACCGTGAGCTCACATTCTAGGATGACAAACAGGTTATAGGTGGGCTCAAAAATGAAGGAGCAGTGTCATAGAGAGAGCCACGTGTCCTAGCGGCGCTTCTCCAAAGATGAATCCATAAAGGGAGGCTCAAACAAGCCCCACATCTCCACGTGTCCCAGGTCAAAGTGGGCCATCGGGGAAAGTTGGTTTTTTGCCCCTTGTTATTCCAAAAGGGGTAAAAGTTACAAAATGGGCTGCAACTCGCCCAGGGAAAAGTCAGCGTTTGAGCCCGAGTCAAGCCAAAGCCCGCCCTCCTGTACGGACCCGATACAAACTTCAAAGGGGCATATCTTTCAACTTAGGGCTCAAAATATTACAAATCTAACACCATTGGAAAGATCTCAGCCTCACCTATGCCACGGAGGTCTGAAACTTTAATTTTGAGGAGGTTAGGTGAAGAAAAATGGAGGAAATGTCTTCTAGCCTTCAATGCAGGATCCATTTGTCTCAACAACCAGATCAGATTCGATCTGTTTCTCTGTTTCCACTTCTTTCAAGGTACTGAACCAAGGATCGATGCAGTAAAGACAAATTTAGGGGTAGATTTTATTAGAAGCATTAACAACAGTGGTTGAGTTCCGACCTTCTTTTCCCACTTCTCTCTCTCTTTCTTCTTTCAAGTTGAATCTATAAATACAAGGGAAAGATTCATTGTAAGGGTTGTTGTTCATTATTCTTCCCCCCCTCTCTCTTTTCTTCCCGGGTCGGAAATGGAGTCTGAGCCTCCTTTCATGACTCTGTAATTTCATTCTCTTGCCTCTTTCCCACTATCAATGTACTATGTGAACTTTTGGAGAAATAAATTACATTACTCGTGATGCATCTGTCCATCCTTTGCTTATTTTATATTCTCTCCTTGCCTCTTATTGTTGCAGGGGTATACTTGTGCATATTCGATGTTTGTTGCAGATCCCGGGAGGTGTGCTTAATGAGTTTTGAAGTGGTGTTCTGTGAAATTTATCTCAGTGTGGTGCATCTTGTCCATCCTCTCCTTTTCTCACCTCTCTCCACTTCAGGCAGCTGAAATTGTGACCAGCACTCCCCTTTTCTTGGTGCTATCACCTCGTTAGTGTAGGATTTCCCTCTTTATGCACTTTCTCTCTCCCCGTCTCCTTGGCATTGTTAGGATATGTATAGTTACATGTCATTTTTGCATTAGGAGTAGTTTAACATTAGGACCGGGAAGAAGAAGCCAAATTTCTCTCGGAGGGAAATTTCAAGTTTGCAAGTCCCACACTTGAGAGATGGTCCAATGTTATGAAAATCACACCAAATGAGTCTACCTTAGAAAAGCATATTTTTAGAGCTCATTTGGGGTCTTTGTGATTTCACATTAACAATTTTGCACACCGGTGGGGCAGTGCTCAAGCACCTTAGCACTTCACTTCATCAGTTCGATGTGCTCTTGGTGAAGATTTCAGTCTTTGAGGCACTTTCAAGCACATCCGGAGACTCCATCTAGTCAAAAATCCATTCTCGAGTTGCAAAACTTTTCCATCAATTTCCACTCATTTTCATCTATTTTCCTCTTCCATCTCTTCCATTTTATCCCATTCCATAAGGTTGTACAATTATGACTTCATTCCCTTCATGGAACTCACACTTACAACAATACATTCCACCTCCAATGTATTTACCAACTCCACCAAATCAGCATTATAATCAGATTCGGGACCATTATGCTTACCCATATGAGCAAAGTGTCAAAATAGTTTGACTATGAAGCTTATCAAGGACAAGGGGACACATATGATGGTGATAGTTATGTAGAGGATGCTTTGGTCTACTGGAGAAGATTCAAAAAATGGAGGCTGACATGGTTCAATTTAGGGAAACAACTCAAATGATGGCTTTCAGAATTGGTTGCAGGGCACCTTGTCCATGGGAAGGCCCTTTTCCAAGACACTACAGCCCTCAGGAGAAGCTGGACTTCATGATTGGAATGCTGCCCCAACTTGCACAGTGGATTGAGGACATTGGGGCTTATGAGAAAAGTGCAGGACAACCTTGTCAATGGGTAAGTCAATCACCAGCTCCCTACCTTTCATTTTCTCTCCCTCAATCTTTATCATTTCAACAGAGGCAAGAGTCAAGCCCCTCACTTTCTGCCCCAAGTGTTAATTTCATTTCTCCATCCCTAGTCTTCCATCCCACCTCAGTTTCTCTACCCTTTTCCCTTCCAAACCCAATTCCCCTTTACAAGAGCCAATAGAAATGCCTTCCCCTCTACTAAAATCAAGGAAATAACTAGTGGAGACCCCACCCACCACTCTTGTTGCCTTCCCAAGTCCATGTTGGTAAGAGACTCCAAAAATCAGCCAAGGAAAACATCAAACAGAGAGAACCCGACAGAGAAGAAATGATAGAAAATCTAAAGAGTTGGGCTGCTAAATTTGAGTTTTCAAAGATTCCCTTACTGGTTAAGCTTATGGAGGAGATTGAAGTCAAGATGCAAGTGGTGGAAGCTCCAACTACAACACAAGCATGGGAAGAAGGAGCTACTCCTAATCCAAAAGAAGAGTACATTCCGGATGTGGAGGAGGACCATACAGTTTCAAAGGCTCCAAGTGCGGAATAGCCCACAAAAAGAACCTTCAGTTCTTCCTCCCACTTCATCCCCTTCAAGCTCTGATGTTGAGGAAGAGTTTGAGCTTTCAAACTTCATGTTTGAGGATGAAGGGAACCATGGTGAGTCAATTGTAGATCAAGAGGACACCATGAAGGAGATTGAGCACCTGCAACAGGATAACAAGGAGGTAGATTACCTGTTTGACTTGGAGGATTGCCTTGATGGAGGGGAAACCATGGAGATCACATCATTTTTTCCTCCATCCATCTTCCACGCACATAAACCAGCTACAATGAAGGAGGATATTCAAGTGCAAAAGCCTACACTCCATAATGGTCCTCTGGAACCAAGGTTGGAAGATATTGATCTTCCATATTCTTCAAAGGAGGAAGAGAAAAGGTAGAAGGATGTCATCATCTCTCTTACACAATCCACCCAAGAAGGTCCACAAGAAGACTCCATTTTTGGAGTTTAATTTCAGAGAAACAAGCACATCCAAAGGATAAGACTGTGCTTGATCAGGTACTTGGCTTCATTGGAGCCAAGGGAGAAGCCAAAACTAGTCATGCCCACTCCAGGGCATGAGGATGAGCATCAAAGTACCAAGGGTCACCATCAACACCTCCAAAAGTCTGATGCAAGTCAGCTTGAGGAGGTATTTCCCATTAATGCTTGATACCTTGATGATTTGGGTGGAGGACCAGCTTATTGTTAGTTTTTCACTCATACAGGAAGCTATATTTAGTGTCAAATCATTTGCATGGATACCACTCTTGAGAAAGGGAAGCTACTTCTCCTTGCCTATAGTAGGCTTTGTTTAGCATTATTTCTCTTTGGTTAGTATAAGAGTAGGAGTAGACTTTGTTTCTAGCAAAAGAAGTGCTTATGCACGCTCTGCATGTCTCATTTGGTATTTGTATATAAGTTTTTTCCACTTTTCTCTAAGGGTGCATAAGGCCAGGCTCTTCAATATTCATGGAAAGAAGACTCATAGTGGTCTATAATAGTTGCTAGCTCCAAAATGGAACAAATCTAGAGAAACTTAAGCTGTTTCAAAATAGTCCATTTCAGGGATAGGTGAAAGCCTGGGTCAATACAATTTTCTACTCTCAGAAACTCCATTTTAATATTTTCTTATGAAAATTAAGAGTGTCGATGTGCAGACGGATTCAGAGTCAGGTAGAGGTCAGTGAAGTGCAGAGAGTTAGGGAGTCCATTTTATAAGAAGGATCAGTGTCAGGCCATCATTCTTGACTCCATGCCCAATGGATGCTTCAAGGCCACTGGTCTCTTCATCTAGTAGGCAGATGTCCTCATGAGTCACCAAATTGTTATCCCAAATTCACCTCCTTGAAAAATTTGGTCAAGACAACTCCTGCACATAAGGAAATTATGAAGGAAATGACTCAGACCCATGAGCTCACATTCCAAGATGAAAAACAAGTTACAAGTGGGCTCGAAATGAAGGAGCAGTGTTGTAGAGAGAGCCACATGTCCTAGCGGTGCTTCTCTAAAGATGAATCCATAAAGGGAGGCTCAAACAAGCCTCACATCTCCACATGTCCCAGGTCAAAGTGGGACATCGGGGAAAGTTGGTTTTTTCCCTTGTTATTCCAAAAGGGGTAAAAGTTGTAAAATGGGCCGCAACTCGCCTAGGGAAAATTCAGCATTTGAGCCCGAGTCGAGCCAAAGCCTACCCTCCTATACGAACCTGATACAAATTTTGAAGGGGCATATCTTTTGACTCAGGGCTCAAAATATTGCAAATTTGACACCATTGGAAAGATCTCGGCCTCACCTACACCACGAAGGTCTAAAACTTTAATTTTGAGGAGGTTAGGTGAAGAAAAATGGAGGAAACATCTTCGGCCTTCAATGCAGGATCGATCTGTCTCAACAACTAGATTGGATTTGATCTTGTTTGCTGCGTTTCCACTTCTTTCAAGGCATTGAACCAAGGATCGATGCAGTAAAGATAGATTTGGGGGTAGATTTTATTAGAAGCATTAACAATAGTGGTTGAGTTTCGACCTGCTTTTCCCACTTCTCTCTCTCTCTCTCTCTCTGTTTCTTCTTTTCGGGATGAATCTATAAATACAAGGGCATGATTCATTGTAAAGGGTTGTTGTTCATTCTTCTTCCCCACCCCTCTCTCTTTTCTTCCCTAGGGTTGAAAATGGAGTCTGAACCTCCTTTCACGGCTCTGTAATGGCATTATCTTACCTCTTGCCCACTAACAATGTACTTGTGTGAAATTTTGGAGCAATAAATTCTATTCTGTGATGCATCTGTCCATCCTTTGCTTATTTTATTGTCTCTCCTCGCCTCTCGTCGTTGCAGGGTATATTGTGCATATTTTGATGTTTTTTTCCTAGGAGCTGTGTTTAATGGGTTTTGAAGTGGTGTTATGTGTGAAATTTATCTCTGGTCTATGGTGCATCTTGTCCACCCTCTCCTCTACTCACCTCTCTCCACTTCAGGTAGTTGAGATTGTGACCAGCACTCCCCTTTTCTTGGTGCTATCACCTTGTTAGTGTAGGATTTCCCTCTTTATGCACTTTCTCTCTCCCTGTCTCCTTGGCATTATTAGGATAGGTATAGTTAGACGTCATTTCTACATTAGGAGTAGTTTAGCATTAGGATCAGGAAGAAGAAGCCGGATTTCTCCGGAGGGCCATCTCAAGTCTGCAAGTCCCACAACTTGAGAGATGGTCCAATGTTATGCAAATCACACCAAATGAGTCTGCCTTAGAAAAGTAGATTTTTAGAGCTCATTTGGGGTGTTGTGATTTCGCATTAACAATTGGAGTAGGTGGATTCAATGCTCTGTTGGAGTGGTTGAAGCAGAAATCTAAATTTTCCCTCTCTTCTTCTTTGATTCTTCTTTTTATTATAAAGGAGGGGAATTTTTCTAAAGGCTGATCATTTTTTCTCTCCTACCCCCTTCTCTCTTTCTTCCCTAGGGTTGAATGTGGAGTTTAAGCCTCCTCTCTTGGCTTTGTAATGGAATTTTCTTGCCTCTTTCCCACTGATGATGTACTGTGTGAACTCATGGAGAAATAAAATATGTTTTGTAATGCATTTTTTCCATCCTTCCTTATTTTATTGTCTCTTCTTGCCTCTCTCCATTGTAGGTTATACTGTGCATATTTTTGATTTCTATTGTAGGTTTTAAGAGATGTGTTTAAAGCATTTGAAATGGTGTTCTGTGTGAAATTTATCTTTGGTCTGTGATGCATCTTGTCCATCCTCTCCATTTCTCACCTCTCTCCATTTCATGCAATTGGATTTGTGATTAACAACCCCTTTTCTTGGTGCTATCACCTTTGTAGTGTAGGATTTCTTTATTTTCATGCTCTCTCTCCCCCTTTCTCCTTAGAATTGTTATATTAGGAGTAGATAGTCACATTTACTTCCTTAGAAGTAGTTTATATATAGGATTAGGAAGAAGAACCAACTTTCATGGAGGTATATCTCAAGTAGCAAGTCCCACAACTTGGAGATAGTACCCATGTTATGCAATCACACTGAGAGTCTCAACCCATCGAGTTGTAGACATTCATGGGTGCTGTGATTACACATCAATAGAACCATTGGATTTGAAGCCATTAATGGTGAGATCCCATTCTGTTAAGCACATACTGATTGTTTAGATCCTTATTAGGCTAACTTATTTAAGCTTTCAAGAATAGAGGATAATTATATCTCATTAAGTTTTATTGTTTACTTCAAACTAATGCATGCAAAGTAGGAATCCTTGTTTACTTCTTAATTGACGGTCCATTGATTGGTCTTGCACAAAGCTTTGGGGTATCTTGACTGCTTTTACCCCATTCCATAGCTTTTCAACCTTTCTTTGAACACAGTACCATCCAAAATTCAAAACTATCCCCACTGGCTCCGTCTTAGATAGAAATGCCAAAATTGATTTATTTTTGAAAAATGCAAAAATGGATATAAATTGCTATAGTAATGCATAGTCTTGTTCAAAAACACAATACCTACTACCTGATCTACCATATGGGTGGATATGGCCTATACAAGCTTCTCAAACCTCATTGGAATAATATCTCGATGCAAGCGACATCGTCGTAGTATAGAGCTCAAAATTTCAATGAGTCAAGTCACAAATGAAATTAATATTAACTTTTCAAGCATTAATATTTATAGAAGTTTTTATTTCTACTACAATTACTATAGTTACAATACTTATTCTCGTGGAAACTAATTCAAAGTGACACTGTTTCATCCTATCTTGAGCTCCGTTTATATATTTTAGCAATGTCGGTAGCCTTAGAACAATATATTAGATGACCACCACATTTACAATTAAATACCACACTTTCTATAATTTGTGACATGTTGTACACTTCTATTTTCACCCATCACTACCTATTAAATTCTATAAAATTCTCAATCCTCTATAAACAATCTCTCTACTTTTCTTTTGGTTCATGGGTCATCGTCTTACTTCTCACCCTTCTCCATGAAGGGGAAAATATTCAAGGTTATCCTATCATCCTTCCTACAATTATTTAAGAAAATTTCCAACATAGAACATGCAACCACACTATACACCCTCACACTATTTTTAATTAATCATGAAACAATATTCAAATCTTATAAAAATCTATGACTTGAAATCATAAAGTTCAAACAATTCCGAGCATAAAAATTTATTTATCGAATTCTCACAATTTCAACTCCAAATGACCGAACTCGGGGTAAGTCAAATTTTAAGATATGATTCAGATTAATCATGTTTAATCAAATAATAAATTCCAATTGATTCACAATCATAATTAATAATCTATTTTAAGTGCAAAACTATCTCAGATTCTCACAATTTCCTAGCTTCTCACAACTTTCCCCTCTAATGACCTAATCTAGGTGAAATTCAACTCTTCAAAGAATTTCAAATCCTAATTCCACCACTTATCAATATCCCTCCTAGATGACTTAACTTGGGAGCCAATCAATTTTAAGCACTTTTCCATTTGGCCTGGTTTACACCCTTACATCGTAAAGTGGGGGCAATGAGATGTCATTGCCTATCCTTGTCCACTATATGGGGGTTTTACAGAGTAGTAGGAAATTAATAATTAATTCATTTCTATCTACAAGGTGGAACCTATTTTAAGGAAGTGTGATGGAGGAGAGAAAAGTTTATCACTCTCCCAACACACTTTCTTTAGTAGAATAATTCTCAAATCAGAGAGTTTTCAAACTAGTTTAAGAATTGATCACTCCTAACTCCTTCAATATTCAATTTTCAAAGTCTCATATATTTCCATAAATACGTTTATATCCAAAAATTCCTTCGGTGAAAACATATTCACCCCATATGGATCAAAATAGTGATCTATGGTTTGCCACGTTGTGATTCTTACTATTGACACACCTCGATTATGTCTCCTTCATCCCTCTACAAATATTTTCTTCTTATATAGTTTATATTATTAAATTTCATCCAAATATAATAAGGGGGGAATGTAGACATAAAATTATGCACTTATTACTATTACATCATGCCTCTAGTATGTTTTTGTATACATGATTTCTAAGTATGAAGATTAGACACTGGTGACACCTTTTCCTAGTCCTTCTATTTCTTTCAATTTATTTTAATTATGAAATTGTCTTATAATTCTTAGATTTACATATTTTGGTCGAGTTATAGGGATCCCTGTCGTCATTATTGTTAAATTTTTGTTTCTTGTCTTTGGGACAATACCACCCATTAAGGACATTTGCACCCAGGCGCTAGTGTCCCTTTTGGAAACTTTTTTAGATTCCCTTTGGTTTTCTTAATTATTTCTCGCACTAACTTTGGGTATTTTATAATTCTTTGGGTCAACGTTTGGTGTCACCACGTGTCGAAATTTAAACAAGGGAGTCATATATATACAAAATTTTCGACTATTGTTACGGGCTAGATAATGGGAAATTACTATTGACCAAATTAAGCTCACACTTATTTTTGGTCAACTAACACAATTTTCCCCCTTTTGTGCTTCAATCTAAATTTTTATATATTTTAATCACTTAAGGTCCCCTGAAAGCATTCCCATAAGATAGGAAATTTATCCCCCTTTCCATAAATATAAATAAGTCCTTCTAACTCCTCATATTTTGTAAATGGCGGGCTGACGGGCCTAGGAAGGATATTTTGCCAAAACCGGGCCGACGGGCTAGGGAAGACTTTTAACCAAACGGGAAGATTGTGGACCGGCGGGCGGTGGGAGATATTTTGTCATTTTGACACTTTTTACAAAAGGAAAAAGTGGAAAATGTGGGCCGGTGGGCCCGAGGGTGATTTTTTTGCCAAAACGGGCTGTGGGGCCGCAGAGGAAATTTTGCCTAAGTGTAAATTTGAGCCGTCGGGTTTGCTTGACATTTTGGAACTTTTGCACTTTTCACAATATGGCGTAGTTTTCATGTGTAGGACCATGATCCCACGGAGGTTTTTTCACCAAGTGCAAAGTCACAAAGTTATGGAGCCGCGGGCCCGGGAATTCTTTTCAGCGCCAATGTAAAGTCGTAGACTTGCAAATGTGCCACGTGCCTCAACGACATAACTCAAAATGTCAAGCCCAAGGGATAGTCCCTAAATTAGTGCATGAATTCCATGTGTTCTAGGTCTAAAAGGGACAGAGTCGATAGTTGAAAATTCAAAATGGGGCAGAGCCAGTGGAAGGTGCCACGTATCGATTCGACACAACTTCAAAGATAAAATCCGAAGGTGGTTCCCCAAATGAATGCAGGATTGCCACGTGATCAGAGTCAAAAAGGGGAAAAATCTAGTCATTGAATTGGAAAATTATGGAAGGGCCAGTGGAAGTCTCCACGTGTCTCATCGGTGCGATATCGAAGTGAGACCCAAAGCGGAGACTCAAATGTGTACAGAATCTCCATGTGTCTAGGGTCCATCAGAAGTCAAAAGGGCAGCAGGCCCAAATCGGTTAAGTATGGAAGGAGTGGTGGAAGTCTCCACATGTCCCATTAGTGTAAATTAAAAGGTGCAATCCAAAGCAAAGACTCAAATAAGCACTGGCCCTCCACGTGTCCAGAGCCCAAAGAGGTAGAATCACCATTGCGTTGCAAAGTCTAAACAGAGGCAAGATAGTGGAAGGATCCACATGTCTCATCGGTGAAACTTTAGAGTTATAATCCAGAGGTATACCCAAAATGAGCATGAAGCCTCCATGTGTATCTTCAGTGTGAATTCAAAGGAAGAATCAAGAGCGGGTCCCCAAACGTATGCTGAGCCTCCACACCTCTAGGGTCAGACATATGGCCCCGCCAAACAAAAGGGACTTAGCCAAAACACAAAGAAGTAGAACAGAGCCGTAGAAGGTGCCACATGTCTCTTTGGCACAACTTCAAAGGTGCAACCCAAAAGGTAGTCCCCAAACAAGTGTCAACTCCCACATGGTCAGAGTTTGAAAAGGTAAGGTCGGCCATTGAAAAGTCCAAAATCCTATGGACGCCTCCACGTGTCTCGTCTGTGTAACTTCAAAAGTAAAATGCAGGGGCGCTCCAAATGAGCGCAAAGCCTCCACGTGTTTCGGGTCGAGCATAGTGTCTCCACCAATAGGAGGGACTTAGACAAAAGAAAAAGGAAATTGAGCAGGCCATGCGGAAGGCTGTCACGTGTCGGTTTGGTGCAATTTCAAGAATGAGAGGAAGGGTCTGAATCTTCAAAATGCATGGGGCTGCCACATGAACCCTATATAGATAGACTCTTTTAATTATTGAGATCCCATGTTAAACGCCTAACCCTGACCTTCGACGCCATATCTTTTGACTGGAAGCTCAATTTTGAGTGGGAAAGGATGTTTCAGAAAGTTCTCAACGTTGGATTCTCACCCACCACCATTATGTTTCATCTACCATTTCGAGGTGCATCAAGTCTCCCACCTTCTGCCATGATGAAGAATGGGCCTCTTTCTTTCCCAGTAAGGGACAATGATGGGGGCATGGGTGTTGTAGTGAGACTCTTCATTGTGGTAGGTGGATTCAATGCTCTTCCAGGTGGTTGGAGCAGGGTTCGAATTCTTCCCTCCTTTCTCTTTTATTCTTCCTATATATTATAAAGGAGGGCATTTTAAAAAGGGTTGGTCATTGTTTCTCTCCTGCCCCCCTTCTCTCATTCTTCCTTAGGGTAGAATGTGGAGTCTAAGCCTCCTCCTTGGCTCTGTAATGGCATTTTCTTGCCTCTTTCCCACTGATGATGTACCGTGTGACTTATGGAGCAATAAAATCTATTTTGTGATGCATCTTGTCCATCACTTTCTTATTTTGTTGTCTCTTCTTGCCTCTCATCGTTGCAGGGTATATTGTGCATACTTTTATGTTTATTGTAGGTTCTAGGAGCTATGTTTAATGGGTTTTGAAGTGGTGTTCCATGTGAACTTCATATTTGGTCTATGATGCATCTGTCCATCCCCTCCATTGCTCACCTCTCTCCACTTGAAAGTTGGATTTTTGATCACACTTCATTTTCTGGTGTATCACCACTTAGTGTAGGCTCTCTTTCACTCTCTCTTTCCATGTCTCCTTGGAAGGTTAGATTAGGATTAGATAGGTTTTTCTTGCACTAGAGTAGCTTGTGGTAGGTATTTTAGGAAGCAAGAACCAACCTTATCTGGAGGTCCATCTCAAGCCCACAAGTCCCATAGCTTGAGAGATGGTCCCATGTTGTGCAATCACATCAAATTCCCCACTCATAACCGAGGCCATTCAGGGGTGTTGTGATTTTGCATCAATAGTTTTGCACACTGGTGGGACACTGAGGTTAGATTTTCTCATATTTCAAAGGTGTCTCATTATCAACAGTGAATCTTAAGCCACCGTGCAACATCTCAACAGTTTTGGCATGCCCGGTGGGATAGGTCTGAATCACCTTACCAATTCATTTCATCAAGATTGATGTGTTCTTGGTGAGATTTAGTCTTTTAAGGCACATGCAAAGCACATCTGGCGAATCCATCTGGTCAACAACCCACTCTATGAAGTTGCAGACCTTCTCCAATCCATTTTCATCCATTATTCCTTCCATATCTTTCATCTTCTTCCTTCCCATGAAGTTGTGCAATCATGACTTCATTTCCTTCTTAAAACTCACACTTGCAGCAACAGCAGTGTAGTCCACCTCCAATGTATTTTCCAACTCCTCCAGATCAGCATTATGATTAGATCCAGAACCATTATGCTTACCCATATGAGCAGGGTCAAAACTAGTTTGTCCATGGAGCTTATCAAGAACAAGGGGATGCATATAATGGTAACAACTATGTGGAGAAAGCTGATTTTCTGGAGAAGATTTAAAGAATGGAGGCTAACTTGGTGCTTTCTAGGGCTACAACAAAAATGAAGGCATTCAAGATTGGTTGTAGGGCACCTTGTCCATGGGTTGACCCTTTTCCAAGACACTATAGCCCACAAGAGAAGCTTGACTTCATGGTTGAGATGCTTACCTCAACTTGCATGCAATGGACCGAGGAGATAGAGGCCTATGAGCTTGATACCAGAAAACCTTGTTAATGGGTAATTCCACCATCTCATAGCTTTTCTTTTCCTCTTTCTCAAATAGCGCCATCTCAACTGGAGCTTCAATCTCCAAGCTTCCCATCTTCTTCCCCAAGTGTTGATTTCCCTTCCCCATCCCCTAGTCTTCCATCTCACCTCAATTCTTCTACCCTTTTCCCTTCCAAATTCAAGTCCCCTCCACAAGAGCCAAAATAAATGCCTTCCCCTCCACCAAAATAAGGAAACAACTAGTGGAGACCCCACCCACCACTCCTCCTACTCCCCCGAGTCTATGTCGGGAGGAGACTCAAAAAACCAGTCAAGGAGAAGAGCAAGAAGGAGAGCCAAAAAAGAGAAGAAACGATCAAAATCTTAGTAAGCTTGGCTCTCAGGTTTAGGATTACAAAAATCCCCTTGATGGTTAAACCTTCAGAGGATTCCGGCTTTAGACCACAAGTGGTGGAAGCTGAGTTTGTAGTAGAAGAAGAACAAGAACAAGAACAAGAGGAAGAAGATCAATAGTCTGTATGCTCTGAATGTAGTGTCCATAATGGCACTTTGTTTGAAGAGGATGCTGATCTAACTCAAGCTTCAACTGCAACACAAGTGAGGGAAGAACAACCAGCTCCAATTCCATTGAAGAGGAGAAGCTAGAGGAGATCAAATCAGAGTTGAGGCCGCTTAGTGAAGAAAGCATTATTGAAGGTTTTTTTTGTTTTCATTTGAAGGGCCTAATTTTATTCATGAACTAATGATGGAGGAGGAACATATAGTTTTAGAGGCTCCAAGTGTGGAGCAGGCCACAGAAGAACCTTCAGTTTTCCTCCCAATTCATCCCCTTCGAGATCTGATGTTGAAGAAGAGTTTGAGCTTTCAAACTTCATGTCCGAAAAGAGGGAACCATGGTGAGAAAACTGCAAACCCGAAGGACACCATGGAGGAGGTTGAACATAGAAAACAAGACAAGGATGAAAATTATTTGTTTGACTTAGAGGATTGCTTTGGTGGAGAGGATCCCATGGATATCACATCATTTTCTCCTCCATTGTTCACCTTCCAAGCACATGAGCCTACTGCCATGAAGGAGAGCATTCAAGGACAATAGCCTACACTTCATGATGACCCTCTCGCAACCAAGGTTAAAGATATGAGTCTTCCATGTTCTTCACCGGAGAAGGAAGGAAAAGAGCACGAGGACCCCATCTCTCCCACCCCATTCACCTAAGAAGGCCCACAGGAAGAATCCATCCTTGGAGTTTAAGTTCAGAGCAATGGGCACATCCATTGGATCAGACCATGCCCAATCAGGTACTTGGCTTCATTAGAGCCAAGGGAGAAGCCAAAACAAGTCATGCCCACTTTAGGGCATGAGGATGAGTATCAAAGTACCAAGGATCAGCTGCAATGCCTCTTCAATCCAAATGAAGAGCAACTAAAAGAGGAATTTGTCTTGTTTCTAGTTGACACCTTGATGATTTGGGTGGAGGATCGGCTTATAGTCAATTTTTCACTCATACAAGAAGCCATATTCAAGTGTCAAATCATTTGCATGGCTGCCCTTTTTGAGAAAGGGAAGCTACTTCTCCCTGCCAGTTGTAGGATTTGTTTGAGTCCCCTTTCTCTTTGGTTAGTGTAGGAGTAGGAGTAGATTTTCTTTTATCGTAACAAGTGCTTTTGCACACTTTGCATGTTCCACTTGGAGCATGTATGATTTTCAGTTTTGTATTTTGTACATAGTGTGTGTTGTGGTGTTTTGTTGCTCATGCACAATACATTGAAATGACATTTGGTGAGACCAACTCCAATTTCAATGGTGTTCCAAGTGGCTCAGGGATCAAATTTCAGAGTTAAAGATCAGTATCAAACTATCATTCATGACTCCATGCCCAATGGATGCTTCAAGGCAACTGATCATTTCACCTAGCAGGAAGGTGATCCCCATGAGTCGCCAAATTGTTGACCAAAATAAGCTCACACTTATTTTTGGTCAACTAACACCATTTTTCCCCTTTTTGTGCTTCAATCAATTTTTACATATTTTAAGCACTTAAGGTCCCCTAAAAGCATTTCCATCAGATAGGAAATTTCTTCCCCTTTGTAAAAATATAAAGAATTCCTTCTAACTCATATTTTACAAATGGCCGGCCGACGGGCTTGGGGAAGAATTTTCACAAAATGGGAAGATTGCGGACCGGAGAGAGATATATTTTCATTTTTACACTTTTTATAAAATGCACAAGTGGAAAATGTGGGCCGACAGCCCGGGGTGATTTATTTTTCCAAAAACGGGTTTGTGGGGCCACGGAGGAAATGTTACCCAAGTGTAAATTTAGGCTGGTGGGTCTACTAGACATTTTGGAACTTTTGCACTTTTCACAAAATGGCGTAGTTTTCAAGTGTGGGCCCGTGAGCCCGTGGAGGTTTTTTTCGTGAAGTTCAAAGTCGCGAAGTTGTGGAGCCACGGGCCCGAGGAAGTCTTTTCGCCAATGTAAAGTTGCAGAACCGCAAAGGTGCCACGTGTCTCAATGACACAACTCCAAAGGTCAAGCCCAAGGGACAGTCCCTAAATGAGCGTAAGGCTTCCATATGTTCCCCGGTCCGAAAAGGGAAAGAGTCGATAGTTGAAAAGTCAAAATGGGGCAGAGCCAGTGGAAGGTGCCACACGTTGATTTGCCAAAACTTCAAAGATCAACTCCAAAGGTGGTTCCCTAAATGAGCGCGAGCTTGCTGCGTGATCGTGAGTCAACAAGGGGAAAAAGCTAGTCATTGAATCGGATAAGTATGGAAGGGCCAACAAAAGTCTCCATGTGTGTCATCGGTGCAACTTCGAAGTGAGACCCAAAGTGAAGACTTAAATGTACACGGAATCTCCACATGTCTAGGGTCCATCAAAAGTCAAATGGGTAGTGGGCCAAAATCCGTTAAGTATGGAAGGACCGGTGGAAGTCTCCACGTGTCCCATCAATGCAAATGCAAAGGCGCAATCCAAAATAGAGACTCAAACAAGTGCTGGCCCTCCACATTTCCAGAGCCCGAAAAGGTAGAATCGACTATTGAAAAGTCTAAACAGAGGCGGGATAGTGAAAGGATCCACGTGTCTCATCGGTGTAACTTTAGAGTTATAATCCGGAGGCAGACCCCAAACAAGCGTGAAGCCTCCACGTGTCTCTTCGGTGCAACTTCAAAGGAAGAATCAAGAGTGGGTCCCCAAATGTGCGTTGAGCCTCCACACATCCACGGTCAGACATATGGCCCCGCCAAACAAAAAGGACTTAGCCAAAACATAAAGAAGTAGAATAGAGATGCAGAAGGTGCCACATGTCTCTTTTGTACAACTTCAAAGGTGTGACCCAAAAGGTAGTCCCCAAATGAGCACTAACCCGCCACATGGTCAGAGTCCGAAAAGGTAAGGTCGGCCATTGAAAAGTCCAAAATCTGCGGAGGCCTCCATGTGTCTCGTCTGTGTAATGTCAAAAGAAAAATCTGGGGGCAATTTCCAAATGAGTGCAAAGCCTCCACGTGTCTCGGGTCGGGCACAATGTCTCTACCAACAGGAGGGACTTAGACAAAAGACAAAGGAAACTAAGGAGCACTGCGGAAGGCTGTCACATGTTAGTTCAGCGCAATTTCAAGAGTGAGAGGAAGGGTATGAATCTTCAAAATGCGTGGGATTTCCATGTGGACCCTGTATGGATAGACTCTTTTAAATATTGAGAGCCCACATTAAATGCCTAACCTTGACCTTCAGATGGCCATATATTTCGAATGGAAGCTCGATTTTGAGAGGAAAGGACATTTCGAAAAGATCTCAATGTCGACTTCTCACCCATCACCATTATGTTTCAGTCTACCATTTCGAGGCTATCAAGTCTCCCACTTGCCGCCATGATGAAGAATGGGCCTCTTTCTTTCCTAGTAAGGGACAACGATGGGGGCATGGGTGTTGCAGCGAGACTATTCATTTTGGTAGGTAGATTCAATTCTCTTGCAGGGGTGGTTGGAATAGGGTTTGAATTATTCCCTCCTTTTTCTTTTATTCTTCCTATATATTGTAAAGGAGGGGAATTTTTAAGGGTTGGTAATTGTTTCTCTCCTGTTCCCCTTCTCTCATTCTTCCTTAGGGTAGAATGTGAAGTCTAAACCTCCTCCCTTAGCTTTGTAATGGCATTTTCTTGCCTCTTGCCCACTGATGATGTACCGTGTGACTTATGGAGCAATAAAATCTATTTTGTGATGCATCTTGTCCATCCCTTTCTTATTTTGTTGTCTCTTCTTACCTCTCATCATCATAGGTATACATGCATACTCGATGTTTATTGCGGTTAGGGAGCTATGTTTAATGGGTTTTGAAGTGGTGTTATGTGTGAACTTCATCTTTGGTCCGTGATGCATCTGTCCATCCCCTCCATTGCTCACCTCTCTCCACTTCGTAAGTTGGATTTTTGATCAACCGCTTCCTTTTCTCGGTGTATCACCGCTAGTGTAGGATCTCTTTCACACACACACACACACTCTCCCCTATCTCCTTGGAAGGTTAGATTAGGATTAGATAGGTTTTTCTGCACCGGAGCAGCTTGTGGTCAGTAGTAGTTTAGGAAGGAGGAACCAACTTTCTCTAGAGGGCCATCTCAAGCCTGCAAGTCCCACACTTGAGAGATGGTCCCATGTTGTGCAATCACACTAAATTCCCCACTTAGAACCGAGGCCATTTGGGGTGCCATGATTTTGCATCAACAATTACTTACTATATACTACTTGGGAAAAGAAAAACATTTAAGGACTGCATTTGGGATGCATTATTAATTGCATAGGAGGGGTTAATTCTTAATTCCATTTCATACATTCATCTTGGTGTAAAATTACTTGTATCTTGATATTTTATGCAATTGGCACAAGGGAAACTTATCATTAAGGGAAACAATTTAGTCACAGAGGCATTTGAGACATAGACACACATATAAACACACACACATAGACACACAAACACACACACATAATAATTACATAGAATCTCAAATGTAGTGTAGTGATTGGTGACAATAACATTGGGATGACCGCCAATGTTAGTATGACTCAAACATATGCATTATTTATTCCATCTAATGTTTTCTTGAGCCTTATGCACATAATCGGGGTTTTTTACAAGTTCGGGTGTGACACAGGAATCCTACAATGAAGTGGATGTGACAAAGAGAAAAAGGAAGAAGAAAAATTTAGACCCTATAAAATCAGATGAAAAGTTTTTACTTGGACACTAACTCCCAGTTTATAGAATAATGCTCAGGTGTTGATGTCCTCATCCTACCAGTCTTGTACGAAGAGGTTCAAGATTCCATTTTCTCATACAGAAGATACATTGTTCAGATCTTGTAGACACCTAAAACATTCTTACACTTATCATTTCATCCAATCCAGTCAATTAACGACACTTTGTTAATTCCCCCTTCTTCGCTCCATTTTCGATGCCCATTCACAACCCTCTTTCTGTTGTATTCCTCCTATAAACATCTAATTTGGCTAATATCTCTCTTATTAGCTAAACATTCCTCCTTTCGGTCATTCGAACCTCTCTAGTTCTCTCTAGACCACTTCTATTGGCTTTGTAGGCTATCTATCAATCACAATTGGTTATTTCGACTCCTCCCAACTCTCAATGAGTCTCTAATCACTTTCTAATCAAAGTTTAACTAGCCTAAACCCTAGTTAGCTAGCCTAAACCAAGCTTAACTAAGCCTAAAGCATGTTTTTCCTAATCTAATCCTAAATTGATTTTTAGACTTTAGAAAATTCCAAATTCTTTTATAAATATCTTAAAACTTACAACTTTACATAACACAAAACCAAAACAAGCTAAAGAAATCTTTGACTCATTTGTATTAGCTTTAAGATAATTAGAAATTTTATCTTAAGCTTACACCTCCATTTTGACTAACACCTCCATTTACATCCATAATCCAAGTTTTAAGTAATATGGAGAGAACCATTGGTCTTGAAGCCATTAATGGTGAGACTCCATTCTTGAAATATTGAAAACCATTAACAAATAATCATCCCTTTGATTGCTAAGTTGATCTTTTTAGGTTCAATTTATTAATTAAGTAATCTAAAGAGTAGAGAGTAGTATATATGCTAGGTTTTGATGTTTTTGTCAAAGTTATGATGCATGCATACGATTAACTCTTGTTTAGCTCTTATCTCCTATGCATGGATGAGTTAGCAAAGCTTTGAGGTTCTTTAGCCTTATTCCATAGCTTTTGCAACTTTCCATTACACACATTTGGCATGCCCGAGTGGGACACTTATGTCCATCCTCCATTAATGGAGGTCTTTTGAGTTCTTCAAAGTTCATTTGCAAGTTTTTGGATAAAATAGCTTGTTATTTGCTCATTTCTATTTCTAACACTAGCTAAATCACACTTATTTACATATATTTTGTGGGGTTGAACTAGAAATAGGATGCTTTGACTAACAACTAACCTATTTTCTTTTGAAAATTTTTCATTTCCGTGTATTTTGTAGGTTTTACGGGGTGTGCGTATATTTCTTGGATTGGACACGTATCCATCGAAACATGCACATTTTTGTCGAAACAGTGGCGTATCCATTGAAAGGGTCACACATGCATCACTATGGGCACGTACCTATCACTGCCATGTTTTTTTGACACTTGGGCGCATATCCGTCGAGCTGGGTGCGTACTCGTTGAAATAGGAATGTACCTATCAATACTTTGGGAGCATATGTGTTGGGAAATGTTCATTACCAATCTTCCTGAGGTGATAAATTTTGCTCCCGAGCTCGAAACGACTCCTTTTTTGTTGCGTTGGAAAGGTATTGAAGCAAAATACACAATGGAAACATAAAATTAGGATTTTTAATTATATAAAATTTATGGTTTATGTTATTAGGTAACTAAGTCATTTTCTAACTTGTCTTAAAGTTTGAAAAATTGTTTTCTTGACCATTCTAACACTTTGAAAGATTTTTGTGACACTAACAATGGTTTACAGGTTTCTTTTCCATCGTATTTTTCATACTAACTTAGTTAAAATGTTGCATCTTTATTTTTGAAGGTTTGAAATGCGTATGCTCTTCCCTCACGCCTTTCTAGGTGATCTTGGGAATCATAAACGTTTTACTACCTTCTTCATACTTGCAAAGAAATTTAATTAGCTTTCAAAGTTGGTTAAAAGGAACTTTGTTTCACATTTTACTTAGGAATTTTTCCATTTCTTGCAAAATTTGAGTGAGATACCTTGTTGCGTATGCTCTTTCCTTGCGTCTTAGGATGATCTGGGAAATCAAAAACAACATCTTATCTCCTTTATATGACGTTTTGGAAAATTACTAACCTTGGTATGTAGGAAAAAAATCGCTTGTAAAAAAAGGAGTCAAAACAAACCAAACCCTCTAAATACACGTGTTTTATGAAATTTTCCAAATGGTGTGCTACATAAAACCATATTTAAATTAAAAAGATAAAAACACACCAATTTCATCACACTGTATTGTAGGTTTTGGAAAAGGGTACGTCCCTATCTGCTCAACTGGAACATAACCCCTTTGGAATAACGCCTTAAGCTACAACAATGGGGGTGGTTCCAGGAACCCTAAAGTAATCCACCACTGTGTAACCTCGTGGATGAAATAGAAAGCGCTCCGCTTACCCACTTGACTAGTTTTTATTATGAGTTAGCGTTATCGGTTGTCCGTATGGCGAACCTAGTGAGAGTACACATGGATGCATTTATTTCCCACTGTGCTTAAAGGGGGTAAAGTAAAGCCAAGATACTCCTAAATTAGTCAGTGTGACTTTTTGGGTAAATCGAGCTCGCTTAAGATAGCTTTGTAACACCTAGTTGAGAGATCTTGTTAGTGAAGCCATTCTATCTTGGAGCCAACTTTTCTAGTCCTTTGTCACATCAAGCCATTATGAAGTGACGAATTACTTGCGCCCGAACCTTGTTTTTTGTACAAGGTGAAGAGCCCACGTAAGTTGGATCTTAGTGCCTTTCATCACGGAATCAATGACGTCTCACTTAGCTCGGTTTCTTTCTCACCTTCGACGAGGTGAAACTCTACCCAAGTGACGCTTAGTTTATTTTTGCATATTTTGATCTATACCTTTGCGTTCTTGTTTCCCATTTGGGGCAAGAGAAGGCATCTTTCAGAGTGTTGTCATAGATAGTGTTCACCACTTTTTTGTCTATTTACGCTCATCCATGTTTGCGGTTGAGTTGTTAAATGTATAAAGTACGTGAATGCATCCTTATATCTTTGATGGCCACTTGATCTTGATTTCAAGATCATCATCATAGTTAGGATTGATTCATCATTTGATCTCCCTTTGATGTGTTACCTTGTTTGCATTGTTTTGACACAATTAAGATAATTATGTCATATTTTTCATAAACGTGATCTAAGTATCCACATTGTTGTGTTATGCTGCCCACATTTTAGCACATCCTTAGTATACTTTGATTTTTCTTCAAACATTTTCCAAAATATTGAAGAGTTTCACTTACTTTGTTTGCGTCATTTTGACACCACTTTTACACTAATATCTCACTTCTCTGTGAATCTTGATAGACGTGTCCAATTGGTGTGGTTACGTGGCTTACATTTGTAAACCTCGCCCTTTAACATTTTTCCCTGGTTGGTTGTTGAATGCGTCGTTGTATCCTTTTATTGGGAGTCATGTCTACCCTTTGTTAATATTTACTCCTTATTCATTTCAAGCTTGACGTAAGTATTGACATTGTGTTAATCATCTTTGCATCGAACTATCATTTTGTACACACATTTTATATATGGATTATTTCTTTATTGATTAGCTTTGTGTTTCACACTTGCATGATTGTTCCTTGTGATCATTCATCTAGAAAACTTGTTTTCTAGGACAATCCTTTTCGATCTCATCAAGATTGCATCATCACGATGTCTATTTTCCTTAGGTTCCCTTCGAGAAAATCACACACGCATCTCCATACTTACGCAATGTCTAGTTGGTTTCCATTATGCTACCCGAATCGACATGGAGCTTTCTTCCCTTTGAAGGAGTTCCATTACACTATCTAGGCCTAGACATTTGTGCTTAAATGACCCCAACAATGACTGATTATCATATGGTTCCTCACACTTACAACAATATGGAACCTAGGTTTAGGCATTCAAATCAAAAGATTCCCATTACGACTAAACCTCGTTTGGTTCTTCACACTCGGGTACCCTATTCCCCACCTTTAGCTCATAGTCGGTGGTATGGTTTGGATGCTTTTGATCCAAATTATTATTTAGGTTCCCCCCACTCTTCTTCTTCTAATTCAGATCCAAACTACCATTTGGATTCCCACTCTTCTTTTGAAGATTCGGATCCCAACTATTGTTCGGATACCCCTAGATCAAATCTTGAATCACGGTCCTCCCTTCCTTTGCAAGACCTTTATTCCAAATCACCTCAATGACATCTTCCTCCTTTGAATACTCGTGTGACTCCAAGTTCTGTCAATCATACATCTAATTCAGTTCTTGAGTTAGGGTCCTACCTTTCTTCACATGACGTCCTTCATTAGTCACCTTGACGACCCCTTCCTCCGTCGAAGAGCTCCATGACTCAAATTCTCTCTAGTCAATCATCTAATTTGACTCCTATGTTGCAACTTAACAGATGGCTATGTGATCCTATTTTCTCTCTTGCATTGCATCATCTTCTAGAAAATCAATCTAGGTCCAGATCCAAATCATCCATTCATTAGGAACCTACCTCTAATCCTACTTCCTCTCTTGAGTCATCTTCTTCTATCAATCAATATTCCTTGCTTATCGGACTTGTTTCTTCTATTCAACCTTCTATGGCCAAAGAACAACAACCTCTACTGATTGATTTCTCTCAGAATCAAGAAATAATTAGAGTACACAATGATATCCCTTTAGAGGATTACAAAAAGGGATTATTTCTAGAATTTGTTACACTTGCGTATTGGGGAAAGGAAGTTTATCCCTTTTTCATAATATAGATGAGGAGCCTAAGGTCATGGAAATTGATTCTTCTTCTATTCCATCTTCACCTTCTTCTGAGCATGATGAGATGTCGGGGTCTAGCATTGAGCCATGGCCTATCTTCTCGTTACCAAATCATTCATTATCTATCACCATTCCTCAATCCAAATATCTCCTTGGGTCATCGCTGAGAAGCACATTGTATTCTTCTATCATGGGGCCACCCCCATGTAGCCCTCCATTTTCTTCTTGTGGGTCACCTCTTTGTTAGCCCATTCCACTATATTCTTGGTCCACACCCTAGTAGCCCTTCATCCTCTTCTATCTATGGGATACCTCCGAGTATTCCCTCCTCATCTATACTTGGGTCACCCTCTAGTATTCCCTCGTTATCTTGTTGCATTCTTGGGCCATGTCCTTATAGCCCAATTTCATCCATCTTAGGGCCATATTATAGCAACCCTTCATCATCTTCTATTAGTGGTTCACCTCCTGGTAGCCCATCCTCTTCGATTCTTGGACCGTATCCTTTTCATCCATCACATATTTCTTCTATTAATGGCTATGGAAAGCGTGTAATCATTTCTTGCATCACTTCTAAACATTCACATTTGATTTCTTCTCCTTATTGAGATTAAACAAGTCACGCCTTAGCTGATAAGAAACCCAAATAGGTGCATTACCAAGCTCAGGTCAAAATTTCCAAGAGTTCCAAAGCTCCTAACACTTCCAATGATCTTAAGGTTAAAAATCAATCACGAATTAAGAACGCACACCAACACAACCATCAAGTATGGCGCAAAGTGTATAAACCTATGGATAGGGAACTCAAGCTACCACATGCAAAATCAATGTTTCAATATAAATCACAGTCATTTGTTGAGTATGAGCTCACCACGATCATCAAGATTGGGGAAAACTTGATTCTTGATAAAAAATCATGCTTAGTCTCCCTTATCAAAGAAATTGCAAACATTGTTGTTGGAGCTTACCACCACGAGTGAATTTAATGGTCCCACCTTTCCAAAACTATAAAAATCTAAAAATAAAAAAATGCAAAAATACAAAAACATGAGAAAACACAAGTAAAGATTCAAGGTACAAAGATCAAACATTGCAATCGTGTATTACATACACATGGATATCCTTTCTTCCCTTCCTTGCTATTCTTCTCAAGTCTTCCTACCATTTTCATACCTTTGGTGATATTTTGGTTAGCCTTTTCACACGCATTTTGTGACATTTATCTCTATGGTATCTGTTTGACTTTGGTCTTTCATCATCTTGGTAAATTAAAAACGACCGACCTCTTAGAGATCTAATCACATTCAACAGCTAATAAACTTGTTGCAAAGAACTTTTGGACATATTTGTTGACACTAGCCAATGTTGTCATCGTAATCACTTCCACCTCCTTTCATCAAGCCATCAGTGGTTCTTAACCCCTTGACAAATAAGAGAGATGAAATAAGTTTTCAGAAAGAAAAAGAATCAAAATCAATCAATCAAAAGATGAAAGCTACAAAGCAAAAGAAAATTGATATATTATTCTCTCTTGGGGTATTTCCAATAATCTCTATTGGGGCTATAGATGCATGACTGGCAGTAGACAAATGTTGTGATTAGAATCAAATGCATCTCCATTGGGGCTATGGATGCTTAGATGGCAGCATAAAGCAATATACGCCTATCATTCCACCATCCATTCACAAAACTGACTTTCAAAATAAATCATTCCTACACATTGGTTAGGGTGTCCTCACTTGTTTGTCTATTAAATATTCCCTTCAAGAGGTAATTAAATTCCACGTGCACACATTGGATGTCTATGAGTAGGTAGGATTAGTATGTTACCAAGTGTCTTTTTTGGACCTTGTTCAGACTCTTACTTTAGTCCTTATCTCATCTCACGATTTGTGCCTTTGGCTAATCACTTCTTCATTGCAAGGCTTCTAAGATACATTCATATCATTCACATTGTTCTTCTACTTTGTTCAGAACATCCATGTGTATAAGATTCATTTTTCCATGTTTGTGGACACCTTTGTCCCCTTTCACAAAAACAATCTTCTCCTTCCTTTCTATCATGTTCTTTTAGGCCAACTTACATTGGGGGCATCATTGCTCCTTCCTAGCACTTCATTGGTTTACGTTCATCATCATGTTGAACCTATCCATAATGGCCTTGGGTCCTGCTTCTACACATGAAGAGTTTGCCTTTGAATACTCCCACCTAATCACTGGGGCATTTTTGCATCTTCACCTTTCTTGTACGCACGTGGCCTTATGCCCTTGTACATCCCATCTATCGCTAGGGGCATCCACGCTTCTTTGTCTTCCTGTACATAGTTTGGAAAACTTTCAAAAAATTAAAAAAAAATTAAAATATGTTAGAAAAATAAAAAACATTCAAATATGTTAGAAAAATAAAAAAACATTCAAATATGTTAGAAAAATAAAAAAACATTCAAATATGTTAGAAAAGTAAAAAAAATTCAAATATGTTAGAAAAATAAAAAAACATTCAAATATGTTAGAAAAATAAAAAAACATACAAATATGTTAGAAAAATAAAAAAATTCAATTATGTTTAAGAAAACTTCTAAAAATTCTAAATCATCCTACAAAACCTCATTCTTTGGTTCTCACCTGTTCATGTGTGCGACTTGCGGATCATCTTGATCTACCTCCATCAACAAAGCTAGGTTTGCTTACTACTTCATCATGTACTTTGGGGCACAACGAGTTGCCTTGTCTTGTTTCAGAGCGCACATTTATTTTTCATCGAGACAAGTGTCCTCCATTTCCCCCTTGCATGTATCCTTGCTTGGGGCACCGTCATTAACCCTTGTCGTTAATTCACACAGGTCGAATTGAAGCTCGATAACAAAAACATTGCATCTTGTTTCTCTGTTAGTTTAGCTTGTTTACTTTCTCGTATTGCATTGCATTATGTATGTTGCATGGAGTTAGGAATCTTTTACTTTCTCGTATTGCATTGCATTTTGTATGTTGCATGGAGTTGGTGTTTTTAGCAATGGAAATTTGTTCATATATGGCTTTTAATGTCATACTACACTTTTGTTCATTCTTTTTAATAAAGACCGATGATGAAGATCACTAACAATATGATAAAAAATAAAGTTGTTTAAAAGACACTTTGGATGGATGTTAAGCTCATTTCCCCTTCCTCATACTCCTTTTCTTCTATATCCCCTTTCTTTTCTTATTCTTCACAATATTCTCTTTTCTGTCATCTTTTCAATCATCAATTGGGTTCTTCTATCACCCGATCGACAATCGAGGGGCATCCTCCATTCTACTCAAATTCTTCTATCCCTTCAAAAATTTTCTACTTGTTTATGCTTGTCTATTTTCTTTAAAGTGACGTCACTTATGCCACCTCAAAGAGGGGTAGATGTAGACACCTAAAACATGCTTAAACTTAGCATTTCATCCAATCCACTCAATTAACGACACTTTGTTAATTCCCCCTTCTTCACTCCATTTTCGGATGCCCATTCAAAACCCTCTTTCAGTCGTATTCCTCCTATAAACATCTAATTTGGTAAATATATCTCTTATTAGCTAAACATTCCTCCTTTCGGCCATTCGTAACCTCCCTAGTTCTCTCTAGACCAATTCTATTGTCTTTGTAGGCTATCTATCACCACAATTGGTTATTCGACTCCTCCACACTCTCAACGAGTCTCTAATCACTTTCTAATCAAAGTTTAACTAGCCTAAACCCTAGTTAACTAGCCTAAACCAAGCTTAACTAAGCCTAAAGCATGTTTATCCTAATCTAATCCTAAAGTGATTTTTAGACTTTAGTCCCACATGCACCCAAATTCCAAATTCTTCCAAACCAAAAACTATAAATACAAGGCTAAGCCTACCCATTCAAACTTACAACTTTACATAACACAAAACCAAAACAAGCCTAAAGAAAGCTTTGAGATCTCATTTGTATTAGCTTTAAGCTAATTAGACATTTGATCTTAAGCTTACCTCCTCCATTAGCCTTGAGCTAACACCTCCATTTGCATCCATAATCCAAGTTTTAAGTAATATGGAGAGAACCATTGGCCTTGAAGCCATTAATGGTGAGACTCCATTCTTGAAAGATTGAAAACCATAAACAACTAATCATCCCTTTGATTGCTAAGTTGATCTTTTTAGGTTTAATTTCTTAATTAAGTAATCTAAAGAGTAGAGAGTAGTATATATGCTAGGTTTTGATGTTTTTGTCAAATTTATGATGCATGTATAGGATTAAATATTGTTTAGCTCTTATCTCATGGTGCATGGATGAGTTAGCAAAGCTTTGAGGTTATTTAGACTCATTCCATAGCTTTTGCAACTTTCCATTGCACACAAATCCAACCTTCCCACTGCTTCCCATCCTAGAATCAATTTAGATCTTGGAAGAAAAGACAAGTAATTATTATCTCACTATTTATTACATTTCATTGTTTCTTGCATGATAACTCTTAATTTTTACTTTGTTACATTCATTTGATCTCATTCCTCTCGATAATGATTTAAATTCAGTTAAATCACCAAGTATTTCAATAGATGGTGAGGGATATGGTTTAGAAATTATACCGCACAATTAGAAAAGATGTTTCCCATCTTGAGAGTACCATAGTCCATTTGAAATGGTGGCTACAACATTTAAATATAGATTTTGTGATATCTTACTTGAAGAGTTAAATAATGAAATCTCTCGAATGAAAGTTGGTAAGCATGCATTTTTCTATTGAACTTTATTGTTTTGTTAAGGAGTGTATTTTAGCAATACGTTACCTAGGAATCACGAAAATCCCTAATGGGATGCTAAAATAACAATATGATAACATATTAAATCCCACATAGATATATTGAATGGGTTGAGGCAATTACCTCCATACCCGAAAGGAGAAACTATCAAAACATGGTAGTTGGAAGGAACTACATTATTGGGAAAGTGATGGCTAACTACAAAAATAAGTAACCTTTACGATTGATATAGACAACCTCTATATGCCTCACTCCCATATGAAGTAACATATGATAAAATCATTAGTGCGGTGGAAGAAATATATACTTTCTCTATAGATCCATGCAAGAGAAGACTAAAAGTATGAACAAAATAATGACAAAGTTATGTAACCAACATTGAGGATTTTCGATGGATTGAAGACCCCTACAAAGGAGGTAGAAATTGAATAAATAGGGTTTGGATCATCTCGGTTCCATATTGATTCATAGGATCTCAAAAAATCCAAAAGATAACTAAGGAAAGAAAAGGGGATTTAAGTTCATGGATCTAACAAAGGGTATGGGAATTTTTTTTTGATGTTTTATCCTTGAATACAAGGGAGGAAATAGAAAAAGCTTAAATTTAGGAGTTAGAGAAAACTCCATCTAAACCAAAAGGAAAAGGAAATATATCCATGGTTGGAAGCTCGAGACCATGGAAAACTAAAAGGAAATGAGAACTCTTATTATGGGCAGTTCTAAGGGAGTCAAGAAGTAGCACACCAAACACTAAGGGGTCACTACTTCTGTTATCCAAAATCCACCGCTCAAGGTAAATTTTGGTAACTTATGTAATTCTTCAGGGCCAAGAAAAATCCAAGAAGTTAAAAAATTGTAAAAAATGCAAAAACATTCACTGTGCTAATGTATTTTGGAAAAATCAGGTTTTTGGAGCCCAGGCCGCATAGGTATGCGTGGGACAATTGGGACACACATGGCCGAAATGGCTAATATGTAAGTACATAGGCAAAATCAGGTTTTAGAGCCTAGGCCGCATAAGTATGCGTGGGACAATTGGGACCTACATGGATGAAATCGTTGATTTGCAAAGAAATTGGAAAAATAAAGTTTTTGGAGCCCAGGATGCATAGGTACGCGCGGGACAATTGGGACCCGCATGGCCGAAATGGCTGATTTGCAAAGAAATCAGCAAATTTGGAGTTTTGGAGCCTAATCCGCAGTACGTGCGTGACATCGGGGACCCAAAACTCCGAAATCACCGTAGGTAGTTCAAATTGGTAAAGTCAGATATATTTGGTCCACACGGTCCATGGCACATTGGGACACACGAGACCCATATAGCCGAAATGGACACATTCCTTTGTTGTGTGGAAAAGTCAGGTTGAAGGGGTCCAGGTAGCACAAGTATGCGTGGGGCAGTTGGGACCTGAAAAACCTGACTTGTCTGATTTTGCAAGGTGGGTCGAAGGGATGTGGGTGAAGTGGCGGTCAACAGCCTTGATGACTCACCAACGACGGACACGAGTTCGCCGAGGACCCAATTTTTCCTGTTTTTCTACGAGACAGGAGACTTGCAGTGGAGTGGAAATTTTTTCCAAGAAAACTAGGAAATAAGGACCTCGATAAAGCTGAAATGCCCACATACAAAGGAAAAATCAATACTTGATCCCCACAACTTCAAACGGCCATAAATTTTGACCCCGAGCTTCGATTTTCACAAAATTAGACTTTTTGGAATGAGCTAGACGTCCTCTCTGCTTTCCTCTCTCATGCTCACATCTTTCCGCGTGCCTTGCTCCCTTGTCACCTTCTTTATGCGCGCCCTTATGTGCCTTCTTGTTTCTTCCTTCACATTCTTCTCTCCTTCCATTTTCCATCTTCCATCTAGCAGAAGTGTTCAATCGAGGCTTGAATCGGTTAAGTATGAAAAAGGCCAGCGGGAACCTCCACGTGTCTCTTTGATGCACTTTTGGTATGGTGCACAAAAGTGGAGACCCCAAATGAGTGTAGGATCTCCACGTGTCTAGGGCCCAGAAAGTTACACCAACCGTTGAAAAATTATAAGAACCAAAGATAAGCCTCCATGTGTCTCTTCGATGTAACTTCAAAAGGTACGACAAAATTAGGGTCTCCAAATGAGTGCATGCCCTCCATGTGGTCAGAGCCCAAGAAAGTTGCACCGGCCGTTGAAAAGTCGAAGCAAAGCAATAAAGCTAGCGGAAGTCTCCACGTGTCATCTCAAAGACAACTTCGGGGTAGAATCCAAAGGTAGTCCCCAAAAGAGCATAGGCTCAATACGTGTCTAAAGCCCGAGAAAATTGCATCGACCATTGAAAAGTTGAAGCAAAGAAACATAGCTAGTGGAAGGCGCCACGTGTCACTTCAATGTAACTTCAAAGGTAAGACCCAATAGGCAGGTCCCAAGCAAGTGTGGGCTCTCCACGTGTCTAGGGTCTGACGTAGTTGGTTTGCCATATATGAGGGACGTAGCCAAAAATGAAAAAAAAAGTAAATTAGGCCCGCGGACGATGCCAAGTGTCTAATCAGCACAACTTCAAGAGTGAAAGGAGGGGGTTAAATCTTAAGACGTGCGGGGATGCCACGTGGATCTTGTATGGATAGAATCTTTTAAATATTGTGAGCCCACGTCACACACCCGACCCTGACCTTTAGATAGCCATATATTTCAACTGGGAACTTGGATTTGAGCAAGGGAGGAATTTTTGGAAATATCTCTATGTCTGTTACTCACCTACCACTATTAATGATAAATGATAAATTTAGGCCACCATTTTTGAGGCTGCCAGGCTTCTCACCTACTACCATAATGAGGTTTGGTCTTCCTTTCTTTCCCAGCAAGGAACATTAATGTAGGCATGGGTTGTGTCATGGAACCCATAATTGTTGCGAGTGATTTCAATGCACCAATGCTCTGTTGGGGTGCTTGAAGTAGAAATCCAAAATTTCCCTCTCTTCTTCTCTCCGATTCTTATATTTATTGTAAAGGAGGGGAAATTTCAAAAAGGTTGATAATTTTTTCTCTCATGCCCCCTTCTCTCTTTCTTACCTAGGGTTTAATGTGGAGCTTAAGCCTCCTCTCTTGGCTTTGTAATGGAATTTTCTTGCCTCTTACCCACTGATGATGTACTGTGTGAACTCATGGAGCAATAAAATATGTTTTGTGATGCATTTTGTCCATCCTTCCTTATTTTATTGTCTCTTCTTGCCTCTCACCATTGCAGGGTATACTATGCATATTTCTGATGTCTATTGCAGGTTTTGAGAGTTGTGTTTAATGGGTTTGAAATGGTGTTATGTGTGAACTTTATCTTTGGTCTGTGATGCATCTTGTCCATCCTCTCCATTGCTCACCTCTCTCCATTTTAGGCAGTTGGATTTGTGATCAGCAACCCCATTTTCTTGGTGCTATCACCTTTGTAGTGTAGGATTTCTTTATTTTCATGCTCTCTCTCTCCCCTCGTCTCCTTGGCATTGTTAGATTAGGAGTAGATAGTCACATTTCCTTCCTTAGAAGTAGTTTAGCATTAGGATTAGGAAGAAGAACCAACTTTCTCTGGAGGTCTATCTCAAGTAGCAAGTCCCACAACTTGGAGATAGTACCCATGTTATGCAATCACACTAAGAGTCTCAACCCATTGAGTTGCAGACATTCAGGGGTGCTTGTGATTACGCATCAACGTAACCATTGTCCTTGAAGCCATTAATGGTGAGATCCCATTCTTTTAAGAAAAACTAATTACTTAGATCTTTATTAGGCTCACTTATTTAAGCTTTCAATAATAGAGGGTAATTATATTTGTTAAGTTTACTTGTTTGTTTCAAACTAATGCATGCAAAGTAGGAATCCTTGTTTACTTCTTAACGATGGTCCATTGACCAGTCTTGCAAAAATATTTTGGGTCTCTTGAGTTTTCTTATCCCATTCCATAGATTTTGCAACCTTTCTTTGAACACAAGATCTTGTTCAAAAGACAAAACCAACCGCATTGGCTTTGTCTTAGATAGAAATGTCAAAATTCAAAAATGCAAAAATGGATATAAATTGCTATAGTAATGCATAGTCTACTTTAAAAAATAAAATACTTACTACCTGATCTACCATATGGGTGGATATGTCTTATACAAGTTTCTAAAACCTCATTGGAATCATCTCTAATGCAAGTGGCATCGTCGTAGTATAGAGCTCAAAATTGCAATGAGTCAAGTAAAAATGAAATTAATATTGACTTTTCAAGTGTTACTATTTATTGAAATTTTTATTTCTAATACAATTACTATATTTACAATACTTATTGTCATGGAAACTAATTCAGTGACACTATTTCATCCTATCTTGAGCTCCGTTTATATATTTTAGCAATGTCGGTAGCCTTATAAAAATATATTAGATGAACACCAAATTTACAATTAAATACCACACTTTCTATAATTTGTGACATGTTGTACACTTCTATTTTCACCCATCACTACCTATTAAATTCTATAAAATTCTCAATCCTCTATAAACAATCTCTCTACTTTTCTTCCGGTTCATGGTTCACCATCTTACTTCTCACCCTTCTCCATGATTGAACTGTGCATACTTACGAAGCAATAAATACAAGTTTGTGGATTTCTCTTCCCCTGATGTGTTTGTTTGCATTCCTCTTTCCCCTTCAATCTCATTACATATATATTGTGTCTATCTATGCTATTGCAGGGATTCATTATCATTGTGTATGTATGAAATATTGTTGTGAATGCATTTGCTAGATTGTGGAGAACTGTTATCACCCCTTCTAGTTTGTATTTTACTTCTACTTTTCACACATTGTGAGACTACTCTCACACTCTCCTTTTTTGGTGTATCACCTCTTTAGTCTAGGCTTTGTTTTCATGCATTATCTCTCTATGGTTCCTTGGAAGGTTAGATTAGGATTAGATAGTTTTGTCTGCATTAAAGTAGATTGTGGTAGGTAGTTTAGAGCAAGAACCAACTTTCACCGGAGGTCTATCTCAAGAAGCAAGTCCCACAACTTGGAGATAGTACCCATGTTATCCAATCACACTGTGAGATCAAGCACACACAATTGTGTAAACCATAGGGTGTTTTGATTCAATTATAATGCTTCCCACAAAGAGTACAAAGAAACAACCATGGGTAAAGAGACAAATAGACATGATGAATGTTATCCAAGAAGAATAGGATGATGAACGTCTTGAGGATGAAGGGGTGGAAGGATATAATTTGTGGTTAGATAATAAACATGATGAAGGTTATCTAGGATGAATATAATGATGAAATTACTGAGGATGAAGGGGTGGAAGGATATAATTTGTGGTTAGAAGATGAGTAAGAAGGTGTTACCACTTAAACTAGAAACATGAAGCCAAAAAGGCTTGGTATATGTTGCAAATAGGTATGAAAATACCCCATCTCTGGGGAAAAATGGAAATAATTGAAGAAATTATGGATTACCTTAAGTAATTTCCATGTTTGGTAGATTATATCATGGAGGTACACCCTCAATATAAAATTGAATAAAGGAGATCAAAAGGAATCCACCAAGGCCACACAATTAAAACATGGTGTCAAACTAGCCAAAATCCCGCTTATGTTTTATCCTAATGAAGTGGAAACCAGATGGGTCAATACACTCAATAAGGACTCACATATGTTTTTATAGCCAACTTTTCCCACTTATGGAGTACCTGCCAAGTGTTGAGAAACTCATTAAATCTACATAAAGCTGTTAGTGTAGGTTATTATTTGTCCTTTTATTTATTTATTAGGATAATTCTTACACTTGTGTTAGCCCTACACTTGTTTAGTTAGCTTGCTTAGGTGTACTAGTCGTGTGGAGTTAGCTTACTAGTTGTGTTGAGTTAGCTTCTCAGTTATGTGGAGTTAGTTTACTAGTCTTTTAGAGTTAACTTAACTACCAGTATCAGTTAGTGGGAGTTCTTCACCACTGATTTAGGTAGTAGTTACACTTCCCTCCTCCTATATGTACATCTTTCTTATTGAATAATTCAAGTCATTGTATTGTAATGTATTGAACATTATGGATTATGATGGATTTCCATATATGGTATTTTAGCTCTTTTATTTTGCAAATGTAATGTGGTGTGCTATTATCATCCGATATCATGGCTTGAACAATCTTCTTATAGTTCGTCTCATGGTATCAGAGCTATAGATGATGTAGACATCCATTTGTAAGTTTTTCTTTGCAAGCAATGGTTTATTTTTTCATGTATTTGGAATTTGTTAGAAATTTTTTGCAGCATGCATTTTTATGCAAAACGAAGTGTGGAATTAGATTTGGAAGGTGCCAAAACCCTAGAATCGACTATAAAATTAACCATGTTTTGAGATAGTCAAATTTGGGTGCATTCTTTTATCCATTAGATATAAGTGTGTACCTTCTGGACACATTCTTTTACCCTCTAGATATTTTGGTTTTGGATGCGATTGTTTATCCACTGGATGTAGATTTTTACCCTATGGATGCATTATTTTATCCATTAGATATAAGTGTGTACCTTCTCGATGCATTATTTTACCCTATGAATATTTTAGTTTTGGATGCAATATTTTATCCACTTTAACACAAATGCACTTACCCTCTCGATGCATTCTTTTATCCATTAGATATAAGGGTGTACCTTCGGATGCATTCTTTTACCCTCTAGATATTTCTATTTTGTATATAGTTTTTATCCACTAAACGAAGATCAGTACCTTATGGGTGCATTCTTTTATCCATTGGATATTGACGTGTGCCCTTTGAATGCAATGATTTATTCTCTGGACATTTAGGTTTTGGGGGCAAGATTTTATCCTTTGGTCGCAAGCCTGTATTGTGTGAATGCACTCTTTAACCCTTTAGACATTTGGGTCTCACGCGTGCCTTTATAATAAAGATCAACATTAAAATATTATTTTAATAGCAAAACCTTCTAGAGCTCATAAATTTTTATTTGTAGCTCGGATTAAGGTGATGTTTGTTTTGAAATTGTGTATTTTTTCGAGATCTACGCATTGATGAAATTTTTATACACATATTTAAAATTTAAAAGGTAATTTTACTCATTTTTATGTTTACACGCACTCAATTATAAAGTGCCAAATTTGGGAGGGTGTTGTATTCACTTGTGGATGAAATTTCGGTTGAGCCTGATGTTCTCAACTTTTGGGTGTTGCATTCTTGTATCTATGGGTGTATACATTTATATCTCTCTTGTTTGTTGAGATATTTTAGAACTATATTTTGACACTTTTTTTGGCATGTTAACAGTCTCTCTTGTGGGGGAGCTATTCTGGTGAAGCCCAGTGTTAGTTTGTAAGTGTTCGAGTAGTTAATTTTGGCAACTCATACAGATATGTGGTGTCACTCTACCCATTTAGCAGTATGGGAGGGTGTGGTATTGATATTGATTCTTTGGGTTTCGTGACTTTTCCCTCTTACGGGTTGATACCGCTTCTTCGGTTTTGTGTAATTGCCTTGTTACCTTGTCTTTTCTTGGATCGTGACACTCCTATTTATTTGGATCTCGTGTCCTTGCTTTGGTTGTTCTTGGATCGTGGCACACCTATTTTTAGCAGTTGATCAAATTATGTTTGTGTTTTTTTGCACTTTCGACATCACTCCATTGACAGTCTCCTTGCATGGAGCTATTTTTGTGAAGCCTAGTGTCAGTTGTTTTTAAGTTCTATGATCGAGTAGTGGATTTAGACCACAGTGCACACCAAACTTCTTCAGCATTATACGAGTTTTTGGAGCCAAAATTCTTAGGATATTTTATAGCAAGATTTTGGTCTCTCTACTTTGTTATTACTAGTTTTGGGTACCTTGCGGTGTCTAATTTTCCCAGTTATTGTACGTGGGTACCTCATCAAGCCTTGTTTCCGGGACCCACCTTATTTTTCACCCACCTAAGCTATGCTTACGAGAGGGTGTTAGTGTAGGTTATTATTTATCCTTTTATTTATTTATTAGGATAATTCTTACACTTGTGTTAGCCCTACACTTGTTGGGTTAGCTTGCTTAGGTGTACTAGTTGTGTGGAGTTAGCTTACTAGTTGTGTTGAGTTAGCTTCTTAGTTATGTGGAGTTAGCTTACTAGTATTTTGGAGTTAACTTAACTACCAATATTAGTTAGTGGGAGTTATTCACCACTGATTTAGGTAGTAGTTACACTTCCCTCCTCTTATATGTACATCTTTCTTATTGAATAATTTAAGTCATTCTATTGTAATGTATTGAACATTATGGATTATGATGGATTTCCATATATGGTATTTTAGCTCTTCTATTTTGCAAATGTAATGTGGTGTGCTATTATCATTTGAGATCGCGGCTTGAAACAATCTTCATATCGTTCCTTTTAAAAACTAATTATAATTAATTTTGAAGAAAACATTTTTGGAGAGAAGTGTAGTGTCCTCTCCTCTTCAACATTGATCTTACAATAATTTTTCTTACTTGGATTGGAGGCATAGACTTTGTTATCATATTTGATCAATAGATATTGATAGATGGACATTACTATATTTGATTAGTATTTTGTTAGACATTATAGATATTTTGATTTTGGATATGTGGTGACTCATAGTGTGGATTATATGCATGGATTAACATTTAAGTATCGATGATGATATAGAATTATTACCACTTTATATATACACGTTAACACATTAGATTTTTATGTATAAATTGTTAGATAGATTTAACTAGTCTTGTGATCAAATTATTATTGATGAAATGACCGAATTGAAATGTTTTGGAATTATAAACAATTCATGAAATTGCTTGATTTTAGAGATGATCTAGTTATGTTATTTGATGATGTGTATTGATATGTATATGTGCATTTTATTGTTTCGATGCTATTGATATGGCCACGAGGCTAGAGAGGCATTGTTTAAATTTTGTCTAAAATTCTAATACAATAAAAAAAAGGCATAGGAGACCAATAGTGAAAGAATTTTGGGTATTGGCAACTGGTCACCTTGGTAACTTATGCTTTTGTATGTTGTGGATTGTTGATAATTTTTTTAGGAAGTCTTGTCATCACCAATCCGGCACTATGATAACTCTCCATCGGGAACTCCTCGTGCTATGGTTATTTACTAATGCACAACTTTTAGTTTAGTGGTAGTAATATGGAAACAAAATAATAGACATAACACAAGAATACCATAGACTATGATACACATGAATGATGAAAAATATGAAATACAAGTGTAAATTATACTATCAACATGGCATTGTTACAATATCACCCATGAAGTACTCTAAGTGATTTCTACTCCAATTTCCTTCTAATAATAATTATGGGAGAAACTTCACAATTACACCTCTTAATGGATTCTTTAACACACCTTCTAAATGATGGCTTCCTTAAAAAATTTCTCATACAATATTTCTCACAACTTCCTTCTATGCTAAATGAGAGGGGTGACATCTCTATTTATAGAACATTTGGGCTTATCCACCCTATCTCTAAGATAGGATAGGGAATCCCTTATGGCCAATCATATTCCATACCTTAACTCTTATCTTTACATGTAGGCTTATCTTTTAAGATAAGATAAACCTTATCATTTCACATGGGTTCCACCTTTTTAGAATTTTTACAAATAAAATACACAAAATATTTATGACATCACTCGTCATTATTACAAATATAATATTTCTAATTCCTAATCATGTAGACCCTATTGACTTTTGACCCTTTTAACATTACCCGGACCACTTACGACAAATATTTACTTTTTACCACAACATTCCTATTGTACTTTGAATGTTACCATACTGTGCATTATTGGTGGCACCATACTAGAAACACCGTTATCTTCTATCGGATGCTACTACTAATTATACTTCACAAAACCTTATTCCTAATATATACATTAAGGAAATATAAATCATGAAGGAAAATATTAGTGTCGATAATACCCATTGAGGGGTGGCCTCAAATGTGACCTATGGTAGATGTTTTAGTTTCCCTTTTTATTTAATTATTTTCGTGAGTATGTAATTCATTATTGTAATATGATCTATTTTATTATTGTCACTTAAAGTGTGCTCTAATTAAGTTGATTAATCTTGTTAGTTATTGTAAATTAGATGTGACTAAAGGGGTATTTAATTGTGGTAGGTTTTCCTTGATTATATTATGGATTTGAAAGGATTTTATTGGTTTTAAGTGTTGTGTACTCAACCTTACATGTAAAGTTCGGATTTGGTCTTAAAGGCCATTTTTAGAGGTTTGTGGGACAAGTTAAGCTTGTTCCACACCTATTAATTTTACCTACCAAATATACCTATGGGTTAAGGGGTAAAAATAGACCCCATTATGTAAATTGTAAGGTAAAATGTGATAATTATTACACCTTTTACTTGATTTTTTAATTTTTTCCTTTAGAGGTGTGGATTTGAGTTTGTGTGTGTAAGAGGCTTGTCATTTCCTCAACCACTAATTTATTTATTTTTGGGGTTTGGGGTTTGACCATGTGATGTGGATTTGAGGAGAAGTAATGTGGCATCCTACATGGAGCCACCTCACCCTCCTCTTTCCTTTTTCTATTTATACAAGTTTATTTGATGGTTTTGGGTAATATGTTTTATTTTTTGCTCTCGCATTTTAGAGGATCTTGTTATTGGAGTGCTTGTTGGGATCTTAGAAAATTGTTGGAGCTTGTTTTGGACTTGGAAAGATTGGAGCTTGTGCTTGTGGATTGGATACTCTCGCAAAGGAAAGGTAGGGAATTCATCCATGTATTTTTATTTATATGTGTTGTGCAAATGGTTGTAAAAGAATGAATGTTGTGTATTTTGATTGTGGGATTAGAATGGCCTTAAGGTTGTGTAGGAGAAAGAAAATGGGGAAAATATTGAGGGAAGTATAAGAGTTTATATTATGATTCTGGAGGGATTTTTGGGGTTGGGTGTACCACCTTTTGATAATAAGAAAGATTTCTTATTTATCTTGATATGTTTATTGAGTGAGGGATAAAAGTTTAGGAGACATAAGAGAAATTGAGAAAGGGATAAGAGTTTGGTTGTGGTTGTGTGAATGAAGTTTTGGAGGATTTTTAAGGTTGAAACCTAAACCCCTTGGGAGGCATAAGTGATTCCCCATGTTTCTTCTCTCCCTTGGCTTGAATTTGAGCCTTTGTGCTTATGAAAAACTATATGTTTGTTGTTATTTTGTATTGTGCTTGTGTGTGGAAATTTTTGTGTAAATGGTTATTTTGTAAGCCTTGTGAAATTTTACATGGTTGCTTGATACCCTTCTTTGCTTCATTGTTGGGGCTCGGGGCCAATGAGGAGGATGGATTCTCCTTCTCATTGGATTATAGGTTGGGTGGAGATCATTTCCTACTCCCCTTATTTTGTTGTTGTGCTTGAAGTTTAAGATTGAAGGAGTCATGCTATGTTGGAGCCAAAAGTATCACCTTTGAAAGTTTGTTTCAATGTTGAAATAGTGAAAGTTATAATCTTGTGAATTATTCTTTCATATTGTTAGAAAGAAGATCTTTTTATTGTATGAAAATGAACTATGCTCATTGAGAAAAAGGAAGTGCATTGCTGCCCTTTTGAAATTTGTATTATTGTAAAAATAGAAGTTATTGTAAAGTTTATTATAAAGTTTTGTTGTATTAAAAGGGTGAGAGAAGAACTTGAAATTTGTAATTTATTGAGAATATGTTCCCATCAAATCCAAAAATTTATCATAGTTACTTGTGCTTTCATTTGGTAAAATGGATGTGTTTGTGTTTGAAGAATGTATGAAAGTTATACTTGAATTTCCTTATTGGAATGGTTATTACTCTTGTTGTGTAAAGAAAAGAAATGGTACTTAGTAATTGGTTGAATTTATTTTCTATATTTTAGAGCTTATAAACAATTTTATTGAAAATGAAATCTTGTAGTTGTTCTTATACACTATTGCAATAGAAAAGCTATGTACTAGTAATTTAAGTAATGAAACAAAGAAATGACATAAACCTATCAAATAATGAATTTTAGGAACCTTAATTAAAATTAATGTTACCTTAGAAACCAACTCAGTACAAAACATTTTGGAAAATGCTTGAAATTTAGGTTATGTTTTTGGGAAATAAAACCGCCGCCCTATGCGAGTGGCGGTTTTCGACTGCCACCCTACCCAGAGCGTGGTTTTAGGATTGTCACCCAGATAGGGTGGAGGTTTCATGATTGTCACTCAGAAAGGGCAGTGGTTACAGGACCGCTAACTTGTTTTGGGTGGCGGTTTTGTCACTTTTGACAAAAGAATAAAATCTGTGATATGTAAATTCTAGAATGGATTTAACTAAGATTTGAGTTTTAAAACTTCAATATGAAACTACCAGAAACAAATAAATGAACAAACTCATTTGTTTAAGCATATAAATCCATTTATGGGCATTCAAATGTGTATAGTGTCATGGATCTAATGAAATGGGGTTTTTCCCAAATAATGAACTCAAGGATGTAAATAACTAAATAATAAAACCATATTCATAGTGGAATCTCTAAAATAAAATGAATGTATAGCCTTGCAATAATAAACCTAGGGATAAACCCAACTAAATGAAGAGAAGAATGGAGTTGAGGAAGATTTCCCCATTTCTAAACTAGATCCAAAGAAATTTCTCCATGGTTTCACTTCTTGTTTCCATGGCTTCCACTCCTCCAACCTGTAAATTAAAATGGAACAAATGAATGAGTTAGTGTAAAAAGTGTTGGTATCCAAATTGATTCTCCTGCGAGGTTGAGCAACATCACGAAACTGATAGGATGCTTAGAGATAGACGAATCATGATATGAGTTGTTTTGTATCCGGGAGGGATTTAACTGACTCTTTGTTACTCAGCGTTGGAGAAATGGATAGCACCTCACTAAGGGTTTGATCTACCCTCACTACTTTAGGTCATGCCTTCAACCAGGGTGAGAGGACCCGTTTTGTAACCCATGTTGGTGAAGGATATAAAGAGATCCTTATTTGCACAATTTTCATGAGAACCTTGAGAAAATATGATCAATACAACACAATCTAACTCTCACGAGTTATCACACTAGAGAGTGGAGATGTTTCCTGGACAAGGTTTGGGTTACTAAAGACAATAATTGAAACCTGATTGTCTTTGTATATTTTGGCAGTGGAAATTGTTAAACCTCTGTGGATACACAATACAAACAAGGGTAGTTCATGTAGGATTCATCATTTGAGAAAATTTTGGTGGGAAGTTAAGAAATATAAATTTGATTATACTAAATCTTTGAGAACCTTTACAAATATTGGAAAAATCACAAATGAAATGCTTCAAAATAGCCAAAATATTCCTTCAACTAGAAGGTGTGTATCAATGGAGGCCTAGAGATGCACAGTTTCATACACTCTTTAAGAATTCAACACAAAGGCTCATGCTAAAGACTCAATTAAACATTGAAAGTCCCTAATTTGTCATGCCTAAGATACACTCATAGAATTACAAACAATATTTGTCAACCTAGTGAAAGTAGAGTGATTTTAAATTGTTTATTTCATTACAAGATGAAATCTCTTCTCAAAATGAAATTGCAAATGCCAAAATACTACCACAGGGATAAGATCTTGTGTGATTCAGAGGGATTTCAACATAATATTTCAACAGGAACAAGAAAAACTATTTGAAAACATTCTGAAATAAGAGAAAACACAATTATGCTCATGATCAACACAAATTCATTTCAAGGTTCATTAGATTCATCAAATAGGAGAGTTTCTTGAAAAATATTAGAGCTTGTCAATGGTTGTACACTTGCAACCATCTTGACGTGATTAAATCTAAAACATAGGAAAATAAATAGGTTTCTCATATGGTCTCTCGAGAAAATGGTTTTTCTCAAACTTTCTCAAAAAATTAACCCCCTTATGCAAGAGTATTCTCATTGCATTTATACAATTTCACTCACTCACTCATCCCAAAATTTCCCCCAAAAAGTCTAAATCTTCAAGAGAATATTCCTCTTTACAACATACCGTTTAATCATGTTTATTCCCTTGAAAATATCTTACTTTCTGTTGCTAGGTGGATAAATCATGAACTGATCATGTTTCTCAGTTCCTCAACTATGATTGGGATGCCATGTCATAAATTTTGACAGTCTTTTTAATCATTCTTTTATTTTGTCGTATGTGAGAAATCCCCTTTTTAATAATTCTCAGGTGGCTCCATATGGCTTGATCTGACAAGAAATATTTTCACCTTTGAGAATACACCTTGAGGAATAGATACCTGCATTCATGCCTCTTAGAAATGAGTGTCCTTGCATGGATTATACCACATATCTGCGCTACGAGTCCGAGTTGGCCAAGTGTAAAGAGGAGCCAACGGAAGCCTCCACGTGTCTCCTTGGTGTAACTATGAAAGGTGAAGTCTAGAGGTAGGTTCCCAAACGAGCGCGAGCCCTCCACGTGTTTAGAACTCGAGAGAGTTACATCGGTCACTAAAAATTCTAAGCATGGGAAGGTCCAACGAAAGCTTCCACATTTCTATTCGGTGTAACTTCAAAGATGGAGTCTAGAGGTGGGACCTCAAATGAGTGCAGGATCTCCACGTGCCTGGGCCCAAGAAAGTTTCCTCAGCCATTGAAAAGTATCAATATAAAGAGGATCCAGCGGAAGCCTCCACGTGTCTCTTCGGCACACTTTTGATATGGTGCCCAAAAGTGGAGACCCCAAACAAGCACGGCTCTCCACGTGTCTCGGGCCTAGAAAAGTTGTATCACCATTGAAAATTTTTAAGAACCAACTGGAAGGTACCACGTGCCTAGGGTCCAAGAAAGTTGTATCGATGGTTGAAAAGTATAAGTATGGGAAGATCTAGCGAAAACCTCCACGTGTCTCTTCAAAGCTCTTTCAAAAGTAAAATTCAGGGGAAGGTCCCCAAACAGTGTGGGCCCTCCACGTGGAAAAGATCTTAGTTAAAGCGGGCTTGGGGCTTTTACATTTTATGCCACTTAGAAGAATTGTGTGCTTTTAAACATTTTGGCTCACCCACCTTATTTCAATATAGGTTTAACACGTAGCTTTCCTAGGCGCCGACGGGTTCGCAGCTCATTTTTACACCTTTTTACCTTTTCAAAACAAAGCCAAAATTTCCAAAATACCTCCAATGTGAACTCACCTTCCCGTCTTTGATGTAGACTCAACACGTGGCTTTATCTGGGCACTTGCGGGGTCACACTTCACTTTTATACCTTACTCCCTTTTTCAAAACAAGGCTAAAAGTTTTAAAGTCTTCCAATGACCCGTCTCCCCACTTTTAACTTAAAAATGGCCACGTGTCCATTTGTGGGCTCTAGGCATTCCTTTTACACTTTTACACCTTTCATCATAATGCCTCAAAATTCCAAAAGGGCCCACCTTCCCGCAACGACTCGACTTATGACATGTGTACACTTTTCGGGGCAAAAGTAAGAAATTGCTCCGCTACTTCATATCGTTGAGTAGCCAATTAAAAATTATCGGAGCCATGGGACCAATTTAGCATTTTTTACAAATGTAACAAAAGTGACAAATTCGCCAAAAAGACCTTCAGTGCCACGTCCAATTAAAGATGACCACGTATCCATGGATGTTGGGACATGATTTACAGAGGAGACACAATTATGGAAAAATAAAATACAGGGGAAACCCCAAATTCATGCCCAAATTACAAATTTTTTCTCATGGACAAAGAAATTGTAAACAATGCTCAACGTGATCCACGACCATAGAGATGGATTTACAACAACAACCTGGTAAAGATAAATTTTTTACGCATCCACACAGGGAGATAGAAAATACTTCAAACCATGCAAACTGAAGAATTTAAATGAAAAGGGAAAGGTTAAAAACGAGCACCAAAAAAAAGAAAGAATAAGAAGACCCCATAAGGATGTTTAATGTTCATTTGAAAATACCTAGCTCTAAGGGTACATATCCATTTAATCTAAGGGTTGAGGATCAACCTTACACATTTCAAGTTGTGGCACTTTATGGGGCTAGGTATTTGTAAAAGTATTGGTATTTGAGTTGAATGGGGCCAATTAATGGTTAGGGAAAGTTGAAACTCTAACCTTAGAAAGTTAAGTGAATATATGGCTTGGGTCCCTTGGGGATAAATTAAATAATTGCAAAAGGGTAATATAGGTAATGAATTTTAAGGGTTAATTAATTGGAATTTTTAATTGTTTAGATAAACAACATCATGGGAGGCATTATTGTTAAATGTTTTGGGAAGTAAGAATTAAAATAACTTAGGAACTATTGACCCCACTGATATTTTAAATAAGATGAATTAATAGAGACCCTAGAAAGGGATTTATCCCGAAGTAGCCTTGTGTAAATTAATAATGATAATTATTAATTTAGTAATCGACAACCCTTCATATGTGTGAAGTTTAGTAAATAAGAAACAAATTAAACCTAGTTGTTAATACTTGATGCAACCCTTTTAATAAAAAAATTATTCACTATTTTTCCTAGTTAAGTATTGAGTTTTATCTTCAGATTTGTGCGTAAAAAATGTGGGCATTACACTTGGTATTAGAGTCATGGGTTTAGTGCTTAGACCTTTGGGAACACTTGGAAATACAAACAATAAACTTAACGCAACTCTAACTTAGAACACATGACATTGTGGATAACTAAAAACGTAGAAAAACTTAGAAACTTAAATGAACCTAGATGATGATGAACTAACTCTCACCTTGGTCTATGTATGAGGTGCGAGACTAGATAATGAGTTCTTGCATGTCAAGTCAGATCTACCACCTCTAGAGCAGGTAGTTGCTGCTATACTACCATAGATCCTACAGACCTTGTAGGAGGTCAATGCAACTATACGAGGTGGAGTAGTAGGGGCACGACCTAGCCAACATGATAGGGAGCCATCATATGAGGCTCATCACCCTTCACCGCATAGTGGAGGATAGAGTGAAGTACTCCCATGCGAGGTCATCTAGACCAGATTCACCACCGAGAGGGCATGGAGATAGGGTTGAGGGACATAGAGAGATCTAGGATCCCTAGACAGAGAGATGGCCATGGTGAGAGACCTAGAGGAAGGAAGACGATAATAACATATCATATTAGAGATATTATGAAGCTTCATCCATCTCATTTTTCTGAGACACAAGTGGATTTTAGGTTGAGGCTTGGTTAGTTAGCTTGAGTGGATGCTTCAAGCTATGCCCATGTACTAGCAACACGAATGCCCATGTTGTGATTCATCTTTTGAGGGAAGAAGTAGGAGTTTGGTGGTGGACTGAGGAGAAAAAGCTCCATGTAGATTCAAAGACTGTTACTTGACAACTCTTTAAGGAGTGATTTAGGAGCCGATACTTGTCTAGAAGGTTTATTCAACAGAGGATCGATGAGTTTCATGACTTGCGTTAGGAATCTATGATAGTGGCTGAGTATGAGAGCTAGTTTTTGGAATTGCTTCAATATGTTGAGTATATGCGGATAAACAGTCAGATTCATAGGTTCATCAAGGGCCTAAATTTAGATTTGGGAGGGGCAGCATGTATGCATTTTCCATAGACTTTAGCTGAGGCCATTGAGAAGGCCTACATTATAGAGGAGAATAGGGGAAGACTCAACATGCTAGAGATAGATTGAAGATCCATATTCAATAGATGTAGAACAATCGATCAGGGGGATAACTCCTCCTCCTCATGGTAGACATGGCTCAATACAATCTTCCTTTATGCCATAGCAGCAACAGACCCGTCCACTATTTAGACCCCCACAAATATTTGATGAACATAGGGGATGGAGTATGAAGCCTCCTCCTCCTAGAGGACTCGATAGACACATGCAACACCCAGAGCTCAGTTAGCTTGAGCTCATCTACAATGACCACAACAGGATCATCGAGATCTACTCCACAGACCAACATAGAACCATGGAGAGTTGCTTGTTTTTGAGAGAGCCTAGTAGTTGTTATGGATGTAGTGTACATGGACATCATTGGAGAGAGTGTCCACATAAACTTAATAATAAGCGTAAGGGACCTATTTCAAAGCCTACAATTTTTGACATGGCACACAATCATAGGATTTATGTAGTGGTCGAGAACCACTAGAAAGAGCATCAAGGTATAGTGATAGAGACTTTAGGTAGCATTGGTGGTATCCCTACCCCTATATTGTTTGATTTTTCTCTTTTGATTCATTTATTGCACCATCATTAGTAGAGCGATGTAGGCTAGTAAGTTAGTTAGCAGGGGCCTTATTTGGGATGTTGAGATGGATTTTGGAGCCAAGCTCATAGTGGAATCCTTAGTCAAGGAGTGTGTAGTTGACCTAGGACCCTTCACTATGACTTTGGATCTTTGTATCCTTCCCTTGGGTTCATATGGAGTCATTTTGGGTATGGATTGGTTATCTACACACAGAGCTAGAGTGGACTATTACAAAAAAGTTATCACTTGTTAGATGATTTGGGGTTGGAGTCAGTGATAGTTGGGGTTAGGAGACCCATCTCTATTCACACTATTTCCGCTATGCAGCTCAAGCGGTGTGCGTGGCATGGATGTCAACTTTATGCTATTATCATTAGTGACAGGTTAGAGGATGAGTCTAGTGGACCGTCACTTGATGATCATCATATTTTGAGGGAGTTTGTATATTTTTCCAGGTGAGTTACCTGGTTTACCTCCCCACATGAGATAGAATTTCATATTGATTTGGTTCTGGAGAGCGGAGCCTATCTCACTGCACACCATATAGGATGACTACCCCTGAGATTTGTGAGATCAAGTTGTAGTTAGAGGGCCTTCTTGAGAAAGGCCTAATCCATCCTAATGTATCCCCTTGGGGTGCACTGATGATTTTTGTGAAGAAGAAGGACATATCACTGCATTTTGTATTGATTATAAATAGCTGAACAAAGTAACGATCAAGAATTGTTACCCCTTCCACACATCGATGATTTGTTTGATCAGATGAAAGGGGATAATTTTTTTTTCCAAGATAGAACTTAAGTCGGGTTACCATCAACTGAGGATTGTGGAGACTGATATTCATAGGAAAATTTTTCATGAGATATGGCCACTACGAGTTCACAGTTGTGCCATTCGGTCTGATGAATTCCCCCACAGTGTTCATGAGTTTGATGAATGGGTATTCAGGAAATTTTTAGATCACTTCGTTCTCATATTCCTTGATGAAATATTGATATACTCATGCACACATGAGGATCATGAGGAGCACCTTCGATAGGTTCTACAATGTCTTCGTGAACAACAACTTTATGGGAACCTGGAGAAGTGTGCATTATTTTAGTCTGAGGTTCAGTATCTTGGCCACATTATTTATGGGGAAGGTATCATAGTCGATCCTTCCAAGATTAGAGCTATCATGGATTGGCCAACACCTACTAATGTGTGACCAAGGTGCGTAGCTTCATGGGATTGGAAAGTTATTACATGAGATTTGTTCAAGATTTCTCATGTATTGCACATCCCATCACTTCCCTATAGTGAAAAGGGAAGAAGTTTGTTTGGTCAAATAGATGTGAGTAGGCCTTCAGGACACTTAAAGGAATGCCTTACGAAAACACCTATTCTTGTAGTGCCAAATCCATAGAGGGATTTCTTCATGTGTACAGATGCTTCTTTGGCAGGATTAGGAGGTGTTTTGATGTAGGATGGCCATGTAGTAGCTTTTGAGTCTCGAAAACTCAAGGATTATGAGCTCAATTATCCACTCATGACCTTGAGCTTGAGAAGTTGTGTATGCTTTGGTTTGATGGAGACATTTTATTTTAGGCAAGAGGTTCATTCTCAAGACAGATCACTTGAGCCTTGACACCTCTTCACACAACCCAATCTCAATGCTCATCAACGGCATTTGGATGGAGATGTTATGTGAGTATGATATGGAGATAGAGCATGTGAAGGGGAAGGAGAATGTAGTTGCATAGATGCTTTGAGTCATCGGAGGCATTTGGTTATGGCTACAATAGTTGGCACAGACTTGAGGAGCAGGATCTTACAACAACTTCCACATGAAAACTTCTACCTTTTAGTTAGAGCAGAGATCGAGTCTCAGAGACCCCTTGAGGAAAGTTTGATGGATTTACACTAGAGCTAGATGGACTTCTCACCACATCTCGGATGGATCTATGTACCTAGGGATGGATATTTGAGATAGATCATTCTTGCAGAGGCACATCATGCACCCTATTCAGCCCATCTAGGGGTGAAGAAGATGCATGCCACTTTGAGACAGTTATACCATTGGAGAGGACTACGAGAGAGATGTAGCTCATTTTGTGTCTCATTTTTGGAGTGTTAGAAGGTGAAGGATGAACTTATCAACATCTAGCTGCCTTCTCTACCCACATGCCATACCGGAGTGGAAATGGGACACCATTTCCATGGATTTTATAGTAGGGATACCTACGTCGAGATACCACCACAACATGATCATGGTCATAGTGGATAGATTGATGAAAGTGGCTCATTTTTCTCTAGTGAAGACCACCTATACAACTAGTGTACGGTGGTGGTGTAGTATATTTGGATGAGATAGTGAGGTTGCATGGGATTCCATGGAAGATTATTTATGACCACAATCCATTGTACACCTCTCATTTTGGACTACCATGCAACATATTCTCGGGATGAATATCAAATTTTAGTACAACCTATCACCCTAAGATAGATGGATAGACAAAGTGGGTGAATCAGATTTTAGAGGACATGCTTTGATGTATGTCATGGATCATCAGTCGAGATGGGAGGATATTTTTACTTGGTTGAGTTTTCTTATAACAACAACTTTCAGAGTTCTATTGGTATGGCTCCATTTCAGGTGTTATATGACATAGAGTGTAGGACACCACTAGTTAGGACAAGTTAGAGGACAAGGTATCTCTTGGGCTAGCTTTACTATAGGATATGGAGTAGAAGGTTTTCATGATTAGACAGAGATTGTAGGAGGCTCATGATAGATAAGAAGAAGTATGCAAATAAGAGGAGAGTTGACCACAGTTTTGAGGTTGGCACGAAGGTATTTCTTCATGTCAGACCTCATAAGATCCCTATCCATTATGGAAAAGGCTCTAAGCTTGCTCCTAGATTTGTGGGCCCTTTGAGATCTTGGAGTGGATCGGTCCCTTAGCCTACCATCTAGCATTTCCACCTTCTTGTCTCACATCCACATGTGTTTCATGTTTTTGTTCTTAGGAGATACATTCCAGATCCTTCTCATGTATTGGATTGACCATTGCAGGTGCAAGAGTAGGGGAAGGTGATGGTGGAGCCCATGTGCATTTTAGAGCATAGGACCCTGGGCCTTTGAGGTAGAGATTATCAATGAGGTGCGCGCATCTAGTGGGATCGATATGATGAGACAACAACTACATGGGAGGATGCCACACCTTTGAGAGCACAACTCCCACACTTGTTCTAGTGACTTCTAGGAGGAAGTCAAGTCTAAGGGAGGGGGATGTAGTGCCCACTCCTCTTCGACATTGATCTTACTATGATTTTTTTATTACTTTGGATTGGAGGCATAGAACTTTGTTATCATATTTGATCAGTAGAAATTGATAGATGGACATTATTATATTTGATTAGTATTTTTTTAGACATTATAGATATTTTGATTTTGGATATGTGGTGACTCATAGTGTGGATTATATGCATGGATTGACATTTCAGTATTGATGATGATCTAGAATTACCACTTTATATATACATGTTGACACATTGATTTTGACATATAGATTGTTGTTAGATGATTCAGCTAGTCTTGTGATCAAATTATTATTGATGAAATGATAGAATTGAAATGTTTTGGAATTATAAACAATTGATGAAATTTCTTGATTTTAGAGATGATCTAGTTATGTTATTTGATGATGTGATTGATATGTGTATTGTGTTTTTATTTTTCGATGATGTTATTGATATGGCCATGAGGCCAGAGAGGTATTGTTTTGATTTTGCAGAAATTGTAACACAACAAACAAAAGGGGATAGGAGACCAACAATGAAAGAATTTTGGGTATTGCAATTGGTCACCTTGCAACTTATGTTTTTGTATGTTGTTGGTTGTTGATAAATTTGTTAGGAGGTCCCCATTGGGGGGTGGCCTCAAATGTGACCTTGGGTAGATGTGTTGGTTTTCCCTTTTCATTTAATTATTTTGTGAGTATGTAATTTATTATTGTAATGTGATCTACTTTATTATTGTTAGTTAAGTGTGCTCTAATTAAGTTGATTAATCTTGTTAGTTATTGTAAATTGGATGTGACCAAAGGGGTATTAAATTGTGGTAGGTTTTCCTTGATTGTATTATGGATTTGAAAGGATTTTCATTGGTTTAAGTGTTGTGTACTCAACCTTGCATGTCAAATTCGGATTTGGGCTTAAGGGCCATTTTTGGAGGCTTGTGGGACAAGTTAAGCTTGTCCCACACCTCTTAATTTCACCTACCAACTATACCTATGGGTTAAGGGTCAAAAATAGACCCCATTATGTGATTTGTAAGGTAAAAGGTGATATTTATTGCACCTTCTTACATGATTTTTTAATTTTTCCTTTAGAGGTGTGGGTTTGAGTTTGTGTGTGTAAGAGGCTTGTCATTTCCTCAACCACCAATTTATTGAGCTTTGGGTTTGGGGTTTGACCATGTGATGTGGAGTTGAGGAGAAGTGATGTGGCATCCTACATGGAGCCACCTCACCCTCCTCTTTCCCTTTTCTATTTATACAAGTTTATTTGATGGTTTTGGGGTTAGATGTTTTATTTTCACTCTTACATTTTGGAGGAGCTTGTTTTTGGAGTGCTTTTTGGGAGCTTGGAAGATTGTTGGAGCTTGTTTTGACTTGGAAAGATTGGAGCTTGTGCTTGTGGATTGGATACTCTTGCAATGGAAAGGTAGGGACTTCACCCATGTATTTTTATTTCTATGTGTTGTGCAAATGGTTGTAAAAGAATGAATGTTGTGTATTTTGGTTTTGGGATTAGAATGGCCTTAAGGTTGTGTAGGAGAAAGAAAATGGGGAAAATATTGAGGGAGGGATAAGAGTTTATATTATGCTTTTGGAGGGAGTTTTGGGGTTGGGTGTTCCACCTTTTGATAATAAGAAATATTTCTTATTTATCTTGATATGTTTATTGAGGGAGGGATAAGAGTTGAGGGAGACATAAGAGAAATTGAGGGAGGGATAAGAGTTTGGTTGTGGTTGTGTGAATGAAGTTTTGAGGCTTTTTAAGGTGGAAACCTAAACCCCTTGGGAGGCATAAGTGATTCCCCATGTTTCTTCTCTCCCTTGGCTTGAATTTGAGCCTTTGTGCTTGGGAAAAATTGTATGTTTGTTGTTATTTTTTTATTGTGCTTGTGTGTGGAAAGTTTTGTGTGAATGGTTATTGTGGAAGCCTTGTGAAAGTTTCCATGGTTTCTTGATACCCTTCATTGCTTCATTTTGGGGCTCGGGGGGCCAATGAGGAGGATGGATTCTCCTTCTCATTAGATTATAGGTTGGGTGGAGAGCATTTCCTACTCCCCTTATTTTGTTGTTGTGCTTGAAGTTGAAGATTGGAGGAGTCATGCTATGTTGGAGCCAAAAGGATCACCTTTGAAATGTTGTTTCAATGTTGAAAAGTGAAATTTGTAATCTTGTAAATTATTCTTTCATATTGTTGGAAAGAAGAGCTTTTGTATTGTAAGAAAATGAACTATGCTCATTGAGAAAAAGGAAGTGCATTGTTGCCTTGTTGAAATTTGTATTATTGTAAAAATAGTTCTTGTAAATTTATTATCAAGTTTTGTTGTATTAAAAAGGGAAAGAAGAACTTGAAAGTTGTAATTTATTGAGAATGTGTTCCTATCAAATCTGGAAATGTATCATAGTTACTTGTGCTTTCATTTGGTAAAATGGTTGTGTTTGTGTTGGAAGAATGTATGAAAGTTATACTTGAATTTCCTTGTTGGAATGGTTATCACTCTTTTTGTGTAAAGAAAAGAAATGGTACTTAGTAATTGGTTGAATTTCATTTCTCTCTTTTAGAGCTTATAAGTAATTTTATTGAAAAGGAAATCTTGTAGTTGTTCTTATACACTATTGCAATGGAAAATTATGTACTTAGTAATTTAAGTCATGAAATGAAGAAATGACATCAATCTATCAACTAATGAATTGTAGGCACCTTAATTAAAGTTAATGTTACCTTAGAAACCAACCTAAGTAGAAAACATTTTGGAAAATGCTTGAAATTAAGGTTCTATTTTTTCGGAAACAAAACCACTACCCTATGTAGAGCGGAGGTTTTAGGACCACCACCTTTCTTAGCGGTGGTTTTCAGGATCATCACCCAGACAAGGTGGTAGTTTCAAGATCATCACCCAAGATAGGGCGGTGGTCACAGACCGACCAGACCTGCTTTTTGGGCGATTGGTTTTCATCACTTTGATGGAAAAAAATAAAATCCATGAATGTGAAATTCCAAATGGATTTAATTAAAATATGAGTTTTAAAACTTCAAAATGAAACTACTAACAACTAATAAATGAACAAACTCATTTGTTTAAGCATATAAATCCATTTATGGGCATTCAAATGTGTATAATCTCATAGATCTAATGAAATGGGGTTTTCCCAAATAATGAACTCAAGGATGTAAATAACTAAATAGTAAAACTAGATTCATAGTGGAATCTCTATAATAAAATAATGAACCTTGCAATAATAAACCGAATAAACCCAAACTAAATGAAGAGAAGAATGGAGTGGAGGAAGATTTCCCCATTTGCAAACTAGATCCAAAGAAATTTCTCCATGGTTTCACTTCTTTCTTCCATGGCTTCCACTCCTCCAACCTAAAATTAAAATGAAAAATGAATGAGTTAGGGTAAAAAGAAAGAATAAGAAGACCCCATAAGGATGTTTAGGGTTCATTTGAAAATACCTAGATCTAAGGGTGCATATCCATTTAATCTAAGGGTTGAGGATCAACCCTACACATTTCAAGTTGTGGCACTTTATGGGGTTGGGTAATTTTAAAAGTATGGGTATTTGAGTTGAATGGGGCCAATTAATGGTTAGGGAAAGTTGAAACTCTAACCTTAGAAATTTTAAGTGAATAAATGGCTTGGGTCCCTTAAGGATAAATTAAATAATTGTGGAAAAGGGTAATATAGGTAATGAATTTTAAGGGTTAATTAATTTGAATTTTTAATTTTTAGATAGACAACCTCATGGGAGGAATTATTATTAAATGTTGTGGGAAGTAAGAATTAAACTTAGGAACTATTGACCCCATTGATATTTTAAATAAGATGAATTAATGACTCTAGAAAGGGATTTATCCCAAAGTAGCCTTGTGTAAATTAATAATGATAATTATTAATTTAGTAATCGACAACCCTTCATATGTGTGAATTTTAGTAAACAAGAAACAAATTATATGATAAAAGCGTAAGATAAGCTTACTTAGAATCTGATTTAATAAAAAATGGATGACACAACTATTTATACTATTTACACATGGTGGGATTAAATCTGCACTAACGCCCTCATAACTAGAACTACTTCTTGGGTGGTTTGGTCATTCCTTTCAATGATATGTTTGAAATTTAAAAACTAATTTTATATTAGTAAAGTGACATGTTGATATTTGTTCATATACATATGCATTAATCCAATGGTGTGGTACATATGCATTAATCCAATGGTGTGATATTTGTTCATTTAAAGGCTTTAAGTTATGTTACAATGCCTTGATTATTGTTCCTTTAATAAGATGATATGTCAAAAGATTGAAGTGTTTACATATTTTTTCAATTGAATAGTTAAATTTATTAAATGTAGATATTTAATTTGGATACATGATTAGTTAATTGGTGTAATATTAATGCTTTTATATTTTTATTGATAATTGGTCTAAATTAAGTTTCTATTGGTGTATGTTTTTGTGTTGTTTGTATTTTTGAGTTTTTTTAATGTTTTATGACTTTTGATGTGCTTTAAGTTTGTTCTTAATTATTGTTTGTACTTCTTTATTGTGCCTATTTCTCTCTCTTAACTTTTATCTCCTTTGCTTTCCCCGATGTTCTAGAAATTTTCCCAATGTACTTGTAGGGTTCTGGCTCTTGCTTTTGTGGGCACTTTTGACATTTGGTTGTGGGTCTATTGGGGTTTGTATTCCTTTTGTTGGATTTAATCCCTATTGTGTGTCACTTGCATGCTTATCATACAATCCTATTTTGAATTCGAGAAGTCTACAAATACAAAAGTACATTAAAGTCAATCAAGAGATATCGATTATATTTTCATGTGAGTGATATTGAGTAAAATGTATTGTTTCAAGAGCATTACCATGCCAAAGAAGAGTAGAAACATTTAGACATATCTCACATGTAGTCCTTATTGCATATATTTTAAAGAATAAGGGTTGGTATACTTGCATACATCATATTGTTTACTCACTATCATTAAGTGTTGATTGCAAGACATTTTCTTTATAGGGGGGTTGATTGAGAAAAGATGAATCCAAACCTTAGTTTTTAATCTTTTTGAAAGATGTTGATGAAAAATAACGGTTGCAAGGAAGGGGAAGGATTTTTGAGGGACTTGCAGAGAATTTTGAAAAAGTGAGTGACGTTTGTTGTAGGAGCCTAGAACTATATGATTAAATTCACCAGATAAATATAGTGTGACAAGATGGATCTATTTCCATAATCCTATTACTTTGATAGAGTCAAAACTATACTTGTATGGTTGTCGTCAAGTTAGGCCGTGCAATTCTATTTTTATCGATACACCTTATGAATTGAACACTTTTTTCTTGCGACAACTATATGGATTGATGACAATTCAAATATTATTTTACAAACATTACATTTCTAATAATTTCAAGCACTTTAATTATTTTTAAAAGTTTCCATGCTCTCTAATATTTTCAAATACATTATATTCTTCTAAAATACATAGATTTTCCAATTAAGTCTAATTTGTTACGTGAAATTAGTTAGGCCGAATAATTCTAGATTGAGGTTAGTGTAATACATTTCTCAATATAAACAACTTTTCTCATGACATTAATTAATTTTTATTTTTAGTTAATTTTTTTTTAATAATTATTTTTATATATATATATATATATATATATATATATATATTTCATTAACAGATTTTCCGTTTCTCATTTTGAAAATAATTTCAAGCATAAAAATCAATATAAAGAATATTTTGCAAACTTTGTGTAGTGTCAATTCCATTCTGACTTTATTAGTGCTTTTAGATTTGAAAAATTGTAACTCATAATATTCACCATGACTATTTCAAAATATGCTTTTCATTTTTTCCCTTTTGGAAAGCATCTAACCAACATCAAGATTCAAAGCAATAAAGAATATTATGTAGTTCCAGTTCCACATATTTGGCATATTATTGAACAGTTTTCACTTTGAGTTACTACAAATTATGTTCCTCTGAGTTCAATAGTGAAAACAGTCGCACGACAGTTTTCAGAACTAGATAATATATATAAAAAGGTGTAAAAGTCTGATCCTGAAATTTTTTGTTGCCTGCCATTGGATATGTAAGATCCTTTGATATGCCACCACATGAAATGATGGTTCCCTCCCACGATTGCTTATTTAAAGGAATAGATATAAATTCTTTATTCTAGATGTTAGGGTTGTTAGAGTTTGTAGGTCCAACATTCATTAGTTTGAATTTTATTTTAGGAAGAGACAATGTTAGGGATCATATCGAGATGACAAAACTTGATATATATCAAAATCTATTAAAGTATTTTGAAAACTTAAGAGATATTTGTAAAAAAATTATCTTTTATATATATAAAAATCTATTTAAGTATTTCAAATTTTTGCAAAAAAATTATCTTTTAAATGCTCAACTTATTTATAAAGATTCATATTTGCAAACAAATACAATTTTTTCACAAAATATTTTTTAAAAACAAAAATTATAAATTGATACTATTTATAGAGAACTATATATATATATATATATATATATATATATATATATATATATATATATATATATATATATATATATATAATATATTTTCACATGTCAAATATACAGTCTAATTATTATTATTATTATTTTTTTTGATTGACATTATAAGATGTGATTGCGGTCTAGATTGCAATTTGAATATGGAGGATAACAAATTTATAGAAATTTAATGTTTTATAGAAGTCTTGAATTAATTTGTTGATACCATCAACATTGTTAAAACTTTCAACGAAAGACATTGTTATAATAATTTTAGAAAGTATTAAAAGATTTAAGATTTGATAAAGAGAAATTAGTAATTAGACAAACTTGAACTTTGAGATTAATTCTATTTTGAGAAACATATGTCAGACCATTATGTTTTTGAATTTTTTTACCAATTTCTAGTATCAAATCGGATACCTATTTTATTTTAGAACCTTTGGAATTTAGATTTTAGATTGCTCGTAGAAATCAAATTCTAATATCCATATTCCCTTGGCAACATAGACATTATTGATAATATTTCTTCAATGCAAGAATCTATTAGTAGCAACAACCATAAGAATTAAAGTTTGCGGGTTTTATAATATAAGAAGGGCACGCTTGTAGTGAGCAGATTTACTGACTTGCATGGAGCTGTGTAACAACGATAATGAAAAAACGGAATACAATAAACAATATAGATGTGAAAGAGATCAGAGATCAATGAGCATAACTTATCAGTGGTAATATTGAAATCGACTGACACACTGGACTGTAACAATCACCTTCACTAAGAAGTGTTAAACACACAGGCTAGATAGGCTCTTCCATCAGAGATAGTATAATAAATGAATGACTGAGATTCAAGCTGCTTTTATATCTCCCTCAAAGCCTCCCAAAAGCTTAAAAGCTAATGCTTACAGAGATTTTGAAAGCCTTTGAGGGCGAGTTAACAGCAGCTCTCTCACACTTCTACTTTCTCAAAAGTAATGCACCTTCATAAACTGAAATATTGGATATGATAAACTGAATATTGCGGAAAATAGTAATTGCATAGATGAATTTAAAGGGATGAGTAACAAAATGTCAACTGAATTAATGGAATTTTAGCATTGAGAATTGGTTCTCCACTAATGACATTGAAAAAGTCAATATGATTAAAGCAGAAGACAAGCTTATCAGATTAGAATCTTCAATCAAAAGTCCTCAGAATTTGAATAATTTCAAGGTGGTCCAGTGGTTCTTTTTAATGAGATTTTGTCATATTTAACTACCACTTTTGTTCTAGTTTGGTCAAGAGTGTAGGTCTTATATATTTGAGCTGTTAAGCAATCCAACAAAAATACATTATTTTATTCTCCAACAAATAAATAAATTAGTTTCTTTTATATTAATAAAGCAATATCTATAAATTCTATTTTATTTTTTATTATTGTTTTCCATAGATTATTTTTGAGAATTATGGGCTGTGTTACAATGTCTCAAATTATTATATTTAAAAATTATTAACAGAATAATTTGAATCAAATTTAATAATATTATCTTAAGTGTTGTGGTCTAATGGTAAGGATGATAACTTATTATAATCATCTATTAAATTATAATATTTTTGTATATACTTGATATAAAGAGTTAAATAGATAGAGTCAAGATAACTTTCTAAATGGTTTTGATGGATTTAATATTCTGAAATCACCGTTATTTAATCATTTTATATAAATATGAACTTATTCAACAAATCTAATTTATTATACATATTCTATAAACATAAAAATTAAAATACTAATAAAAAAACTTATTTTCTATTTTTAAAAATATAATATTATGACATTAAATCAAATTCAATAATAAAATTTAAATTTTAAAATTTTACTATTTAATATTTAAAATTAGTTAAAATTTTCAATCGAACTTAATATGTATAGGGATTAAAGTTTATACACATTTTACCACTTCATATTTAAACCAAATTAAATATTTTAATTTGGTTATCATTTTAAATCGATTATGGAAAGAACACGTTATACATCATATTTGATGCATAAAAACTTCATAAAGTATTTTGTGGCTTTTTGTACCACGTTTAGATTTCAAAGTTAAAAACTAAAGAAACTATAGAAACTACAACTATAAAGGCACTTGGATAGACATAAAATAACTTGACTTTCAAAACATTCAAACGACGCTTTAGACATATCTTTGAGAAGCCTATAAAATCTATATTTTGTAGATAGTGAAATAAAATGGGAATACAAAATCACTTTCAATAGCAAAATATATAATATTTAAGGAACTAAAACATTTGAACTAGTTTCTTCAAAAAAATAAATTTAGTGATTAATTATTGCTATTAATAATAATATTTTAGATTATATTTTACTAAATAATTTTGTGTAAGAGAAAAATTAATACTATAAAAAAAGATTCGGAGTTAATGATTGCTAGTTCTAAAAGGTATTAAATTTAGATGAGATGTTGGTGTAAAAATGATTTGCACGTAGATACACAAATTCAACAAAAAAGTCATAACTAAACTATTAAAATTATTAATATTTTATTTTGTTTCATTAATTTTAATATATTTTGAATATCGTATATATATTTCAAGGCTACTAACAATTGTCATAACTATTCTAACCAATACCTATCATTATTGACACTACATTTTGTTAAATGTATTTGTGATTATATAGTTCCCCTTTTTCTTGTACATATTCCCTACTTTATGTTAGTAAGTGGAAAGATTGGTAACATAAAGTAGATAGAGATCCATACCTGATATCTATATAGATTGTTGTGGAAAGCATGCTGAGGGACTAGACAAAGTGTGGAACGATAACAAAAAGATGGAGTGTTGAAACTAAAGATGTAAAAGTGTAAAAAGTGATGAGAGTCAACCTACCTAGCGAAAGCGCGTGTGTAGATTCCAATGTATGTGATGTACCTGCATGTTAGTGTGGATGTGTGTGATGTTGGTTTTGATGATGACTACTTGCTTCCCATATGGATGGACGTGCAAAAGAGAAGACGATAAAGTAGTTAAATACACATGTATATATGTAAAATTGTGTAAAGACACATGTATATATGTAAAAATCATGTAATGAAAGTACTAAAATGAAAAAGGAACATGTGCACCTGATCCGTGATGAGAAAAATGGTGTAGAAAGGATCCTATAAATGTTGATGAAATGCAATTTTTTTGAGCGATCTCATGCCACTTACTAAAGAAGTGTAGGGAGGAAAGTTTGATGTATCCTCCAACTTGTAACTACTTTTTGAGAGTGAAGAAATCTCTGTACTGTCTAGTTTTTTGGGTGATTTGAAGCCATTGACAAGTAGTGTAGAGAGGAAGGTCTGATTTATCCTCTAACCTGTAACCACTCCCTAGAATGCTAAGGAAAATCTACCCTGTAAAATCTGCTATGTATGGAGTTCTATAGACTGGTCTTAACCCACTCTACATGTAACCCACTTTATCATTAACAAAAATGGAAAATTGGGTTGTACTCAATACTTTGTGTAAACCCAATTGTTGACCCCCTTTTTGGGGACACATGTGACATCATGGATAGGAGAATGCAGCCCAAAAGAGGACTGACCCCTGAAACTATGCTCTGCAGGTGGAAGGGAATGTGCTTGGTAGAAACCAAGACACACACAAACAAGTGGCTAGGAAAAATGTGTTAGTACGAACAAACATACATGTAGAAGACTAAATGTAAGTTACATAGACAATGTGTAAGCTAAAATGAAATTAAAAACACAAGAAGTCAATCAGAGACCATGAAAAGTGGGTTACAAACATGGGACATCACTCATGATGTCACAAGACACTCAAGGCCATAGTGGCCACATACAAAAAGTACGTGTGCACAAAAACAAAGGGAAAATCCCACATACAATGACCAATAGAGACAAGCAAGGACAAACAAATAGATAGTCATGGTAGAAAGTAATCCTGCAAATAAATGTTGCACATAAAGCACCCGTTAGCATGTTAGAAAGATAAGAATTATGTTAAAGCTTGTATAATCAATAAAGTAGAGTGCTAAGTACAAATGAAACAATAACACCTATAGTGTATGAAAGTGGATGTCCCCAGGAGCCGCTATGGGACTCGTAGTGGCCTAAGCATCTAGACTGTGTGTAGTGGACCTATATAATCTGTGATCACAACTACAAAAGAAAGTGAATGCACATGTGTGTACAATAAAGATATTGACGTACAAGAAATATATATAGCATGTTTAATAAGTTGAACATATATAAGAAAATGTAAGTAAAAGTAAAAGGAACTAAGATTTGAAGTATGTTGTGGATAGATGGAATGGAACATGATGAATGATAGGAGCTATGTACACTCCGAGTGAATGGAATTGTATATAGTGAGGTTCATTTATTTATGACCCCTTAGTAGTCAAGAATGAACTATAAACAACGGTTTCATCGAAATGGTCAAACTATATGTTGTGTGTAGCAAACTATTGAAGTGATGATGTGGACATAGAGATGAGATGTGCGTGATGGTGCATCCAAAGTGTATATCACGACAAGATGATCAAAGGAGTGATGATTTAACCTAAAGCGTATATCACTAAAAGATGATCAGAATCGGTGATGATGCTAGAGTAAGTGATGATGTATCCTACGACATAAATCACTACAAGATGAGTAGAAGGAGTGGTGATGTAGCCTAAAGCATATACCACTAAGTGATGTAAGAGGAAGTGACTATGTACCCTATAGCGTATATCACTAAAATAAGAATGTCACATGAGGGGTAGGATTGAATGATGAACGTGTGAGTGTGATGAGGTCCATTGGTGATATATACCCTCAACACTCCAAAGATGGATAGTCGAATAGAGTGCATTATTGGGTAGTGAGTGCATCGTGTACAAGTAGTTGTGTAAAATGCGTAGTATGTGTAGTGGTGGTAAGATGTGTAATGTCTATTATGCAGTGTGTAGGAAGCCCTCAACAGTCAAGTGTGAACCAAAGCACAAGAGTATGTCATTGGGAAAATAGTTGATGCTAACATACAAATGAATATGCATATGCTAAAATGTTGATAATGTGATTCTAAAAACGTGTTGATGCTAGGGTGGGGGGGAATGTGGGAATGTTATGCCCCCAAGTGTGTGAGGAAGGATAAAGTGATGTCATCAAGAAGATCGTTCATCGTCTGGATTGAAGCCATAAGGTTCTACATCAGAAACTTGATAAGCTATATTTTTGGGTTGCTTGTGCAACGAGCCATTGAGGTGTAAACGATACATACCCATATCATATTACTCATTAGTGAATAGAGGAAGTAGACAAACACATACATACCACCAAGTAAGATTTTGTGTATAGATGAGAAAGAGTTGTTGTAAATTAATATATGAAAAAATGGCATAGGGAATGAGATATAAATATGATCATGGTCTAATGTACCCCTGATATAAGTAAGTAAAAACTTCCCTAATGTGAGTGGAGAATAGTGAGGAGTGCGCAATGGATAGACTATAAGATGGAAGACATGTAAACCATAATAAATAGTAATAGTGATGAATCCATAATATAGATGAGGATGGTGAGTAGGAGGATAGATGTCCTCAAAAGAAAAATTGAGTTGAGCTAGACCATCATGTGTACATATAGTGACATTGAAAGTATGATCAAATGGAATAGATTCCCAATATGCATCATTCATGAAAAGTGTGCATGTAAATGGAAGGGGTGCTGATGGAGGTGGTGCATGTGAATGAGTAGGAGATAGAACAATGTCCGTAGACTGGAATACTCCCGATAAAGAATCATAAAATAAGTAGTAATAGGTGGAGGTGATGGTTTAGAATAAACAATCATTAGTGTAAAATCACAGCACCCCCGAATGGTCTGGGATCTGAGTGGGGCATTTGGTGTGATTGCACAACATTGGACCATCTCTCAAGCTGTGGGACTCGAAAAAATTGACATGGACCTCCAGAGAAGGCTAGTTCCTACTTCCTAATCTACTTGCCACAAGCTACTCTAGTGCAGGAAAAACCTATCTAACCTAATCTAACCATTCCAAGGAGATAGGGAGAGAGAGAGGGTGAAAGAGAGCCTACACTAAGCAGTGATACACCAAAAAAGGAAGTGGCTGGTAACATATCCATACTACCTGGAAGTGGAGAGAGGTGAGCAAAGGAGAGGGTGGAAAATATGCACCACAAACCAAAGATGAATGTAACACAGAACACCACTTCAAGACCCATTAAGCACAGATTCCCGTAACCTCGCAATAAACATCAGAGTATACACAATATACCCTGCAATGATGAGAGGTAAGAAGAGACAATAAAATGAGCCAAGGATGGACAAATGCATCACAAAACAAATTTTATTGCTCCAAAATTTACATGGTACATCATTAGTGGGCAAGGTGAAAGAAAATGCCATTACAAAGCTATGAAAGGAGGCTTAGACATCGTATTCTACCCTAAGGAAGAAAGAGAGAGGGGGAAGGAGAGAAACAATGACCAACCATTTGAAAATGCCCCTCTTTTACAATATATAGAAGAATGAGAGAGAAAAGAGAGGGAAAATTGAACTCTGCTCCAACCACCCTTGCAATGCATTGAATTCCACCTACCACAATGAAGAGCTTTACTTGCAAGACCCATGCCTATGTCACTTGTCCCTTACTAAACAAGAAAGAGCCCCATTATTCATCATGGCGGTAGGTGAGAGACTTGAAAACCCCAAAAAATGTGGGCCAAAACATTAATGGAGGTAGGTGAGAAGCCGGTGCCGAGATCTTTCCAAAAATCCTCTCCCCCAAATCCGAGTTTCCAAATCAAATATATGGTCATGTCAAGATCAAAGTCATGCAGCAGCACACAATATTTAAAAGAGTTTGTCATCTGCGAAGACCATGTGGCAACCTCGCGCATCTTGGAAGATTCGACTCCTTCCTTTCACTCTTGAAATCACATGCAAGACTGACACGTGGCGGCTTCCATGGGATCCTCAATTTGCTTTATATTTTTCCTAAGTCCTTCCCATTTGGTGAGATGTTGTGTCTGACCCGAGACATGTGGAGGCTTCACTTGTTTGGAAACTACCCCTAGTTTTTACATTTGAAGTTGCACATGGTCGAGACATGTGGAGGCCTCCACAGGATTTTGGAATTTTCAATGGCCGACCTCTACCTTTTCAGACTCTAAACACGTGACGAGTTGGAGCTCATTTAGGGATTGCCTTTTGGGCCGTGCCTTTTGAAATTACACTAATGAGACACGTGGCGAGTTGGCACATGTTTGGGGACCACCTTTGGATTCACCTCTTGAAAGTGTGCCGAAGAGACACGTGGCTCCTTCCGCTAGCCTGTTCCTTTCTTTGTATTTTGGCTAAGTCCCTTTTGCTTAGCGGGGCCATATATCTGACCCTGGACACGTGGAGGCTCAACACGCATTTGGGAACCCACTCCAAATTTTTCTCTTAAAATTGCATCGGCTGACATGTGGTTCCTTCCACTGGCCTTTTGTACTTAGCTGATTTGAGATTGCTCCCTTTTCAGGCTTGGGACACGTGGAATGCTTGCACTGCCATCGAGTCTCGCTTTGGGTCATGCCTTTGAATTTGCGTTGATGAGAGATGTGGCACTGTCCACTGGCTCTATATACTTAGTATTTTTAGGCCCACTCTGTCTTCCTTTTTTGACTCTATTGGACCCTTGACACGTGGAGAGTTGGCACTCTTTTGAGTCTCTACATTTTGGACTCAGCCTTGGAATTACGCCGATGAGACACGTGGAGGCTTCCGCTGGCTCTCTATACTTAGTTGTTTTAAACAGCCATCTCTGTCCCCTTTTCAGACTTGGGACACGTGGAATCCTCACGCTCATTTGGGAACCCACTCCAAATTTTACCTTTGAAGTTACGCCGAGTTGACGCGTGGCTCCTTCCGTCGGTTCTGCCCCATTTTGACTTTTCAACTACCGATTATGTCTCTTTTTTGATCTGGGACACGTGGAAGCTTGACGCTGTTTTTGGGGTCTCCATTCTGGATTCAATCCTTGGAGTTGCATTGATGAGGCACGTGGAGCCCTCCGCCGCTCTGACTTTTCAATGGCCGATGAGACCCCATGGGCTTATGGGCCCACACTTGAAAATTGTGCCATTTGTGAAAAGGTAAAAAAGTTTCAAAGTCCCCTATAGACCCACTGGCCCACATTCACACTTGGGAAAAATTTTCCCCATAGCCCCGCAGACCCTATTTTGGAAAAAATTCATCCTCGGGCCCGCCGGCCATTTTTCCCAATTTTGGGTAGAAAAGACATCTTTGGGCCCGCCGACCCACTTTTTCCACTTTGTAAAAGTAACCCTTCCTGCACCCGTGGACCCGCAATTAAACTTGTGCCCTCTTTGTGAAAAGTGTAAAAAAGGCAAAATGTCTCCCCCACCCGCCACCCACCACATTTTCATGGCAAAAATTCTTCCCTAGGCCCGTCAGCCCACTTTTGGCAAAAAATCCTCTAAGGCCCGTCACCCATAACTTAAAAAATACGAAGAGTTAGAAGGACTTCTTTATATCTCTAGAAAGGGGAAGAAATTTCCTATCTCTTGATGGAAATGATTTTAGGGGCCTTAAGTGCTTGAAATATGTAAAAATTCAGATTGAATCACAAAGGGGAAAATGGTGTCAGTTGACCCAAAATAAGTGTGAGCTTATTTTGGTCAACAATTTGGTGACTCATGGGGATCACTTGCCTGCTAGGTGAAATGATCAGTGGCCTTGAAGCATCCATTGGCATGGAGTCTACCTGGTAAACACAAATCTGATCTGAACTTTGAAAATTTGATCCCTAAGCCACTTGGAAACCACTAGAACTAGAGCTAACCTAAACTCACCAAATGCTACCTCCAATGTACTGTGTATGAGCAACAAAACACCACAACACTATATACAAAAATAGAAATCATACATGCTCCAAGTGGAACATGCAGAGTGTGCACAAGAACTTCTTTTACTAAAACAAACCTAAACCTACTCCTACACTAACCAGAGAGAAAGGGGACTCAAACAAATCCTACAACTAGGCAGGAGAAGTAGCTTCCTTTCTCAAAAGGGGAAGCCATGCAAATGATTTGACACTGAATATGGTTGCTTGTATGAGTGAAAAACTAACTATAAGCTGGTCCTCCACCCAAATCATCAAGGTATCAACATCAATCAAAAATACCTCCTCAAGATGATTGGCATTGGACTCCAGAGGTGTTGATGGTGACCCTTGGTACTTTGATACTCATCCTCATGCCCTAAAGTAGGCATGACTAGTTTTGGCTTCTCCCTTGGCTCCAATGAAGCCAAGTACCTGATAGGGCATGGTCTGGTCCTTTGAATGTGCCCATTTCTTTGAATTTCAACTCCAAGAATGGAGTTTTCTTGCTGACCTTCCTGGATGGATGGTGTGAGAGAGATGACATCTTCTTGCCTTTTCCCTTCCTCCTCCTGAGAGGAACATGGAAGATCATGGTCTTCCAACCTTGGTTCCAGAGGGCTGTTATGAAGTGCAGGTTGTTGTCCTTGAATGTCCTCCTTCATGGCAGCAGGCTCATGTGCTTGGAAGGTGGATGATGGAGAGAAAATGATGTGATCTCCTCAGGCTCCTCTCCATCAAAGCAATCTTCCAAGTCTGATAGGTAATCTACCTCCTTGTTGTCCTACTGCATGTGCTCTACCTCCTCCATGGTGTCCTCCTGATCTACAACTAGCTCACCATGGTTCCCTTCTTCAAACATGAAGTTTGAAAGCTCAAACTCTTCTTCAACATTAGAGTTTGAAGGGGATAGAATAGGAGGAAGAACTGAAGGTTCTTCTGTGGCCTGCTCCGCACTTGGAGCCTCTAAAACTATATGGTCCTCCTCCATCATGGGTTCATCAATCAAATCAGCCCTTCAAATGAAAGAAAAAAATCTTCAATGATGCTTTCTTCATTAAGTGGCCTTAACTCTGATTTGATCTCTCACACTGCTCCTCTTCAATGGGACTTGGAGCTGGTTGTTCCTCCTCCTTCTTAACTAGTTGTGTAACTTGGATTAGATCAACATCCTCTTTAGACAAAGTGCCATTAGGGACACTACATTTAGAGCAAATAATTATTGATCTTCTCTTCTTGTTCTTGTTCTTTTTGCTGCAAACTCAACCTCAGCCACCACTGTCTCTTTCAACCTTGACCTCCTTTGTTGGCTTAACCATCAAGGGGATCTTTGTAAACCCAAATTTGATAGCCCAACTCTTCATATTGTCTGTCATTTCTTCTCTGTTGGGTTCCTCTTCTTGTTGTTCTCCTTGAATGGATTCTTGAGTCTCTCCCAACATGGACTTGGGAAAGCAAGAGGAGTGGCTAGGTTGGGGTTCAACTAGTTTTGTTATTGTTTGTGGTGGAGAGGGGAGTGGAACTTCTTTTTTTTTGGAGGGAATGACTACTTGGGAGGGAAAGGGAAAAGAATTGAGATGAGGTGAAAGATTAGGAGATGGAGAAGGGAAATCAACACTTGGGGCAACAAGTGAGGGGCTTGACTATTGATCATGCTAAAATGATAAAGCTTGAGAAAGAGAAAATGAAGGAAAAGAACTGGTGACTGACTTACCCATTGACAAGGTTGTCTTGCATCCAACTCATAAGCCTCAATATCCTCAATCCACTGTGTAAGTTGAGGAAACATTTCAACCATGAAGTCAAGCTTCTCCTGAGGGTCAATGTCTTGGAAAAGGGCCTCCCATGGACAAGGTGCCCTACAACCAATCCTGAATGCCTTCATCTATGTTGTAGCCCTAGAATACACCATGCTAGCCTCCATCCCTTGAATCTTCTCCAATAGATCAACATTTTCCATGTAGTTGTCACCATTGTATGTGTCCCCTTGTTCTTGATAAGCTCCATGGCCAAACTGGTTTTGGACCCGCTCATATGGGTAAGCATAATGGTTCTGGATCTGATCATAATGCTGATCTGGAGGAGTTGGGAAATGCATTGGAGGTGGACTACATGCACTGCTATGCTTGTTGCAAGTGTGAGTTCCAAGAAGGAAATGAAGTCATGATTGCACAACTTCATGGAATGGGAGAAAATGAAAGATGTGGAAAGAAAGATGAATGAAGATGGGTGGAAATGGATGGAAAAGGTGGACTCTAGAATGGGTTGTTGAACTCGAGACCAGATGTGCTCAATGTGCCTGACCGAATCTCATGGAGTCACTAGATGTGCTTTGAATGTGCCTCAAAAGGACATGCCAATCTCACCAAGAACACATTAACTTGATGAAACAAAGTGAAGACCTCTTGTCCCACTAGGCATGCCAAAACTATTAGTGTAAATCACAGCACCCCCGAATGGCCTTGGATTTGAGTGGGGCATTCGATGTGATTACACAACATTGGACCATCTCTCAAGCTATGGGACTTGCAAAACTTGAGATGGACCTCTAGAGAAGGCTAGTTCCTACTTCCTAATCTACCTGCCACAAGCTACTCCAGTGTAGGAAAACCTAATCTAACCTAATCTAACCATTCCAAGGAGATAGGGAGAGAGAGAGGGAGGGTGAAAGAGAGCCTACACTAAGCGGTGATACACCAAAAAGGAAGTGGCTGATCACGATCCAAACTGCCTGAAGTGGAGAGAGGTGAGAAGAGGAGGGGGTGGAAAAGATGCACCATGGACCAAAGATGAATGTCACATGGAACACCACTTCAAGACCCATTAAGCACAGCTCCCAAACCTACAATAAACATTAGAGTATGCACAATATACCCTACAATGATGAGAGGTAAGAAGAGACAATAAAATGAGCCAAGGATGGACAGATGCATCACAAAATAGATTCTATTGCTCCAAAAGTTACACAATACATCATCAATGGGAAAGGGGCAAGAAAATTCCATTACAGAGCCATGAGAGGAGGCTTAGACTCCACATTCTACCCTAAGGAAGAAAGAGAGAGGGGGGAGAGAAACAATGACCAACCATTTGAAAATGCCCTCTCTTTACAATATATAGAAGAATGAGAGAGAAAGAGAGAGGGAAAATCAAACTCTTCTCCAACCACCCCTGTAATGCATTGAATTCCACCTGCCACAATGAAGAGATTTACTACAAGACCCATGCCTCTGTCACTGTCCCTTACTGAACAAGAAAGAGCCCCATTCTTCATCATGGCGGAAGGTGAGAGACTTGAAAGCCCCAAAAATGGCAAGCCGGGGCATTAATGGAGGCATGTGAGAAGTCAACACCGAGATCTTTCCAAAAATCCTCTCCCACTCAAATCTGAGTTTCCAATCGAAAGATATGGCTGTTTGAAGATCAGAGTCATGGGTGCACAATATTAAAAAGAGTATGTCTATGCAAGACCCATGTGGTAGCCTCACACATCTTGGAGATTTGACTCCTTCCTTTTTCTTTGGAAATCACATCAGACTGACACGTGGCGGCTTCCGCGGGCTCCTCATTTTCCTTTATATTTTGGCTAAGTCCTTCCCATTTGGTGGAGATGTTGTGTCTGACCCGAGACATGTGGAGGCTTCGCATTTGTTTGGAAACTACCCCCAGTTTTTACCTTTGAATTTGCATGGTCGAGACACATGGAGACCTCCACAGGCTTTTGGAATTTTCAACGATCGACCCTACCTTTTCAGACTTTGAACATATGGCGAGTTGGCTCCTATGGGGACTTCTTTTTGGTGCCTTTGAAATTGCACTGATGAGACACGTGGCAAGTTGGTGTATTTTGAAATTGCGCCTCTTGAAAGTGCAGTGTGCGTAAGAGACACGTGGCTCCTTCCATGAGTTGGTGTATGTTTGGGGAACCTTTTACTTGGATTCACCTTGAAAGTGCAAAGAGACACGTGGCTCCTTCCGCACATGGTTCCTTTCGCTTTTGTTGCTTCCTTTCTTTGTATTTTGGCTAAGTCCCTTTTTTTGTGTTGCTACTTTGGGGGCCACCCTATTTTGACCTTAGACACGTGGAGGCTCAGCTGTGCATTTGGGAACCCGCTCCAAATTTTACTCTTAAAATTACACCGGGTGACACATGGTTCCTTCCTTACTTTTTTGTACTTAGCCAATTCGAGCCTCTCTCCTTTCCGAGCCTGGGACATGTGGAAGGCCCACGCTCATCTGAGTCTCCGCTTTGGGTCGCACCTTTGAATTTTTGCACGATGAGACATGTGGTGATGTCCGCTGGCTCTCTATACTTAGTCATTTTGGGCCCACTTTGTCTCCTTTTTTTTTACTCTATTGGACCCTTGACACGTGGAGAGTTGGTGCTCATTTGAGTCTCCACACTTTGGACCTAACCTTGGAGTTGCGCCGATGAGACACATGGAGGCTTCCGCCGACACTCTTATACTTAGTCATTTTAAATGGTTAGATTTGTCCCCTTTTCAACTTGGGATACATGGAAGCCCCATGCTCATTTGGGAACCCACTCTAATTTTACCTTTGAAGTTGCATGAGTTAACGTGTGGCTCCTTCCACCGGTTCTACCCCATTTTGACTTCTCAACTACCGATTCTGTCTCATTTTGGATCTGGGACACGTGGAAGCCTAGACACTGTTTGGGGTCTCCATTTTAGATTCAATCCTTAGAGTTGCACCGATGAGGCACGTGGCACCCTCCGCGGCTCTGTGAATTTTCAATGGCCGATGAGACCCCGTGGGTCATGGGCCACACTTAAAAATTACGCCATTTGCGAAAAGGTAAAAAGTTTCAAAGTCCCCCATAGACCCACCGGCCCATATTCACACTTGGGAAATTTTTCTCCCACAGCCCCTCAGACCCACTTTTGGTAAAAAGTCATCCTCGGGCTTGCTGCCCCTCATTTTCCCAATTTTGGGCAAAAGACATCTTCGAGCCCACCGGCCCGCTTTTTCCACTTTGTAAAAAGTAACCCTTCCCAAACCCACGGGCCCGCAATTATACTTGTGCCCCTTTGCAAAAAGTGTAAAAAAGGAAAAATGTCTCTCCGCCGCCCTGCCGGTCCACGATTTTCATGGCAAAAATTCTTCCCTGGGCTCGCAGCCCGCTTTTGGCAAAAAATCCCTCTAAGGCCCGCCGGCCCGTAACTTGAAAAATACGAAGAGTTAGAAGGAATTATTTATATATCTGGAAAGGGGAAGATATTTCCCATTTTTGGAAATGATTTCATGGGGCATTAAGTGATAGAAATATTAAAAAATTAGATTGAAGAACAAAGGGGAAAAATGGTGTCAGTTGACCCAAAATAAGTGTGAGCTTATTTTGGTCAACAACAACATATATCACACAAATAACACCTTAAGAGGTGGTAAATGAGGTGGTTTTTCCATTGATTTAGGATCATATGTAGTATCAGTGCATGGAGTAGGAAGAGTAGTATTAGGATATTAGTCACAATATTGGAATGGTTCTCGATCACGAAAGACAATATATTTGATACCTTCATGTATGAATTTGACACAATGATGCACTTTGGAAACAACCTCTTGCATGGCATGAAGCCATGACTGACCAAGTAAACAATTATAAGAGACTGGAAATTTGATGACAAAAAACATAGTGTCAATAGTTTTTGGCCCTATTATGATAGGGAAGGTAATGTGACCAATGCTTGGATGAACAAAACCAATAATATGCATGCAGTTAAATACAAGATGGATTGACATTAAAAGCAGAAAGACCTAGCTTTTCAATGAATGACATGGGATATAAGTTGAGTTCAGATCCTTTGTCAATTAAAGTGTGCTTGACACCCACATTGTAAATGTGAATTATGTTTTTTTAAGAGTTGGTCATTGTCAAAAGTGTTAAGGTCAGTAGGAGGATTAGATTTGAATGCCATGTGTTTAGAAAATTCATCAACAAATGAATGATAGACAGATTCTGGATACATATGTATAGGAATGCGAGTAGTACTAAGAAGATGTTGGACTCTACGCCTTAAATTAGTATTTGCAAGAAAATAATCATTAATTGAGATACTCATGATGACTATATTATAGGATTACTAGATTATATTAGCCTAATATGATGCTAAAGGAGCTCTAAAATACCTAAATAATGAAACAATGAAATGCTGAAATTATACACAAGTAATCTAAGAAATTAAATATGAAACCCTAATGTGCAAAGAGGGTTAGAAGGGTCTTAGCTGATTTGTTGAGGTCAGGTGGGATTGTGTTGCAATGAGACCATCATAATAGGAGGAGGAAACCATCTCACAAGAGCTCAAAAAAGTGCAGATCTAGGATGTATGGCTAGACTGTGGTGCTTGGAGAAGGATGGAGGCACCATAGTGCCTTGGTATGAGATCTATGTTCCTTGGTCTATGGAAATGACCAAGGAGCCTCTCAAGGGTTTTTTGAGTGTTATCCTATGTTCTCTTCTTGTCATGTGAATGTCTTTGTGTGATGGCTTAAGTACTAGTAAACTTGTAATAAAATAATCACTTGCACAACCCTAGATAAAGCACCAAAACCCTAAAAAGAAATATGCATTGAGGGGTCGACTATCCTTAGCTTCCAAATGGATGGACTTATCACCAAACACTGCAAAACATCTCATACCCAACTTAGTTCTATGTTTGTGTGTGAAAATCGTGCCATAGGTGATCTTGTCCCAATCACACTTTGTGAGTAGCAGCTATAACTAGATGTAGAATGTGTGTAAATGGTGCATGGAATAGAATAAAATCCTCTCCAATAAAGTGCGATGTAGATTAACTGGCCTTTTCCCCTTGTAATGGAGCTAGATGGATGCAAATGGTGTACTAGAATCCTTTAATGGATGCAACCTTAGGTGGTTATACTAGTGCTTAGTTATTAGTCCCTCATTATGCTCTCATAAATTTATATTTATATGGATCTCTTACTTTAATTTCATAATTAACCCCAAATAGGTCGAATGTTAAAAAGATAGAAAGCTCAAATGGCTAGAAAGTGCCCAAAAATTGAGAGGAAAGTAAAAAGAACATCATGATGCCCGAGGGGACCAAGATTCCCGGGGTTCCCAGTCCTAGCTTGGCCTCCCAAATCATAAATAGGGAAAACACAATATAAAAATATGGACTAGGAAAGTGTGGGTGCAATATAGAAAGTAACAAAAGAAAATAATGAAATATGACCAAATACGTGGGTGAATTAGTACTCTTTTTCACTCAAGAACCATATGAATAATAGTATGAAACTGGGACTAAATAATTACCCAAAGTGCATGATTTTGTGTCTACACATACACATTCACTGGGGGCATGCTGGTCCAATCACATTCACATTGCATAAATCTCCATCGATGTATTCAAAGCATAATGCATATCTTAGTGGCACTTATGCTTGTTTTCTTCTACTCACATGTTACTTTTTGCTTACTATATTAGCTCTATATATAGTATGTCATTATCTTTATCATATACACATGCGTGTTCACTTGTTCTCTAGTTGTGAATGAAAAATTCGTATAGATCTTTACACACAACAATGATGTTTGGCAATGTACCTTGATTAACTAAAATTGGGAATATAGGAAGGTAGTTAATCTAATAGGACATAAACACAATAAATAACTATGCTAACACAATGTGTAAAGTAACCGAATAACCAAAATTCTATAATAAAAACCTAATATGTAAGAAGTAGGTAAGGAAAGAACTCAAATGATAATTGGAGAGTGTCACAGAGTATCACATAGGTGATCTGGAGAAAATACGACTAGAAACAACTATGCAAAGGCCCCAAAATGACTGGATCTAGAGGATCTAAGTGGATTGGGGCACCCACAGTGCTTTGGTCTACAATGAGGTTACTTGGTCTACGAAAAATCTCTAGAACTGGTTCTTACATCATCGAGGGTGGTGTAAAACCCTCGATGTGTGTCACACCAGTTCGTTGTCCCGTGTTGTATGTCGCTACTAATTCAAGCTGATGCAAAGACCTATAAAAGACAAAGGGAAGTATCAAAACCATTAAAATAAAAAATACGAAGGAATGGGTTAGAATGACCTCATCTGACACAACAATGGGCACACTAATAAGAGAGTGTGCACTACATTTCAGACCCAAATGTAGTTTTGGTGAGTATGTGTATCATGCCCTAGGTACTCTTGTGCTAGTCACACTTTGTGAAATAAAAATAAATAGCTAAATGTAGAAAATGTAATAGCATGTATAATGGAATCGAATAGAATCCCCCCTATGAAATGTGATGCAAAATTCCTAGCTTGTTCCTTGATGATGGAGCTATGTGGATGTAAATGCAATAGATGGATGTAACTCTAAATAAGTGATAATAGTAGATAATGCTAGGTCCTTCATTATGTTCTCATAACTTTATATTTATAATGTTGTCTTGATTTGATTTTGTAATTAACCCCAACATGGCCAACTACTAAAAAGACAAGGATGAAAAATGGCTAGAAAGAGCCCAAAAAGTGGCAGGAAAGTAGAAAAAGAACTGGGGCACCCCTAGTGGGACTAGGGCACCCACGGGCATCCCAAAGACTACCCCTGGCACCCAGATGAGTCTAAAATGATGTGAAAAAGGTTAAATAGACTTGACATGTGCATAAAAATGTGTAGAAATGATGAAATAAAAGTAAAATAAGATGGCAAAGAGATGGGCCTTAATTAGTACTTTCTTCACTCAAGAAGCTTCTAAATAGTAGTATGTGATGGGGATAAATATTGTCTAAAGTGCATTCTTTTGTGACTATATTTTTACCCCACTTTCTCACAGGTGAGCTGAAATCTTGGTCACATAAAGTAATTACAAATGTGTACCGATGTCCATGAAGAGTGTAGTAGAAACATGATGAAGGACTAGACAAATCATGGAATGAAAAAAATATGGAGGAGCGCGGAAACTAAACATGAAAAATGCGGAAATAAAAAGTGAAGAGAGTGAACCTAGAGTGAAACATGTGTGTAACTAGTATGGTCTCGAAGTGTACCTGCATGGTTAGTAAAGTATGTGTTGTCGCAGAGTGTTGTTGCTGATGTTGTTGTTGTTGTTGTCCCATATTTGATTACTTTTTTCTTAGACGGTCGGACCTGCAATGAGAAAATGATCAAGTAGTCAAATATGTATATATGTAAATGTAAAAATTCTATTTAAAATATGCATGTATAGGAAAGTGTGTAAAATATGTAAATGTAAAATATGTGAAATGAAAAGTGTAAATGGAATATGTGTACCTGATCCATGTCGAGAGGAAGAGTGTAGAAGGATATTCTATACTGCGAGTTTTTTGGGTGATATCATGCTACCCTGGCTGAAGAAGTGTAGGGAGAAAATGATCTATTTCCTCCAAGCTCTAACCACTTCTTCTGAAATGTGTGTGAAGAGATATTTGTACTGTCCTAGTTTTTGGGGTGATCCAACACCGCTAGCTGAAGTAGTGTAGAGAGGCACACCCATTGTAACCTCCAAGCCTGTAACTACTTCCTAGAATGCTAAGGAAACCATGTCCTATAAAAGCCACTAGTATTGGGATCAAAATTGGTCTTAACCCACTTGCTGTAGAGAAAATTGAACTTTGTCAGTAGAATCTCTTTGTTAGTATGTAAAAACCCCCAAATGATGCCCCCCTATTTGGGGGCGCATATGACATCGCTGATAGGAGAAATGTGGCCCCAAAATAGGACCAACCACATGCATTCTATAACCCCGGAAAGTTATTGATAGAAACCAATTCATACACAAACAAGAAGGCTAGCTAAAGACAAGTGTACAAAAACAATGCATGCATATAGAAAACATGTATAAGCTACACAGACAATGTAGTAAATGTCAACACACAAGAAAGAAAGTAAGTGACATAAAGGGAGCTCTAAACATTGAACATCACTCACGATGGCACAAGACACCCAAGGCCATCATGGCCAAAACAACAAGCAAGTGTGCACATAAACATAGGGAAAAACCCGCATACAATAGAAAACAATGGAAGACAAGTACAAAAAAAAATAGTCATGGAAACATATAATCCTGCAAAAAAATTTCTACACATGGAGCACCCGTTAGCATGTTAGGAAATAACAAATATGTCAAAGCATGAATAATGAAGTAATATAAAGTGCTAAGTAAAAAAATGAAACAATAAAACCTGCAAGAGACGAATGTGGATGCCCTTAGCGACCAATATAGGAAGGGTATAAGGCGAGAATCCATGCCACGTGTAGGATTCATGTCTCTGCAATCACACTAAGAAAAGGCATGAATGCACAATTGTGGATGATATAGATAATTACATATAAGAAATCAATTTAACATGTGTAGTAAAGTGATAATGTAAAACACTAGTAAACAAGAGTAAATGCCCCTAAGACCATGTGGTATGTTGTGGATGGATGGAACAGAATGTAAGATGGAATTATAGGAGTTGCGTGCCCCCTCGAGTGAATAGATGTGTATACAATGAGGTTCATTTTGTTTTCCCACTCAGAATTTAAAATGAAATTCATATGAGAGTGCATCATCAGGAAATGGTTAAGTAGTGTTTGTTGTGTCTAGCGTGCTATGGTGAATGTGTATGTGTAGTAATGAAATGTGACATATAGAAAGGATATGCATGAACCCTATAAAAAGATATATCATGACTAAATGAATGGATGAGTGATGATTTAGCCTAAAAATATATCACTATATGATGAATGAACAATTGATTATTTAGCCATAAGCGTATATCACTATAAGATGAGTGAAAAAGTGATGATTTAGCCCTAAGCGTATGTCACTATAAGATGAATGGACAAGTGATGATTTAACCCTAAGTGTATATTAGTATATAATGATTGGTAAGGAGTGGTGATGTAACCTAGGTTTATACCAAGACAAGATGATATAATGGGGGTGATCTAGCCTAAATCATATACCACTACTAGATAGAACAAGTGACTGACGATTTAGCCTAAAGAGTATGTCACTAGCCTAGGAAGGCTATAAGATGAAATGTCGCATGGCGAATGTAAAGTCCATTTGATTTGTAAATCCTCAACATTCGAGTATGGACCGAGGAACTAAAGTGTGTCACTTGGGTGGTGAGCGTAGTGCATAGAAGAAAAGGCAATGGTGAAAATAAATGACCATGTGATGAGTAGAATATATAAATAAGCCATTGACATAGAAACATGATGAGTAAATGAAGGGAGATCACAATATTGTAGAGATCCTAAAATACCAGTATGGGTAACAGGCATAAATCAAAAGAAGGAAGACAAATTCCTATGTAGGGATCACCAAAATTATTAACTAAAATTGGGAATATAGGAAGGTAGTTAATTTAATAGGAGGATATAAACACAAGAAATAAATATGCTAACACAATGTGTAAAGTAACTAAATAAAAAAGTGCTATGATTAAAACCCTAATATACAAGAAGGAGGTAAGGAAAGATCTCAGTTGATAACTGGTGACTAGAGAAAAGAAGATCGAAATGATTGTGCAGAGGACCAAAAAGATTGGATTTTGAGGATATGAGTAGACTGGGGTCCCTGGAGGAGGACTAGGGAACTCACCGGTGCTCTCGTCAGTTGTAATCTGGGTGCCCTAGTTTACGAAAAAATTTGGAACTAGTTTTTACATGGTTAGAGGGTGGTGCGAAACCCTTGTTATGTGTTACATCGTGTTTGATGCCCCGTCTTGTATATCACCACTAATTTAAGCTGATGTAAATACCTGCAAAATACTAAAAAGAAGTATGAAAACCCTAAAAATAAAAATGTAGAATGAATGGGTTGGATGACCTCAACTCGCCACAACAACGGGCTTACTTACTCTAAGTGCTGCACTACATTACGGACCCAAATGTAGTTTTGGGTAGTGTGTGCATGTCGTGCTCTAGGTTTTCTTGTGCTAGTCACACTTTGTGAAATAATGAGAAACATCTAAATGTAGAAAATATAACAACATGTATACATGGAATAAAATAGAATCCCCCCAATGAAGTGTGATGCAAACTTCCTAGCTTGTGACTTGATGATGGATCTATGTGGATGCAACTCTGGATGAGTGATAATAGTAGATAATGATAGGTCCTTCATTATGGTCTCATAAATTTATATTTATAGGGTTATCTTAATCTAATTTCATAATTAACCCCACATGGTTGACTACAAAAATATAAGGATGAAAAACAACTAGAAAGAGTTCAAAATGTGGCGGAAAGTAGAAAAAGAACTGGGGCTCCCTAGTGGGGCCAAAGCACCGATGAGCGCCCCATTACCCCCGAGTACCCTAGATGAGGCTAAATGATGGGAAAATGCTGAAATAGATTGGGCATGTGGATAAAAATGTGTAGAAATGATGAAATAAAATTAAAATAAGATGGCCAAAATACAGGGGTTAATTAGTACTTTCTTCACTCAAGAACCTTCTAAATAGTAGTATGAGACTGGGATAAATATTGTCTAAAGTGCATGATTTTGTGACTACATACCTCTTACCAACCATCGAGTCCCTTGGGGAAATCTACATTCTCACACACCATAGGTGCTATTGTTTCATTATTTACTACTTCTTATTCTTACAAGCAACTACTTATTATTTACTACTTCTTATTCTTACTATCTAGGTTGTTCTTATAACATAAGACATAATTAGGTAGATGGTCATTAGATCCTTGTTTGATTTGAGAAATTTGTGCATAGGATATCTTGGTGTCGTTATTGATATAAAAGTGAGTAAGGAAAGCATCAACTAAATGTGTAAAATATGTTACTAAGTGAATAGGAAGATCATAGAACCAACACATGGCATAATATTTCAAAATTCTAGAAAATAGGTTAGCTACCAATGTATGATCATACACATAGTCAAGAAATGCCACATGAAAGGATATGAGATGCTCTTGAGGGTCACTAGGGCCGTTGAAGGTGGGAAGATTAGGTGTAATGAAGTTTAGAGGAAACAGATATAGAAAATAGAGGGTGCAAAAGGGGTATGAAGTAGTGTGGATGAATAAAGATATGGAGAGGCACCCAAAGTAGCCTGATGTAGTTGATGGATTTGAATTTGTAGATCCTAGTATAGAGAGGCTAGGTCATGAGTGCTCGTAGAGGAACAAAGTTGTGTGTTAGAAGTATGTGGAGTAATGACAGGTGGGGTAGTTGTAAGAATGAAGGTAGGAATGTAAAGGGGATGTATGGAGGCCATGGAAGATGAGGAGGAACCCAAAAGAGGGTGAAAAGAACCATCTCAAGCACGTTTTATACCAAGTAAAACATTTAACACATGTGGGATGTGTGTAGATTTATCACATAAGGGAGAGAGGAAATTAGTAAGATTGTATAAATTCTCTTGATCAAAATTAGTGTCCTCATCATATGATTGTTCACTATCGAAGTTTTAATGTTGTCAAGAGGAATTTTGTTGGATTCAAGAAAAGGATTAGAAGATTCAACCATTGATTTAGAGGACCTACAGATAGATGGAGGAAGCTCAATATGTGAAAAAGAACAAAAAAACCACTATAGGCGACAAACATAAAAAGAAAGAAGGTAAGGTTTGAGTGATGGGTTCACCATATGATTTAATTTAATTTGAATTAATTAAATATGATTGCAGTGTAACTACTATTCATAAGGATATACAAAATGATAATATACAATAAGATCCAAGCAATAAGAAAGAAATGATCTAAAACCCTAACAAAGAGAGAGAGAGAGACAGGGAAGACTTACCGATTTTCAAATGAACAAGAACTGATCTTGGCAGTGCGAGTGCTCAATAGATTGTAAACAAGCTGGTCGTCACTGCTCATTGTAAAATATGGAACTCAGGAACAAAGCTGGAAATGTGAACTCATGGGAGGACAAAGGCTCTTGGGCCCCGATGACTAGAACTTGGGACTAGTGGCCATGCATATGCTCGAGAAAAAAATTCTTCCGAGTCGTAATCGTTTCATTATTAGCTCCTATTTTCACTTGATCTTCGCCCTATGATCATTTAATGTACTTGTAACTTGTAAGAAAAAATTTCATTGTACATACCAAAAAACTACATCAAACCTAAAATGGAAAATGGAAAATGGGGATTCAGATTGACCCTAGCGATTACTCGAAGAGTGAACTTATTGGTGAGTGTTGCACTACATCTCGGGCCCCATGTAGTTCTTATGTGTGTGTAGAAATGGTGCCCTAGGATACCCTTACACAAGTTTCACATATGATTGCGGGTTTTTAGTTAGAATGTATAATTGTAATAGCATGAGTGGATGGAATAGAATAGACTTCCCCTTCCTATGCAACGTATGCAAAAGTATGCAACCCTTGTATCTTATATAGATACCTTTGGAGTGATTTAGTGCCTTTAGGAATGCATGCTCGTGTGATAATAGTAATGCTTAGTGTTTGGTCCTTATTTTTGAGAATTAACTAAGAATTTATATGATTCCCTTATTTGAATTTTGCAATTGAAAAATAGAAGGTCAACCCATAAGTGAAAAAGATACCTAAATGATAAAAAGATCCAAAAAGAGCGAGTAAAGGTACAAAAGGGGCAAGAATGTCCTGTATAGATAGAAGCACCTAGGCGCTAGTGTCTGTGGCCATCAAAGATAACTCAATCGGGTTCTGTCAGGGATGTAGGCTATGTAAGACCAAAGAGAAAGCAAGAAATAAATTAAAGAGGCCAAAGATAGTTGTCAACCACTATTTTTTTCTTGCTTACGAATTATGTATACACTAGTATGCTTTTGGACCTAGAAATGTACCAAAGTGCATGATTTTGTGTCTACACAAATATATGCTTTGCTTAGGAAGGTTATAGAAAAGTCTATAGATTAAAATAAAGGTCATAAATTAGAAGAAGATCTAACCCCGTATAAAATATGTTAGCATAGTCCATCTAAGCCTGTAAAATTCACCTTTTGAAAAGATCTAACATAGTTATAGTGTGAAATAGTTTCTTACGTGTTACAAGGTTTTTGTTGTTATCTCCTATTTTTCACGTTATCTTCGCACTATGATCATTCAATGTACTTGTAACTTGCAAGAAATAAGTTCATCTAAACATACCCACAAACTGCATCAAACCTAAAAAGGAAAATGTAGAATGGGGAGTTGGACTGACCCTAGCGGTAACCTGAAGAGTGAAATTATTGTTGAGAAATGCACTACATCTCAGACCCCATGTAGTTCTTATGTGTGTGTAGAAATGGTTCCCTAGTATGCCCTTGCATAAGTTATACAAATGATAGCGGGTTGTAGCTAGAATGTAGCAATGTAATAGTATGAGTGGATGGAATAGAATAGAATTCCCCTTTCTATGTAGTTTATGTAGAAGTATGCAGTCCTTATCCCTTATATGGATGCTACATGGATTCCTTTGGAGTGACTCAATGCATTTTGAAATGTAATCTTAGGTGATAATAGTAATTCTTAGTGTTTGGTCCTTATTTTTGAGAAGTAACTAATCATTTATATGATTCCCTTGTTTGAATTTTGCAATGGAAAATTTGGAAGGTCGACCCATAAGTGAAAAATATACCCAAAGTATAAAAGAGACCGAAAAAGAGTGAGTAAAGGTAAGAAAGGGGTAGGAGCGATCGAATGGATAGAAGCTCCTGGAAACTAGTATTCTAACTACGTGCTAGTGTTCTGTGGCCATCAAATATAACTCAGTTAGGTTTTGTTAGGGCTGTAGGATATGTAAGACCAAAGAGAAAGCAAGAGATAAAGAAAGGAGGCCAAATATAGTTGTCAACCACTAGTTTTCTTACTTCGAATCATGTATAAACTAGTATGATTTTGGACCTAGAAATGTACCCAAGTGCATAATTTTGTCTACAAACATATATGATTTCCTTAGGAATATTATAGAAAATTCTATAGATTACAATAAAGTTCATACATTATAAGAATAACTAACCCCGAGATAAAATCTATGAGCATAGTCTATTTAAGACTGGAAAATTCATCTTTAGTGCTAAATATGCTTGAAGAACTTTAGAGAAGAGGAAAGGATATGATAGAAGCTGGGTTTTAAGAATTTGTGGGGAGTTTAAAATCATTCAAAATAGCAATAATACAAAATTAAATCCCTTTCTTATGTGAAACCATGTCGTAGGGTTTGTAAGTAATAATTGAGAATTTAAGTACAAATTTACCTAGTGAAAGTAGATAAATATAGGTGGTCATTGAGAAATAGGGTTACTAAAGGTGTGGAGAAAGTTTCAAGAAGAAAAACAAGTGTTTTAGACTAAAAACTTGGAAAATGCAGTCAAAAATCTGTTTATTTACCATTTTGTGACACAATCTTGAAAGTAATTGTCCCTAAAAGTCAAATATAGGAAGGAATGCTTAGTAAGATGATGTACCATGATACACTTTGTTATGTGCCAAGGGTCTGATGAAGGTCATATAGGTCTTAATAATCTAAAAGATAATATTTTTAGAAACATAATTTATCTATTAGTATTTGAAAATATTATCAAGAGTCTAGACTTATTCACATGTACATGATTATAAACACGCATGAAGAACCATATACATGTTATGATGTTTTATAGGTAGTATGTGGTAGAGGAATAGTTGTTGATGAAATGACATCCTATTTTAACAAGTATTATAACAGTGATTACTTACTCCTTGAGTCTTATTGACACAAAGAAATCAGGGTTGCGAGTGAATTAAATAAAAGCAACGACTCGGTGACATGAAGTTTTCTTGGAGCTACACATTGATTAATAGTCATTAGAATGATATTTAATTCTTGGTGGAGGAGATTAGGAGGAAAAAGTGCTATTTTAGTTGCAAGATCTAGAGAGACCTAATTATGAAATATAAGTGGTAAGTTCAAGTGGTAATAATTTGATTTTAATTCTAAAATTTAGCGGAGAGTAAGAAATCCATAACTTTTAAGACTAAAATTTGGTGGAGAGTAAGAAATCCATAATGGGGTTTTAAGTCAAAAATTTGGTGGTGAGTAAGAAATCCATAATGGGTAGTTTAATATGTGTTTATATTCTTAGGAGTCATTGCAAGGTACCCAAAACAATAAGCTTTATGAGAAAACATGGCTACTAGAATATGATTAATTACAATTGGTGATAGGTAAGTTGAAGAGGTTGTACTTACAATTAAGTTCTACAAAATTATGAAGACTTGTAAACCCATAAAGGGTATATAAAAGGTATTTATACTCTCGTGAGTCCTTTTGAATCCTTGGGAAGTATAAGGTTTGACTTAACGAATGCCTAGTAGACCCTCAATGAAGTGTAGAAGAAATTGCATGGAATTATAAGGAAAAAGTTGTTAGTTCTTCAATTCTAATGATTATGTGTGATGCATTGCATGAAAGAGACTAAGAAATGAGTGTGTGAATGGATGGAGATGGGTAGTGAGTGAAAGGAACATCAATAAAAGTTTCTAAAGTCATTGTTTTCAAGAAATTTATTTCTAAATATTATTGAGAGTTATAGGATTGTGACTAACTTCTTATTTTGGCCAAGATTTTGTGATCCTCTCTACATCAAAGAAAAATGACATATAACAGTTGGGACGAAGTAAGAAAACTATATGTAAAGATATGGCCTTATATATAATTTGTTTTTATCCTTATCTATATGAAGATATTAATGAAAAAAAGAAAGTAATGTTAATAGATGAAAGAATGTAACTTGAATACTACATTTTGGTATCGATCGAGTAAATGCTCTCTAAGAGAATATTGATTAATAGTTAAATAAATCAAATAGATAGATGAATAAAATTATGGGCAATACCATAACTAATCAAGACAAGACCCATTATGGCTATAATTTTTTTGAATAAATTTTCTTTGGCTTATTATTAAAATCAAAAAGTAACTATATGTCTTGCAGGGCATGGTAATTTCTCCTAGCCTTCTATGGATGGTATGAATGAAACATTAAAATTATAACAAGAACTATATGACGTAATGATACCATGTAACCTTGAGTAATGAATTAAGAAGAATAAACTAAGCTTTGATTTCGCTAAGCATATGGAAGATGCTAGTTTAGGCGATGATTTGAAAGGAGTGCATATAAATTTTAATTATAATTGTGATTTGATATCACCCTAGAGTTGTGGTATCTTGATTAAGGCTATTCATATTGTTTCCCTTTGATGAAAAGGTAAGAATTGTATTTATAGATATGAAGTACAAAAAATTGGATTGGTTAACCTTCTTTAAAGGCCTACAATATCCTTATATATCTATTTGACTATTATGCGAGTATGAAAGTAGCTAGATGCATGGATATGAGAAAAAAATAAAAATAGTTATTAAACCCTATAGAGATGAAAATAAATGATTACAAATTTTTTATGACATATATAATGAAATGATTTTATTGAGAAAAATTAGTACATTGAACATACATTGAAGAAATAATGAATTGAGATATTTATGTTAGGTGAGTGAGCGAGTTAATGATTTATTTGTAATGAGCCTATAACAAGGTTATGAGGCAAAAATAAATACAAGAATGAAAGGATAGGTAGCACTTATCATCCGGTAGGGAACAAAAATAAAATTTAGTTGAGTCTTTTTGGGAATTGGAAGGTGGGTCGCTACACTAGAAAAACATGATCACATTCACCAAATAAATTTAATTTGTACAATATGCATCTATTTCCACAATCCTATTGTTTTGATAGGGTTGAATCTATAATTGTATGGTTGTTGTCAAGTTAGCCATGCAATTCTATCCTTATGGATATACCTTTTGATGTGGACACTTTGTTTTGCCAACAAACTATTAATAGATTAACGACAATTCAATCATTAATTTACAAAAAGTAATTTTCTAATATTTTGAAGTACTTTAATTATTTTAAAAAGTTCTCAAGCTTTTTAATTATTTCAAATACATTTCAATATTCTAAAATCCACAATTTTTCAATTAAAACTAATTTGTTATGTAAAATTTGTTAGGTCATAATATTTCTAGATTAAGATTAGTGTAATGCATTTATCAATACAAAGAACTTTTCATGCCGCATTAAATTAATTTTCATTTAAATTTTATTTTCAATTTGTTTAATATATAATTCTTTTAATGAATTATATATATATATATATATATATATATATATATATATATAATGACTTAATATAACTATTATTTATTAAAAAATTTATATAATAAAAAAATTAAAAAATGTATAATTTTTAATATTTATTAATTTCTTCATTTTTATTAATTTTTAATATTCTATTAATTTTTAACTTTAATTATTATTAATTTCAATTTTTAACTTCTATTAATTTGAATTTCTAATTTTTATTAATTGTAGTTTTTAATTTTTAATTTAAAATTTTAAATATTTGTTTTTGTTAAATTGTATTAAATGTTTTAATTTTTTCTAATTATTATTATTATTAATTATTATTTTAATTACTTATTTAATTTTTAATATATTTTTTTAAATTTAAATTTAGTTGTTATTAACAATAATAATATAAATAATAAAAATATTATTTTTAGTTTTTAATTTTTATTGATTTTAATTTCTATTTTTATTAGTTGTATTTTCTCAATTTTTAATTTTTAATTTTTAATTTTTAATATTTACTTCTATTAATTTTAACTCTTATTTGTTTTAATTTTTAATTTTTCATTAAATTTAATTTTTCATTTTTCAATTTTAATTTCTATTTATTAACAACAATAATAAAATAATATTATTTTTAATTTTTTAAATTCTAATAATAATTTTTAATTAAGAGGCCTATCGACATGTTGATAGCACCAAACGCGTGCTATTGCTAGTATATTCACGTCATAGATGTTTCATTGTTAGGGTTCCTTTCATTTTTTCATCATGCTTGCTAACTGGGATGAAATTTTCATTTCTGCTATGTGCCACTCCATCATTCTCTTTAGTTGGCTGCCATTACACATTCCCTGTCTTGAATGTTAACAACTCGAATTGGCTTGTCCTTGCATGTGTGTGGCACTTAGTGCTTGTTGCCCTCCTACCTCATAATTCACCACTTTATAACACCTCCTTTATGTATAAATTTGGGTTTCATTATTAGTTTCCTACTATTTGATGAGTGAATTTTGGAAGATGTAGATTTTAGTTGCGGACTCAACCCCTTCGCCTGAAACTCTGCCCTTGCAAATAGTCTATTTGTGCAACCTAGTAGACATTAGAATCAAATCCATGTGGTGTTGAATATCTCTTTGGGTGGTAATCAATATTTCACTCGAGGTCGGTTTGTGATTAGTTGTACTTTGGATTATTAGGTTTTGTTTTTGTTTGTGGTCATTAACACCATTATAACAATTTGTTTTTTCATACTTTCCAAATATGGGGGTAAGACAATGTTGAGTCTCATACAAAATGATAACAAAACCATGTTATCTACCATATTCATACAAAGCCATAATTTCTCTATAAAACTCCAAAAACCAGTGTGTCCCATGCAACCAATTTTTTCTATGACCCGATTTACTTGCACCAAAAGTTACCCAAAGGATGATATGACTCTTCAGAGTCCATCCTTTCTCAAACAATAATCATTTGCTAATTTAAATACCTTGACTAGGGTAGGACTAAAAGGAAAGAGGAAAATCAAACCTTTTCCCCAATGGAGATATACTTATACACTATTGTTTTAAAAAGAATTAAAATAGAATGGAACTATAACTTACATGTTGCACGTTCCATTTGTGTATGGTAAACGAGTTCAATGAAAACTCAAATTTCCCGCTCAAATTGATGAAATGGACAACTTCTAAATTTTTGTTTCTATCGCTTATAAAGACCTTCTCCTAGCTCAACCATTGCTTCGTGATGGTTCTACATGGGAGAAAAGTAGGTAATATCATGTAAGTAATGCTTATATTTGTTTTTAATAGGAGAGATGATCATCATGTAGTAGATAATGAGATTTTGTGATTGATTTTGAAGGAGAGACACATAAGCTGGGTGATTCGTATTCACACCTCATCAAATCCTGTTGATATAAGTCCTCATTTTTTAATTTAATGTGCGATGAATATATGTATATCATTTGTTTTGTTTTGTTTTGTTTGGACGTAAGTATGTTTAAAAAAAAACATGCAACGCGTTTGTCAACAAATATCATATCTAGATAGTAGAGGTGGGATTGAGTGTGTAAGTATACATGGGCAAGATATGAGGTAGGTTTTGTTGCAACCTCACCCTTCACTCTCTGCTTTCTGCTATACCATTTCATGTGAGAACCCATTGTTATTTTGGTAAATAGAACATATTATTTATGTGCGTAGGAAAAATTATATATATTTTTCTCAAAGTAATTGAAAATAGGCATATGCCATAATGATGCCCCCTCAGTCAAATCTGAATTAGCAGGAACTTGACAAGGTCATAACTTGAGCTCCAGGTGTTCGTTTGAGTCCATTTTTTTTTGAAACCATATGTTTCGATGAGACGAACGCAGGAAAGCATCCCTACTTGGTTGGGAAAAGTTTTGACACGTTTTCGGGCCCTAAATCCGCCATCTGGAGGCCGAAAAATTAGGATTTAAGTTATAGTTCGATTTTTTCCTATTTTTGGGCATTAGTTAATTTTAGTCTATTGGTTGCATTATGAGTTAGAAAGTTGGCAATACCTCTAATTTAGGGATGTAGAAGATGCGTGAAAATTTTTGTGCCCGTATGAATAAGCATGCGAACTTACTAAGAATAACAAGTTCTAGTAAACTACTAAAAATAGTAATTTCCGCCACCTAGAGTAGATTTAGTCAGAGTTAGTTAGAGTTTGCTTGGAAACTCGAGTTGGGAGTTGTTTTCCTATTTAAGAAACATTGTAATTCGTTATTCAATAACAAAGAAGGAGATCTATTTTCTTTTGGAGTTCATATTATTTGCAGTATATTAGGTTTGTTCATAATTTGACTACATTACATAATTAATCCCAGTTTAAAAACCTCTCTGACGAGTCTGCAAAACCTAAGTCGGCAAGATATATAACTATAACTTTCCTATTAGTGACATTATATACAAACAATCTCTATAACATTCTACCACAAACATTAAATGACATCCTAGTGCCTTTGTATGATATAACAACATACATACACACTTAAAGTAAACAACCAAAACAAAACCACGTGTGGATTATTGTTTACAAGTTAAAATAAGAAACTCTTATCCACAAACCGTACTTTAACATAACATTATAAAACAAAATTTGAGTCGAACAGCGTACGATTACACCTCTGGGGAGCAACTGCTAGTATATATTTTTCAACCTACGTTTCTAATATTGGAAATCATGTCAAACATTAAAAAGAATAAAGAATATTCTGTAGACTTTATGTAGTGTCAATTCCATTATGACGTTTTTAGTGCATTTAGATTTGAAAAATTATAATTCATATTATTCACCAAAAACTATTTCAAAATATGCTTTTCATTTTCCCTTTTCGAAAGCATCTAACCTGCAACATCAAAACAATAAAGAATGTTATGTGGTTTTGGTTCCATAGATTTTAAAGGTAGCTTGTATATGTCTTGGGCATATAATTGAACAATTTTGACTTTGATAACAGTCCAATGAAAGTTTTTAAAACTAGATATTATTTATAAAGACGTGTCAAAGTATGATGTTTGACATATCTTAGCTTTTCAAAAATTTTGATGCCTGCCACCAGTTGAAATGATGGGTCACTCCCACGATTGCTTTATTTATAAAGTACAATTTAATGCAGTTCGTGTGAGCTTTGTCTATCATAATTTTCTTTGTATCTCGAAATCTTAAGAGATCTTTGTAAAAAAATTACCTTTCAAAATTGCAGTTATTTATAAGGACCTATATTTGCAAATAAATACAGATTTGTCGCAAAATATTTCTTAAAAATCAAAATTATAGAAAACTATGTATATATTTACATGCCAAATATACAATTTAGCTTTTTATTTTTTCCACACTATAAGATGTGATTGCGATCAACATTGTAAAAACATTCAACGAAGGACATATAAAGTATTAAAACCTTCAATGAAAGACATATAAAATTTGATAAAGCGACTTACTAATTAGACAAACTTGAACTTCGAGATTAATTCTATTTTGGAAAATATGTGTCAGACCATTATGTTTTCTGATTTTTTAAAACCAATTTCTAGAATCAAATCGGATAACTATTTTATTTTTAGAACCTTTGGAATTTTGATTTTAGATTGCTCTTAGAAATCAAATTTTTATATACATATTCGCTTGGCAACATAGACATATTTGATATTATTTCTTCAATACAAGAATCTATTAGTGACCGGAATTACTGACTTGCATGGAGCTGTGTAACAATGATAATCATTTGGCGTTTTAATAAAATCATTAATAAAATTATTCATTAAGAATTAGAAGGTTCAAGTCAAACGGCCTTTACTTTTTCCTTAACAGAAGAAAAAATTGGATACAATAAACAATATCAGTGTGTTAATATCGAAATCGACTGACTCACCCAAAAAAAGTGTTAAACACACATCCAAAATACGCAGACCATTGAAAAATGATACAACACGCAGACCATTGACAACTGATACGCTCTTCCATCAGACAGTATAATAAATGAATGACTGAGATCAGCTGCTTTTGTATCTCCCTCAAAGCCTCCCAAAAGCTTAAAAGCTAATGCCCACATAGATTTTGAAAGCCTTTGAAGGAGAGTTAACAGCAGCTCTCTCATATTTCTCCTCTTTCGAAAGCGATGCAACTCCATAAGCAGAAATGTTGGATAAGATAGACTGAGTATTGTGGAAAATGGTAATTGCATAGATAAATTTATAGGAATAAGTAACAAAAATGTCAACTGAATTAATGGAATTTTAGCATTGGGAATTGGTTCTCCACTAATGACATTGAAAAATGTCAATATGATTAAAGCAGAAGACAAGCTTATCAGATTAGAATCTTCAATCAAACGTTCTCAGAATTGGAATAATTCCAAGGTGGTCCAGTCATTCCTTGTAATGAGATTTTGTCATATTTAACTACCACTTTTGTTCTAGTTTGGTCAAGCGTGTAGATCTTATATATTTGAACTGAAGAGCAGCCAACAAAAATATATTATTTTATTCTCTAACAAACTAGCAATTGCACCCAAGCAGTGCAATGTGAACGCCGAAAGGGATCAGGTAGAGGAGTGAAGGGTTGAAATTAAAGGCAATAAATTTGTTAGTGTCATTTGATAAAGGAGAAGGTGAAGCAGAAGAATAGATAGATGGAACCATAAAATGAGATAGGGAAGCTTGCATAGAGGGAAGCTTGCAAATGTCCTTTTTAACATTTTGATCAAGTGTTGTAAATTTTCTTGATCTATAATTAAATAAGTTATAATGTGGCTTTATTTTAAAATAGAAGAAACAATTAATTTGCTTGAGAAATTAGAAATGAGAAGGTGTGTGTTGTTGCACGAGTTCGCAATGGAAAATTCCATGTCGATGTTGTCTTGTTAATGCGAGAGGGACAAAGCATGGACTCTTAGTATCAACATCAGTGCTATGTGAGGCATACTTGTAGTAGAGGATGTGGTCTATGTAGAAGATATGTGGAAGCACAACTTTGATAACCTAGACACCGACACCCCAGACTATTTTGGCATGGTGGTTAACATGACATATGTGGGAACTTTGACAACAAATATGTATTCTAACAATGTCACGCAAAACAAAGGAATGCTATCTCATAAGACAAATGGAGGACCTAAACAAATCCACGAGATGCTATGAATGGGTTCACCAACATGCCCACCGAAAAGCATAATGATTCGCACAATGCACATGCCTAGTAGAGGAGGCAACACAATAATATGTCGCATGTGGTTCCAAATTTGATCTCTCTAAAGGATACTAATGAACTATGATGACCCATGTGGAAGGGAAAAATACTCAGATAAGTGGTGTTGGTATCCATTTTTCTCATCCTCGAATCCTTTGGAGAGTGTCATACATTGTCGATTGATGAAAAAAAGATTACATATGCCCATGCACATCACACTTGTAACGCCTCCCAAATACTCCCCACTCGAGACCAAGAACAACCTAGGTTTAGTTAGGAAAAGTTAAGGAATAAATTATTATTTTTAAGTGTTCCCAACAAAAATTCCAGAGTCCATTACAACGGTTATCAAACATCCTACACAACACTAGGAGAGAGAAAGTCATCCCTAGCATAGATAGATTATCTTCTTTCGGGCGCACGGAAGAAAATTTCCTCGGGTGTGGAAGAGAGGTGCAAAAATGAACCTTTCTTCCGGGTCGTGGAAGAGAGGCGCTAGGAGAAACTCTTATTCTCTCGGGCGCACAAGACGGGCACGGAAGAGACTCATTCTCTCCTTGGTGTGCAAGACAAACATGCAAGAAGCACATTTACTCATGGGCATGCAAGAGGTTCTGGGCATGCAAGACGGGCACGTAAGAGGCTTTTCCTCTTTTGCAAACTTCAGAAGGCCATAACTTTTGATAGGGAGCTCCGTTTTTAGCAAACAGGACTTTTCGAAAGATCTCGACGCGTCTATTTGCACAAAAACCTTAAGAATTTAATTTGGATAAAGTTTGAAGGGTAAATTTTGATAAAATTCTTTGCAGGCTTTTAAAATGAAAACTGGTAACATTTGACTTATAAAATTTTGTTCAATTCAACCTCCTTCCTTTCTCAACATGCCAAACAGACATGGGGGGTTTCTCTTAGAGGAATTTAGGATGGATTTCAAGGGTTTATTTTTGGATTGAATATTAATTCAAAATTTCTCAATTTTGACAGCAAAATGACTGCAGTTTTGCCTTTGTTTGATTTGAAAGGATTCTTAACCATTTCTTAAGTGGTTTAGCTTGTTTGGGGTCGTTTTAATCCTACTAAGTTCAATTTAATGTTTCATTTTCTTATTCATTGTTGTAGGGGTCATTCTATGCATTTTGAATAAAAACATTTGCCAGTTTGAAAACATCTAACAGTGATCCAAAACAAATAGATTTGTTTACATTTACCAACTTCAATAATAAATTCATTCCAAAACACTCTAATTTATTAAGTTGATTCAAACAAGGTATTCAAATGCCAATTTACAACTTCATATTTTCCAAACATTCATTTCTGCAAAACAGAGCATCATGACATTTCAACATACATATTCACTTTTCTTTTTTTCCAAACAAAGGTTTCATAATGCATTGCAAACACAGATTTCCAATGAACACCAAATCATTTGAACAAGGTAACAACTTCCATTAATTCAAAAATGATTTCTTTACATCTTTCTTATTTCATTCCTCAATTTCAATATACAAATACAATTTCCTTCTCATACATTCCAAAAATAGAAAACTGAATTCATCTCTTTCACATTTTGAATTTCAACTTTCATAGCCATAACAAAACATCTTTCCATCGCCAGTAATATACAAGGTCATCCACTTCAAAGTGGAAAAGGGTTACAATAAATAATAATCTCAACAAGGACTGATCAAAACTATCTTTTCCTTTGCTCCCGAACAACAACATGAAGATCCTCCATTTATTTCAATTTGATCACAACAAAGGCAAGGGAAAGGAAACACTCTCCACCCAACCAAGACATCCAATGAAAGGAGAAGCCATCCTTCTTCATTGGCCCCCGAGCCCCAACCACAATGCAATAGAAGATGTGTTTCAACTCATGGAAACAACAAGATTCCACAAACACACAAGAAATCTCACATTTAAAAACACAATTCCAAAATAGAATGTAGTTTACAACCACATTAAAGCATAACAAACAAGACTTAGGCTTCATCACGCAAGCCAAAGGAGCAAGAAACTATGGGGGATGCTACTTATGTCTCCCAAAGGGGAAATGAGTATCACCACCTGAGAACAAACCGCCAAAATACATATCATTTCAAATCCCTGACATACCCTTATGCCTCCCCCAAGTACCCCTTATTCCTCACATTTCCTTATGCCTCCCCAACCTCTTATGGCACCCCATAACGAGTAAAGAAATGCAAGATATTTATTTTTACAAGGTGGAACCCAAATCCCAACTCCCTAATCCCCACACTTATACCTCCCCAAAACACTTATGCCTCCCTCAAGAGTACCCCATAGTCTTCTCCTACACCATCCCTAAGCCATCTACCCAACCAGCCAACAAACAAAAACAAACATACAAACATTTACATATTCATAAAAGGGAAGAAGAGCATTTCCAAGAGCCAAGCTCTTACCTCTCCATGATGGAGTTTGTCCCAAGTCCAAAACAACAAGATTTCCAATGCAAAACAGTCCAAGATCAACAATCCACAAGCATGCAACAATCTCCAATATTCTCCAAAAGCAAGAGCTCTCAAGACCAAAATAAGTCTCCCAAAATGAAGTGATAAAAGTGAAGCAACCCAAAAACAAGCTAAGGAATTCCAATAAATAGAAGAGGGAAGAGAAGAGGATGAGGTGGATCCATGTAGGATGCCACATCACACATCCTCAACCCAAAAACAAATTCAACTTCATTCTCCAATGCATAATCAATAGGTGGGTGAATAATATGATAGTTTTACTTACACACTCAAGCAAGCCCACACCCCATAAGGACTGAAATTAAAACATGTAAGAAAAGTGCAATAAAAACATTCAACTTGACTTACAAAAATGCATAAAGAAGGGATAAATTTAACTCTCCAACCATAGGTAAGGTTGGTATACAAATTTAAGAGGTATGGGACAAGTTTAACTTGTCCCACAAGCCTCCAAAATCAGCCTCCAAGGAAAAATTCGAATTTCAAAGAAGATGGAGTGTTTCATACTCCAAAATCAACTTACACATCTCTTACACATCACTTACACATTTCTTACAACACTTTAATTTTAGGCCAACAACTCTAATAATTACTTTCTTATGACCCAATTTGATTAATTAATTTTTAAACAATATGATTACTCACATTAATTTACCACAATTAAAAAATAATGAAGGGGTAAACACATCACTTAAATAAACACATGCAAACATTAACAAAGGAACCAAATAAAAGAAAAATACATAAAATCCCTTGGTCACATTTCAAAGGTGACCCCCATGGGAATCCCTAACACAATCAAACACACACAAACAAATACAGTTGCCATGGTGACCTTGTTGAATTCATCTAGAATTCCAATGTGGTTGGTCTCCAATCCCCGATGTTTGTTGTGATACTTTTAACCTACAAAAATACAAATACCTCCTTCGGCCTCATGGCCACATCAGAACATCCAAATGAATATAATATACTTCCAAAGTCATCAATATATATGTGAATCACAACAATCATCAAGCCAATCAACAGTGTCACTTAAAATTTCATCAACAACTATATCATCATCAATTTTCATTTTCTAGGTCTACTCAAAATATCTAAATATCACATGTCTGAACACATCTATAATGTAACCATGTTAGACAATATATCAACCTCAATATATAAAATGTCTCTAATAATCATCATGCATCATATATGAATCAGAGTCAGCAATAATCCATGCTCTAACATCTAATCATCATACTAAATCAAAACTATAACAATGTCCATGGTATAGTCAACAGTGTCATGATCAGTATCAAAAGGTGTCAAAGGGAAGTGGGCACTAAAACACTTAACCATACATGATCCCAGAATAAGATGGGACCAAGTGGATGCATACGTAGAGACTTATTCAGTGGCCCTTGTAGATAGGGAAGCTTGGAACCCTAGCCTAATATTGTATCTAGCTCATTTTGCACCTTCTTTCTCCAAAGCAATGAACATAAATTAAATCCTGAAAAAGTACAAGGAAAATAGAAAACTAGAGTGTGTGAATGCTTCAGGTCATTCTTGACAACCTCTTTTCAAAGAGAAGCCTCCAGTCGACCATATCAATATTGTTACCACTTCAACTTTCATCCCAACCTCTCCGCATGTGTCATGGATCGTGAACAAATATCAAATGAAGGATAGTGTAAAGAGATTATTTGTCTCTCACATACGCTGAAGCATAAATGTCATTGACATCAACATGGAAAATGATCTATTCAATCTCTACCATAGGATATCATTTATGGATAAATGTGAAATATGGTGAATTTTCTGAGATTGTGGTGGTGGATAAAGCACAAATAATGATACAAGTATTATTTTTTTATTGGATTATTGAGAAATTTGGGAAGAAAACTATGATCATGTGTAAGATCAAGTTGATTGAAAGATTAAATTATGTAACATATTCATTCAAAAGAGTAGTTGTTAGAGTTAAAATTGAAGACTAAGCCTTTCTTACCAAATTTTTTTGTCAAAGGGTAGGGAAGGTGTCGGTTAATAGGAAATAACACATTAAAGGTTGGTTTCTAGTAGAATTTAAGTTCATATTTAGGACACTTATTTGAATTCTATGCATGATTTTCAATGTTCACTAGTCAGATGGGTGGGTTAGTTAGGCTATAATTAGTGTAAATCCAATCTAGGAAAGAGTTCCTACAGAGATTCAAGCCATAGAGTAATTTTATTTACATAGTAATGATAAGCTTAAATAAAATTACATGAAATCCAAAAATGTCCTTTCCAATTAGGTGTGTGTTTTTGAAATGCTTGAGTGAGATTTTCAAACCGAGGTGATGAAAAGGTGTTTTGGCTATGATTGTCTTACCCCTTCTTAGTTTGTTTATGATCTCACTCACCTTCCTCTCTTAGAGTTCCAAGTGTAATTTTCCAATGATTTAGGGATCATGCTACCCTCGAAGGTTATGTATGATCCTTGGGATACCTTATCATACACTTTGAGGTGTATTTCTAGCTATGATAGGACAACTAGTGCAACAAATTTGATATTATTATCTATGTTATGGAGTCTCAGTCCCAACTAACTTAGTATAAGATCAAACTAGAGTTCTCAAGAGCTCAAATGGTTCTTCATAGACCTACAAGCCACTTAAGGATCTCAAAATTCACCTCCTCAATGTCATCAAGCCGTATTAAGGGTCATTGGTTTCTCAAAACTCAAAAATAAATTTAATTTCAAGTAAAACCATGCTTCTCTGCTTACAAGACTATGACATTGACTATCACAAAGTTATCTCTCCACATGAAATGAAATGCTCTGTCTTCTTTTGAAACATCTTCATGATCCTTCTAAGTTGATAACTACTTGTTCTTAGATCCTTTCATGGGTTAAAACTCGAATTAGATGGATTTTTATGTAGAAACTTGAATTATAGAATGAACATGTCTAGCTTAAATTTATGGTTAAAAATTCTCCTTGACAAGCCATGAAATTGATTGATTCTTTTTTAAAATTATAGGTGACCTCCTAACAGAGATACATTCCAATTTTTATGAATTTTTGTTGGTGGAAATGTGAGTTTAGTGATTTTCCCACACGGAAAACCTTAGTTTCATGCTAGCATGACTATCACGACACTAGAGGTGAAAAATGGCCAAATTCTCACTTGTTTTCCTTCTTAAAAGCTAGCTTCTCGTGATTGATTCTCATTCTTAGTAGGTTCTCCTCAACCCCTAGATTATTTTGAACAAACTCAAAAACCCCCTCAGTAATCGAATTCCTTTATGATTTATGTTATATTTTCCCGACATCCACTATACATGAACCAATATCATTTTGATTTTAACTAATCCATGAATTGGAGTTAAATAACATTATAAAAACACAAGTAACTCCCTTCTATTCACTTCACAAATTAGACAATACAGTTCTTCCATTCTCGTGACTACACATACACCTTCTTGCACACACACTCTACCATACACACATGATAACAATAATCATGAACACCAAAACATCTCCCAAAATAAACTCACCCCAAAATTCCCCGTGAGTCCTTCCTTCCTAATTTTTGATTTCCCTTAGATGTCCCTTGATTTGGATTGCTCAAGGCAGTTATACAATCATCAATGTCCTCTCTTCTCATGATTCTCTAGCCATCCCAGTTACAAGATCAAGGAAATCATTAAAGACTAAACCCTACTCATTGCTACTATATTTCCCATACGTTGATAAGACTATACTAGAGTTTAGGGACTCCAATTTATCTATTATGAAGCCAAAATTTTACAATTCCATGGAAATATAACCATAGGAGTATACATCTTTTGAATCCTTAATTTTGGACTAAGGTTCACATACAATTTTAGAGTAGTCATAACACTAATTAGAAACATCAATTAAGTCAAAAGAACTAAAGAAATCACTCAACACTCCTAAATTAAAAAAATCTAACTTTCACACACACATTAACTAGTTTATTTAGGGTGAAGTAGATGCTTATTCATTATGAGGTTGGGCAAGAGCATGGAACGGGATCTAGGCGAGGGGTTTCATCATTACATTATGAGCTAGAGTGAAGTAGGGATCAAAACCATTATGAGAGGGGTTTTCTAGAAAAGGGGTTTTTCATGCAATGTGACTAGTGCTTGGTCATGTGAATATAGAGTGGAGAGGTGAAAACACTCGCATTATACTCCTTTTCTCCCGTTGGTTGAATGGCATCCCTTCTCTTTCGGTGCTTTATCGGGTCATGGAAAAGGAAATCAAAAGGCATGGGTTGAGTCTATTTGGGTATTTTTATGGTTTTAGAAAAAATTGATCAGGTTATGGAATGTGCCAAGAGAAAATGGAAGCTACATGGTTCTTTTAAGGTTATTTCCATGGAAAATGATGTATTTATATTCATTTTTGGATTAGAGATCAATTTACTTGAAGTTTTACAAGGGGCTTGGTTTTTTAGAAAAACATCATCAATCTCTCCCAATGGAAGCCAAGGCCTTTATAGATTCCTTGATTCCTTTTATCTAGTCCATTTGATTAACCTTTTCCTATGGAACCAGAGAATAGAAGATTATTAGTGAGGGTTCCCTCTTTTTGGTTTAAACAATTACTCGGCTGGTCATGGGACGACTATTTAAGAATATCCTCCCTAAAGTTACAAGTTAAAGACAAATTGGATGTGCCCATATAATTACCGATTGAGGTGTGGCGGGGTGGCCGTGTATTTGACTATTTTTTTAGATATGAGGGATGTTGATCCTATCCTACTACATGACACTCCATAATGAGGTCTTGTGTCTAGCGTATTCTTAACTATGTTCTTAGCCCGATGTTCCTCTTCTTGATCAGATTGACAGCGAGTGCTAATTGAGTGGAGGGTAGGTGAGCCTTGTCAAGTCTTTTCATTATATTTTTGGTTTGGAGCTAGAATCAAACAAATACCTTGAGGAATTCATTCATTTTGAGGATGATTTTGATGTTAACCATTATGATTATGAAGATTTCCCCACCCATGAATTGTTGGAAATTATTCTTAACATTGAGAAGCCTTGGTGTTTAGAGCCCTTTCTAGTTGTGCATCCTATATGCACGGTCGAAGGACAACTTTGACCCCGACAAGCTTAAAATTATTGAATATTGGGAAGATATGCAATATCGGCATATGTCTTTAAAAATTTTAGAATCAAGACTCATTATGTTACTAATGTGATCGAAAATGACGAAGATAGTTATCACAAAGTGTAGTTAAGAAAATATCTAATGTGTTAGAACGTAATATAAACTTCATATAAACCTTAGTTTATATGTAAATAATTAATAATAGTTATATTATTCATTATTTAATATAAAATAATTTTGTTTATGTTTAATTGATTATTAATTAATCAATGTTTTAAATTAGGTGCCTTTTTATAAAGTCACATCCCATCACTTAATGGTTCATGACCCATGGGGTTAAATAAATATGATCATGTGGCATGATCATTTAATTCATATGGTGGATTGGTGGAGAGAAGTGAGGAGGGAGATCTGGACTGTAAATTATGTTTCTCATTAATGGAATTATCTCTTTTCATGGTTTTTACCCCTGGGGATTTTCCATGTTAAATATGTGTGTGCATTTTTTTTTCATGTTATAACATTGTTATAATATTTTTATATTAATTTAATTAATATTGAATCTTATTTAATGGTTAATGTGTTAAAGCCCTGGATCTGAAATGACATCATAATAGGTTTAAAAGGTTTCAAATTAAATAATTATGTAGTGCCACATATATATATAATCTATATAGAATGAAATTTAACAAAAAAAAATTTAAAAAAAAAAGAATAAAAATAAAAATTAAAGGGTGGGATTTGTGTTGGCTTTGGTTGGTGATTGGATTGATTGACTGTGTGAAGGCACGTGGGCTGTGTTCTTAGAGGGGTGAGCTGATGTGAGTGGTTAGGAGGTGAAGTTCTTTGTATGCTTCCCATATGGCCCACAGTGCATGTCATGTTCCTTGCATAATAATATAGTCACTTTAATGGTTAAGCCAAGGGCTTTAGCCAGCTCAAATCCAAGTTAACATTGTAAATCTAGTAGAAATGGGATAGTTATAGCGGGAGGGCAGGAAGAAGAGGATTTTAAGGGGGAGTTTCACCTAAAGCAGTGAACATGTATCAAACCAATCAGTTCATAGTTTTCAGTATAATCCCGATCCTACATAAAAATGAGACCTCTTGAATAGGGCATGGGCATCCAACAAAGCATAAGAGATAGAGGAATTTTGTCGATTGTTGAAGTTGAAAGCACTTTGGTAGATGTGTATGCAAATTGTGGAAGCATATACAAGAACACGATTTATTAAGAAGAATATCTTTAAAAAAATGTGCTTTGTGGTGGAAAAATTTAAATACATGATTTGCAATAAATGGAATTTGTTAAGAATATTTTGGGATGTCTAGTTAGGAGATTTGAGAAATGGTTTCTCTAATACCAGAGAAAGTGTCCCCTTTAAACACCTAGATAAGGCAAGGGACATACTTTCCAAAATGCGTGAGGGGAAATGTGGGGAAGAAATGATTGCACAGACTTGCAAAAAATGAACACATTGAATATTTTTAGAAACTCTCAAGAAAATACAATCAAATTGTTTAAATTCTCACTCTACAGCCATGCTAAGAAACCCACCCTTGTCTGATGATTCAGTTGCAAGTGCTTTGGAAAGGTATGCATGCAAAGAAAGGGTGCATACATAGGGCATGCCAACTATTTGTTAATGCCTTAAGTTAAGGTAGTCTCATGGAATGAGCTAGTTGCTAGATATATTTAAGTGGTTTTGTTGAAACAACTTTTGAAACTTCCAAGAAAATGCTTCCTACAAGTGTCCAAGTTGATTCATTTACCTTGGACAACTTCGTCCTTGGTTGTGCCAGGATAGACACCTTGGTACATGGACTGCACAAATGGTTTTTATGAAATGGCATGAGAAAATTTCAAGAAATGTTTTTGGAAGGTTTAAAATCAAACTCCACAACCTTAAATAGATTCTTCTAAGTCATTGTCAAATGGGGAATTTTGAGAAAGTCAATGAAATGCATATCATATGACTCGATGGTTGTTGGAAAGCATAATAACTTGTTGAGTGTTTGTGTCCATGATGGCTTCATTGTTGAAAACATATTTTGGTGTTCGAATGTGGAAACCGTTATGATTCGAGGGAGACAATCAATGAGATGACGCATGCGCGTATTTTGTGGAAAGTTACTTTGGTTGGAAATATAGCGATTTGGTTTAATTTAATGAAGTTCATTGGTTTATTGGAGCCCATCGTGCTTAGTGGTATATCACATACGTGGCCTTGGATTTCATATTGAATAGTACAAATGGTGGAGTTGTGGATGCACACAAATTCTTAGGCAAAATGCTGAGAGAGAGGGAGACTTGGAGCTTTGTGGAATGCTAGTGAACCATCATGGAACACCTATTACATTACAAATGTTATTATTTTAAGGCATGATCTCCTTACCTTTGTCTTTTATAATTTTCATATAATTTGGTTCTTCATTTACAATGTAATATAAATAATAAACCATTAGATAAATATACAGTTGGGTATTTTAATTAGAATGTTAGTGAGAAATAATAAAACTCCATCTGGTTATCTACATTTCCATTTACAATTTGACCATCAACCATGTTTCTACCGCAACCTTTTACGTGCTTTGTGTCCATTGGTATTGGTGAGATCTAGATGTTACATCAACTAAAACAACTATTTTTGTTTAACTTACAAAGTTAGAAAAAAACAAAATTCCAGGAACTGACAAAAGAACCTTCTATAACCCATAAAAGAGATATTAATTTACGTATGTGTTCCTTGTTATGTGTGGGATTGTATCAAGCTTAGATTGACCCTAATGGATCATTTTTTCTCTTTTATCTGGCCCCTCTAGGAGCCATGTTACATTATTTTGCAGCTATAGGAAGATGTTAAAACTAAAAATTTGGGTCTTGTTTCGGCTTGCCATTTGAACCCTGAGCAATGAACTGCCTTCCACCTTCGCCAACCTCTAGTATTTTTACTAGAAAACTTCCTAGAACCTTCATTTTGGGGAAAACACTCTTCTAGATAGTTTGAAAAGGGCATTTTATAGGCCTCTAGTCATAGTTTGACTAGGTCAAACGTGACCAATTATGACTAGTGGCTCTAGAAAACCCGTCTTTGTTTGAAACCCGTTTGTGAGTTCTCGATATCGTTGAATCTTATGAATTCTAAATTTAAAGTGTAATCTATAGGAATTCTCTCATTGCATTTTCATCCATCAAATGTTAGTTTTGGACGTGGTTTTCTGAGGCCTCGAGCTAACTTTTAATTATTTGTAACTTGGCCAATTCCGATCGATGGCCTCGAAAAACTAGGTGTCAATTGTAAAATGTTTTCCTCAGTATTAAATTCCACCGCAATTACTATGAATGATTGGTGTGTATATGGACATGTATAAATTTATCCGTGGTTTGTTTTCTCCTTGGAATACAACATTTGAAAGTGGTTTCTTAGCCTCCGAGCCTAAATTGAACGTTTTTGCAACTAGTAGGAAAATGTAAAAATAAAGTTGTAGGACCCCGTTGGGTTACCAAACCACCATGGAAACTTGTTGACACTTGTAAATAAATTTTGGAACTCTATCTTGTGGCTTGTTATGTGAGATTTGAATTTTTGGAAAATAGTGTTTCTCTCCCTCTCATATCTCTTTCTCTCTCCTTGGTTACGAAATGATGTGAAATGAAATGAAATGAATACATGTCTCTAACCCTTTCCTTTTGAATGAAAATTATTATTATTATAATGTAAATGGGAGACTAGATAACATTAATTATGCTAGATTAGGGTGGATACCTTGCCAACGATTTATCGCTGACTTCATGCTCACATGATTTTGCAAGATTGAAGTAAGATGGTGAAAAGGCATGGTGTAATTCATTGTTTATTAATGTAATTTTTATATTTAATTGGAATATATATATTTATGTATATATGTATATATGTATTGTTATGTTACGGTAAATTTTATTATTTCAATTTTATATTGCGTATGAGATGCTAGTTTTAGGGGTGCTTTGGGAAATGTGCATGTGACTAAAGGTGTTTTTATTCATACTTACATATGGGAAAAAGAGGGTTGGATATATATATGTTAAATGAAACTGTAGAGGAAATTCAACCATTTGCAAAGTATGAACAATTTTATAATTAAAGTTTGGTAATATTTAGATGTCAGGGTTTAAGGGGATGTTCATCCACACATGAGTGTTATTTTGATCCTCAAATTTTGTATTGTAAAATTTGGAAATGTATGTTAAATGAATTTTAATTTAAAATATTGTAGTGCATTTTCAGTGTTAAATAGATGATTAATTATTTAGTTTGTTGTATTCTTACCTTGTAAATGTAATAAAGAGATCTAAATGAAACACTCAACCTTAGTATAAGACTCGTGTATAACTACCTTTCTTGCATGAATCATTTTAGTGTGGAAAAATAAAACCTTAAGATAATCTACTTTTGCTACACTCGATGTCACCTTCTGGCTTAGTAAATAAGACCCCTTGTTTGAATTATCTTCATAGTCGGTATGTTTAGTGACATCATCATAAACCCGATGGTTAGGAGCGACATGGTCAAACTAATTGTGGTGTAAGAAGATTAAACACTTCCTTAGGATCCTAGTGTGCTGCCTTGTCTTACGAAGTTAGATCTAGGAATCAAGTTCATGATCAAAATGAATTTCTTGTGGGATCTAAATGAAACAAATGGAAATGTGGACAATTATTGGACTTGTGTAAGAATGGGAAACTCTAAAATTCATTGTGATGGATGAAATTTATGAATTAGACCTAACTAGGGAATGCATTACCATTTTATTATGTTTTCATCTATAGTAATTGATTATCTACATGTAGTCTGCAGTTATGTGTTTTGTTACAAAATGTAACATCTCACATAGACTACCACTCCATGTTCGTATTTAGCAAGGAAACACAAAATCCCCAAAGGACTAATGCATTGCCTTGATGAAGGTGGGAATCACAGTTTAGGTGAAATGTTAAATTTGGGAACAAAAAACAAAGTTGTAGTTTACAAGAAAGAGAGTTCATTATTAAAGTTACATGTATTTTAAAACTCATTATTTCTGCATGTAAATACATTTAATTATGTGGTTGATTTGTTTATTCCATTATACAATCAATATACATGTCATAAAATATGAAAGCAGAAAGAAGTATACAACTCAAGTACAAAAATTAAATGTTATTTATTCATGAATACGTAAAATATTTTCCACACAATCCATGGATGTAACTCATAACTTCTTAAGAAATATGTACATATGCATGAAGTTAAAAGTAAAAGAGTATAGAAGAAGCCCATCATTGCCTTAGGTTATCTTCTCGGTCTTCTTCACTTTAGCTCCAACTTCATATTTTATCCATCTCTCCTAGAAACCACAATATACCTAAAAATGAAAAAGAAGGCATCAATATTGAGCTCGGGTTGGATCTTTACCCTTGTACTATCTAACTACATGTAGATGGATTTATAAATATAAAAGCATAAGGAACATAATAAACATATACACAATTAATAAGAGCAAGATTTTACATCAGCACATATGATTCCCAGAATCATTTCATAAAAGAAAGAGAAAAGAAAACTATGGAATATAAGAAAGGCCAAAAAGCCTAAATATTTTCTAACTTTTTTCTTAAGTGTGTAGGTATAGGTAGAAGATGAAAAGAAAAAATATTTTGCATAAATAATTACTGTACAAAAAAGAAATATTTGCTGAAGAAATCTAGATGATACAAGTTATGAACTGTTTCAAGAAAAGGAAAATGCAAACAAAAAATGTATAAAGGAATGACATCGGGACATTAAATTAGAATTAAGGAAGGAAGATATAAGTAACAATTCTTTTAGAGAATTTTTTTCATCAAAAATGAAAATAAGCAAGGGTATCTTCCATATTTTGTTAACAAACCTCTACAAGAACCCATGAAGAGGATAGTTATAGGAGATACCACAAATGAGAAAACTATAAGGTTGTGGATGAAAAGTATAAGTTAAGAAGAACAATTAAAAAGTGATCAAGTATGAGCAATAAGTAAATGATATATTAATCAAGTACAAATTCATGAGAACAAAAGCTATTATGTTGGGAGAGGATGACATTTCCTACTTAGAATGAAAGCTAAAAGATCAAAGTACAGTTAGAAGAGGCCTTCTAAGGCCTATTTCAGAATTCATAAAATAAGGAAAGTACATTCTTCAAAAGTTACAAGTGTAAATTCATAAAAAGTAAAAGAGGACATATGCACTCATAAAAAGAAGTGAAGTGTTCTCATATCAGAAAGCTTCATGACTTTCCATTAAACAAAATAATAAACATACAAGTATCTAATTGATCATTGCAGGCTACAAGCCTTTAATAATTTAACTCAAGAAAGTGCTTCCAGTTTGATGCACAAGATGATGGAGTATTAGAGAAACAAATTTTTTTTCACAAGATTACAAATTGCCTAAAAGATATTTGCGTATCATGACTAAATGAGCTAGAAAAGCCTCAAGCTTACGAATGAAGATATTTCCTCCTTTACAAATCCAGTTTCAGGATTTAAAATCAACCAGGAAGGCATTCATCTTGATTCAAGATGCTACATCATTACAAAATATCAAAATATCAACAAAGTGATTCTAAAGGTAATATATGCATAAAGGTTGTATATTAGAAAGATAATAGCCGTATTAAAGTACAAAATTTTCTAAAATTTGATTAATATAGGACTCTAGGTGAAGGAGGAATTAACTTGTATAAATTCAAATATATAACTATGAGAATAGAATAGAAGTGGTACAAGCTTAACAATGGAGATCATTAGAGTCATGAAAATGAAAGAATTTTACACACTTCCACATCTATTTGTTTTGGATTCCTTAATGACATCTACACCATTCTTGAGAAAAGTTACAAAATCTAAAGTCTTTAAACATCATAAGAATTTACGCTTTTAGTTCATCAACAAGAAAATAGAACAACAAAGCTTTATAGAGAAGGACCAAGCTAAGCCATATTGAACAAAATGCAATTAGAGCTTATATTTCTTCAAAAAGTAATTAATCCTTAATGTACAAAATTCTAAGCTACGACACATACTCCACAAATAAAATAGATGATCAAATACATTTGAATTAGGAAAGGATGAATTATTTATAGAATATGAGATAATGATACAACTAAGAAGAATCCACTAGATTGCAATTTCTTATAGAAATGGAGGAGATCCAATATCTCATAAGATGGACAACAAGATTTTTTTAAATCTAAATCGATCACTTACAATGCACGAGTAAAGGCTATAGATCTCCATTCAAGATGCCTTGTTTAAGTTACAAGAAATAAAAAATTCAGAGTTAAAGCTAGTCTCACATGACCCAATAAAATTGCAAGATGCAAGTCTCTTTACTTACAAAATGAGGGTATTGTTATCTCTCAAAGTGTACCTTTAGAGAGACAACCGCAGGTGTTCTAAGCTTGCAAAATTGATCTCTCTCTTTCATATATATAATAGAAACACCTCAAGTATGTGGGTATACCTATTTTGAGGTGAGTCTCCGATATCAAGGCCGGTTCTTTATTGATGTATCCTAAATTGGTTTTACGGGGTTAAGGGTAAAAGATGGATGTAAAATAATTAAAATTGAGGTGATACACCAAATTTATATGAGATTTATTTGACATTTTTCCCTTTAAATGTGAAGTATTTTCTACCTTTCCAATTATTTGCAGTCTTGTGTATGTTTCCATTAATCTTGTGAATGCAAATTCCTTGATTAATTATCTTACCTGTTGTAAATCCAGATTAATTTGTGCATGACATTAATGTGTATTTTTAACTTAGTAGTTATTGTTGTGATATTTTCCCTCAACACACCGAAGTTTTTACGCTTAATATTTGTAGAAAACTCGTGGTCAAATTTACGGAGAGGGTTATCTTTGAGTATGAAAGGAGAAGAGGTCTTATAATTGAAATTAATGAAGCTAAGCATGAATATTTAGTTATCAAGGAACAAATTGAGAAATCATTAGGAGTGAAGATTGATGGGCCTCATTTTAAGGAACCTATCAATGGGATGTTCCCACTTATCCCCCTATCAAAATTCAATGCCTATAAATCCTCCTTGTTAGCCAATGCAGCCTATTCCTTAGTTTCAAAGTTATCAAGCTACTACAATTCCTACTTTTTCTACCCCACAATCACATACTGAAGTCAAAATTAAGTGTCCAAGTTGGCGTTCAGAAGCTATTCTAAATGCAGATCTTATACCCCAACCTCTTGTCCAAAATTTTCCGTTGAAGTCAAACTAAGCCCACTCCTTTACCCATACTTCTAGTCCATGAAATAGAAAATCAAAAGATCAAGGAGGAGGGGAAGCCAATAAAAACAATAGGCTAGAATTTTTGTAGAACTTGCATGGATGGGTATCAAAGTTTCAATTTGATTTTATTCCAGAATTGGAAAAAGAAACCATGCAAAAGGTACAATCTATTTTTCCAATAGATCAAGAACAGTTGGGAGATGATCAACAATTTGCATATTCTGAGTGTAGTGTGCATGAGGGCACCATACTCACGCAACTTACAACCATATCAGAAGAGGATAGATCAATTTTGAATAAAAAGGAGGTTGAAATTCAAGGAAATTGTGTTTCAAATTTACAACCTGAAGTTGTTGATTTCTTGTCAAATTTGGAAAACTACATAGGTGAAGAACAACCTATAGAACTAACTAATTTTGTAGTTTTAGCTTTCAAAGAACCTCTGGTTGATAAGATCCCTCCTGTACTTGAAAAGGAGGAAGAGATGCTTTTAAATACAGATCTTTATTATCCCCTCCTGGAAGAACCATTTTGGGAGGAGAATGTCTCAGAACAACATGTTGCTCAAATCAGATCTTGTGCAGAAAAATAAGACATTTTGATCTTACAAATTTTATGTCAAACCAAAATAATCAAGATGAAAGATCAATTATGGTACAGTAGTTTGAAGGAGCTGAATTATGTTCAGATCAGCTTCGGAATGTCCAAAAGGCTGATAGAGAACAACAACTTCACATTAGTCCCTATGAAAATGAAGAAAATTATCTTAAGTTTTTTTACTATACCATGTATTAGGATAATGCCTATGAAGAAGAAGAGAATGATATTCAATATTTAGACTGTATGGAGAATTTGAACAATGTAGAATCATTTGAAAGAAATGTTGAAAGATCACTTATATCAGTTATTAGACAACAACTTGTAGAGCAGAAGCAAATCTCAAAATAGTTTCAAGATGAGTTACAGTAGTTGGAAGACATAAAATAACCTCTAGAATAGCTTCAGAAAGAGCTCATTATTGAATATGATATTCATGATTCAGATCAAATCAAAACTATCAACAATTCTACTATGAAGAGGTCTTGTCCTATTAGGTATTTGGTTAATTCCCACCCAATAAAAACATTTCCAGATTTCATGCTTTTCTTGGAGCACAAAAGTTGAGTTACATGTTCTCAATATAAAGCCTCAAGTCAAGTCGGAACAAATTACAAATCTAGTAATTTCGCATGACATTAATGTGTACGTTTAACTTAGCAGTATTATTGTGATATTTTCCCTCAATACACCAAAGTGTTTACCTTAATATTTGAAGAAAACTATCTTGGCATCAAGAATTCTTCCCATCAATTGTGCATATACTCGGTGAAATCCCTCATATAAATTTGGTGGATCACCTTAGTTTTAATTATTTTATAGCCATGTTTTACCCTTAACCCCCAGAAAAACAATTTAGGATACATCAATAAGGAACCAACCTTGATACTGAGAGACTCACCTCAAAATAGGTATACCCATAGACCTGAGGTGTTTCCATTATATCTACGAAAGAGAGAGATAAATTTTGTAAGCTTAGAACACCTGTAACCATCTCTCTATAGGGTGCACTTTCAAGAGATAACATTTTTGGCATGCCCGAGTGGGACACTCACATAGCTAAAAGTTTCACTTTGCAAAGGTGTTTCATCATTTAAGTAGATCAGACACTATGCATGGTAGTTTCAGAACGAGAACTACTATTGATGTGTTCTCAAGATTCAAGATCCGAAGTAGAACTCATCTGATGACTCCATAAATCTAATTTTAGATCAGTACAACACTTTTCAACTTCACTAATTTTTCAACTGCAGTTTTTCATGTATTTTTCAAGAAAATCAAATCTCTAATTTTGTTGTTATCATCTATACTTTTGAGCAAAGGACTTATTTTCAAAGTTCAAGATTTTACGAGGACCTAGAGGTATGAACCCTCACTTTCAGCAATATTATGAGCCAAACTAGCAGTCCTTTTATTCATCTTCTCCTTCATATCAGTCTTATAACCCGTATCAGAATGAATATCCTTATAACCCAAACCCTGCCAATCAATATGATTATTAATATGAGGGTTATGTTGTTCAAGGTCAAATATACGTAGAGGTTATGCTAAGTATGTAAGGTGAAGAGGTATTATAATTGAAATTAATGAAGCTAATAAGGAATATTTAGTTATCTAGAAACACATTGAGAAATCATTAGGAGTGAAGATTGATGGGTCCTCATTCAAGGAACCCTGTCAATGGGATGTTCCCACTTATCCCCCTTTCAAAATTCAATTCCTATAAATCCTCCTCACACCCAATGTAGCCTATTCCTCGCCTTCAAAGTTATCAAGCTACTATAATTCCTACTTTTCTACCCCACAATCACATACTGAAGTCAAAATTAAGTGTCCAAGTTGGCGTTTAGATGATGTTCTAAATGAAAATCTTATACCCCAACCTCTTGTCCAAAATTTTCCAATTGAAGTTGAAACTAATCCCACTCCTTCTTTACCCATACTTCTAGTCCATGAAATAGATAATCAAAAGATCAAGGAGGAGGGGCAGCCAATGGAAAAAACAATAGGCTAGAATTTTTGCAAAACGTATGTGGATGGGTATCAAATTTTCAATTTGATTTTATTCTAGAATTGGAAAAATAAACCATGCAAAAGGTACAACTTTGTTTTCGGATCACAAACCCTGGACACACATCGGGCTTCTAGGTTGATGTTCGGGCATCCAGGGTGATTACACAACACGAAACCTCTCTCAAGCGTGGGACTTGTAAAAGAGAGAGGAATCTCCAGAGTTGGTTCCTAAAAACTACCTACCACAAGCTATTCCAAAGGTAATCCTAATCTAACCATGCCAGGATACGAGAGAGAGAGAGAAAGGAAAAGAACAAAAGCCTACACTAAAACGGTGATACACTCTGAGAAGGAGGATGTTGAACATCTATCAAAACTTGCCATGGACAAAGAGAGGTGAGCTTCATTGGGAAGGATGGATCAAAGCAAAAAATCACAAACCCAAGGATAGATTTCACACGAAAATGTCCCAAAACTCCATGAACAACAAACTCCAAACCCTGCAATGAACATTCAAACATGCACGTTTTTTACTATGAAGAGAGGCAAGAAGAAGACAAGCAAAAACGAGAGAGGATGGATATCATCACGTTTTGTTGCTCCATTTTACAGCATCATTCCATTAATAAGAGGCAAAAACACCATTCCAGAGCAAGGAGGAGGCTCAAACTCCATTTTTAACCCTAGAAAAGAAAAGAAGGGAGGAAAGAGTAGAAAGAATGAACCACCTTTTTTAAATGAGCCAAATCTGGTTTTACATTGCATGGGTCGAGCCTAGGGACGCTTAAAATGTGGGAAAACGTGCAAGCCCATTCTCATTGTGGAAATGCATAAAATCAGCATGGAGGATCTTACCAACCCATACCCTGTCACTTTGAGTGATTTTGGAGGAAAATGTGACCCATTTGTATTAATTTGGCTGCTAAAATGTCACTGGCCGTGCGAGAAGAAGAATCTTGCGACCATTAGCATTAAAAAAGCGGGTTGTTGAAAGGTGGATCACCTCGGCCATTACCACACGTCAGATCCGTTTCTCGATTTTTCTCTCTTTAACCCACCAAAACTCGAGATTGATCCTAGAATCATGTAGAGCATCTCAACATCCATTGATATAAAGAACGTGGAAATCCGAGCTCTGAAAAGGATCAAAAGCTATGCGTCCCCGAAGATTTAGGGCACGTGATGATCAAAACGAATTTTAAAATGTTTTCCCACTCTTCGCCATCCGGACGACACGTGGCATTTTATGCTTTGACGAGCAATTCTCTCTCCTCCATCTTTCGTCTTTCTTTTTGAAATTTCTTGTGGGCCCCTTAAACTTGGACACGTGGCGCCATTTCATTGGTTCGATTCGGCCCTGTCGATAACTCGCCTTTTCTGACCTTTTGACTTTTTCTCCCGTGAGGACACGTGGCGCTTCGACCGGTCGGCTCCTTCGCTCCTTCACGTACTTCGCCTCCATTTGTCCTGGATGTCCCATTTGATTTTGGGCCCTTTGTGCTCATTTCGGCCAGTTCGGGCATTTCATTCCATTTGTCCCGGATGTCCCATTTGATTTTGTACCCTCTGGACTCATTTCGCCGATCAAGCCGGTTCGCGCCTTTTGGCCCGATTGACCCATTTGATTTTGGGTATCAAGATTTTTCACCCGGTTTCGGCGGTTCGCGCCTTTTGGCCCGATTGTCCCATTTGCGTCCCTCTCAAAGAAATTCCAATTTTTTTCTATAAAATTTGAATTTTGCGCCCGCCGTATTTTTGTCCCGATGTCCCCATTGCTTTGCGGGCTGTTTGTGCTTATAATCGGCCCAGCTGGCCGGTTCGGGCCTTTTTGTCCCAAATGTCCCGAAAATTAAGTGTAGGACTAGGACTTAGTCATTTTTATGATTTTCCACTGGATCAACCTACTTGCCTTTCTGCAACCTTTTTCGCATTTTCTCGAGCTTCTCTTTTCCTCTCGAGCAGGGAACTTAGAAAATATTTGAGGGGACTCTAAAGAACATGATTTTTGGCCTCGAATCAATCAATTTTCACCGACTTGAATATTTCGATGCATGTTATCAAAATTACCCGGGGAGGTGAATTTTGGATAACGGTAATCTATTTTCCATATGAAGAACAATTGGAAGATGATCAACAATCTACATATTTTGAGTGTAGTGTGCATGAGGGCACCATACTCATGTAGCTTACAGCCATATCAAAAGAGGATAGATCAATTTTGAATAAAAAGGAGGTTGAAATTCAAGGAAATTGTGTTTCAGATTTACAGCCTGAAGTTGCTGATTTCTTATCAAATTTGGAAAATTGCATAGGTGAAGAACAACCTATAGAACTAACTGATTTTGTGTTTCAACATTCAAAGAACCTCTGGTTGATAAGATACCTCCTATACTTGAAAAGGAGGAAGAGATGATTTTAAATACAGATCTTTATTATCCCCTCCTGGAAGAACCATTTTGGGAGGAGAATGTCTCAGAACAACATGCTGCTCAAATAAGATCTTGTGTAGAAAAACAAGACATTTTTGATCTTACAGATTTTATGTCAAACCAAAATAATCAAGATGAAAGATCAGTTGTGGTAAATGCTTTGAATGAGCTGAATTATGTTTAGATCACTTTTGGAATGCCCAAAAGGCTGATACAGAACAACAACTTCACATTAGTACCTGTGAAAATGAAGAAGATGATCTTTAGTTTTTTGACTATATCGTGTATCTAGATAGTGCCTATGAATAAGAAGAGAATGATCTTCAGTATTTAGATTGTATGGAGGATCTGAACAATGCAAAATCATTTGAATTTTTTTTTGAAAGATCACTTATATAAGTTATTGGACAACAACTTGTAGAGCAGAAGCAAATCTCAAAACAGTTTCAAGATGAGACAGTTAGAAGACATAAAATAGCCTTCAGGATAGCTTCAGAAAGAGCTCATTATTGAATATGATATTCATGATTCAGATCAAATCAAAACTGTAAGTAATTCTACTGTGAAGAGGTCTTGTCCTATTCAGTATTTGGCTAACTCCCACCCAGTAACAACATTTCTAGATTTCATGCTTGTCTTAGAGCACAAAATTGAGTTACATGTTCTCAATATAAAGCCTCAAGTCAAGTTAGAATAGATTACAAATTAGATAGAGGTGCTTCCCATTTCTTGGACTGATCTGATGAGTGAAATAAAGGTACATATCTTATTTTCATCTTTGACATTTTTTTGGTTTCTAGAGCTGAATTCATGGCCTTGGTTTTGGAGAAAGGGGAGCTACTTTTCACTGCCTATTTTAGGTTTTGTTTAGCCTTAGTTGCTGCTGGTTAGAGTAGGGTAGATTAGGATTTCCATTTCAATAAGTGTAGTTCTTACACATTGCAATGTTTTCAATTCAATAAGTGCATTCATGCATGTGATTTGGTTTACCAGATCCTTTTCCAGTTTTAGTTTGTTTTGGAAGGGTTACACCTTCTAAAAAGGTACATTTTGGTTACATGCTTTAGAGTCCATGCCCAATGGACAAGAGCAAGGAAATGGTCTACAAGCTAGTAAGAAGCTTTCCCCATAGGATCACCAGAAATTTTGAAATTTTTGCACCCGTGCTAAAAAGGTCAACTCGAAACTTTTAAAGTTTCTCAGATTGGTCAATTATGAGTTTGGTTATGTTTGGGACAGCCACCTCGGATTAAGATAGAATTTTTAATTTTTGGGTTTTGGGGTCATTTGGGATCAAAACTACAACTTGGGTACAGTTTAAGAATGCCATGCCTCATAGATGCAACCATTCCATTTGAAACCTTCATCTCAAATGTGCAAAAATATGAGAAACCATTGCAAAGCCCGAGGAAGGTAGGAAGGGTAGCATGTACCAAACATGATGTTCTTAAATTGCAAACAGGTGGCAGTTTTGAAGGACAATTTATAGTTTTACAAGCAGTTTACATTTTTAATAAGTGACAATAAGGTACACTTGATTATTTATTTATTTCTATGATTAAGTGAAATATTTTCTGTTTTGAGTAGTATAAGTTCATTCATTTATCCATACAAATGAAATAAAATACGAAAGGAAGAACATACATCTCATAACAAGAAAATATTTTCATTTTATTCATGAGGAATAATAGTACACATTTTCTCACACAATCCGTGAGAAATAACGGAAAGGAAAAACAATGCATATATTTATGAAGATGAAAATGTAAAGAGGTAAAAGAAACCCGTCATTTCCTCGAGGAGTTTCTTTTCTTTCTAAATTGTTGTTCTAGCTGCCCACTACAACTGCATCATGGTACCTGAAAAGGGAGAAGCAAATGATCATTAATACTGAGCTCAGGGTTTAATTTAACTCTTTATACTTCCAACTTCAGAAATTCATGCATTCAAAAGTGTAGTTATCGAGTTATTGTAGAAAGAATCGAATATAAAGGTTGAGGTTAACCGAAATGAGATAAAAATTTCAGCTGAATGGATAAGGAAATCAGAAAATTTTAACAGGGCTTTGCCATGAAAAATGGACATTTACTGACTTTTCCAGCATATATACTAAAGCTATAATGTAAATCAAATGCAATATTTAAGTAGAAAAGAAATGGGAAATACACTTTCAGTCATCAAGGTGAAGAAATTTAGAGTACTCATTATAGCTTAACAACTGAAGAAAATGAAATTTTGAGGTAACATTTACAAAGTGCAACCATCCTAAAGTACAATTTTCAGAAATGAAGCAAGTATCAAGTGTACAGACTACTACAGTATAGCTTCAGAGCTCAAAGTGTTAGAGATCAAAGGTGTCCACAAAATTTCAGAACATTTCAGAATCCATAAAATATCTTACAAGAAACAGTGATTTTTTTCAATGCAACAACAACAGTTCACACAGTGGCTAAAAATCCAATAGCATAACTAGTGAAGGAACCCAAAACGAGCAAATCGATCCTTTCTCAAAGCACAATAAAATATTTCCATCAATGTCAACGCTTGAAAATGAAAAAGATCTTTGCAAGGCTATGTTTCCAAGTGAAATCAGGTACGAGATGAATAAAAGGCACAAACCTCCAATGCATAACATGATGAAAATAGAGACAGTTTTATAGATTTTCCACAATTTCTAAAAACTTCAAAAAACTTCAAAAAACCCACATGGTTGTATAGGATAAAGCACAATAAACTCATTAAGTGAAGAGGCATAGGTCAATACAGGACTCAAAATGACAAAGAAGTTAAAAGCTAATGATAAAATCTAGATTCAAAAAATTTTTTAGAGGAGTTTCAACATAAAAAGAAATACAGAAATCTCAATAACGACATCAGGGCAAATGTGATTTTCTCCTCAAAAATTTCTCAAACCATATAAATGAGTACACCTAGTTCATGCAATACACAAATATTCTCACATCATAACTAGATTGCGAGAACTCAAGAAATTCTTCACGAGTTTCAGAAATAAAAAAAACAATGATGGTATAGGGTCCCAGAGAATGAAGAACAAAATGAAGAATGCTCCAAGATCGAATAGAAGGAACCCAAAATGTCAAAATAGGAAAAGCGAGCTACCAAAGTGAAAAACTAGGAAATGCAATGGTGAAGTGCATACTTCAAATTTTATAGAAAGATGTTTTCTACACAGAGTTGAAGAATTTATCAAAGTCACAGATCTACAGATACCCAGAATTTGAAAGGTAAAGATCTATAAGTCATGATGTAGAATGAGCGAGAATACACTCACCTTTATCCATGACGGATTCAAGTAAAGTGACCATGAATACCCAAAATCAAGAAATCACGTGCTCAAAGAGTAATGGAGTAGGCTCAGAACCCGTTTCAAGCTCGAGGGTACCATCGAAACTTAATCAAACGATGACCATTATTTTGTGACAGAAGCCTCACAGAGCTTGAAAAGAATAGACATGGTGGCCACTTTGCAGGCCAACTCACAGAGACCAAAGAATAACGAAGTGCCGAGCTCAAAGTTTTCAACCTTGGCGGCAATATCCTCAACCATCTTGATCAGGAGCTCTAAACAGAGAAAAAAGAACCAAATGCAGAGATACCAAGAGCTCCACATTCACCTTTAATGATTGCAATTAAAGCCCCTCGAATGAGCTCGAAATATTCAACATAAAAGATCAATGGTGGCAGATCAAATTTTTACAGAGCTCATTTAGCTCAAATAGAGCTTAAAAATGATAAAGATTAGGGTTCCAAGTGTATTTCTCTCTCCCCTAACTCGGGGTTTGAGTAAACCTAACCCAATCGAGTTAAAAAATACACACGTGGCAGTATCATAGAAAACCCTAATTAGGGTTGAGTTAAAAGGAAATCCACCGACGTAAAAAGGGGTGAGTCATCGTGCAGAGGGGGCCAGCCCCATGTTTAAAAAAAAATCATTTCATATTGACTTTTAAAAGTCTAAACCATAGTCCATATCCCAAATAATCCAAAAGCTGACAAGGAAATAATAATCAAAAGTGGCCGAGTATTATAATGTGCCATGTGTGTACTCAAAGGGGCTGAATTCATTAGACTATGTTAGTGCTATAGTATAAGGTCGGATAATCAAGAGTGGCCAAGCCTAGTTGAAGCCAAAGAAATGTCAACATGAGAGCATGTGCACATGGAGGTGGTTCCCATCAAGTGGATGAGTATGGATTATTTTGCAAATTTAACAAGTGTTGTAATTATTTTTCTCACAAATAGGGAGTTAATTTTTGCATGCTTTCACTAGGGGATAGAACAAACAAGAAGATGAATTCACATGCACAAGGAAAGAGACTTTCCCAGCAAGCAAGCTTATTATTAGCAAATTATTCACCATTCTTTTCTTAAAAATAGAACAGTCAACTTCAGTTTGACTGAGATGTAATCAAAGGCTATTAATGCCTATTTGTAATTACATGTTCTATTTTTATTCCTTTATTTATTAATAGATGAAGGATAAAAATAGGATGCATGGGTGAGTACAAGCCTTATTCTATTTTTAGGAAGGGGGGAAAATCAAATTTTCTATATATTGTGTGCTTTGGAAAAGCACAAGGAGGAATTTTTGGATACAAGAGTGTTGAAGCAAATTTTTCCAGTTTTGCCCTCTGAATGTGAAGTATTTTCTACCTTTCTAATTATTTGTAGTCTTGTGTATGTTTCCATTAATCTTGTGAATGCAAATTCCCTGATTAATTATCTTACCCCAAATCCAGTAATTTCTACATGATATTAATGTGTATGTTTAACTTAGCAGTATTGTTGTGATACTTTCCCTCAATACACCAAAGTGTTTACCCTTAATATTTGTAGAAAATTGTTGGCTCGTGCATCAATAATTCTTCCCATATCAATTGTGCATATACTCAGTCAAATCCCTCATATAAATTTGGTGTATCACCTCATTTTAATTATTTTATAGCCATCTTTTACCCTTAACCCCAGAAAATCAATTTAGGATACATCAATAAGGAACCGACCTTGATACCAGAGACTCACCTCAAAATAGGTATACCAATAGACTGAGGTTTTTCCATTATATCTACGAAAGAGAGAGATAAATTTTGCAAGCTTAGAACACCTTCATCCGTCTCTCTACAGGGTGCACTTTCGAGAGATAACAGGTAGTCCTACATTTGAGCACATATTTCACTAGAATATCATAAAAGTAAGACATCACATTCCAGTTCAAGGAGAGAGACAACATACAGTCACCATTATTCATTTTTCAGTTTGCAAAATTCATAAAAGAACTTGACATTCATACATGTTTCAGTATATAAAAAATCCATTTCTATTCTAAACATATGACAGTGAGTAAAGAGAAGACCTTAGAGCATGGAGAGGTTATAATATACTTTCATAGAATGTGCAATAATGGATTTTATTCTGAGAAAGGATAAAGTTAAGAAAAATCACATCACTAAGAATAAACTCAAAGGAATCATTATTTTTCAGGTTTATTGGAGTATACTAGTTATAAGAAACATTTTTAAAGTAAATATATACTTCATAAAGTATGTTTCATATTATTTCAGTTTAGAGTCCATGGAAAAGGAAAAACAATAGTTGTGAATACAAGCTAACTCATATGCCTTTAAAGGTTATGATCATAATAAAGATAATAGAGAAACACAATGTGACTCACGACATTAAAACCAAGAGCACAAAGGAAGCTGAGAGTCAAGTTTTATCCAAAACCAAATATTAAGCAAAAGGACACCTCAAATAAAAAGCATCAGGAGTAATTTTTCACAATGGTACTAAATATCATAGGGTTTTAAAAGAAAAAGAGTGAAATTTACACCCAAACACCAAGGAAAATGCACTAGAGGCAAGGAAACCCAGTTTTCACATTCTCTACAATGACGGCTATGCCATAGATCAACTTGGGTAAAACTTAAATTTAGCGAGAGAAACTAATTTTTAGTAAAACCCACATCGAATGAATGTACATATCTCAAGAGATGATGAAAATACATACAGAGTAAAACCCTCGTTCGAGCCATGAATAGGTTTGAAAATATAGATATACGTCTCAAAATGACACAATAGTAATGGATCAAAAGTTGAAATTGATCATTTCGCATAGTGTACAATTGAAAAGATACTCGATTATGATTATTTCTTGAAAGGAATGGCACAACCTTACCTTCAAAACCCTCGAAATGGTGACTTTGCTAAAGAAGTCAGAGGCTCAAGTATAGAATGCTCAAAGAAATCTCTAAATACGGTGAGTCACAAACCTTCAGGAAGCTCAAATGGTGCTTGACTCGAAGATAATTCAATGGCGAAATGATAAAAATGACTCATAATGAATAAAATCCTCCACAAAAATCTTCATCTCATGTTACAAATCCTTAATCCTCAATCCATGTTGGCTAACATGACCAAATCTCACAAAAATCTTGAATAAGATACAAGATAATAAAGGAACAATTCTCAAAAAGACTACGGAAATTTAAAGAGGATTGATAATCATAAAATAGTGCTCCTTTAGAGCTTAAGATGCAAAAAACATCATGCTCACAAAATGTAACACAAATTTCGGATCAATGATAATCATGTGACCACATTTGTTGAAGTATGCTTAAGATCGAAACAAAGTGAAAATGACAACGTTCATAGCTTCATAAAACCCATTTATAGGAGAAAATTTATCTTCCAGATCAGTTATCAATGGAAACCTAAAGAAAAATTTCAAGGTATTCACCCTCCATAATGGGAATGCAAATGAAATGATTGAGTTTAGGTTATGAAATAAAACTACTCGCTTGACCAACCCATGGTGTAGAGAAACTTAATAAAAGTTAAAGATAAATGGCCAATATCAAATCATGCAATGATCAAATGATCAATATTCCAACCACTACCACCTACCTCACTTACCACAATGAAGAGATCAAAATTCCGAATCAACTAGACATGATAAAACAATTAAGGAATAGTTAGAGATTCATGTAACCTACAATCAATACAAATCTAGATACTCAAATAATCAATGACTCGAATTGAAAAAGTACCAAGATCGATGATACACCAATCTCCTACCCCTCTTGCTAGAACCAATTAGCATCAACTATGGATATTAGTAGGTACAAAAGAGCAATGGTGCTAAAAACCCTTGACTCAGCCAAGAGTTAAAAAATTTCACACGTGGAGATCAACAAAAAAACCCAAACCTTGCCAAAGGTAGAGATGAGTCACCGACAGGCCAAGGGTTTAGCCATCATGTAAAGAGGGTACATGCCCCATAATAATCCAAATCATTACATTTGACCTTATTAAGGTATGAAACCATATGATGTTAGTTAAAAGGTGGTGATAATTATCAGTCAAAATCCCAAAAACTATATCATTTTCCATGATGTATAATCAAAAGTGGCGATCAAACCAAGAATATCATATACCACATTATAAAGGTCCTTAAATGATTACTCAAATCATAAGATATTCCATGATTAAGGTAAATAAGCCCCATTGGTAATGAATATGTAAGGTCAAAGAAGGGATTATAATGGGTCAACCACATGTTATTAAATAAGAATCAAAACCTTACCTTAGTTTTTTAGAAATATATAATTCTTGTCAAAAATACCTCGTACTCTCTAAATAGACTTAAGGTGGGGGACCATTTTGAAGCATGTGAACAACAAAGCCAAGCCAAAGAGTATAATAGTGAGGTGTCACATCAAAAGGATTATTATTCTTGCATGTACATAGGTGGCCCCATAGATTACAAGAAGACAAAGTATGCACATGCCTACAAGTGGTCCCCATAGTGGGTAAATTGGAGTTGAGTAATATTTTACTAAGGATGAAGACAAAGGAATTATTTTTCTCACACGGGAGGTTATTTTTGCATGTGCATCCAAGGGGGTAGAATTAAAGAGTGCTAAATTTATGTTTGCAAGTGGATCAAGTTGTAGGTGTCACATCAAATAGTTTGCATGTACATGGGAGAAGACTTACACATTTTATTATTAACCAAGGCTATTAATGCCTCATTGTATTATCATGTCTATTTTTATTCCTTTATTTATCATGATAAAGGGGTAAAATTAGCATCCATGGGCGAGTACAAATTTCAGCCTATTTTTTAAGATATGATGGGTGAATAATTTTGCTATATATTATGTGAAATTGCAAGGCACGAGAAAGAATTTTTGACATAGGAGTGTTGAAGAAAATTTTCCAATTTTTCCCCCTTGAATGAGAACTATTTCTTCCTTTCCAATTATTTACAATCGTGTGTATATCTCCTTAATTTTTGTGAATGTCAAATTCCTTGATTAATCATCTTACCTTGCTACAAAATTTATTAATTTCTACATAATATTAGTGTGCATGTTTATCTTACTATATTGTTGTGATTCATTCCCTCAATATAAAAAGTGTTTTTCCATGATATTCTACTGAAAACTATTGGTTTGTGCATCTAAAATTCATTCTCAAATTGATTGTGCATGTACTCAGTCAAAGCCCTCAACAAGTTTGGTGTATCACCCCATTTTCAATTCTTTTACAGTCATCTTTTTACCCTCAAAACCCCTAAAAATTAGTTTAGGATACATCAAATAGGAATCAACCTTGATACCATAGACTCATCTCAAAAATAGGTATACCCACAGACAATAGGTGTTTCCATTGTATATAAGAAAGTAAGAGATCCATAACAAGATTATAACCCTATAATTATCTCTCAATAGGGTGTAATTTCGAGAGATAATAGTTTTTGGCACGCCCGGTGGGAGCACAATTAGATCTGCAAAAATTACAACAATTTCTTTAGATTTACAATGAAAGAAAGTCACTTTTGGAGCAACAAGCTGCAACAATTTATTCTAAAGATCAAAATATTTATTTGGTGACTCTGTAAGGCTGATTTCAAACTAGTTTTGCAGCATGTTCCATGCCTAAAGTGACTACAAGATCATCGGTAAGAGGAATTCTTTCTTTGAGTTTTGCGAAGAAGAAGAAGAGTTGGCAATACCTTACCTTATAATAGGCCTGGTTTTACAACCCTCCTCCTAATCTTCCTTCACCACGTATTAATCTTGTTTTTCAAATCCTAGTTATTCCAATGGCTATTCAACCACCTAGGAATTTTGTGACCTTTACTAATGGCATCCCTTTAGTAATTCCAGTTTATCATGATATTCCCAATGCTAAAATGAAAAGTTTACCTTCATTCACTAGTGAAAATTAGATTACTCCCACAAATCACATTAAAGATGTTGCAACCCTTTGTGTCATCCATAACATAACTCATGAAGATGTAGCCTTAAGACTTTTAGTTGCATCCTTTAAAGGAAAAGCCTTGCAATGGTATAAAACCTTAGAAATTGGGAGCATAAGAACTTGGGATGAGTTAGGAGAAAAATTACTTAAGTAATTTCAAGATCATTCTGATCATTTATCCCTCATAGAGCAGCTTTCTATAATTAAAAGAGTCCCTCATGAATTTATGGCTAGTTTCAATATCCGTTTTGCTAGAACTTGGGAAAGAATTGTAGCTAGTGTTAAACCTCAAGTTGACCATACTTTTCTTTATTATTTTAGAACCTTAACTAGTGATATTTCAACTATGATTCAGTCTATGGGAGGAGAGACTCTCCCAAAACTTATGAATTTACTATTAGGGCTGAAAACAACCTTATTTAAGCGGGAAATTGGCACAAAGACATTTAATGCCTCTTGTAGAAGATTTGTTACCTATTACCATTATAGAACCTACTATTTTTTCTCCATCGATGATGTATCCAAGGATCTACGGACCATGGGTAATAAATTGACATCAATTGAAAACAAATTATCTCAGCCTAACAGTAGGCTTATCAAGCCCTTATCATCAAAATTAGCAAAGTAAAAAAATAGTCTACCTTATCAGCAAAATAAAAATTATAGACAACCATATCATCTAAGACAATTCAACCCAAAATCCCCTAGTTCATCTAGTGCTCTTGTTCTAGTTAACATGGTTTTAAAGAATGGTGTAAATTTTTTAATCAACCTCATTTAGCTTCCAATTATCCAAATGCATTCTTGAATATAAGATTTGTTACACAACCTTAACTTGAAGCATTATGTGTCAAATGGAGGGTTAACAGTAATAATATCATAGTTAGAAACCACCAGAATAGAATCTAGTCGGCTTTGGAAAGGAAATTTTTATTGAAGTCATAGCTAGGTCCCAAGAAAAGGCTCAAGAAAGAGAAAAACAACAAAATAGACCTGTTCTACCCATAATTATTGATAAAAAAACAAGTGTAGGTCAAAATATAGCTAACAATTATGATGTTTCTAATAAAAATCAAGCGATTCATCTCAAAAGGACCAACATAAATAGTTATAACCTTGATCCCAAAGACTCTTTATACCTCGTATTTCAAATCTGCTGCTTGAAGCAGAGTTAGTTTTGCTAAAGCTTATGCTAAAATGGTAGAAGATGTTTCAAAACATTTTCTTCTTTTAATATTATTGAGGTAATGGAGAAGCATAATATTAATATTTCACTCAGGGGATGCTCTAAGTATTTCAGGGGCAACATGAGAATACTTTCTCATGAACTTCTTAAGTGCAGATTTCATCAAAACCAGCCAAAAAAAGAAGACCGAGAAAGAAAACATGGTCCTTAGAACAATGGAGAAAGACCAAAATAAAGAGGTTAAATGGATGGTTCAAAATGTCTTAAACACTCATGATATCAATAAACCACAACCATTTTATCTATCTATGATTATTGGAGATCATTTAGTTCATAACTGCATGGTTGACAATGGTGCAAGTAAAGATAGTTATGCCAAAAATAATTACAAAAAAATTGGGCTTGTAGTATGATCCTATAGAGAAAAGTGTGTTGCAACTAGATGGAACATCAACCAACACAGTTGGTATTATCAGAAATCTGAGGTAACCTTACATGCTTGCCCCAATGTTACTATTTTACAAGATGTGACTATTGTAGATTTACCTCCCTATTTTACCTTATGTTTATCACGACATTTTAGAGAAAAAATAAGAGGTTATATCTCTTCAGATTGGTCATTTTTATTCTTTACTACAAGGTATGGAACCAAAGTTACCATAAATTGAACCTCTTGTTGGATCTAATATTGAGCCTCATTCTTCAAATGATGTAACAAATTATGTAGCTTTAGATCAATCTGATTTTGATGTTATAGCACATGTTTATGCACTAGACGGTGTTTCTAATATGTTTATGGATGAAAAAACTCAAGAAGAACATGCTTATGATCCTTTCAAAGAAGTAGAAGAATATTTTTTTGGTGTTTATTGCTTGCATGAAGAAAATGCACCAATTCCCTTACTTTCTAAAACATAAAAACAACGGAAGGGTTATGGAAGCTTCACTTTGATGGAGCTAAAAATAAGAAAGGACAAGGTGCAAGTTTAATGCTTACTTCCCCTTCAAACAAAAGGTAATTTTCAGATTTAATTTTGTATTTTTCTTGTACTTGTAATGTAACTAAATACGAAGCATTAATTCATGGCTTGCAATGGGACAAAAAGAGAGGTATTAGTACTTTATATGTTTTTGGTGATTTAGAGTTAGTTATTAATAAAGTGAAAAAATTTAATGTGTGTAAGAATTCATTGTTGAAATATTACAAACATATATTTTCAGATTTAATGGATGATTTTGATGTTATTAACATTCAATCTATCCTACGAGAAGAAAACAATAATTTAGAAATATTTGCAGCGATTGGTGCTCACTTTGACATATTCAAAGATGATGAATAGATCTGTATATTTTTGTAGTAAAGAAGCTGAATTTTCTGCACTAAATCGGAAAAAAATGAAACTTTTTTATGGTGAACATATTGTTCATTTGAAGACAAACAAGTTTCCTCAAGGATTAGTCATAGTAGAAGACATTTTCTATTTTGATGATCGAGTTAAGAAAAGACAAAGGCAAAATTTCAACCCACGCAAATAACTACGAAGAAATGTTGGTGGATGATGAAAATATACTATTTATTAAAGGTATGTTCCTCAAATGAAAAAGTCATTTATCAAATTGTGTAAAGAATTCAGAGATGTTTTTTCTTGGAAATACCAAGATATGAGGGGATTTGATCTGATTTTAGCTCAGCATACAATAGAGTTACAACCAAATTCCAATCCAGTTAGGTAGAAGAAAAGGTCTGTAAATCTGAAGATTGAGCCATTAATGAGAAAAGAGTTATCTAAGTTGGTCGAACGGTATTATTTTTCATGTTAAGCATTTGAAGTTGGGTAAATATTCTTGTTCCCATTTCAAAAAATGAGTGGATAAATTGGGCCATGTGTGGACTTTAGAGATATTAATAAAGCTTCATTGAAAGATCATTATCCATTCCCAATATGGATCAAATTTTAAGAATAGTTTCATGTTCGAGATAGATTATCTCTTTTGGATAGTCATAGGGATAAAATTAGATCCGTGTTCATGAAGAAAATAGATACAAAACAACCTTCACCATGAAGTGGGGTACTTATGCTTACAAAATAATGCCCTTCGGCCTTTCAAATGTCGGTGAAACATTTCAACGAGTAATGAACATGGATTTTCACATCTTATTAAATAAATACATATTGGTTTACTTAGATGATGTCACTATATTTTTAAAAAATTCTCGATGAACATCTAACATAGTAAAGGTAGAATTTTTAGCTTTGTAGATAGTTTGGAATATCTTTGAATCCTAAAAGTTCATTTTTTCAAGACATCAAGGTAAATTGCTTGGTCACATTGTTTTTAAACAAGGTTTAGCTATTGATCCTTTCATAATCAAATCTATTTCAGAGCTATCTTTTCCTTATCATAAGAAAGAATTACAATTTTTCTCGGAAAAATAAGCTTTTTAGAAGATTTGTTCCAATTTTGCAACATTAGTCAAACTATTAACAACCATGTTAAAGAAAGATAATAATTTATCTTGACAAAAAAAAGGGAGTAAAGGATTTGAGGCCATCAAATCATCATTTCAAAGATCTTAATCTTGCAAATCCAAATTTTAATAAATATTTTACAATGTATGCACTTGCGGGAGTGAGACTATTTCAACTATATTAACTCAGGTTGATGATGAAAACAATGAGAAGCCAATTGATTTCTTTAGACATGGTTTGCATGAATACGAGACAAGGTACACATTTCTTGAGAAACAAGTACTTTCATTAGCTAGAGGATTGAATAACTTCAAGTACATGCTTTCCGATAATAAGATACATGTCTTAGTCTCTCATCCAAATATTAAAGTGTTCTTATTGAACAAAGAGTTGAATGAGAAGAGAGCAGGATGGATTATGAAGGTTATGTAATATGATGTTGACATCCATGTTGCAAAAAAAAGTTAAAGGAAAATGTTTGTGTGAACATCTAATTGCTGATATAGAAAAACAACATGGTGTAGAATCAGAAGATCCAGAACAACATGTTGAAGTTACATATATGCAGTCAGATACCATGGTAGAACTAGGAAATCAACAACCCGAACTTAGTCAAGAAGTTTAGGAATCAAGATGGATGGCTAATTTGGTTAACTACCTATAACACGATACTTATCCGGAAGGTATGGACAAGAAAAAATGAAGATATTTCAGGTTATAAGTTGTACCTTATGTTTTCATTGATGGCGTGTTATTTAAAAGAGATATAAATGGAATTTTTCTGTGATGTATTGATTATGATAGAATTCAACAACTATTATCTGAATTTCATGAAAGACTGTAGGAGGTCATTTTTCAGCATGTACTACAACCTTAAAAATTATAAAAACTAGTTATTATTGTCCCATCATATTCGAATATTTCTTGGAATGGATTAGAAAGTGTAAAAAATGTGCTTTCTTTTTTGGAATGGAATGTTTAGCTTCACTACCCCTGCAACCTATTTTAGTAGATCACCAATTCATGTAGTGGGGCCTCATCTTTATTGATATGATAAATTCACCTTTTCAAAAGGACACAAGTGGATCTTGACTGCTACAAATTACTTTACACACTGGACTAAAGAAATAACCTTAAAATAAGCTAATGAAACTTCAATTCTATCTTTTTATGAAGGTATAGTTTGCAGATTTGGTGTTCCAGCAACTATCATTTTAGATAATTCCTTAGCATTTCTTGGTGCAAAGGTAACAAATTGGGCTATTAAGCATGGAATTTATTTAAGTACATCATCTAATTATTACCCACAAGGTAATGGATTAGCTGAAAGCACTAATAAGAATATTTTGATGATCATCAGAAGGACACTCAAAGATAACCAAAGAGCTTGGCATTTGGTGTTAATTAAACACATTGGGCTGACAGAGTGACTCCTAAAATATCAGTTGGAAATTCACCATAGAAGCTTGTTTATGGAAGAGAGGTAAGAATTCCATTCTTAGTTGAGTTACCCACATTGGATTTGCTGCACCGATGGAATTACTTGAGAATGAACCATTACAGGTTCATTATGCAGAATTAATGGAGTTACAGGAGCTAAGAGATCAAGCTCATCTGAACATGGAAAAGAATAAAAAACAGAAAAATAAAACATTCGATAAGAATAAATGTTTAGAGTCTTCAATGAAGGAGATATTGTGTTAAAATGGGATGTTGATTGTGCAAAGATAGGAAACCACACGAAGATTGATACAATTTGGAGCGGTCCTTACATGATTTCAGCTTGCGAAAGAACACAATGCTTTTCAACTTTCAAGGTGAATGGAGAGGAAATTCCTTTCATATGAATGGCATCTTTCTTAACAACATGTTATTAAAAATCCTACATTGTCTTCTTAGAGTAGGATTTCCCTTTCAATAAGTGCTTTCATGCACATCACAATTTTTTTCAATTTAATAAAGTGCATTCATGCACGTGATCTGGTTTCCATATCCTTTCCTAGATTTAGTTTATTTTTTTGGAAAGACAGTTTTGGTTATATGTTTTAACTCCATGCCCAATGGAAAAGATCAAGGCACTGGTCTACAAGCTAGTAGGCATATTTCCCTGCAGGATCACTAGAAATGTTGACAATTTTTGCACTTGTGTAAAAATGGTCAACTTGAAACTTCATTACGATGGATGGCATTGATGAAGTGGACCTAACTAGGGGAATGCATTACAATTTTATTATGTTTTCAGTTGCAATAATTGATTATCTACATGTAATCTATAGTTATGTGTGTTGTTACAAAATGTAACACCTCACATAGATTATCATTCCATGTTTGTCTACAATATGGAAACAAAAATACTGAATGAATAATGCATTTCCTTGATGAAGGCGGGAATCACAATTTAGGTGAAATGCTAAATTTGGGAACAAAAATAGAGTTACAGTTTCAAGAAAGAGAGTTCATTATTAAAGTTATAGGTATTTCAAAACTCATTATTTTTGCATGTAAATACATTTAATTATGTGTTTGAGTTGTTTATTCTATTATACAATCAATATACATGTCATAAAGCTGAAAGTAGAAATAAGTACAAACTCAAGTACAAAAATTAAATGTTATTTATTCGTGAATAAGTATAATATTTCCCACACAAGCCGTGGGATGTGACTCAAAACTTCTAGAAGAAAGAATTACATATGCATGAAGTAAAAAGTAAAGAGTATAGAAGAAACCCATCATTTCCTTGGGTTATCTTCTAGTCTTCTTGAATTCAGCTCCAGCTTCATCTTTTATCCAACTCTCCTAACAGCCACAATATACCTAAAAATGAAAAAGAAGGCATCAATATTTAGCTCGGGGTTTGATCTCGTACCTTTGTACTATCTAACTACATGCGGATGGATTTCTAAAAATAGATATGTAAGGTACATCATAACAAGATACACAATTTATAAGAGGAGTATTTTACATCAGCACATATGATTCCCATAATCATTTTAGAAAATAAATGGAAAATAAAACTATGGACATAAGAGAGGCCAAAAAGCTTAAATATTTTCTAACAATTTTCTTAAGTGTGGAGGTATAGGTAGCAGATGAAAAGTAGAAATATTTTACATAAATAATTACTTTGTACGAAAGAAAATACTTGCTAAAGAAATCTATATAATATAAGTTATGAACTATTTCAAGAAAAGGAAAATGTAAAAGAAAATGTATAAGAAAGACATGGGGACATTGAATCAGAAGTAAGGAAGGAAGATACAAGTAATAGTTCTTTTAGAGAAATTTTTCATCAAAACACAAAAAATAAGCAAGGGTATCTTCCATATTTTTTTAATCAACCTCTATAAGAACCCATGAAGAGGATAGTTACAAGAGATACCACAAATGAGAAAAATCTAAGGTTTTGGATAAAAGTATAAGTTCAAAAGAATAGTTAAAAATTGAAGTAAAAGTAGAAAATAAATGATATATCAGTCAAGTAAAAATTCATGAGAACAAAAGCTATTATGAAGGGACATGATGAAATTTCAGCTTAGAATCAAAGCTAAAAGATCAAAGTACAGCCGTATAGAGGCCTTCAAAGACTTGCATCAAAATTCATACAATAAGGAAAGTACATTTCTTCAAAAGTTACAAGTGTAAATTCAACAAAAGTAAATGAGGAAGTATGCACTCATCAAAATAAGTCAAGTGTTCTCATATTAGAAAGCTTCATGACTTGCAGTTAAACAAAATAATAAAGATACAAGTATCTAATTGATCATTCTAGGCTACAAGCCTTCAAGAATTTAACTCAGGTAAGTGCTTCAAGTTTCAATACACAAGTGGATGGAGTATTAGAGAAACAAAGTGTTTTTCACAAGCTTACAAATTACCTTAAAAGAGTAATTGAGTATCATGACTGAATGGGATATAAAATCCTCAAGCTTACAAAAGAAGATATTTCCTCCTTTACAAATCTAGTATCAGGTTTCAAAATCAACTAGGAAGGCATTCATCTCAATTCAAGATGCTACATCATTAGAGAATATCAAAAGATCAACAAAGTGCTTCTAAAGGTAAAAAATGCATCAAGGTTGCATATTAGAAAGAGAATAAAATATTAAATTACAAATTTTTCTCAAATGTGATTAACATAGGACTCTAGCTGAGGGAGGAATCAACTTATATCAAAACAAATATATAACTTAGAGAAGAGAAGAGAAGTGGTACATGCTTATCAATGGAGATCATTAGAGTCATGAAAATGAAATACTTTTACACACTTCCACATCTAGTTTTTGGACTCCTTAATGACATCTACAACAGTCCTGAGAAAAGTTGTAGAATCTAAAGTGTTTGAGCATCATAAGAACTGCCAGTTTGTAGAATCAACAAGAAAAAATTAACAAAAATATTTATAGAGAAAGACCAAGCTGAGCCATATTGATCAAAATACAATTAGAGCCTATATTTCTTAAAAACGTAAGTTACTATTATCACCAAATCACAACACCCTATGGTTTGCACAAGTGTGTGTTTGAGCTCACAGTGTGATTGGATAACATGGGTACTATCTCCAAGTTGTGGGACTTGATACTTGAGATAGACCTCCAGAGAAAGATGGTTCTTACTCCTAAACTACTTACCACAATCTACTCTAATGCAAGAAAAACTATCTACTCCTAATCTAACTTTCTAAGGGACCAGGGAGAGAGAATGCATGAAAACAAAGCCTACACTAAAACGGTGATACACCAGAAAATGAGAGTGTGAGAGTAGTCTTCCAATGTGTGAAAAGTAGAAGCAAAGTGCATACTAGAAGGGGTGATAACAGTTCTCCAAAATCTAGCAAATGCATTCACAAAAATATTCTATATATGCACAATAAAAATAAATCCATGCAAGAGTATAAGATAGACATAATATATATGTAACAAGTTTGAAAGGGAAAGAAGAACGCAAACAAAACAACAAGGGAAGAAGTATCCATAAACTAGTATGTATTGCTTCATTGATATGCACAGGGGTAAGTGCACCAAGTTGGGGGCCAAAAGGGGGTCTTAAGTGGACACATTTTTCTGAAAAAAATTCAACTTGTATGAGTTTTTCGAAATAGTTACACTCAAAATTGGAAGATGTTGTAGAAATATGAATCATAGCATTTTGAGTCTAGTTTCTAAGATACTAAGTTTTATTGAAAACAGATAAGTTTAAGTGGGCCAAACAACTAAAATACCAACATATGCTCCTGTTTTTGTTAAAAACATAATAGAGTGACTTTCGTGCCCCCACCATTTTTGAGCACCATTTAGTATTTTTGAAAACCCTTCAAGAGTAGAAAATAGCTAGGAGTATCTAGTTTGGGCTCCATTTTTAAAGATTTTTTTAGCGAATATTTTTTTATTTATGATTTTTCTAGTACAAAAATTTTATGTTTTGAAAAATAATGGAGCTCCAACCATGCCCCCCTAACTACCTCAAAAATATCAAAAATTAGATTTTTTTTTTGAATATGTATAGAATTATGCCTAGTTTGGGCTAGTATAATTTTTTAAAATTTTGATCACCCAAAAAAAGATACACCATGAAAGATAGACATATTTACACTTCAATAAAAAGCATAGAAAAATAAATAATATGGAAACCTTATATTTGTTAGAAAATTTGAAAAATTATATTTTTAGAAAGAAGAGACTCTGCTCTACATCATGGTATAATTTTTAAAAATGGATCGATTGTTTTATTTTGATTTATCATAGAGGAAGTGTCATTTTTACATTTTCTTGTAAAAACTCGTTGTTTGTTGTGTTTGTGCAGGTCCATGCCTCAAGCTTGGGGATCCAAACTAGATCCCAAGCCTTGAGGCATGGCTTGGGAAAGAGAAAATGCAAAACGCGTACGCGTTACATAACACGTACGCATTATATAATGCGTACACTTACGTAGTATAAACATAATGCATACACATTCATACGCGTTATGTAGTTTAAGCATTATGTATGCTTTTGACATGCTTCTATTTACATATAAGAAATTATTATTTATATTTTATTATTTCTTATACTTTAAATTTATTTATATAAATATAAGAAATTAAGGCCACTTTGCACCTTATGGAATTAGTCTCACAGCTCCATGAGTCATTGTTTAGGAGATAGTTTTTAAAGTATAATATGGTCAGTACATAGGTAATTTTTAGGATTTCAACATTCAACCTAAATATTTTAGCATTTAACTTCTAGAATCGAAACCCTAAACCCTAGGCCATAAACCTAAACACTAAATTATAAACCTTGAGCCCTAAACCCTAAACCCTAAACCTTTAACCATGATCCCTAGAAAAACCTAAACCCTAAACCCTAAACCTTAAACATTCAACCCTTACCCGTGAGCCCTAAACCATGAGCCTTAAGCCCTAAACCCTAAGCCATAAGCCCTAAACCCTAAACCATAAACCATAAACCATGAACCATGAGCCCTAAATGCTAAACCCTAAACCCTGAACCATAAAAACTAAATCCTAAACCCTAAACCCTGACCCCTAAACCCTAAACCTTAAACATCAAATCCTAAACCCTAAACCCTAAGCCTTGAACCCTACACCCTTATCCCTGAGCCTTAAAATATAAACCCTAAACCCTAGATCATATACCCTAAGCCCTAAACCCTAAACCTAAACCCTAAACCCTAAACCTCGAGCCCTAAACCATAAACCTTAATCCCTAAACATTAAATTCTAAACCCTAAACCCTAAAACCTGAACCGTAAACCATAAACCCTTATCCTTAAACACTATATCCTTAACCTAAAACCCTAAACCCTAAAACCCTAAACCCAAACCTTAAACCCTAAATCCTCAACCTTGATCCGTAAACCCTAACCATAAACACTAAACCCTAAACCCTAAACCGTAAACCTAAAACCTAAATTCTAAACCATAACCCTAAACCCCGAACCACAGAACCTTAAACCTAAACCTAAACCTTAAACCCTAAACCCTAAACCCTAAACCCCAAACCATATTTCATCAATATTTCCTAGTCTCATGCCTAGAACCATCATTGAGTCTGCTTATAGAACTACCTTGTTTATGAGAGGTGGGACAAGTAACTAAATGGATATGACATCTACCTTGTGCCTTGTAATGCATATATTACACATCTCTTCCAAACTTGTTTCTCCCCACATATACTTGCACTCTTGAATGTAAATTTATTCAGAATCAAACAAATTTCACATTTCTCATATTTTTATGTATGGTATTATGCAAGCCAAATGACCCATTGGAAGCCGGAAAAAATAACCATCACAACAAAAAAATAATCTTAAAGGAAACAAAAGAAACATAGAGAATATATCAATGCGGAGGTGTAGGATCATAATTGAATTTCCTGTAGTATCCTCTCCTCTGGAGAAAGATAAAGTTCAAGTGTTCTACTAGAATGGATAGTAAATTTGAAAAAACTTCCTAAAGTGTTCAAAATAAGCATAGAAATAGGGGAATGGCTAAGAACACTAAGGGGTTATCAATTGCCTAGTAAATCTTTCTTGTTTAGTTCTAAATGGGAGTTACTTGGCCTATGACTTAGTGACCTTCCATTCATTGATAATTCCTTATATGATAAACCCATGGATGTTTTCAAAATCCCCGAACAAAAAGATATGGGTAGTCATCAATCCTAGTGAAGGGTGTGATGTGTTTTCCAAACAACTTGAAATTCATATAGATTTAGAGGTCATAACACAAATTACAAAATATCTCTATCATTATAAATGGAAGCTAAGTAATGTTGTCTCCTTTACATCCAAGGATTGAGGACTACGGGGTCTTTGGAAGGATTAAAAGTTAGAATATGACATTTCCCTCCTTCAAAATATCAACAGATTAAAAACATAAATTTTGATGACTCTCTTTAAATGTTCTTCCTACAAATTCGATGAAACCTAAACCAACTCGTGACCTAAACCCTAAACTATAAACCCTAAACCCTAAAACCAAAATAATAAATCCTAAACCCTAAACACTAAATATTAAACCCTAAAACCTAAACCCTAAACCCATAACCCTAAACCCTAAACCCTTGACCATAGACCCTAAACCCTGAGCCCTAAGCCCTAAACCCTAAATACTAAATCTAGAGCCCCGAGCTCTAACACTCAAACCTTAAACCAATAACTCGAACCCCAAAACTTAAGCTATAAACCAGAACCATGAACCCTAAAACGTAATCCCTAACCCATAAACTCTAAACCTTAAGCCTTGAACCTTACACCCTAATCCTTGAGCCCTAAGCCATAAACCTTAAACCCTAAGCCCTAAACCCTAAATCTAGAGCCCTGATCTCTAACCCCTAAACCTTAAACCCGTAACTAACCCCTAAACCTTAAACCCATAACTCTGAACCCCGAACCCTGAGTCATAAACCTTAAACCATGCACCCTAACCCCTAAACCCTAAACCCTGAGCCTTGAGCCCTAAATCATAAACCCTAAACCTTAAGGCCTAAATGTTAAATCCTAAAGGTCCCTAAATCCTAAACCCTAAACCCTAAAAACTAAATCATAAAACCTAAACCCTAAACCCTAAACCCTAAACTCTAAACCCCAAGCACTAAACCCTAAACCTAAGCCCTAAGCCCTAAGCCCTAAACCCTAAACCTTGAGCCTTAAACCCTAAATCATGAACCCTTTACCCTAAACCATAAACCCGACCTTTAAACCTTAAACCATAACTCCTAACTCCTAAACCATAAATCCTAAATCCTCATACCCTAAACCTAAACCAAATCCTCTAGCCCTAAACCTTAAACCCTCAACTCCTAAACCCCAAACCTTCAACCCCGATACCTAAACCCTAAACCCCGAACCCTTTTCCCTAAACCACCGAACCTTGACCTTTAACCTTAAACACTAAATCCTAAAACCTAAATCCTAAAACCCTAAATCCTCAACCCTAAACCTTAAACCCTAAATCCTAAACCCTAAACTGTAAACCTTAAATCCTCAACCCTAAAGCTTAAAACCCAAGCCCTAAACCGTAAACCCTATACCATAAACCTAAGCCCTAAACCCTAAACTCTAAGCCCTAAATCCTAAATCCTAAACCCTAAAACCTAAAACTCGACCCCTAAACCCTAAACCTTGAGCCCTAAACCCTAAACCCTAAGCCCTAAACCCTAGGCCCTAATCCATAAGCCCTAAGAGAAACCCTAAACCTTGAACCCTCAAACATAAACCCTAAAAACTAAACCCTGTACCCTAAACATTGAACCCTCAACTCTCAACCCTAAACCCTAAACCCCGATCCTTAAACCCTAAAATTTGAGCCATAAACCCTAAACCCTCAACCTTGACCCCTAAACCCTAAGCCTAAACTTGAACCTTGAGCCTTAAAACCTAAACCTTAAATGCTTAACCCCGAACCATAAACCCAAAACTCTAAGCCCTAAACCATAAACCCTAAACTATGAACCCTAAGCCACAGAGCCCTTAACCCTAAACCCTAAAATATGAACTATGAGCCTTAAACACTAAACCTTGAGTCCTAAACCCTTGAGTCCCTAAATCCTAAACCCGAGCCCTAAACCCTAAACCCTAAATCATAAACCCTCACCCAAAGAAAAGTCCTATAAAGATCATTCAATGTGTTTCAAAGTGTGTAGGAATAGTGTTTAAGGTTATCGATCGACTCTTTTAGTTTTTATGAGAGACTACTTCCTTTGAAGGCCTAAAAAGGCATTTTTGGCCATTTTGTAGTTAATTGAACACCCTTGAACAAGCTAAAATGAGCTAGTCATGTCACCGAGTTTTCAAGGACCATTATTTGTGAAGTATTAAGGCATCATTTGTCTCCATAAGAGACATATGAGAAAAAGCATGTATGAGAATCATGAATTTGATTCCATGAAAGGATTATTTTAGAGCTAGGAAAGGTGAAGGGATGATCTTTATATAGAGCACAATGTTTCTAAGAATGAGGAATCATCCGAGTTCACTTGATGTAATTCACTTGGTACTATTCATAACAACTCATTCAACACCTAGTAGTGTTATCACACTTAAGGAGGAGGCACATTACAATCACTTCATTTTGGCCATAGGATAGGAATCCCATTCATGGAACAATCCTCTATCTACAAAGTGAGGATCTATTTTTAGTAAGAAGAAGACAAACATCATAGAGTTAATTCAAGGTCACTAAAGTGAATTATGGACCAAATATAAAAATTAGTACCAATTCAAGAAGTGGTAGGGCCAAAATCCATTTTAAAGGTCAAAAACCTAAAAATGACTATATGCTTTCCCAAAAAAAAGACCGACTACAATATATATGCCCCGAAAGTTTTAGGTCGTTTACTGAAATCCTAAAAATGAGTAAGTACTGACTAGATTAGATTTTGAAAAAATATCTTCTAGATTATAACTGTTGGAGCTACGAGACCACTTCCATAAGGTGTAGAGTGACCCTAATTTCTTATATTTACTAAAATAAATTTAAAGTATAAGAAATAATAAAAGTATAAGAAATAATAAAAGAAATCTTATACTTGAATATTTGACTTGTTTAAAACGTACATGTTACAAAATGCGTTACGCATTACAAAATGCGTACACGTTACAAAATGCATATGCGTTAAAAATGCGTACATGTTACAAAATGCGTACACATTATGGTTCGGTGATTCCCGATCCAAACAAATTAAAACACGAGTGTGTTTTACTTTTTTCGATTCTTGTCCACTTTTGGCCCCCTAACTTTGTGCACTCACCCCATAATCCAATCTATTACAAAATAAGAGCTTGGATCACCATGAAAAGAATCCACTACAATGGCTAGTAGTACATTGGCTTCACAAAAAAAATTTGATAAAGTTTTGCTACTCAAAACTACCTCCCTTTACAATGAGCCCAACACTCCAATTTATAGGAAATTGAGAAGAGAGAGAGAGAGAGGGAAAATAAAAATCCCAAAATATGTCCTTCAACCACTTGTAAAAGGTATTAAATGAATTGAAATGATGGTATATTACTTGCACAAGGCTCCCCATACTATCCCATAACTTGTAGCAATGAGAAATGTCAGCCCATGCTTCATTAATGCATCCCAACTACCAAATAAAACCACTATTCAATCGACACATTTTCTACAAAATCACCATCGATTCCTCATCAAATTCTAGATTTCTTGATTGTTGTTCACCGTGCTCTAACCAAGATTCCAAAGGTACCACTTTTATGTTTTTTCATTGAGAATTGTAGAAGTATGGCCTTCTGAGTGTGCGGCAACTATTTTGGGTCAGCCAAGATATTTATGTCATTTGACGGATTGGGTTTTTAATTAACTAGAGCTGAATATGTTTCATTATTTTTATATATCTACCCTCATTAAAAATAAGAAATCCATTTTTTTGGTACAGAAGGACATCATGCCCATTCTAGAAAGTCCAATTTTGTGAAAATCAAAGCTCGGGTCAAAACGTTATGGCCATTTGAAGTTTGGGAGTCAAATGTTGACTTTTTCTTTGTATTGCGGGCATTTCAGCAAAATCAGGTTCTGGTGTCCCGGATGTCCCTTGTGTGACTTGGGCTAGAAATCTCCACTTCATCCACACCACTCTCGACCCACCTGGCCCCTTATGTGGCATTTTTACCTTTTCACATCCCTTGCACATGATGTCTCGAGTGTCCCTGGACACATTTCTCCATGCCACCCGCAATGCACTAACTTGCAGAAAAATCAGCTTTTCATGTCCCGCATGTACCTATGTCCTAGATGTATCGTGGATCGCATGGGATGAAAATTCCACTTTTCTCGATTTTCCTTTTCTTGGCGATTTCAAGCGATGCGTGTCCCGAATGTCCCTATGTCCCGCGACCACTGCGACAAAAATATCCACATTTCCCAATACATTCTCCTTGGCATTTTAGGCCTGGATTTGGATTAAAATAGGCCTATGACTCCATTTTTTGTATTTTTGTGCATTTTTATTAACTCCTTGGAGTTTTATTTGATAGCGGAGTTAGAGGACAACCAAAGGGGACTCCCAAAACCTGATTTTTGGGCCTTGAACCAAATTATACTGCTCAATCCTGAAGAAATTGTGCAGGTTATCAAAATTTACCTTGGGGTGAATTTTGGTTAAAAATTACTCCTCAATATACATAATTCTAAGCTATAGACCCATACTACACAAATAAAATAGATGATCAAATACAGTTGAATCAGAAAGGATGCATTGTTTACAAAATATGAGATGATGATACAACTAAGCAGAATTCACTAGATTGCAAATGCTCATAGCAATGGAGGAGCTCCAATATCTCATAAGATGGCCAACAAGCATTTTTTTTAATATAAATTAATCACTTATAATGCATGAATAAAAGGCTACAGATCTCCATTCAAGATGCAGTGTTTAAGTTATAAGAAATAAAAAATTCAGAGTTAAATCTAGTCACATTCCCAATACAAATTGCAAGATGCAAGTCTCTTTTCTTACAAAATGAGGGCAGTCCTACATTTAAGCACATATTTTACTATTTAATCATAAAAGTAAGACATCATGTTCTAGTTCAAGGAGAGAGACAACATACAATCACCATTATTCATTTTTTAGTTTGTAAAATTCATAAAATAACCTGACATTCATACATGTTTCAGTATAAAAACAATCCATTTTTGTTCTAAGCATACAATAGTGAGTAAAGAGTAGACCTTAGAGCATGGAGAGGTTACAAGATACTTTCACAGAATGTGCAAAAATGGAGTTTTATTCTGAGAAAGGCTACAGTTAAGAAAAATCACATCACGAAGAATGAACTCAAAGGAATCATTATTTTTCGGTTTATTGGAGTATACTAGTTACAAGAAACATCTTTTTAAAGTAAATATATGCTTCATAAAGTATGTTTTCATATTATTTCTAGTTTGCAGTCCATGGAAAAATACAAGCAATGGTTGTGAATACAACCTAACTCAAATGCCTTTAAATTTTATGATCATAGCAATAGTAATGGAGAAACACAATGTGAATCAAAACATTAAAACCAAGAGCATAGATGAAAGTTGAGAATCGGTTTTATCCAAAACCAAATATTAAGCAAAAAGGAAACCTCAAACACAAAGCATTAGGATTAATTTTTCATGGTGGTAATAAATCTCAGAGGGTTTTAAAGCAAAAAGATGCCAAAGGAAAATGCACAAGAGGCAAGGAAACCCAATTTTCGCATTCTCTACAATGACGGATATGCCATAGATAAACTTGGGTAAAGCTTAAATTTTGCAAAGAAACTTGTTTTCTCATTTTCCCCTCAAAAAATTGATCAAACATGACCTTGCATAGAAAAATCTAAGGTTCGGCTCAATATTGCAAGCCCACATTTCAAATCTAACAATTGGATTATAGGTGGGCTTCTATAATGGAGTAGCTTGAGGTCAAAAATGAGGTGAATGAAAAGAAAGAAACTAGAGGCTCTCAAAAGAGAAGCAGGGATAGGCTCAAAGTCTTCGACTTCAAAAACGATTCAACTAGAGCCCAAATTGACTAAGTATGGAAGGAGATGGCATAAGATGCCATGTGTCTCAATGGTGCACCTCAAAATTAAGAGCCCAAGGTGGGTCTCCCAAACAAGCCCCAAGCTTCCACGTGTCCCGGGGTCCAACAGTCCAAAAGTGGAGACGAGTGGGCCCAAAAACAACTTAGTATAAAGGACCGGCGGAAGCCTCCACGTGTCCAAAAGATGCGCATCTTCAAGGGTCAAATCAAAAGGTGATTCCCAAATGAGCACGTGAGGCTTCCACGTGTCCCGGGCATGCAAAAAAGCGGTAGAATTGGCCATTTAAAATTATAAGAAGAGACACGCCAATGGAAGGAGCCAAGTGTTAGCATGGTGCATCTTCAAAAGTAAAATTCAGAGTGGTTTCCCAAACAAGCACCGAGACTCCACATGTCCAGTGGTCGACTTCTATGGCCCCACCAAGCAAAAAGGACTTAGCCAAAATACAAAGAAACTAAACAAAGCCATGGATAGTGCCACGTGTCTTAACGACACATTTTCAAAGGTACAACCCAAAAGGCAATCCCAAAACAAGCACCATCTCACCACATGTCCTAGAGTTTGAAAAGGTGAGAGCGGTCATTGAAAAGTCAAAATCTGTGGAGGCCTCCACATGTCTCGACCACGCAACTTCAAAGGTAAAAATTGGGGGCAATATTCAAATGAGTGCGAATCCTCCACGTGTTTTAGGTCAGGCATAGCATGTCCGCCACCACAAGGGACTCATGTAGAATAAAAAGGAGCCCAAGGAGCCCAAGGAGCCCGAAGAAGTTACCATTTGTTAGTTTAGCATGATTTCAAGAGCATAAGGAAGGAGATTAATCTTCATGTTGCGTGAGGATGTCACATGGACCTGATACGGACAAACTCTTCAAATATTACACTCCCGTAACCCGATCTTTAGATGGCCATATCCTTTGAATGGAAACTTGATTCATGAGAGAATTTTGGAAACTTGGTAACATAAAATATCATTTTTAAACATAAAATATTTTTTAATAGGATGGTGGGAAAAATGGGAAAACGTCTTTCAGACCATTAATGCAGAATCCAATTGCTTCAACTACCAGATCGGATTTGATTTGATCCATCGTTCCTCTTCCTTCAACAAGCCAAATAGATAATCGAGGTAGACTTGATAGATTTTAGGTGGATTTTTAGGGGCATTGAGGGTCGGTGGTTGAGCTTTTAGAGTAGGATTCAATGCTCTTCGGGAGTGGTTGGAACATATTGTGATTTTTTCCCTCCTCTCTCTCTCTCTTATTATTCATATATATTATAATAGAGGGGAATATTTAAAGGGTTGGTCATTGTTTCTCCTCTGCCCCCTCTCTCTCTTCCTTAGGGTAGAATTTAGAGTCTAAGCCTCCTTTCATGGCTCTGTAATGGCATTTTATTGCCTCTTGCCCACTAACGATGTATTGTGTGAACTTTTGGAGCAATAAAGTATGTTTTGTGATGCATTTGTCCATCCTTTTCTTATTTTATCTCTTCTTCGACTCTTGTCATTACAGGTATATCATGTGCATACTCGATGTTTATTATAGGTTCTTGGAGATGTGTTTAATGGGTTTTGAAGTGGTGTTCTATGTGAACCTATCTCTAGTCTATGGTGCATCTTGTCCACCCTCTCCTCTGCTCACCTCTCTCCACTTCAGTGGTTTGGATATGTGACCAATCACTTCCTTTTCTCGTGTATTACCTCTTAGTGTATGCTCTTTCAACCTATCTCTCTCCATGTCCCCTTAGAATGGTTAGATTAAGATTAGAATAAGTTCTACCTGCACTAGAGTAGCTTGTGGTAGGTAGATTAGGAAGCAAGAACCGACTTTCTTTGGAGGTCCATCTCAAGTTTTACAAGTCCCACAACTTGAGAGATGGTCCAATGTTGTGCAATCACATCGAATGCCCCACTCACAACTAGGCCATTCGGGGGTGTTGTGATTCTACACTAACATTTTTGGCATGCCTAGTGGGATAGGTCTGAAGCACCTTACCACTTCATCTTAGCAAGTTGGTGTGTTCTTGTTAAGATTCAACCTTTTGAGGCACATACAAGAATGACTCCATCTAGTCAACAACCCATCTCTAGAAGTTGTAGACCTTTTCCCATCCATTTTCATCCATTTTTTTCCATCTCTTTCATTTTCTTCCATTTCCATGAAGTTGTGCAATCATGACTTCATTTCCTTCTTGGAACTCACACTTCAGCGAAGCAATGCAATCCACCTCCAATGTATTTTCCAACTCCTCTAGATCAGCATTATGATCAAATTTAGAACCATTATGCTTACCCATATGAGCAAGTGTCAAAACCATTTTGGCCAAGGAGCTTATCAAGAACAAGGGAACACATACAATGGTGACAGCTACATGGAAAATGCTGATCTGTTGAGAAGATTCAAAGAATGGAGGCTAGCATGGTGTAAACACCTAGGGCTACAACATACGTATGAAAGCATTCAAAATTGGTTATAGGGCACCTTGTCCATGGGTCATCCTTTTCCAAGACATTACAACCCTCAAGAGAAGCTTGACTTCATGGTTGAAGTGCTTCCTCAACTTACACAGTGGATTGAGGATATTGAGGCTTATGAGTTGGACACAAGAAAACCTTATCAATGGGTAGGTCCACCACCTCCTAGCTTTTCTTTTCTTTTTCTCAATCAAGTGTCATTGCAATAGTGTCAAGAGTCAAGCCCTCAATTTCTTCCCCAAGTGTTGATTTCCTTCTCCATCTCCTAGTCTTCCATCTCATTTCAACAATGCTTTTCCTTTTCCTTCCCAAGAAGTCATCCCCTCCAAACAAACAAGAAGTTCCACCTCCCTCTCCACCACAAACAATAGTAAAATTGGTTGAACCCCAACCTACCACTCCTCTTGCTTTCCCAAGTCCATGTTGGGAAGATACTCAAGAATCCAGTCAAGGAGAACAACAAGAAGAGGAGCCCAATAGAGAAGAAATGATAGAAAATATGAAGAGTTGGGCTGCCAAATTTGGGTTTACAAAGATTCCCTTGATGGTTAAGCCAATAGAGGAGGTCAAGGTTGAAGAGTCAATGGTGGCTGAAGCTAAGTTTGCAGCAGAAGAAGAAAAGAACAAGAAAGAGAAGATCAATAGTCTATTTTCTCTAAATGTAGTGTCTATAATGACACTGGTCGAAGAGGATGTTGATCTTATCTAAGCTGCACAACCAGCTTAAGGAGGAAGAACAACCAAATCTAAGTCCCATTTAAAAGGAGCAGCTAGGAGAGATCAAATAAGAGTTGAGGCCACTCAATGAAGAAAGCATCATTGAAGATTTTTTCCTTTCATTTCAAGGGCATGATTTGATTGATGAACCCATAAGATCGTAGTTTGTTTTTCTAAATACAGCTTTTATAATGACACTCTATTCAAGAGGATGCTGATCTGATCCAAGCTTCATAACTAGTTAAGGAGGAAGAACAACCAATTCCAAGTCCCATTTAAAAGGAGCAGCTAGGAGAGATCAAATCAGAGTTAATGCCACTCAATGAAGAAAGCATAATTGAAGATCTTTTCCTTTCATTTCAAGAGCTTGATTTGATTGATGAACCCATGATGGAGGAGGACCATACATTTTCGAGGCTCCAAGTGTGGAGCAGGATACAAAAGAACATTTAGGTTGGTCCTTCCAATTCATCCCCTTCAAGCTTTGATGATGAAGAAGAGTGAGATTTGAAACTTCATGTTTTAAGAAGAAGGGAACAATGGTGAGCTAGTTATAGATCGAGAGGACACCATGGAGGAGGTAGAGCACATGCACCAGGATAACAAGGAGTTAGACTTCCTATAAGAATTGGAAGATTTCTTTGGTGGAGAGGAGCCCATGGAGATCACATCATTTTCTCCTCCATATTTCACCTTGTAAGCACATGAACTCCCGCTGTCATGAAGGGAGAATTCAAGAACAACATCCCGCACTTCATAATAGCTCTTTGGAACTAAGGTTGGAAGACCATTATCTTCCATGTTCTTCATAAAAGGAAGAAAGGAAAGAGCATGAGGATCCCATCTCTCCCATTTCTCTCACTCCATCCACTCAATAAGGTCAACAAGAAGACTCCATTATTGGAGTTGAAGTTTAAAACCATGAGCACATTCACAAGACCATACCTTGCCCTATCATGTACTTGGTTTCATTAGAGCCAAGGAGAAGCCAAAACTATTCATGCCCACTTTAGAGAATGTGGATGAGCTCCAAAGTACCAAGGATTGTTGGGGTTAACACACCATTGCACAAAAATTATATTAGATCTAAGCATGCATGAAAATAAAAGTAGATATTCTACTAGAAGAAATATACAAAAAAGAGACATAAATCAATAATAGATTTAACATGGTTCACCCAATGTGGGCTACATACACCAAGAAACAAGAAAATCTATTATCCAAAGCTTTGAAAAGATATAGAATGAAGGATTTACAATCTTCCACACCTCTCAAATGTACATTACTTAATTTCTTCAAGCTTTTGCTTCATCACCAAGAATTCTCTCTCTCACCAACTTTTGCAAGTTCTTTCTAATTCTTGTTAATCTCTTACTTCTAAACCCTAGATTTATGCTTATATAGTCATTTATAGACTTAGGGAACTTAGCCATGCAATTACAATCAATATATATACTTTAATGCTAAAAATAGATCTAATTCTCGAGAGTTAATTAAAACATCCTCACACAGAAACGGATGTCGCTTAGCCCTAACCGATGTTGGTTCCTTCCTTACTTAACTCGATGCCGGTCCTAGGTAACCAACCGGTTATCCCCTAATAGATGATGGTTACTGTATTTTCCAGCAAGTTTCTATTGCATGCTAAATTGATGTAATTGAGCTCCATAACTCAATAATCTCCCACTTGGAGATTAATTACTACTGCACACACATGTACAACATCATTCTTGGATCCTTCCTTAGATTTGTTTCTTCCTCTTCAAGTCTCTAATTCAAGACCAACTAAAGTCGAATGTAGCTCCAACTTCTCATTTACTAATGGCTTCGTTAGCATATCCGTAGAGTTCTTACTCGTATGAATCTTTTCCAAATTCAACTGTCCATCCTCCAATACCTGTTATATGAAGTGATACCTCAATTGAATGTGTTTCATTCTCGAATGAAACATTGAGTTCTTTTCCAAATGAATTACACTCTAACTATCACTGAATAGTTTACAATCACCTTGCTCCTTTCCCAACTCTTCCATGAACCTACTCATCCATATCATCTCCTTGCTAGCCTATGTAGTTGCAACATACTCTACCTCTATAGTAGAAAAGCCACAAACCTTCGTAATATTGAAATCCAGCTAACTGCCGTTCCACCTACTATGAAAATATATCCAGTAGTGCTTCTCATACCATCTAGATCTCCATCCATATCCGAATCAACATAGCCACATAATGAAATATCCAAACCTCCATAACATAACTACATGTTAGATGCCCCTTTCAAATACCTGAGTATCCATTGAACTAATTTCAATGCTCTTTACCTAGATTGGCCATGTATCTACTCACCACTCCCACTACCTTGTGTAATGCATGGTCTGGTATAAACCACAACATATATGAGACTCCCAATTGCTGAAGCATATGGTACTCATGTCATGTATTTGACCTCCTCATGTGATGATGGCCACTTATCTTTATTCAATTTGAAGTGTGCAGCCAAAGGTGTGCTAATAGGTTTTGCATTCTACATGTTGAACCTTTCTAACACCTTGTAGATATAATCCTCCTAAGAAAAATACAATTTCTTATTTTTCTTGTCTTTGTGTATTTACATGCCAAGGATTCTTTTTACAGCTCCTAAATCCTTCATAACAAATGTGTGAGCTAGATTTATCTTAATCTCACCAATGTTCTGCATACTAGATCTTGCAATAAGCATATCATCCACATACAATAATAAAATAATATAGCTCCCATTTTCAAGCTTCTTGAAATAAACACAATGGTTAGATTCACATCTCAAGTAACCATGCTCTTGCATAAAACTATCAAACCTCATGTACCATTTCCTTGGAGCTTGTTTGAGCCCATATAGACTCTTTTTCAACTTACACAATAATTTATCCTTACCCTTGACTCCATACCCAAGTGGTCTACATTTGCACATATAAATCTCTTCATCCAAATCACCATGAAGGAAATTTGTCTTCACATCTAGTTTCTCTAAATGTAAATCCTCTACTACAACTAAGCTCAATACAATATGAATAGAAGTCATCTTAACAACAGGAGAAAATATTTCACCAAAGTCAATACCGATTTCTGTGTAAATCCCTTTACTACAAGCCTTGCCTTGTATCTTTTCTGTCCACCATCTTCTTCCTTGATCCTTGTAAACCCACTTGTTCTACAATGTTCTCTTACCTACTGACAACTTAACCAAATCCCATGTCTGGTTATGTTATAAGGATTCCATCTCCTCATCCATGCCATGCTCCCACTGGATGTGAGTCTTATCTTGCATTACTTCTTCAAAGCTCTCTAGTTCACCATTATCAGTCAATAATAAATAAAATAGAGAAGGTGTAAATATTTCTAGGAGGTTTACTTACCCTTTTTGACCTTCTCACAGGAGTTTGGGGTATCGGAGGCTCAATCTGACCTCCTGGACATTCCTATCCAAATTTGATAGTGACCGACACCGGTCACCTCTAACCGACACTAGTTCGCTAACCGATGCTAGTTTGGATCTTCTCAGAATCGATACTGTCTTCATCCGACCGGTGTGGTCGGTCAGGGTCAACTAACACCAAGCGATTACTGTGTAACCCTGTCGGTAATTATTTTAAATCCGAGAGTTCATTTTCATTCACAAACTTCTCAACCGGTTCATCCTTGGGTACAAAATTTGATCCCTATACATTCTCTTTTCATTCCATTCAACATCACGAACTCCTAATAATTTTAGAATTCTCTAAATCCCAAAAATGGAAACTGAAATCACTAGATCTATAACCAATGAAAGTGCATCTCTTGGATTTTGCATCTAACTTATTCCTATTTTACTTATCAACATGCACAAAAGCTTCTGAACTAAAAACTTTAAAAAAGAAAGATCTACCTCTTTTCGGTCCAAGCTTCCTCTGGTATTCCTCCATCTAGTGAAATTGAAGGCCCACGATTAATCAAATAAACCCCTATATCAATTACTTCCACCCAAAACTGCAAGGGCAATCTAGAATGTATCCTCATACTTCTAGCACATTCCATGATTGTCCTGTTTCATTCTTTCTGCAACACCATTCTCATCTCCGTGTTCTTGGAACCATTCTTTCTCTATGTATTCCATTCACTGAACAATAAACATTGAAATCATTGCTACATTATTCACCACCATTGTCAGATCTCGAGGCACTTTAACTTAGAATTTGATTCATTCTCAACAAGGGCTTTCCAAATTTTAAAAGTCTCAAAAACATCAAATTTACGTTTAATACAATAAACCCATAAATTTCTTGTAGCATCATCAATTAAAGTAACATAATACTAGGATCCTCCATGAGAAGCTACTTGAGTTGGTCCCCACACATTTGAGTGTACAAGATATAATTTCTACTCCTTCTTAGTTGCCCCAACTTTGAGAAATCTCACTCTCTTTTACTTTCCAAAGATACAATGCTCACAGAAATCAAGATCTAAATCTTTCAAATCTGATAACTTACCCTTAGCCTTTAAGATCTACATTTATTTTTGACTCATATGACCCAACCGATTATGCCACATGCATACATTTGAATCTAAAGTAGATAATGCAGAAAAGAATAAATAATATAGGTAGATAAATATAAAATTCCTACATTCTTACCTCTTGCTACAACAAAAACACCCTTGGTGACTTTCCAAGAGTCTCTTATAAAAGTAACCATGCAACCAGATTCACCTAGTTACCCTGCAAAAATAAGATTTCTCCTGAGGCTTGGCACATTCCTCACATCTTTCAATACCCATGTATTTCCATTCTGTAATTTTAGATGAACTTCCCCTTTACCAGTAATACTGCAAGGTTCATCATCACCCAAATAAACATGCCCAAAATTACCCTAGACATAATTTCTAAAATAACCCTTATTAGGGGTTGCATGGAAAGAAGCTCCTGAATATAAAACCCATGATTCAATTATATTATCTAAAGAAATAATAAGAGCATCTTGCATTACCTCTATGCAACAAGATTTTCTTCTTTACCTTTATCTGGTTGTTGGTTCTCTTTATCCTTTGACCAACAATATTTCTTTGCATGTCCTTTCTTTCCACATTTCCAACAAGTAATTCCCTTACTTCTAGATTTAGATCTGTTATCCCTTGACTTTGATTTCCCATTACTCTTACTCTTGATCTCTCCTTTTTCCTACCCCTACTTTCTACATTCAAAGAATTTCCAGATGATGATTCCTTTGTACTCTTCCTACAAATTTATTCATTCAAGATTATACTAACCACATCATCAAACTTCAAAATATTATTAGCATATGTTATATTAATAATAGTCATTACCAAGTTATCCCAACTATCAGGCAAAGAATATAAGAATAAAATTACTTTTACTTCATCATCAAATGGTATTGCAATCGATTTTAACTGATTTACAATAGATCAGAAATCATTCAAATGACTAGATGCAAATCCACCTTCATGCATCTTAGAACTAAATAGTTTCTTCATCAAATAAACTTTATTTGAAGCACTAGGTTTTTCATATAAATTAGCAAGAGATTTCATTAACTCTACCATAGAAGTGCTTCTATAATATTGGAAGCCACAGATGTATGCTACCAGCTCAATCTTATAGATCCCAAAGCCTTTCTGTCAAGAATCTTCCATTCTTCATCAGTCATCTTCATAGGTATAGACTTCTCATCCAACGGTAAATACAAATATCTTTGATACAGATAATCCTCAATCTGCATCTTCCATAATTGATAATTTCAGCCATCAAATTTCTCTACCTTGTATTTTTTTTCTTTTGCCATTGTTGTAGCTCCCACTCAATCGAAAACTCTCTGTGAGTAATCTTTCAAAGACACAAAACCCTCAAATAAAGCTCGATACCAGTTGTTGGGGTTAGCACACCGGTTGTATAGATAATATATCAGATCTAAGCATACATGCAAATAAAATTGGATACTCTACTAGACGAAATATACAAAACAAGAGACACAAATCAACACCAGATTTAACATGGTTCACCCAAAGGTTGGCTACATCTACCAAGAAACAAGCCAATCTAATATCCAAAGCTTTGAAAGATATACAATAAATATTTACAATCTTCCACACCTCTCGATGTACATTACTTTATTTCTTCAAGCTTTTGCTTCATCACCGAGAATTCTCTCTCTCACCAAAATTTTCAAGTTATTTCTAATTATTGTTAATATCTCACTTCTAAACCCTAGCTTTATGCTTATATAGTCATTTATAGGCTTAGGGCACTTATCCATGAAATTATAATCAATAGATATACTTTAATACTAAATATATATCTAATTCCCGAGAGTTAATTAAAACATCCTCACATAAGTAATCGATGCTCTCGGTTAGCCCTAAATGATGGCGATTCCTTCCTTGCCCGACCAATGCTCGGTCCCGAGTGATTGATGTTGGTTACCTCCTAATCGATGATGGTTACTTGTATTTTCCAGAAATTTCTATTGCATGCTAAACTTAAGTAATTGAGGACCAGATCATGTCCTATCGTGCTTGGCTTCATGAGAGCCAAGGAGAAGCCAAAACAAGTCATGCCCACTTTAAGCATGAGGATGAGCTCTAAAGTACCAAGGATCGGTTACAATACTCTTCAATGCAAATCAAGAGCAACTAAAAGAGGAATTTTTCTTATTTCTAGGTTACACCTTGATGATATGGGTGGAGAATCGGTTTAAGGTCAGTTTTCACTCATACAAGTAGCCATTTTCAATGTCAAATAATTTGCATGGCTGTCCCTCTTAAGAAAGGAAGCTACTTCTCCTACGCTATTTGCAAGATTTGTTTGAGTCCATTTTCTCTCTAGTTAGCGTAGGAGTAGGAGGTTTAATTTTGTTTTCGTAGAAGAAGTGCCTTTGAACACTCGCATGTCTCATTTGAGGTATGGATGATTTTATCTTTGTACATAAGTTTTGATCACATTGCTCCAGAGGCCCATAACTACCCATAATAAATGCTAGTTCCAAAACAAAACAAATATAGAGAAACTAAAATCAGGTCTTGAGGTAGTCCTTTTCTAGAATAGGTTCAGGGTCGTTAAAAAAGAAGTTGGGATAAAATTGGTTTAGGGATCATATTTTCAATGTTTGGATAAGTATCAGGCTATCATTCATGACTCCATGCCCAATGGATGCTTCAAATCCACCGATCTCTTCATCTAGTAGGAAGATTTCCCCATGAGTCACCAAATTGTTATCTCAATTTTGCCCCCAAAAAATTGATCAAACATGACCCTCCACAGAAAGATCTAAGGGTTGGCTTAGTATTGTGAGCCCATGTTTCAAATCCAATAGTTAGGTTATAGGTGGGCTCTACAATGGAGAATAGGGTCAAAAATGAGGCCTAATGACATGAAAGAAACCAGAGGCTCTCATAAGAGAAGCGAGGAAAGGCTCAAAGTATTCGAGCTTCACAAATGATTCAATTTGGGCCCAAAACAAATAATTATGGAAGGAGATGGTGGAAGATACCATGTGTCTCAACAGACACCCGAAAATTAAGATCCTTAGGAGGGTCTCCCAAACAAGCACCAAGCTTCCATGTGTCCCAAGGTCTAATAAGTCCAAAAGGGGAGATGAAGTGGGCCCAAAAAATAAGTAAAGAGGACCAGAGGAAGCCTCCACATGTCCAAACGATGCACCTTTAAGGTTCAAAGAAAAGGTGATTCCAAAATGAGTGCGAGGGTTCCACGTCTGGGATGCAAAAAGAAAGAATTGGTCGTTGAAAAGTCTAAGCATAGATAGGCTAATGGAAGGAGCCAAGTGTTAGCATGACACAAATTCAATAGTAAAGTTTAGAGTGGTTTCCCAAACAAGCACTGAGCCTCCACGTGTCTAGGGTCGAACTTATGGCCCCACCAAGAAATAAATACTTAGCTAAAATAAAAAGAAATGAACAATGCCACCGAGGGTGCCACATGTCTCAACGACACAATTTCAAAGGCACACCCAAAAGGTAATCCCAAATGAGTGCCATCTCACCACATGTCCCAAAATCTAAAAGGTGAGAGGGGCCATTGAAAATTCAAAAATCATGCGAGGCCTCTAAGTGTCTCGACCACAATCAAAGGTAAAAATTGGGGGCAATTTTCAAATGAGCGTGAAGCCTACACTTATCTCAAGTCGTGCACAATGTCTCCATGTAACATAAGGGACTCAAGTAGAATACAAAGGAGCCCGATGAGCCTACGAAAGCTGTCATGTGTCATTCCAGTGTGATTTCAAGAGCATAAGGAAGGAGCCAAATATTCAAGATGCATGAGGTTTCCACGTGGACCTGCATGCACTGCACTTTTAAATATTTCACGCCCGTGACCTTGATCTTCGATGGCCATATCATTTTACTTGGAAAATTGGATTTAGGTAGGAGAGGACTTTTTGGAAAGGTCTGAACATCCTCTACACCCTAGAAACATAAAATATCATTTTTAATAGGTGTTTGTGGGTGAAAAATGGGAAATCTCTTTCGTGAGATTAATGTAGAATCCAATTGCTTTAGCTACAAGATCGGATTTGATTTGATCCACTGCTCCTCTTCCTTCAACACGCCAAAGACAATCGATGTACACTTGAAATATTACAGAATATTTACAGGAGGCATTGAGGGTCGGTGGTTGAGCTTTCGAGAGAAGGATTTAATGCTCTTCCGGGAGTGGTTGGAATAGAGTTCAATTTTTTCCTTCCTCTCTCTCTTATTATTCATATATTGTAATAGAGGGGCATATTCAAAGGTTTGATCATTGTTTCTCTTTTTCCCCCTCTCTGCTTTCTTCCTTAGGGTATAATTAAGAGTCTAAGCCTCCTTTCATGGCTCTTGTACATGGCATTTCTTTTTGCATTTTTCCACTAATGATGTACTGTGTGAACTTTTGGAGCAATAAAATCTATTTTGTGATGCATCTATCCATCCTTTGCTTATTTTATTGTCTCTTCTCACCTCTCATCATTTCAGGGTATATTATGCATACTTTGATGTTTATTGCAGGTTCTGGGAGCTGTGTTTAATGGGTTTTGAAGTGGTGTTCTATGTGAACCTATCTCTGGTCTATGGTGCATCTTTTCCACCCTCTCCTCTACTCACCTCTCTCCACTTTAGGTAGTTCAGATATGTGACCAACCACTTCCTTTTCTGGTGTATCACCGCTTAGTGTAGGATATTTCACCCTCTCTCTCTCCCTATCCCCTGGAATGGTTAGATTAAGATTAGAATAGGTTCTTCCTACATTGGAGTAGCTTGTGGAAGGTATATTAGGAAGCAAGAACTAGCTTTCTCTGGAGATCCATCTCAAGTTTTGAAAGTCCCACAACTTGTGAGATGATCCAATGTTGTGAAATCACACCGAATGCCCCACTCACAATCAGGCCATTCGAGGGTGTTGATTCTACACTAACAAAACTCATTTTTAGTAAAACCCACATCAAAAATGCACATATATGAAGAGATGATGACAAATACAAAGAGTAAAACCCTTGTTCGAGCCATGAATAGGGCAGAAAATATAGATATACCTCTCAAAATGACACAATAGTAATGGTTCAAAAGCTAAAATAGATCATTTCTCATAGTGTACAATTGAAAAGAGACTTCTCATAATTATTTCTCGAAAGGAATGACACAACCTTACCTTCAAAACCCTCAAATTGGTGACTTTGCTAAATAAGTTAGAGGCTCAAGTATAGAATGCTCGAAGAAATATCTAAAGACAATGAATCAAAGACCTTCAGAAGCTCAAATGGTGCTCAATGCGAAGATAGTTGAATGGTGGCATGATAAACAACAACTCAGAATGCATAACATTCTCCACATAACTCTTCACTCGTAAAAAAACCTTAAGCCTTAATCCATGGTGGCCAACATGAAAAGATCTCACAGAAATCTTGAATCAGTGACAATATAATAAAGGAACCAAGCTCAGAAAGACTAAAAAAATTTCACAGAGGCTCGATAATCATAAAATAATGCTCCCTTAGAGATGCAGATGCACAAAATATCATGCTCAAAAAATGGAATAGAGAGTTCAAATCAATGATAACCATAGCCACCTTTGTCTAAGTATGCTTAGAAGCTCGAAACAGAGTGAAAATGATGATGTTCATAGCTTCATAAAACTGATTTAAAGAAGAAAATCGAGCTTTCAGATCAGTCATCAATGGCAACCTAAAGAAATTTTTCTAGGGATTCACCCTCCAAACTAGGAATGTGAATGAAATGATCTAGTTTAGGTTATGAAATAAACCTATTCACCAACAAACCCACGGTGTAACCAAAATTAATCAAAGTTAAAGATCAATGGCAAAGATCAAATCATGCCATGATAAAATGACCAATGTTCCAATCACTACCACCTACCTCGCTTACCACGGTGAAGAGATCAATGTTGCGGGATCAATCAATACAAGATCAAATGGCTAAGGAATAATCAAAGATTTATGCAACCTACAATAATTACAAACCTAGATACTCAAAGAATCAAATAACTCGAATCAAAAAGTACATAGATCGACTATCCATAGTTCACCTACCCTCTACCGGATCTAGTTATCATCAATAGTGGATATCGGCAGTACAAAAGATCAATGGTGTTAAAACCTCAACTCAATCAAGAGGTCAAAAATAGCACACGTGGATATCAAAAAAAACCCTAACACAACCAGAGTTAGAGATGATTCACCGACATGCCAAGGCTCGAGCCATCGTGAAAAGAGGGAACCAACCCCATAATAATCCAAATCATCACATTTGACCTTACTAAGGTCTCGAAACCATATGATGTTAGTTATTCAAAAGGTGGTGATAATTATCAATAAAAATCCCGAAAACTTTATCATTTGCCATGGTGTATAATCAAAAGTGGGGGTCAAACCAAGAATATCATATACCACATTACAAAGGTCCCTTAATGATTACTCAAATCATAAGATATGCCATGATTAAGGTAAAGGAGCCCCATTGGTAATGAATATGCAAGGTCAAAGAAGGGCCAATAATGGGTCAACCACATGTTATTAAATAAGAATCAAAACCTTACCTTAGTTTTGTAGAAATATCTTATTCTTGTAAAAAACCTCGTACTCTCCAAATAGAATTAAGGTGAGGGACCATATTTAAGCATGTGAACAACAAAGCCAAGCCAAAGAGTATAATAGTGAGGTGTCACATCAAAAGGAGTATTATTCTTGCATGTACACAGGTGGCCCCATAGATTATAAGAAGAAAAAGTATGCACATGCCTACAAGTGGTCCCCACAGTGGGTGAATTGGAGTTGAGTAATATTTTACTAAGGATGAAGACATATGAATTATTTTGCTCACATAGTAGGTTATTTTTTGCATGTGCATCCAAGGGGGAAAATTAAAGAGTGCTAAATTAATGTTTGTAAGGGTATCAAGTTGCAAGTGTCACATCAAACAGTTTGCATGTACATGGGATAAGAATTACATAACAAGAAAGGGCTATTATTAGCCAAATTATTCATCCAAATTTATCAAAAATAGATCAGTCAACTGTACTTGGACTGAAACTTATTTTTGTAGCCAAGTATTTTAATGCCTCATTGTATTAGCACATCTATTTTTATTCCTTTATTTATTCATGATAAAGGGGTAAAATTAGCATGCATGGGTGAGTACAAATTTTTACATATTTTTAGGATATGATGTGTGAATAATCTTGCTATATATTGTGTGTAATTTCAAGGCACAAGGAGGAATTTTCAGAAATAGGAATGCTAGTTTTCTCCTTGAATGAGAATTGATTTATGCCTTTCTAATTATTTGCAGTGGTGTGTATATCTTCTTAATTCTTGTGAATGTCAAATTCCCTGATTAATCATCTTACCTTTTGCAAAATTTAGTAATTTCTGCATAATATTAGTGTGCATGTTTATCTTAGTGTATTGTTGTGATTCATTCCCTCAATACACAAACTTTTTTGCCTTGATATTCTGCTGAAAACTATTGGTTTGTGCATTCAAAATCCATTCTCAAATCGATTTTTCATGTACTCACCAAATCCCTCAACAAGTGTGTTGTATCATCCCATTTTCAATTCATTTAAAGTCATCTTTTTACCCTCAAATCCCCTAAAAATTAGTTTAGGATACATAAAAAGAAATCGTTTTGATACCAGAGACTCACCTAAAAATAGTATACCCATATACCTAAGGTGTTTTCATTGTATTTACAAAATTTAGAGATCCGAGCAAGCTTAGAACCCTAAAGTCATCTCTCAACAGGGTGCACTTTTGAGAGATAACAGAACTAGTGAAATAGTTGTGCTATGAGTTAAACTCTGGTTAATTATCCTTTTAGTTCATCACGTATAAATGTGTTACCTTGGTTAATAAAAATTATCACCTTGGTATTTCATGAAGGTTTTTAGCCTTAATTTGTACTCTCACCTTAAACTCATATATAGTTGGGGTGTAGATCCTTAGGTGTAATTGGAATTAAACCAAACCTTGGATAATTAAGGGGTTATCTTGTGGATAGAGAATGGTAAGTGACTCCTTACAAACAACATTTATTAGAATTATGTTGAATTTAAATAACCCAAGGAACCAAAAACTTGGTCCCGTAATCCCTTGTTATGCCCTTTTTATATTATGAATAAAATAAATTTCACAGGAGGAATCATGAAATGTAGAAACATGGGATATTACCTCGAGAAAATTCACTTATGGGTCATGCGTAGTTTATAAGGCTTCCAATCATGTACTTCGTAAGATGTTAGACAAATACTTTCGTAACTCCTTTTTCTATAAAAAATGCTAAAAATGAGACCAAAATGCGATATAAGAGTAAATCATACAAGAGTGAAATGAGATTTGATGTTCATGATAATGTCACTCTTGGAGTCCTTATAACTACTCAATTAGACATTTCCTTGTGAAAAAAAGAATATGATTTGCCTTTGCAAGATCAAATTCGAGAAAACAAAAGATATTTATAAATCTAAATAACACTTCTTGGATTGGAAATGTTGAATGGATTTAAAATTTATCAAAGTATATTAAGTATGGTAGGGAGATTTTCGTAAGAGATAAAGAGCCAACTTAAAAGGTTGGACTCAGTAAGTTGAATGTGAAATGAATTAAATAATCTATAGGTAGAAAAAGGATAAAATTACCCTTGAACAATAATATTCTTGGAATTTTAATTGTAACTAGGATGTAATCATGGTAATGACGTGTTATGGGTTTTCCAACCCTTGAGTCCTTTTCCTTTTGTTGGTCATTTCTAGCATTCATTCATTGGGGAAAGTGTGGCATTGACATGTATATGGTGTAGTCATGTATCTGTGTTAGTATATGAATTATGCAAGTGTCTTGTGCATTGTTGAGTTTCTCTTCTTGAGCCCTTGTGGCGTTGTGTAGTGAGTAATGTAAGTAAAAAAATAAAATTATTCTAGTATTTTCATTGTTGTATTTGTGGGCGTGACATTTGGTATTAGAGTGGAGGTTCATGCTCTCGAACCTTTATCTCATGGTGGTGGTGGATATTGGAAGAGTAATGTGATATAATTTGTAAGGTGAACAACATTATAATTTTGATATTATTAACGCACATGTTATGCATGTAACTTAGTGCATAATTGTTATCATGTTGATGTGCTTGTGATAAGAGTATTATCTCTCCTTTTCATGGATTCAATGAGCAGTTCACGTGTGATGTTCTGCCTTGGTTTGTGTGAAAATAATGTTGTTGTGGATTTCAGAGTGTTGGAGGTTCTTTTTATTCTGTGGTATGTAGGTGTGTTGCATGACATAATTTTTGTTTAGTGAATTAGATGGTATTGTGATGTTTCCACCATGTTGTGATGAATCGTGTGTGTCACCATGTTAGATAACAATTAATTTTATGTTGTAATGTTACTCATTGTGTTCATTAAACATAGTATTTGTGTAACATGTGATGGTTCATGTTGTGATTTAGTGACATATGGTGAATGTATGATCCCTATTATACAGTGACTGCACATTAGATGCAGTATGTGGTAATGTGATGGATCATAACCTATGGAAGTAATGATTGTGTTATACCTTGTATATATACCATGTGTAAGAAATTATGGTTAATGTGTGTGAATCAACATTGTGTTAGTGATGTAGCTATGTGTTGCTTTGTGAACCCTACACTAACTAACCCCAAGGGATGTTGGTAACAGGTGTATGTTTGGAGTGAGGAAATCTGTACCATTAACCACTCACTCAAGCCGAGCACGAGATAGGAAGTGGAGTCTTGCATAGGCTGAAAACCACTTTTGTTCATTTGGTATGTATGGAAATTGCTCAATGGGTGTCATGTATATTGTGTTTTGTGGACCCCTTAGGCTCAATAGATGGTGACATGTACTCTTTTCTCTCTCCCTATATGGTTATTGTATGGATTCAACCTAAGTATAGTTACGACTATGTTGAGCCTTGTGGAAGCGGTGGAAGGATGATTTAGAAAATGATGATAACAGTTGTATTATTTTATATGTTATTTTACAAGTTGAGGATCGATTTCGAGTGCCATCAACTCGTTGAGTACGGTTTGGTGGCCATATAATATCACATAGTTACTTTGTTTGTGCTACTTCTCTATATGTATTTTATTCGTAATTAAACATTTTATTTTTCTTGCTAGAACCAACAATTTTCTTGATTGATGTGTTCTTATATTTTTTAGGAATTTTATTTGGTTGTTTAACTAACATGCATATTTTTGCACTAACTATGGCTAATTGGCCATTTTTTTGCTAAGATTTAAATTTTATTCTTAATTTTAAAATTTTTATAGCCTAGCCCAAGGCTTTAGATTTTTTCCACTTGGAATTTGAAATGGATTGTTATGTTGGTTCTAATGTCGTAATGTGTTGGAATAGGGTCATGGGATTCACCATGGATTGGTGGAACCTATGGACCCGCTTCATTATATAGGGGTACGCCCCAAGGAGTTACATATAACTAGTGGGTTGTTGAACCACGAGTTATTATGTCACTTGGGTTAGAGGTTTCTAGACTTTATGAACCTAGTGCCATAGGTTGACCCACCTCTTTTACGGAGCGAAAAGGAAAAAAATATTTATTTTATTTTCTTGAGGGAGGCATAAGAAACTTAAGGGAGACATAAGAGATTTGTGTGTGTGTGATAGAGGCTTTGGGAGGTATATGGAGTTGTTTTGTGATGTTTTGGGAGGTATCTAGAGGTTGAGTTATGATGTATGTGTACTCATGTGAGTCTAGCTATGCTTTATGATGTTGAGGATTGATGTTCCTTATTAAGGATACAATTTTGATTCCGTTTTGACACTATGTATCTATAGTTATTGTTTGGAGTTGTGTGAAACATTTGTATGTGTACTGTTGGGAATTCCATGTTGTTATAGTATGTTTATGTTATGAGTATTATTGTGTCGGGGGCATGTGTAATCAGTACTATGTTGTGAGAGCTATGTATGTTCCTTCCGTGGTTCAGTTGAGTTCTTAGGATGTGATATAATCTTGAAGGTACATGCCATGATGTCTTGTGAACCATTAATGTTGTGTTTGGCCCGATGTGGTATTGTGATGTAATTTTCTATTGGGAACCCACAAAAGTAAATCGATTAAAATCTTAAACAATGAAATAATAAGAGTTGAGATTAATAAATACTTAAAAGGAAAAGACTAAGTAACAATGTAAAATATAACTACCAATCTTTACAAAACATTAATAAATCATCAAGACTTTTCTTTTACCTTGTGGTCACATTTTAGCGACATAGTTCATTTCCCTAGGGAAGAGTTGTCATTATTGATCTCCTAGTGTAAGCACACATTTAGCCTCCCCTTGTGCCGCATCGAGGAAGATGCCTTCATAAGTGGGGAGATATAGTGCCAAACATTTTTATAATATATATATATATATATAATGTATAAATAATGAAATTTAACAAAAAAATAATATAAAAAAAAGTAAAGGGAGGGATTTTTGTTGGCTTTTGTTGGTGAGTGGATTAATTTACCCATGTGAAGGCATGCGGGCTGGTGTTTTTTAGAGGGGTGAGCTGATGTGAGTGGTTAGGAGGTGTCGTGATTTATATGCTTCCCAAAAACTTGTCATGTTCCTTGCATAATAATATAATCATTTTAATGGTGAATTCAAGAGCTTTAACCATGCTCAAATCCAAGTTAACATTGTAAATCTAAAAGAAATGAGATAGTTGCAGTGGGAGGGCAGGAAGAAGAGGATTTTAAGGTGGCAGTGTCACCTAAAGCAATGAATAGGTATTAAACAATTCAGTTCACGGTTACTGCATAGTCCCAAACTTGTGTTAAAATGAAACCTCTTGAATAGGGCATGGGCATTGAACAAAGCATAAGAGATAGAGAGAAATTTTGTTGATTTCATAGTTTTAAGTGCTCTAGTAGATGTGTATGTAAATTGTGGATGCATATACAGGCACATGAGCTATTTCGAAGAATGTCTTAAAAAAATTTTGTGTGGTGGAAAAATTTGACTGCATGATTTACATGAAATGGAATTTGTTAAGAATATTTTGGGATGTCTAGTTGGGAGATTTGAGAAATGGTTTCTCTGATACCAAAGAGTAATGTACCCTTTAAATTCCTAGACAAGGCAAGTGACATGATTGCAAAATTCTTGAGGGGAAATGTGGGGAAGAAGTGATTACATGACTTGCACAAAATGGATGTATTGAATCACCTTAGAAACTCTCAAGAAAATGCAATTGACTTGTTTATTTTCTGACCCCACATCCATGCCAAAAAACCCACCCTTATCTGATGATTTAGTTTCAAGTTTTCTGCAAGGCATGAATGCAAAGAAAGGGTGCATACATATGGCATGCCAACTATTTTTCAGAATTCCTTAAGTGAAGGTAGTCTCATGGAATGAGATAATTTCTAGATATACATAAGTAGTTTTGTTGAAACAAAATTTGAAACTTCCAAGAAAATGCTTCCTACAAGTGTCCAAGTTGATCTGTTTACCTTGGCCAACATCCTCCTTGGTTGTGCCAAAATAGACACCTTGGTACAGGGAATGCACAAATGGTTTTGATGAAATGGCATGAGAAAATTTCAAGATTTTTTTTTGACAGGTTTAAAACCAAACTCCACAACCTTAATCAACCTCTTCTAATTTGTTGTCAAATGGGGAATTTTGAGGAAGTCAATGAACCGCATACCCATATGACCCGATGGTTGTTGGTGAGTGTAATAGCTTGTTGAGTGTTTGTTTCCATGATGGCTTCATTTTTGAAAACATATTTTGGTGTTCGAATGTGGAAACCATTATGATTGGAGGGAAACAATGTGTTGAGATGACGAATGTTTATTTTGTAGAAAGTTACTTTGGTTGAAAATACAAAAATTTGGTTTAATTTAATGAAGTTCATTGGTTTATTGAGCTCATCGTGCTTAGTGGTATAACACATATGTGGCCTTGGATTTCATCTTGAATAATACAAATGGTGGAGTTGTGGATGCACGTAAACTGTTAGGCATAATGCTGAGAGAGAGGGAGAGTTGGAGCTTTGTGAAATGTTGGTGAACCATATTGGAACACCTCTTGCATTACATATGTTATTATTTTTAGGGATGGTCTCCTTACCTTTGTCTTTTATAATTTTTGTATAATTTGGTTCTTCATTTGCAATGTAATAGAAATAATAAACCATTAGATAAATATACAGTTGGGTATTTTAATTAGAATGTTAGTGAGAAACAATAAAACTCCATCTGGTTATCTATGTTCCGATTTACAATTTGACCATCAACCATGTTGCTACCGCAACCTTGTATGTGCTTGTGTCCATTGGTATTGGTGAGAGCTAGATGTTACATAAACTAAAACAACTATTTTTGTTTAACTTGCAAAGTTAGAAAAAAAAAATTTCAGAACTCACAAAACAACCTTCTATAACCCAGAAAAGAGATATTAACTTCCATTTGTGTTCCTTGTTATGCATTGGGTCTTATAAGGCTTAAATTTACCCTAATTAACCATTTGTTCTCTTTTTTCCACCCCCTCAGGGAGCCATGTTACACCATTTTACAAATGTAGGAAGATGCTAAAACTTAAAAGTTGGGTCTCGTTTTGGCTCACCATTTGAACCATGAGAAATGAACTGCCTTCCACCTTCGCAAACCTCTAGTATTTTTACTAGAAAACTTCTTGGAACATTCAGCTTGGGGAAAAACACTCTTCTAGATAGTTTTACAAGGGAATTTTGTAGGCCTCTGGTCATAGTTTGACTAGGTAAAACTTGACAAATTACGACCAGTGGCTCTAGAAAACCCATCGTCATTTTAAACCCGTTTGTGAGTTCTCAGTCTCGTTAATCTGATGAATTCTACATATAAAGGGGAATCTATAAGAATTATGTCATTGCGTGTTCATCCATCAAATGTTAGTTTTGGACATGATTTTCTAGCCCTCAAGATAACTTTTGATCATTTACAACCAAGCCAATTATGATCAATGGCCTCAAAAAACTGAGCGTCAATTGTAAAATGTTCGCCAGTTCTAAATTCCATCAATTCCTGTGAACTATTTGTGTATATATGGAGACATAGAAATTTATCCATGGTGTGTTTGCTCCTTAGAAGACAATGTTTGAAAGTGGTTTCTTAGCCTTCGATCCTAAATTGAACATTTTTGCAACTTGAAGGAAAACGTAAAAAAAAAGTTGTAGGACCCCCATTGGGTTACCAAACCACAATGGAAACTTGTTGACACTTGTAGATAAATGTTTGGAAATCTATCTTGTGGCTTGTTATGTGAGATTTGACTTTTTGGAAAATAGTGTTTCTCTCCCTCTCTTATCTCATTCTCTCTCCTCCACTACAAAATGATGTGAAATGTAATGAAATGAATACATGTCTTTAACCATTTCCTTTTGAAGGAAATTTTTTATTATTATTATGTAAATGGGAGATTAGATAACATTAATTATGCTAGATTAGGGTGGATACCATGCCAAAAATTTATCATTGAATTCATTCTCATATGATTTTTAGGATTGAAGTAAGATGGCGAAAAATGCGTGGTGTAATTATTTGTTTATTATTGAAATTTCTATATGTCATTGGAAAATGTATATATGTATTGTTATGTTACGGTAATTTTTATTATTGCAATTTTATAATGTGTATGAGATGCTAGTTTTAGGGGTGCTTTGGGAAATGTGCATGTAACTAAAGGTGTTCTTTTTATTCATATTTACATATGGGAAAAAGAGGGTTGGATATATATATTAAATGAAAAAAATCAGATGAAATTGCAACATTTACAATGTATGAAAATGTTTATAATTGAAGTTTTGTAATATTTTAGATGTCAGGGTTTAAGGGGATGTTCATCCACACATGAGTGTTATTTTGATCCTCAAATTTTGTATTGTAAAAGTTGGATATGTATGTTAAATGAATTTTAATTTAAAATATTGTAGTGTGCTTCTAGTTTTCAATAGATGATTACTTAATTAGTGTGTTAGATTATTACCTTGTAAATGTAATAAAGAGATCTAAAATAAACACTTAACCATAGTATAAGAATCATGTATAACTACTTTCTTTTGTGAATTATTTTAGTGTGAAAAACTAAATCTTTAGGATTGTCTTCTTTTGCTACACTCGATGTCACCTTATGGATTAAGTTAATAAGAGCCCTAGTTTGAATTATCTTCAAAGTCGGTATTTTTAGCGACATCATCATAAACCCAATGGCTAAGAGTGACATGGTAAAACTAATTATGGTATAAGCAGAGTAAACACTTTTTAGGATCCTAGTGGGTTGCATTTTCTTACGAAATAAATTTCATGATTAAAATGAAATCCTTATGGGATCCAGATGACACAAATGGAACTAGTGAAATAGTTGTGCTATGAGTTAAACTTTGGTTAATGATCCTTTTAGTTCCTCCCAGATAAATGTAGTTACCTTGGTTACTAACAACTTATCACCTTGGTCTTTAATGAAGGTTTTTAGCCTAAATTTTTACTCTCACCGTAAAATAACATATAGTTGGGGTGTATATCCTTAGGTGCAATTGGAATTAAAACAAACCTTGACTAATTAAGGGTTAACTTGTGGGTAGATAATGGTAAGTAACTCCTTAAAAATTAAATTGATTAGAATTATATTGACTTTAAAGAACCCAAGGAACCGAAAAAATCTTCTCGTAATCCCTTTTTATGACCTTTTTGACATTAGGAATAAAAGAAATTTCACAAGAGGAATCATGAAATGTAGAAACATGGATCTTACCTTGAACACAAATCACTTGTGGGTCATGCATAGTGTATAATGCTTCCAATCATGTACTTCTGCAAGATGTTAGACAAATAATTTCATAACTCCTTTTGTTATAAAACAATGCTAATAATGAGACCATAATGCGATGTAAGAGTAAAGCATACAAGAGTGAAATGATATTTGAGGTTAGTAATAATGTCACTCTTGGAGTCCTTATAACTCAATTAGACATTTCCTTGTGAAAAAAAAAGAATATGATTTGCCTTGGCGAGATCATCTTCGAGATAACAAAAGATATTTATAAATCTAAATAACATTTCTTGACTTGAAAATGTTGAATGGATTCAACAATTTATCGAACTATATTAACTATGGTAGGGAGATTGTTGTAAGAGATAAAGAGACAACTTAAAAGGTTGAACTATAAGTTAAATGTGAAATGAATTCAAGAATCATAGGTGGAAAAAGGATAAAATTACCCTTGTACAATAATATTCTTGGAATGTTAATCATAAATAAGATGTAATCATGGTAATGATGTGTTTTGGGTTTGCCAACCCTTGAGTCCTTTTATTGTGGTTGGATCATTTCTAGCATTCGCTCATTGGGGAAAGTGTGGCATCGACGTGTATATTGTGTAGTTGTGTGTCTATGTTAGTCTATGACTTATGTAAGTGTATTTTGTGTTGTTGAGTTTATCTTCTTGGAGCCCTTGTGGTGTTTTGTAGTGAGAAATGTAAGTCAAAAAAATATTCTAGTATTTTCACTGTTGTATTTTTGGGAGTAATTTGTTGGCATGACAAACTAATTTAATATGATGATTGGAATTCTAGAAATATTTTTTTAATACCCAAACTATTTTCCTATTTTTCTCTCACAAAAATACATCAATTCTAGAATATTATGATGTTGTATTGAAGGTCTCAAAAATAACTTTCCAAAGAGACCAATTCTTTTTTCTAATTTGGAGTTATGGAGAGAAAGTTATGGCCATTTAAATTTGTGTATGTCAAGAGGAACAACAAGTCTACATGTGATAACTTTTGATTTGGTTTAGGTTTTACTTTGTGTGAATTTGTGATTATTTCCTTCTTTTCCTCACGTCTACCACATACTTGATGTCCACAAAATAAATTTGGTTAAAGCTCGCATAATTACACCATGTGTCCCACTTTTATCCCTTAGATCGGTGACATGTCTACACCATATTAAATCACTTCATACCTTTATATTATTTAATTTCCTTTATCAAAGATAATTATATGTGATTTGATTAATAAATATGGTTAATATGTAACATATGCAGCCCACATGACCTTACTTGAACAAAAATGGATCTATTCTAAGGTTATACAACTTGATCTACATAATATATCCAGACAAGCACACAAATTTGGAGGAAGAGTGATGGCTCTAAGGCTTGAGCGTGATTAATCCGAGACCGTTGATTGCATTAATCCCATCAATTTTCTCTTGATGAACATCTTCCCTGATCATTCCAAGTAGGAAGTGAAGCCCTTAGAGCGTTCTAATGAGATACTTTGCTAAAATATACCTTTCATGATTGGATTTTATAAATTAATTTAAAATAAATAAATAATGGAATTGAAGGTGATCCCTAACCCTAGTGGACATGGGGCATGTAATAGTAGCCAATATGTTAGAGTGGTTAGATCTCCTAGGGCTCATGGAAGGATGGCAGTCCTTTTGGGGAAAAGTTTGGTGGTATATGCGGCCTCGCTTTCTTATAACAATGATGAAGGAAAGGGTGCTGGAGGAGGTTTGGGTAAGCAGGGTGGTGGATCTACCCTGAACGATGGTGGTAAAAGTAGTGGAGCCTATAATGATCAATCATTTGTAGCTACTATTATTGGGGATGTGAATGGGGATAGAGGTGATAGAAAACCCCTCAAAATCTCAACAAATATTCCTATTCTTAATTTTGAAGATGACCTTATCCTTCAAGTTCAGGGATGGGAGGAAGATATTTGTAATCATAGGCTCATCTTTTTATTTCCAGATCTATGGCAAGCTTTCTCATCTACATGAGTGGATTTTTTGAATCCTGAGCCACTAAATTTCGGGTAAAGTGGAACTTTATCCTTGTTCGAAATAATTTTTTATTGTTGTTTTTGAATCTAGCCAAGATAGGGATGTTATCAATAAGACCTATTGAGATGGGGTGATCATGGTCTAATGACTAAACCATGGTTCCCTTCATTTGATCCATTGACAGATTATTTCGATTGAATGCTTGTTTGGGTTAGCCTTCCAGGTCTTCCCTTACAAATTTTTCTAAATCATGTCTCGAGGCTATTGGTGATGCTTTGGGAGGTCATGTTGCTACATGATGAGGTATCAAATCAACTCGTAAATCCCTCTTACGCTTGTATTCTCTTAGACATGGATGTCCCCCTTGATCTACTAGACAAGATTGAGTTGCAAATTGGTGAAAGGGTTTGGATTAAAGACTGGATTATCAAATATTGTCCTTTCATTTCCATATATGTTTCTAGACAGGGAATTTGAGTGCTGCGTGTGGGTAATCCAAATGAAAAAATAGAGTAATTTCATCTTTATGGAAGGATTCACTCCCTTCGACCGTATCGTTGAATCCCCTATTGATTGTAAGGAAGATTAATCTTCTGTGAAGATCCTTTCTAAGGTCGAGTCTACTCCTGTAGTTGAGAAATTTTCTTGAGGAGCCTCAACATGAATCTTTTATGGTATTTCCAAATATTTCTGAATAAGAGGTGAGGGAGAGGTCCCTTCTTCCCCTCCCAAATTGATGTATCAACCTATTTCTTTTATTGATATTATTCTCCCGTGTGGACCAAATGGAGATGATTCAAATCAGGGTGAATGGACTTTGGTCAAGAATAAGAAAAAAATCTCTTCTATGTAGGTTTCAACTCCATCACATATGACCTTGATATCTCAATCCTCTACTAAGGGCTAAGTTTTGTTCTTGTTTGGTGGGTTACTTCCATTTTTATTTGTTGTATGAGCTAATCTTGTGTGGCTCTTTTTTTTTTTGTTTTTAAATAATTGTGAGATTCATTGTAATATCTTTGTTTTATTGCCCCTTAGAGCCTTTTCCAAATATTATCAATAAAAAAATGCGGTCCGCTTAATACTATTAAGCCTTGGTCACAAACCTAAAGTTATAATTAATATCCTTGATAAAGATGGAAATATCATCATCAATTTGAGTATTCTCAAATATTGTTTAGTTATGTAAATTACTTACTTATTATAAGTAATTTTAACCAATTATCAAAGATAAGTCTTGTTAATGACTAGTTAATGGATTTGAAATCAAGATCTAGTTGAGTATATTAGTATGTGATTATTCTTGCATGATTTGGTCATTCTTGCATATATGTTATCTTATCACAAATTTAAAGGCATAAAATAGATAATGAAGATATATATGTTCTTGATTAAGCATTTCTAAACTAGTATGTGAGTAGTAAAAAGTGTTATATGAATATCAAATTACCCTTGGGGACAACTTTGTGTTTGTATTGAGACATCCAATACTGATTTTATCTAATATATATTTTATATGATTAATATGTTGAAATTGTTCAACACATTTGTAATAAAACATGGTTAGTTGTTAAGCATATTATTTACGTTGTTATACAACTTATTTTTTAACCTATCAATCTAAAGTTTATAGATGGTTAAAAGTAAAATAAATAATGATTTATACTATGTTGTTAACCATGTTGGTGTTGTGTTAGATAGAAAGTCTACAACCAATATGTGTTCAATTTTGGTGCAGATGTTATTACTTGGAGCAGTAAAAAGTAGCCAATAGTCTTCAATTTTTCTACTAAGGAAGAGTATAGAAGTGCAAGGGAAGAAGCTAAAGAAGTCATGCAGCTGGAGCGATTGTTGGAAGAGATACACTAAGAAGCTAAAGAAAGTACTTCTTTTCTTTAGGTATTTAGAGTTGAATTTCTCTTGCTAAGAATCTAGCTCAGCATCAAAGAAAAAAGAATGTAGAATTTCATAAGCATTTTATCTGAGAGAAGGTTCTCTGTGGTGATATAGATCTCCAATATTACCCAACGGAAGATCACGTTGCAAATATGTTTACAAAGCCATTGTGTGTTGTAAAGTTCTTCAAGTTTCCTTCAATGCTTGACCTTTTAGAGTTTTCATTTAGGAGGAGTGTACATTTCAATGTCACCTCCTAATGCTTTTCTAGTTGATATATCCTTCTCCTCTATACTTTTTCTCCATTTGGGAAGAATTGTAAAAAATATCTTCATGATCTTTTGTAGAATTATCACTCTATGTTTAAAGTGTACAGTCAAGTGTGTTGCATATATTTGTAATGGAGGTCCTTGTGTTATAAATGGATCCTATAGATGTTTAATATTTTTTCCATGAGAATTTGTGATATGTAGTGTGACACCCACAAAAATGATGTTCTAGGAACACATTAAAACTTATACACTTATCCAGAAGGTTGTGGCAAATTATTATTTTTGTTTTAAGTTATAAGGTTGTAAGGGTGTCAACCCCTAGTGTACGTTAAATTAATTTTCACCAATAATCTCTACTTTACAAAGTATGGACCAGGTCTAAGCTAAATGATTAAATATTCTTAATTTATCTCTAAGGTCATTAATTAGAGTCAACTAGGAAGGTGCCATAATTTAATTTACTTGGTTAAATGTTTTTCTCCTCCTTAATTAACATTCAAACCCAAAAGATTAACCTTATACTTAGTTACTTTAGTTCCATTATCTTAATAACTTAAAATTCCATTTCATTAATTTCCTAAAACATACTAGGAACTAAAATAATGACTTTCACACACCAAGGTACTAAATGGCCCCATTCACCCATCTACACATACCTTTAAATTTATTTAAAAACACCCATAATATTCATTTCTACCAAACAATTATAGGGTTGATCCTTAACCCTTGGATCAATTTAATTGTGGCCACTAGATCCTAGGGTTCCAAACTAACCCTAAATATCCTTATGAATTCTTATTAAATCCTTTTCTTTACCCTAGTCTCCTCATTTGGTCACTTTTCCTTTGTTTAATTTGTAGGTTGGAGAGATGGAAGCCATGGGAGCAAGAAAGGAAGAACTATGGAGGAATTTACAAATAAGCTTAGTTTAGTTTAGGTTGTAGATTTATCATTGTAATTTCTTTTATTTTTAGATTGAAGGGGGGACCCCTTTCAAATCTGGTGTTGTCACAACATTTTTTTTTTGAGTTTGAGTTCCTTATTTGGGCCAAACCCTACCTCCATTTATATGTATGAGATTGAGCACTTTTAATTAACCATTTGAAGATTTATTTGCTTTGAACAATGAAATTTTACCTTCATTTGCTTGCTGGAGGTTTCCTCTTAATTTTTACAAGCTTAAATTTTAGTTAGACCAAGTTAAAATTTGTATAGGCGTGATTGCATTTTTCTAATGTTAGTGATGAACCACCACCCGCAGTCTATCGGTGGTCCTGGGACCGCCGCCCTACCTGGGTGACGATTCATGAATCACTACCTTACCGTGAGCGTGGTTCTAAGAATGCCACTTTGCACAGGGTGGTGGTCATGTTCCTTAGAAACAAAACCTTCAAATCTGAGATTTTTCAAAAACATAAAAGTCACTAGAGTGATTTAAAAGTCATCCTGAACTTAAATTTATGTTCCTAAAGTTTCCAGTTAAAGGGTTTAATCCATCTATTCATTCCATATTAAAATTACTCATTTTAAAGAATTTCCTTTTTCAATAATAAAACAAACTACAAGATCATTTTCATTTTTGTTCAACAAATTTTCTTTCAAGTCCAAAAGTAAAAATGCAACTAAATCTACTTCCAATGTTGTTGTTTTTCCTTACTACTAAATGCATTATTTCAACATAATAATTTACTTAAAATTTATTGCATCTTTCCATTTCCACTACAACCATTTATTCAAATAACTACAAACAAATTTATTCCACATTCAAGTTTGCCATGCATACACTATTAGCATTTTACAACTTCTATGTTCCTTCTCTTTCATTTACAATAATACAACTTCAACAATGAAAGTAAACTTTCTTTTTCTTGAGCATAGCTCATTCCTTTTAATGCAAAGAACTTACTTTCTCCCAATCCAAATCATAACTAAACTTTTAAACATGATTTACACTTTGATTGTTTTCTTTACATACTACAATTTGAGGAGAAAAGAAATTATACAATTCCTCAATGAGCTTCCTTCAAAATAATAATACAACTTGGTAAATGAAACTTACAAAGAGACATTTCATTTTTAAATAAAATAAAATACTACAAGTCTTCCACCTCAAGTGGGAATAACAAGAAGGTTTTCTCCCAAGGAAGGATTTATTTTAGACAACAACAAACGCTCTAGTTTCACATCATCAACGAGAGCTCCACCATATCTTCACTTGATCAACAAAAAAAGGGGGAGAGGCAACACTCTCCACCCAACCAATAATCTAATGAGGAGAAGAAGCTATCCTCCTCATTGGCCCTCGAGCCCCAACCACAATGCAATAAAATATGGATCCAAATCATGACAACAATACAAGCTTCCACATCACAATATAAAGATTTCACAACCATACCAAAACACAATCAACACAAACTACAATCACAAGAAGGAAACTAACAAAATATACAAGGCTTCAAAATGTAAAGCCAAAGGAGAAAGGATCTATGGGGAGATCACTTATGCCTCCCAATGGGAATTAGGTGCCCACCTTAAAACCCTCCAATATACATCTCAAAACCCCTACATAACTCTTATTCCTCCCTCAAGATCCTCTTATGCCTCCCACATTCTCTTATGCCTCCCTACTATCTCTTATGTCTCCCTCATAAAAACCAAGTAAGAAATGCAAGCATTTTCTTGTCCAAGGTGGGGCACCCAACCCAACTCCTCTCAAAAATGAAATAAACTCTTATGCCTCCCTACATATAATATCCCCATAGCCCTCTCCTACACCACACTTAGGCAATCTACCAAAGAACCCAACAAGCATACCAAAACACTCAAAACATACACATACATAAGTAAAATATCAACAATAAAACAATGGTATAGCTCCTACCTTTCCATGGTAGATATTGATCCAAGAGTCACACAACATGATCCTCAAGCCCAAACTATCACGTACAAGCTCCAAAAAAATCCACAAGCACTCCAAAATACTCCAACTCCAAAAATGCAGGAGCACAAAAGAAATGAAGTAACCCCCAAACAAGCAAAAGAAATTTAATAAATAGAAAAGGGAGAGAGGAGGGTGAGGTGGCTCCATGTAGGATTCCACATCACTCATCCTCAAATCCACCTCAAAATTCAAACCTCAACCCCAATGCACAATAAATTTTTGGGTGAGAGGAATGACAAACCTCTTACACACACAATCCAAACCCACACCCCCTAAGTAAAACCCATGTAAGAAAAGTGCAATAAATGCCACTTTTATCTTACAAAACACATAATGGGGTCTATTTTTGACCCCCAATCCATAGGTAGGGTTGGTATAGTAATTTAAGAGGTGTGGGACAAGTTTAACTTGTCCCACAAGCCTCCAAAATTGGCCCTTAAGGCCAAATCCGAATTTCCAAGATGAGGTAGAGTGTACAACACTCAAGATCACAAGCACTCAACTTAAAACACATAACCCAAAGAGACATCTAATCTAATAAATGAATTTTTTGTCCCATCCATAATTAGTTTAGTAACAAGATTAATTTACTAATCTAGACACAAATTAAATAATTAATAAAAGGAAAATACATCACTATAAAATATCATACTAAAATTAAATAAAGGAAAATATAAAAGAATTACACATAATCCCCTTAGTCACAATTGGAGGTAATACCCCATGGGAAACCCCTAACAACAATTTAAACACACACACAACAATATAACACAAGTTTCCATGGTGACCATTGTTGAATCCATCTAGCATTTTGATGTGGTTGGTCTCCAATCCCCCATTGATTGTTGTGATATGTTTACCTACAAAACACATAATACCTCCTTTGGCCTCATGGCCACATCAAAACATCCAAGATAAAATATACAAATATAAATCCACAATCATCTACATGTGAATTAAATCATCATCTAGGAAAGTAATGTTATTATTTTCAATTTCTAACAACATCTCAATTCTACATTTCATCAATATCAATAGGATCACAAGATTAGTTCAATTGTTAAGGTCTACTCAATATGACGAAAAATATCACATGTCAGAAATATATAACTATGTCAACAACATATCATCATCAATATAAAATTTCTCTAATAATCTACACACATCATACTATGAATTGAAATCCAATAATAGTCCAAGTATCTCTATCGTATAATCATCATGCTAAGTCAAAATGATACAATAATATCCATGCATAACCAACTGTAATCGAAATAAAAATTAATAAGTGTCGAAGGGAAGTGGGCACTACACCCCCCTCCCCTTAGACTCGATTTACTCCCGAAGTTACCGGAATAGGTGTGGAAACTAGACTTGTAGTAATGTAAAGCATCCTCCCACATAGCAAGCAGTCTCATCATACCGTCCCACTCGGACTCAAACTTGGTCAATCTCTACCTCAAAGGCATAGGGTACTACACTTTAAAATACGGATGGGCTCCACCATCACCTACCCCTAATCCAACACCTTTAATGTGGTCCAATCTAATACATGATAATGATCAACAATGTATCTCCTAAGTACAAAAACATGAAACACATCGTGGATGCAAGACAAGCTAGGTGGCAATGCTAGACGGTAGGCCAAAGGGCCAATAAGCTCCAAGATCTCAAAGGGACCCAAAAATATAGGATCAAGCTTAAAACCTTTTATGTAATGGATAGGATCTTATGTGGCCTCGACATGAGGAAACACCTTCATTCCCTCCTCAAAACTACGATCTATCCTATGCTGATCCACATACTTATTTTTCCTATCCCGCACCTCCTACAATCATTGCCTCGATCATAAAAACCTCGCTACTCCATAACCTCGTAATAAATATGGCCCAATAGAAACCCTATCCTCCAACCTATCCCAACTAAGAGGTGTCATGTACTCTTTTCCATATAGTGCTTGAAAAGGAGCCATGCCTATCGAACTATGAAAACTATTATTGTAGGAAAACTCCACCAAGTACAAATACTCCTCCCATCTCAACTGATGATCCATGATTTACATCCTAAACATGTCCTCTAAGATCTAATTCACCCACTCAATCTATCCATCTATCTCAGGTGATATCCTCGTATCAAATTAATCTTCATCTCAAGAGTATACAGTATAAGTAGTCCAAAAGTGGGAAGTGTACAAAGGATCGTGCTCACAAATGATCTTCCATGAAATCCCATGTAATCTGATAATCTCATCGAGATATACCTATGCCACTGCACTAACTATGTAGGTGGTATTGACCGGAGAAAAATGTGCCATCAAGTGTCAATTTATCCACCATGACCATAATGGCATCATGGTGGTATCTCAACGTCGGTAACCCAACTATAAAGTCCATGGAAATGGTGTCCCATTTCCACTCCGATGGTGTGAGGTAAGAGAAGGATAGTTGGATGCTGATGCTCGACTTCACCTTCGACACTCTAAACAATGTCACACAAACTAAGCCACGTATCTCCGAAGTCCTCTCCAATGGTACAAATGTATATGGGTGGCAAGCATCTTCTTCACCCGAGGATGGGATGAATAAGGAGCACAATGAGCCTTTATCAAAATGTCTTGTCTCAAACCTCCATCTCTAGGAACATATATCATACCTTTGTTCTTGAGAGGGCCATCTTCTCGTAATGAAAATCCATCAAATCTCCCTTCAAGGGGCCTCCGAGATTTAATCTCTCGCCTGTCTCGCAAGGTAAAAACTGTCGTGAGGAACTGCTACAAAATCCTACTCCGAAAATCTATACCAACTAAAGTAGCCATAGCCACATGTCTTTGTCTACTCAGGGCATCTACAACCACATTCTCCTTCCCCTTCACATGCTCTATGTCATAATCATAAATTATATCCATGCAACGCTATTGACGAGTGTTGAGATTGGGTGTGTGAAGAGGTGGCGAAGACTCAAGTGATCAGTCTTGAGTGTAAATATCCAACCAAGAAGGAAGTGTATCCACCACACCAAGGCATGCAAAACTACCGCAGGATCAATATTATGATTCGTATAATTGAGCTCATAATATTTGAGTTTGTGAGACTCAAACACAACTACTCGCGATCCTACATCAATACACCTCCAAGTCCTACCAAAGAAGCATCCGTGTAAACAAAGAGCTCACCCCGAGGGTCCGGTACTACAAGAATAGGCACTTTTGTGAGGCATTCCTTTAGTGTCCCAAGGCCTACTCACATATATTTGACCATACAAAACTATTCCATTTCTACCGAAGGGAAGTGATGGGGTGCATAACCCTAGAAAAATTCCCGAACAAATATCTTGTAGCATCCTACCAAATCCATGAAACTCGTGCACCTCACCACACTAGCGAGTGTTGGGAAATCCATAATAGCACATATCTTGGAAGGATAGGATGAGATACCTTCCCCAAAATGATGTGGTCCAAATACCGCACCTCTTTCTCAAAGAATGCACACTTTTCCAAGTTCCCATAAAGATGCTACTCACAAAGACACTTAGGAACATACTGACAGCCTCCTCATGCTCCTCACACATACGTGAGTATATTAGAATGTCATCAAGGAAGATGAGAAAAAAGTGATCCAAAATTTTCTTAAATACCAAATTCATCGAGCTCATGAATATTGCAGGTAGGGAATTCACAAACCAAAAGGCACTAGTGTAAACTCGTAGTGGCGATATCTTGTATGGAAGGTGGTCTTATGAATATCCACCTCTCGTGATCCTCACCGATGATACCTTGACTTAAGATCTATCTTGAGAATATTTTGACCCCCTTCATCCGATCAAATAAATCATCAATGCATTTAAAGGGGGTAACGATTCTTGATCGTTACTTTGTTTAGCTAGTGGTAATCAATACAAAAATGCAAGAATCCATATTATTTATAAAATAACCGGTGCACCGCAAAGGGGATACACTAGGATGGATTAGGACTTTCTCTAGAAGGCCCTCAAACTGCAACTTGAGCTCACATAGCTTAGGGATTTTCATCCGATAGGGTTCTCGTGAGATAGGCTTTACGTCCGAAACCAGATCTATGTGAAAATCTATCTCACTGGGAGGTAACCCCGTAGTTCCCAAGAAATACATCAAAAATCTCTCTCAAAATGTGATAGTTGTTAAGAGATGGCCCACTAGACTCATCCTCGATCGGTCACTAACCGTAACATCATACATCCGGCAACGTCCTCACACACACCGCTTAAGATGCATAATGGAGATGGTGTGGATGGAAATGGGCCTCCTAACATCCGCTATCACCGAATCAACTCCTAGATCATCTTTACATGAAATAGTCTTATGGTAATAATCCACTCGCCTGTGTGCGCATAACCACCATGCACAAGATGACTCGTATAAACCCAACAAGATGATACAAAGATTCGAGGTAGTGGTGAAGGGTCCAAAATCCACTACACACTCCTTAATTAAGGAGTCTAGAAATTTTGGCTCCGTGGCCATTTCAACATCCCAACTAAGACCCTGCCTAACTACCACCAAACTTGGAACTCTCTACTAAGGATGGTGCAAAGAAAAGAATCATATGAACCATACTCAAACAATATAGAGGTAGGAATACCACCAATGCTACCTATAGTCTCTATCACGGTACTCTAATGCTCACCTTAGTGGTTCTCAACCACTGCATAGATCCGATGGCTACATCCCATGTCGCCAACCGTAGGCTCTAAAATCTGTGCCTTACCCTTATTATTAGGATCTTGTGGGCACTCACTCAAATTATGTAGGACCTAACAATGCCACAACCATAATAGCATTTCTGGTCCTCTCTAGTGAGATGTAGCTCCACCAAGACTCTAGAGGCATGCGTTGTGGATCCCGATGATCCGACTATGGACTTCTAAGGTCTTTGCTAAAGAGCTCTTGCTAACTAAGCTCTCAAAGGCACATGTGTCATAATGGGACCCCTAAGAGGAGGCCCCATACTCCGCCTCCTCCGAGCATTGAATCTCTCGAGAAGGTATGAAAGGGGATGAGTCCGCTCTGCTACTTTTGAGGTGACTGCGTGGTGGCCTAAATGATGAATGTGTAGAACCATGTATGCCACGAGGAGGAGCCGACCCCCCGATTTTTTATCCTACATCTCGTAGGATTCAGCTCCGCACTCTATCCTTGGCCTACCGTATCTTCCCTCATGTCTCCTTTGTAATATAGGCATTCTCCACTACCTCTGCTAAGGTCTATGGGCAATGAATGTGTACCACACCACCCAATTCAAAATTCAGTGCCCCCGATGAACTCCGTGAATCCGCACATGCTCATCCCGCATATAGTCGACATATGCCGGAGTAGGTCCAGAATTGACTCTCATAGTGAGCTACAACATAGATGCCCCACGAAGGTCATAGAACTCATCTATCCTCTCTTGAATAAACCTCCTAGATAAATACATGTTCCTGAACCGCTCCTCAAACATCTCCTAGGTAACTGTCTCTAAGTCAACATGGAGCTTCTATTCCTCTCTCCTCCACTAAACACCCGCTCCATCTCTCGTAAGATGGATCACAACAATATATTTCATATCGCTAGATACAGGGAAGATCTTGAAGCATTTTCTCAAGCTCACCAACCAGTGCCTCTGCCTCGAAAACCTCCTATATCTTTAGAATAGTGAGATGGGTATACCTTCGTGGATCTCTCGATATGGTCTACCACTAACGATTGATGACCCTCGGGTCTTTCTCTCGCATGCTCCTCCCTCTTCCTAGGGCTCTGAGATCTATCCCTATGTCCTGAAATCTTATCTCCATGTCCCCTCTATGGTGAATCTTCCCTAGCCGACTCCACACGAGATTTCTTTGCCCTATGCTCCTCAAGTTGTGTCAAGGAGATGCATGAGCCTCATATTAAGGCTCCCTATCCTATCTAGAAAGTTGTGTTCCTAAGGACATTCCACATATAACAACATTGATGTTGTGAAGCATCTCGTAAAATCTGAGGTATAATTGCTGCTAGCATGATCCGGAGGTGTCAAGTCTAAATCTACGTGTAAGAACCCCTCTTCTCGGACCGCACCTCCCGTATAAGCCAAGGCAAGATTTAGTTCATCATTATCAGCTTTGTTTTAGTTTTCAAATTTCGCTATATTATACAATTATCGATAAATGTTTTTTCTAGGTCTAAAAGAAAATATATTTACACTAGGTTAAAATTTCTTGTCTCATGTTTCCAAGTGTGCCCAAGGGTCCAAGATTTGAACCCACAACTCTGATACCAAGTGTAACGCCCACAAAAATGATGTTTTAGGAACAAATTAAATCTTATACACTTATCCAAAAGTTTGCAATAATTAATTTTTTTGTTTTAAGTTATAAGGTTGCAAGGGTGTCAACCCCTAGTGTACATTAAATTAATTTTCACCAATAATCTCTACTTTACAAAGGATGGACCAGGTCTAAGTTAAATGATTAAATATTCTTAATTTATCTCTAAGGTCAATTAATTAGAATCAACTAGGAAGGTGCCATAATTTAATTTACTTGGTTAAATGTTTTTCTCCTCCTTAATTAACATTCAAACCCAAAAAGATTAACCTTATACTTAGTTACTTTAGTTCCATTATCTTAATAACTTAAATGTCCATTTCATTAATTTCCTAAAACATACTAGGAACTAAAATAATGACTTTCACACAAAGGTACTAATTGGCCCCGTTCACCCATCTACACATACCTTTAAATTTATTTTAAAACACCCATAATATTCATTTCTACCAAACAATTATAGGGTTGATCCTCAACCCTTGGATCAATTTAATTATGGCCACTAGATCCTAGGGTTCCAAACTAACCCTAAATATCCTTATGAATTATTATTAATCCTTTTCTTTACCCTTGTCTCTCATTTGGTCCCTTTTTCCTTTGTTTAGTTTGTAGGTTGGAGAGATGGAAGCCATGGGAGCAAGAAAGAAAGAACTATGGAGGAATTTACAAATATAAGCTTAGTTTAGTTAAGGTTGTAGATTTATCATTGTAATTTCTATCATTTTGATATCGAGGGGGTCTCCTTTCCAAATCGTGTGTTGTCACAAAATTGTTTTTAGTTTGAGTTCCTTATTTGGGCCAAACCCTACCTCCATTAATATGTATGAGATTGAGCACTTTTAATTATCCATTTGAAGATTTACTTGCTTTGAACAATGAAATTTTACCTTCATTTTCTTGCTGGAGGTTTCCTCTTAATTTTTACAAGCTTAAATTTTAGTTAGACCAAGTTAAAATTTGCACAGATGCAGATTGCATTTTTCCGATGCTAGTGATAGACCACCACCCGAGTAGGTCGGTGGTCCCGGGACCGCCGACCTACCCGGTGACAATTCATGAACCACCACCTTGCCAGAGCGGTGGTTTTGAGACTTCTACCTTCCTAAGTGGTGGTAATAAGACTGCCACTCTGCATAGGGCAGAAGTCATGTTCCTTAGAAATATAACCTTCAAATATGATATTTTTCAAAAAACAAAATTCACTAGAGTGATTTAAAATTCATCCTGAACTTAAATTTATGTTCCTAAAGTTTCCAGTTGAAGGGTTTAATCCATCTATTCATTCCATAGTAAAATTACTCATTTTAAAGCATTTCCTTTTCAATAATAACAACAACTACAAGATCATTTTCTTTTTGTTCAACAAATTTTCTTTCAAGTCCAAAAGTAAAAATGAAACTAAATCTACTTCTAATGTTGTTGTTTTTCCTACTACTAAATGCATTATTTCAGGATAATTATTTACTTAAAATTTATTGCATATTTCCATTTCCACTACAACCATTTATTCAAATAACTACAAAAAAGTTTATTCCACATTCAAGTTTTCCATGCAGACACTATTAGCATTTAAAACTCCTATGTTGCTTCTCTTTCACTTACATTAATACCAAGTCAAACAATGAAATTAGACTTTCTTTTTCTTTAGCATAGCCCATTCCTTTTAATGCAAAGAACTTACTTTCTCTCAAACCAAATCATAACTAAACTTTTAAACATGATTTATACTTTGATTCTTTTCTTTACATACTACAATTTGAGGAGAAAAGAAATTATACAATTCCTCAATGAGCTTCCTTCAAAATAATAATACAACTTGGTAAATGAAATTTATAAAGCAACATTTGATTTAAAAAAAATACAATACTACAAGTCTTCCACCTCAAGTGGGAATAATAAGAAGGTTTTCTCCCAAGGATGGATTTCTTTTGGACATCAAAAATTCTCCAAGTTTCACATCATCAAAGAGAGCTCCACCATATCTTCACTTGATCAACAACAAAAAAGGGGGAGAGGAAACACTCTCCACCCAACTAATAATCCAATGAGGAGAAGTAGCTATACTCCTCATTGGTCATCGAGCCCCAACCACAATGCAATAATGAGGTCTATTTTTGACCCCCAATCCATAGGTAGGGTTGGTATAGTAATTTAAGAGGTGTGGGACAAGTTTAACTTGTCCCACAAGCCTCCAAAATTGGCCCTTAAGGCCAAATCCGAATTTCTAAGACGAGGTAGAGTGTACAACACTCAAGATCACAAGCACTCAACTTACAACACATAACCCAAAGAGAAATCTAGTCTAATAAATGAAATAATTTGTCCCATCCATAATTAGTTTAGTGACAAGATTAATTTACTAATCTAGACACAAATTAAATAATTAATAAAAGGAAAACACATCACTATAAAATCTCATACTAAAATTAAATAAAGGAAAATATAAAACAATAAAACACAAGCCCTCGTTACAATTGGAGGTAATCCCCCAATGGGAAACCCCCTAACAACAATTTAAACACACACACACACAACAATATAACACAATTTTCCATGGTGACCATTGTTGAATCCATCTAGCATTCCAATGTGGTTGGTCTCCAATCCTCGTTGATTGTTGTGATATGTTTACCTGTAAAACACATAATACCTCCTTCGGCCTCATGGCTACATCAAAACATTCAAGATAAAATATACAAATATAAATCCACAATCATCTACATGTGAATTAAATCATCATCTAGGAAATTAACATTATTATTTTCAATTTCTAACAACATATTAATTCTACATTTCATCAATATCAATAGGATCACAAGATTAGTTCAATTGTTAAGGTCTACTCAATATAACTAAAAATATCGCATGTCAGAAATATATAACTATGTCAACAACATATCATCATCAATATAAAATGTCTCTAATAATCCACACACATCATACTATGAATCGAAATCCAACAATAGTCCAAGTATCTCTATCATCTAATCATCATGCTAAGTCAAAATGATACAATAATATCCATGTATAACCAATAGTAATCGAAATCAAAAGTAATAAGTGTCGAAGGGAAGTGGGAACTACATGTAGTCTCACAAATTATGCTTAACCTAAATCATTAGTTATATGGATTCCAAATCCTTTTATACAAAAAGGTAATTTAAGCATGATGAAGTTGTTTAAATCCTTCAAAAGTGATTCACTAATGGTTAATGGATTTGTAAATCTTGTTTTAGAAATAGGTAATGTTAGCATATGATTCGGAAGTTAATATTAAGGGAGAGTGTTAGAACGTAATATTAAGTACCTATAAACCTTAGTTTATAATTAAATAATTAAGAATAATTATATTCTTCATTATTTAATATAAAATAAGTTTGTTTATGTTTAATTGATTATTAATTAATCAATGGTTTAAATCGGGGTACCTTTTTATAAAGTCACATTCTCACTTAATGGTTCATGACCCGTGGGGTTAAATAAATATGATCATGTGGCATGATGATTTAATTCACATGGTGGATAGACTTTAGGAGGGAGATATTGACTATATATTATGTTTCATATTTAATGGAATTATCTCTTTTGGTGGTTTTATCCCTTAGGGTTTTCCACGTTAAATATGTGTGTATGCGTTATTTATTTATTTCATGTTATAATATTGTTATATTAATTTAATTAATATTGAATCTTATTTAATGGTTAATGTGTTTAACCCCTCAGATTTGACAAAAGGCCTTCTTTTCTCGCTTTGAATACCCTATTTTTGCACTGCTTTCGATTTTTCTTTCTCGTCATTGATAGTGACTTCCCTCTTGGTTTTTATTTTGCTGCAAGGAAGTTGTGACTCTTGTTGTCTTTCTCTTTTTTCATCACTTTTCCTATGTATGATCTCCTTCTCTCGTTGTTCCTCCATAGGGTCCCACTCAAAAACCTTTATCCTCAATAAAAAAACTAGTTAAGGTATGTAATTAAAAATTCAAATCAATTACCTTGTAAATGCAAGTCCACATTCAATCATAAACAATTGACAATTTTCTCTAGGATACTAGTACAAACATTTTCGCATGTGAATATTAATTGGTCCACAATAAATATGAAAAATAAATTAGATCAAAACATTTATATTAAAGCCACAATTATTTATTACTCTAACTAAAATTTATAGAAAAATAAAACTAAATTATAATTGAACTTAATCTCTATAATAATATTTATTTTTAATATAACTCGACTCCAAATATATTATTTATAATATTTTATATTAATTCCATGATATTTTTATTTTAGTTTTAACATTTTTTGTTACACTCCTTAAAAACGCCCACACGAGACCGAAGAACAACCTAGGTTTAGTTAGAAAAATTATGGAATAATTTTTTTTTTTCGAAAGCGTGCCCGCATACAGGCTTCAAACTACATAGATGTCACATTAATGTTTCAAAGTCAATTATATTTAATTAATAAAATTTTCCCGTTATAACAAATTATTAAACCTACATTAAAAATTAATGAGTATAATTAGCCCAAGCATGGTTAAATTCTCTCTAAGTGTTAATTTAATAAACAATTAAATTCCTACTATAGTTAAATATTCCATAATTAAATTTAGAGGGTTAAAGGGCCAAAAATAATTAAATACCCAAGGTATTTAATTCCACAAGGTTTAATTAATTAACAAGGTCCCCATTTACATGGGGTTAGAATAAACATTCCCTTACCCCATAAAGTGACCCCTTAAAAAGTCAACCCATGTTTTTGAAATAAAACATTTAAATTAAAAGGTAATTTCCACTCATCCACTCTCCACCTACTTTTTTTAGGGATGAATCTCATCCTTTGGATGGATTCAATTTGGTCCCTTGATGTGGAAAAAGGGTAACTAACCCTAAAACATCCTTATGAAGTCTTCTTTCACATTTCATTTGATTCATTATTTTTATTTTGTTTTGCAGGTTGAAGGAGGAGGAAGAGAAGCCATTAGAGACCATCTCAAGCTCTTTAAGAGGCTTCCAAGGTCCATTATTTGTCTATTTTGTTGATACCCTCATTAGGGTTTGAAAATGTATTTATTTATTTTATTTAGTTCATTTTCTTGTATTTGCCCAAATGGGTTTGTGGGTATTTGCCTATTTTATTTATAAAGCTACATTGGATCCATACTTTCATTTTGAGTAAGTATATATACATATATATGCATATATACTTTTAAATACTTGTGTATATAAGTATTTATTTTAAGAAATCACTTATTGTTTATCTTTTTTTTAAACATATGGGTTAAAAAAAACTTGAATTCAAAGTGTTTCCATATATATATATATATATATATATATATATATATATATATATATATATATATATATATATTGTGTGTGTGTGTGTGTGTGTGTTCATACATAGTGCCGTGGATCTAATTTCTTATGTACCCGCATCATTTAAAATGTGTGCAAGTTCCAAGTTAATTGTTGGCCGTAAGGAGAGGGGCGAGTTTTTAATGTATGGGGGTGTTTAAAGTTTTGGGTGTGGGGAGGGGTCGGTCCCAACCCCCACCCCATTTATTAATGGGGCGAGGTCAGGGTCACCGACCCCTCCCCTACCCCAATCTACAATTAAACTACAAAAATACAATGTACATGCGTGGCTCCAAGATTGATCCGCTTTCATTTAAAGGGTTTTCAACATTAATAATTTTTATTTATTTAATATTTAATATAATATAAATATAATATAATATAATATATATTATATTATATATATAAACCTTTTATATATTAAAATTACAACTCTATTAATGCTACCCTATTTTCACATTTAATAATTCTCCATTCAATATTAGTAACATATAAAAAATACTCTCCTTACTAAATCTTAAACTATATTATTATTAATAATGTTCAAGAGAAATAAAAATTGGTGAGTTAATGTTTGACCTAATATTTTGCTCTCTAACTATTTAATAAATTTAATATAAAAACGAAAGTAAGGGCACTTCTTTTCCATTAGAATTTTTTTGATAGTTTAGCAATAGTTTTAAAAAGAGAATTGCATACTAGAAATAACAAATAGACTACTTCATAGGTCTATTTGAAAGATAGTTTTAATAAGAGCTCTTTCCATCAACAATACAAAAACAAGTATACATACTCTAACTTTTACAATGAATGCCTTTCAAATACACAATGAAATGTAGTATTTATTAATACATGTTTCAACAAGATATTATAAAACAAGAACAACACCATTTGTGGAAAATAACTCAACTTCAATGAAATGAAACATTTTTCCTTTCTTATAAAATGCAACTCAAATTTGAAAACCAATAGTCAAAGTAATGTTTCTTTTTCTTTCACAATACTCATACAATGTCTTCCACTTAAGTGGGAAATATTTACAAGAATAAAGACTAAAATGAAATGCAATTTTTCTTCCAAAATAGCTCCAAAATTAAGTTTTCAACCAAGCTCCATATTCTCATCACTTGTTCACAACAAAAATGTGGCAGAGGCAACACTCTCCACCCAACTAAGAATTACAATGAGGAGGAGAAGCCATCCTCCTCATCGTGATAACCAAATTGCAATGAAAATGGATTCAACTCATGAATACAAACAATCTTCCACATCATAATACAATATCTTACAACAAAGCCAAAATTCAACTGTTATCCAAAATTCACCCCTCAAGGTAATTTTGATAACATGCATCAAATTCTTCAGCCTCGAGCAAGTAGATTAATTCAAGGCCTAAAATCATGTTTTTGGGGCCCCTTCGGCTTCTCTCTAACTTCCCCATCCAAGGAAAAAAACCAACAAGTTAGAGAAAATTGAAAAAATGCAAAAAATAAGGTCGCAGGATTGTTTTAAAGCATCATGGTCCAAGGGTGTGGATCATACCAAAGCATGGGTTGACCGAGGTTCATCGTACCAAGTTTGCAGCCGAAATACAAAGAAAATTGGTAAAGTCGACATTTTTTCCCATGTGGTCCATGGGACAATTGGGACGCTTCGACGTGACGGATGTGAATCAACCGATTTTTCGCAAGTCACCAATCAGGGGCGGTGCAAGATCTTCATTCGGGACAGTTGGGACAAAAGTACGCATGGGACACGCAAAGGTGAAAAAGGTCACAAAAAGGGACAAGGAATCCCGAATCAGATGATGTGGAAGAATGTGTTTGGATAACCGACACGCGGACCCGATTTTTCCGCAATATCCGTAACTCAAAGGAAAAGTCAACGTTTGACTCCTGAAACTTCAAACGGCCATAACTTTTGACTCCGAGCTCTGATTTTCACAAAATTGGACTTTATTTTTAATGAGGGTAGATATATTTAAATAAAATAAACATATTCGGCTCCAGTTAGTTAATGCTCATTCCCGTCAAATGACAAAAAATGCCTGCCAGACCCAAAATAGCTTCCCGCACTCAGAAGGCCATAACTTTTGCATTTCTCAACAAAATCACACAAAATCCACCGTTGGAATCGTGTATTTGAGCTTGACTCATAGAAATTAAGAAATTTTGGATTTGATTAGAAATTGGTGGGTATTTTTCATAAAATGTGGCCGGGTTCATAACAATGTTTTATTTGATAGTTGGGAGTGCAATTAAGAGGCATGGTCATCATTCTTTCTCTACCGTAGCACCCGAGATAGTATGGGAGCCTTTTAAGTAATATACAATCATTTTAATCCATTTAATGCCTGTTAAAAGTGGTCAAGGATAGATTTCGGGATTTCTATTTTCCCTTCTCTCTCTCTTCTCATTTTCCTATAAATTGGAGTGTTGGGCTCATTGAAAAGGGGTAGTTTTTGTAGCAAAGCTTTGCAAAAATTGCTTTGTGAAGCCAATGTACTATAGGACCTTGTTGTGGATTCCTTGCATGGTGATCCAGGCCCTTATCTTGTAACCGATTGAACTGTGCATATCAGGAAGCAATAAAATATAAGTTTGTGGATGCATCTTCCCCTGCTATGTTTTCTTGCATTCTTCTTTCCCCTTCAACCTTGATTACAAGAATATTGTGTCTATTTTATGTTCTTACAGGGATCCATTATCATTGTGTATGTTTGAAATGTTGTTGTGAATGCATTTTGCTAGATTATGGAGAACTGTCATCACCCCTTCTAGTGTGCACTTTGCTTTTGTATCTCACGCATTGGAAGACTACTCTCACACCCTCCTTTTCTGGTGTATCACTACTTTAGTGTAGGATTTCATTTTATGCATTCTCTCTCCCTAGTCCCTTGGAAAGTTAGATTAGAATAGTTAGTTTACCCTGCATTAGAGTAGATTGTGGCAGGTAGTTTAGGAGCAAGAACCAACTTTCTCTGGAGGTCTATCTCAAGTAGAAAGTCCCACAACTTTGAGATAGTACCCATGTTATCCAATCACACCGTGTTCAAGTATATGCACTCATATGAACATAGGGGTTATGTGATTCGGTGATAACACCAACAATGCAATTACAATCACAAGAAGGAAAACAACAAAATACACAAGGCTTCAACATGCAAAAATCCAAAGGAGTAAGATCTATGGGGAAGCCACTTATGCCTCCCAATGGGAAATGGGTGTCCACCTAAAAACCCTCCAATAAAAATCTCAAAACCCCTACACACTCTTATGCCTCCCTCAAGTACCTCTTATACCTCCCACATTCTCTTATGCCTCCCTACAAATCTCTTATGGCTCCCTCATAAAAATAGACCAAGTAAGAAATGCAAGCTATTTCTTGTCCAAGGTGGGACACCCATCCCAACTCCCTCCAAAACATGGAAAGAACTCTTATGCCTCCCTACATGAAATATCCCCATAGTCTCCTCCTACACCACACTTAAAAATCTACCCAAGCAACCCATAAACATACCAAAACACTGAAAAAAACATGCATATATACACAACATAAAAAGGAAAACATTTTTTCAAGAGTATAGCTCCTACGTTTCCATGGTAGAGCTTGATCCAATATTTCCACAAAAAGCTTCTTCAAGTCCAAACAAGCACCAAAAGCTCCAAAAATCCACAAGCGTTCCCAAAATCCTCTAACTCAAAAAATGCAAGAACACAAAGAAATGAAGTAACCCCAAAACAAGAAAAGAACTTGAATAAATAGAAAATGGATAGATGAGGGTGGGGTGGCTCCATGTAGGATGCCACATCACTCATCCTCAACTCCACCTCACAAGTCAAACTTCAAACTCCAAGGAAAAATTAATAAGTGGGTGAATAAATGAAATTTTACTTACAAACACAATCCAAGCCCACACCCCTTAAGGACTAAAAATAATTACATGTAAGAAGGTGCAATAAAAACTTACAATTTTCTTCCCAAAATACATAATGGGGCCTAATTTTGACCCCCCAACCCATAGGTAGGGTTGGTATGGAAATTTAAGAGGTGTGGAACAAGTTTAACTTGTCCCACAAGCCTCCAAAATTTTCCCCTAAGGACAAATCCGAATTTTGAAGGGGAATTTGAGTATTTCACACTCAAAGTTACTTACACATCACTTACAACACATAAACCAAGAGACATCAATTATAATAAATAAGTTTATTTGACTCTTTTTTAATTAATTTAGTATAATAATTAACTCACTTATCTAAACAAAAATTAATAAATAATAAAGGGTAAAATACATCACTAAATAATCACATAATAAAATTAAATAAAGGAAACTAAATGAAAGAAAACCCATCGGTCACAATTGAGGTGATTCCCCCATGGAGACACCCTAACAACAATTTAAACGCACACACATAACAAAATACATGTTGCCATGGTGACCCTTGTTGAATTCATCTAACATTCCAATGTGGTTGGTCTCCAATCCCCCGATGTTTGTTGTGATATGTTTACATGCAAAACACATAACACCTCCTTTGGCCTCATGGCTGCATCAAAACATCCAAAATAAATATACAATATAACTCCATAATCATCTATATATGAATAAAAACATCATCTAGGCAAGTAACGATATCATTTACAATTTTATCAATAACCATATGATCATAAGGTTATTTCAATTGTCTAGGTCTACTCAATATGATGAAATATCGAATGTACGAAAGATATATATATATATATATATATATATATATATATATATATATATATATATATATATATATAACCATGTCAATAACATATCAACATCAATATAAAATATCTCTAATAATCCACATGCATCATATATGAATCAAAATCAACAACAAATTGATCTCTAACATCTAACATCATGCCAAATCAAAAGCTACAATAATATCCATAAATATAGTCGACAATATCATAATCAATAATAAAAAGGTGTCGAAGGGAAGTGGGCACTACATCCCCTCCCCTTTAGACTTGATTTCCTCCCGAAGTCACTAGAACAAGTGTGTAAATTAAACTCATAGGAATATAACATCCTCCCATGTAGCCTTGTAGTATCATCATATCTCCCCACCGCACTCGAACATGGTCAATCTCTATACCTCGAAGGCCCAGTGTCCTATGATCTAAAATGTAGACGGGATCCACAATCACCTGTCCCTAATCCTCCACATGAAATGAGGTCTAATATAGCACATGAGAAGGATATGCAATATATCTCCTAAGTACTGAAACATGAAACACATCATGGACACGAGACAAGCTAGGTGGCAACACTAGACGGTAGGCCAAAGGACCGATATGCTCCAAGATCTCAAAGAGACCCACAAATCTAGGAGCTAACTTAGAACCTTTTTCATAACGGATAGGGCTCTTATGTGGCTTGACATGAAGAAACACCTTTGTGCCCACCTCATACCTATGATCCTTCCTATGCTGATCCACATACTTCTTCTACCTATCCTACACCTCATGTAATCTCTTCCTGATCATAAAAACCTGCTACTCCATGTCTTGTAGTAACATTGGCCCAAGAGAAACCATGTCCTCTAACTTGTCCCAACTAAGAGGTATCGTGCACTCTCTGCCATATAATTCCTAAAAGGAGCCATGCCTATCGAACTCTAAAAACTATTATTGTAGGTGAACTCCACCAAGTATAAATACTCCTCCCATCTTGACTGATGATCCATGATGTACATCCTAAGCATGTCCTCCAAAATTTGATTCACCCACTCAGTATGTCCATCTGTTTTAGGGTGATACACTTGTGCTAAAATTGATCTTTGTTTCGAGAACATGTTACATGGTAGTCCAGAAGTGGAAAGTGTACAAGGGATCGTGGTCACAAATGATTTTCTACGAAATCCCATGCATCTTAACTATCTCATTAAGATATACGTGTTTCACTTGCACTAGCTATGTAGGTGGTCTTCACTGAATAAAAATGAGCCACTTTCATTAATTTATCCAGCGTGACCATGATGGTGTCATGGTGGTATCTCGATGTCAGGTAACCCAAATACAAGTCCATGGAAATGGTGTCCCATTTCCACTCCGGTATGGCATGAGGAAAGAGAAGGCCATCTAGATGCTGATGCTTGACCTTCACCTTCTAACACTATAAACAACATGACACAAACTGAGCCATATCTCTTTGAAGTCCCCTCCAATGGTACAACTACCTCAAGGTGGCGTGCATCTTCTTCACCCCGGGATGGGCTAAATAGGGTGCATGATGAGCCTTTTCAAAATGTCTTACCTTAAGCCTCCATCTCTAGAACATGTATCCAACCTCTGTGTTAGAGAAGGCCATCTACCTCTAATGAAAAACCATCAAACTTCCCCTCAAGGGGTCTCTAAGACTCAATCTCTTCTCTAGCTGCAAGGTAGAAGCTTTCAAGAGGAAGTTGTTGCATAATCCAACACTGCAAGTCTATGCCCAATGAGGTGACCATAACCACATGTCTCCATCTACTCAAGGCATCTACAACTACATTCTCCTCCCCTTCACATGCTCTATCTCCATGTCATACTCACAAAACAACTCCATTCAACTTCGTTGACGAACGTTGAGATTGGGCTGCATGAAGAGATGGCGAAGACTCAAGTTATCAGTCTTGAGTGTAAATATCTGGATAACAAGGAAGTGTCTCCATCAAACTAATGTGCGTATAACTACCATAAGTTCAAGATCACGAGTTAGATAATTGAGCTCATAATAGTTGAGTTTGTGAGACTCAAAAGAAACCACTCTTTCCTCTTTCATCAACACACCTCTAGGCCCTTCCAAACAAGCATCAATGTATAAGAAAAAATCACCCTGAGGATCTAGCACTACAAGAATGGGTGCTATCGTGAGGAATTCCTTCAATGTCTTGAAGGCTTGCTCACATCACTGTCTAACCATAAAACTTTCTCCCTTTCCACCGAAGCGAAGTGATGGGATACACAACCTCAGAGAAGTCCTGAACAAATCTCCTGTAATAACTTGCTAAACCCATGAAGCTACACACCTCTGTCACACTAGTGGGTGCTAACCAATCCATAATATCTTAAATTTTGGAAGGATAGATTACAATTCCTTCCCTAGAAATGATGTGGCCCAAATACTACACCTCTGTCTGAAAGAATGCACACTTCTCCAGCTTCCCGTAAAGATGCTGCTCACGAAGATAGTTAAGAACCCGTTGATGAAGGTGCTCTCGTGCTCCTCACACGTATGTGAGTAGATCATAATTTCATCTAGGAAGATGAGCTATGAAGTGATCCAAGAATATCCTGAATACCCCATTCATCAAGCTCATGAAAATGTGGGGGAATTCATTAAACCAAAAGGCAACACTGTGAACTCATAGTGGCCATATCTTGTATGGAATGTGGTCTTATGAATATATGCCTTCGTGATCCTTAGCTAAAGATAACCTGACTTAAGATCTATCTTGGAGAAAACTGTGGCCCCCTTTATATGATCAAATAAATCATCAATGCGTGGAACAGGGTAATGATTCTTAATTGTTATTTTGTTCAAATGGTGGTAATCAATACACAACCGTAGAAGAGATCCATCCTTCTTCTTTACAAAAATCACCAGGTGCACCCCAAGGGGATACACTAGGATGGATCAGGATTTTCTCTAAAAGTCCCTCAAGCTATAACTTGAGCTCGCTAAGCTCAAGGGTAGTCATCTGATATGGTGCTCGTGAGATAGGCTCTGTGCCTGAACCAAATCTATGTGAAAATATATCTCACGTGGGGGTGGTAACCCCGGTAGCTCCCCTGGAAAGACATATGAAAACTCTCTCAAGATGGGATGATCATCAAGGGATGGTCCACTAGACTCATCCTTTTATTTATCACTAACCTATGCAACAACATACATCTGACAACCTCATCACACACACCTCTTAAGTCACATAACAGTAGATGGTGTGAATAGAAATGACCCTCTAACCCCTGCTATCACCGACTCAACTCCTAGATCATCTGTACATGATATAGTCTTATGGTAATAGTCTACTCGCTCTATGTATGCATAACACGTCCATGCCCAAGATGACTCCATAAGAACCCAAAGGAAGGATGCAAAGATCTGAGGTAGTGGTGAAGGGTACCAAATCCACTACAAACCCCTTAACTAAGGATTCTACAGAGATTTTGCATCCAAAATCCATCTCGACGTCCCAACTAAGACCTTGCCTAACTACCACAAGCCTGCATCGCTCTACTTAAGATGGTGCAATAAAAGAATCTGATGAACCAAAATCAAACAAAATGGACGTAGGAATACCACCAATCCTACCTTTCATCTCTATGAAGGTACTCTTGTGCTCATCTCGACCTGGTTCTTGGCAGTTGCAGATAGATACGATGGGTGAGCCCCATGTCACCAATAGTACACACAAAAATTTGCATCTTACCCTTGTTACTAGGGTTCTGTGGGCACTCCATTCAATGATGTCTGAAACACCACAACCATAATAACTACCTAGTCCTCTCCAATGAGATGCATCTCCAACCGGTACTTTAGAGGTTTATGTTATGGATCTTGATGATCCGGCTATGGACTATTAAGGTCTCTCGCTGGTGAGCCTTTTGATTGTGATCTTGGCATACCATGTGTCCTAATGGGACCCCTAGAAGAATGCCCCTTACTCCATCCTCTCTCAGTACATCTAAACTCGAGTAGGAATGAATGGTGGATGAATTTTTACTACTACTCAACTTGAGGTGGCTGTTGTGGTGGTCTGAATGAAGACTATACTAAACCCTATCCACCACAAGGAGGAGGAACTAACCCCCTCAATCTGCTATGATGCATCTACTTAGATGTGGCTCCAAACTCTATCTCTATCCTACTGCATCTTTCCTCATGTCTCCTCTGTAATATAGGCCTTCTCCATGGCCTCTTCTAAGGTCTAGGGGTAGTGAATGCGCACCGCATCACCCAAATCCAAATTCGGCCCTTGATGAACCTATGAATCCATACCTACTCATCTTGCATATAGTCAACATACTAGAGTAGGTCCATAAATCAACTCTCATACTCAGCTATAGTCATAGATTCATGACGAAGGTCATGGAACTCATCTATCTGCTACTTAATAAACCTCTGGGATAAGTACTTGATCCTGAACTGCTCCTCAAAGAACTCCCAAGTAATCATCTCTGAATCAACATGGAGTTTTTACTCCTCGGTCCTCCACTGAGACACTTGCTCCATCGCTTAGAAGATGGATCACAATAGATATTTTGTGTTCCTAGATACGGGAAGAGCTTGAAGCAACCGCTCAAGCTCACCAACTAGGTCATTGCCTAAAATCCAACTATATATGTAGAATAGTGAGATGGTCATAGCTTCAAGATCTCCTAGATATGATTTGCACTGTCGAATGATGACCCCTAGGCCTATCTACATGCTCATGTCTAGGTATAGGGCTCAAAGACCTATCCCTGTGTCTTGAAATCCTGTCTCCCTATCCCCTCTACGGTGACTCTACTCTGGTTGACTCCACAGGATTTCTCTACCCTATGCTCCTCGTTGTGTCGAGGATATGCGTGAGCCTTAACGGATGGCGACTCCCTATTATGTCTAGCTGATCATCCTCCCTAAGGACCCTCTACTTATAGTGGAATTGACGTCCCAAGCATTTGTAAAAATATGGGGTAGAATGGCTGCTATGACCTTCTTTGGAGGTGGTATATCTAGGTCTATGTGAAAGGACCCCCATCTTATCCGTGCCTTCTACATAGACCAAGGTGAGAGTTAATTCATCATTTTAGGTTTTATTCCATTTTTCTATGTTTACTAAAATATATAATCTTTCGTAAAGTTATTTTCTAGGTTTAGTATTGTGCTAGGTTTAATATTGTACTAGGTTCAATGTTCAATATGCTAGGTTTAATATTGTGTCTCACATTTTCTTGTGTGCCCAAGGGTCCAAGGTTTGAACCCACGGATCTGATACCAAGTGTAACGCCATCTAAAATGCCCTTACGAGACCCAAGAACAACCTAGGTTTAGTTAGAAAATTTATGGAATAACGTTTTTGAAAGGCATACCCACATACATGCTTCGAAACTATAGTTGTCACATTAATGTTTCAAATTCAATTATATTTAATTAATAAAATTTTCCCGTTATAACAAATTATTAAACCCACATTAAAAACTAATGAGTATAATTAGCCCAAGCATGGTTAAATTCTCTCTAAGTGTTAATTTAATAAACAATTAAATTCCTACTATAGTTAAATATTCCACAATTAAATTTAGAGGGTTAAAGGGCCAAAAATAATTAAATACCCAAGGTATTTAATTCCACAAGGTTTAATTAATTAACAAGGTCCCCATTTACATGGGGTTAGAATAAACATTCCCTTACCCCATAAAGTGACCCCTTAAAAGTCAACCCATGTTTTTGAAATAAAACATTTAAATTAAAAGGTAATTTCCACTCACCCACTCTCTACCTACTTTTTGTAGGGATGAATCTCATCCCTTAGATGGATTCAATTTGGACCCTTGATGTGGAAAAATGGTAACTAACCCTAAAACATCCTTATGAAGTCTTCTTTCTCATTTCATTTGATTCATTATTTTTGTTTTGTTTTGTAGGTTAAGGAGGAGGAAGGGAAGCCATTATATACCATCTCAAGCTCTTGGAAGAGGCTTCGAAGCTCCATTATTTTTCTATTTTGTTGATACCCTCATTAGGGTTTGAAAATGTATTTATTTATTTTATTTAGTTCATTTTCTTGTATTTTCCCAAATGGGCTTGTGGGTATTTGCCCATTTTATTTATAAAGCTACATTGGATCCATACTTTCATTTTGAGTAAGTATATATACATATATATGTATATATACTTTTAAATACTTGTGTATATATGTATTTATTTTAAGAAATCATTTATTGTTTATCTTTTTCTAAAAAGATGGGTTAAAATAAAACCTAAATTCAAAGTGTGTCCAAAATATATATCTCGTGTGTGTGTGTGTGTGTGTGTGTGTGTGTGCGTGCGTGTGCGTGCACACAAATGTCGTAGATTTAAGTTCTTGCGTGTTGCATTATTTAAAATGTGCGTAGGTTCCAAGTTAATTGTTGGTGCAAGGAGAGGGGGTATGTTTCTAGTGTATGGGGGTGTTCAAAGTTTGGGGGACGGGGAGGGGTTGGTGACTGACCCCAACCCCATCCCATATATATATATATATATATATGTGGTGGGGGTTGGGGTCGCCGACCCCTTCCCATGCCAATCTACAATTAAACCACTTAAACTACAATGTACGGGCCTCGACCCCAAGATTGATTTGATTTCATATAAAGGGTTTTCACATTAATAAATTTTGTTTTATTCAATAAATATATAATATATAATATTTAATATAATTAATAATATAATATAATATATATATATATATATATATATATATATATATATATATAAATTACAAGTGTATTAATGTTACCCTATTTTCACATTTAATAATTCTCCATTTAATATTAGTAACATAAAAAAATATACTATCCTTACTAAATCTTAAACTATCTTATTATTAATAATGTTCAAAAGAAATAATATTACTATCAAAGTGAGGATAAAACACTAAATGATAGCATTTGTGAGTTAATGTTTGCTCTAATATTTTGCTCTCTAACTATTTAATAAATTTAATAAAAAATGAAAGTAAGGGAATTTATTTTCCATTAGCAAAACTTTTGATAGTTTACAATAGTTTTTAAAAGAGAGTCAGATACTCTAAATAACAAATAGACTACTTCATAGGTCTATTTGAAAGACAATTTTAATAAGATCTCTTTCCATCAACAATACAAAAATAAGTATACATAGTCTAACTTTTACAATGCATGCCTTTCAAATACAAAATGAAATGTAGTATTTCTTAATACATGTTTCCAAAAATATATTATAAAACAAGAACAAAACCATTTGTGGAAAATAACTCAACTTCAATGAAATGAAATATTTTTCCTTTCTTATAAAATACAACTCAAATTTGAAAACCAATAGTCAAAGCAATGTTTTTTTTTCTTTCAAAATACTCATACAATGTCTTCCACTTAAGTTGGAAATGTTAGTGAAAAATCACAACAACCCTGAATGGCCTAGCTCTATGTGAGGCATTCGGTCTGATTGCACAACATGGGACCATCTCTCAAGTTGTGGGACTTATGGACTTGAGATGGACCTGCAGAGAAGGCTGGTTTGCTTCCTAATCTAGCTTTCCATGAGCTACTCCAAAGAAGGAAGAACCTATTCTAATCCTAATCTAACCATCCAAGGAGGCAAGGAGAGAGAAAGAGGGTGAAAGAGAGCCTACACTAAGTGGTGATACACCAGAAAAGTAAGTGGCTGATCACAGATCCAAATTTCCTGAAGTGGAGAGAGGTGAGCAGAGGAGAGGGTGGAAAAGATGCACTACAGATCAAAGAGAGATTCACATGGAACACCACTTCAAAACCCATTAAACATAGCTCCCAGGACCTATAATAAACATCAAAGTATGCAAAGTATACCCTGTAATGATGAGAGGTGAGAAGAGACAATAAAATATGAAAAGGATGGACATATGCATCATAAAACAAATTTTATTGATCCAAAAGTTCACACAGTACATCGTTAGTGGGAAAGGGGAAATACAATGCCATTACAGAGCCATGAGATAAGGCTTAGACTCCACATCCTACCCCGAGGAAAAAAGAGAGTGGGAGGAAGGAGAGAAACATCGACCAACCCTTTGAAAATGCCTCTCCTTTACAATATATAGAAGAATGAGAGAGAAAGAGAGGGAAAATATAAATCCTACTTCAACCACCTTGAGATATGCATTGAATTCCACCACTGAAAGATCAACCATCAACCATCAATGCCCCTTGCAAATCTACCTACAATCTATCAAGTCCATTGCTCTATGTCTATTTAGCGTGTTAAAGAAGGAAGAATGGAAGATCAAATCAAATCTAATCTAGTAGTTGAAGCAATCGGATTCCATATTAATGTATTTTAAATATGTTTTCCTAATTTCTGACCATTTATCCCCATCAAAATTAAATTTTTAGGCTTCTATGACGTAGAGGATGTTAAGACCTTTCCAAAAAGTCTTTCCCGCCCAAATCTAAGTTTCTATTCAAAAGATATGGCTGTTTGAAGATCAAGGTCATGTGCGGAAATGTTTAAAAGAGTCTATCCATACAAGTCCATGTGGCAGCCTTATGCATCTTGAAGATTTAGATCCTTCCTTTTTCTCTTTAAATCACGCTGAATGACACTTGGCTGCTTCCATGGGCTCCTCTGTGTTCCTTTTTGTTTTGTTCTAAGTCCCTCCTTTTGGCGCAGATGTTGTGCCTAACCCGAGACATGTGAGGCTTCGCATTCATTTGGGAATTGCCTAGATTTTACCTTTGTAGTTTCATGGTCAAGACATGTGGAGGCCTCCACAGGCTATTGGAATTTTCAATGGCTACCCTCACCTTTTAGGACTCTAGGACACTTGGTGAGCTAGTGCTCATTTGAGAATTACCTTTTAGGCCGCACCTTTGAAATTGCGCTGATGAGACACGTGGAAGATTCTACGGCTCTTCCCTATTTTATTATGTTTTGACTAAGTCCCTTTTCTTGGTAGAGCCATAATTCCGACCCTGACACACAGGAGGCTCAACGTTTGTTTGGAAACCCGCTCTAAATTTTACTTTTGAAGTCATGCGCCATGCCACACTGGCTCCTTCCACCGCCTACCTCCGCTTAGATTTTTCAATGGCTGATTCTACCTTTTCAAGTTTTGGACACATGAAATATTGGTGCTTGTTTGAGTCTTTGTTTTCAGGTCACTCCTTTGAATTTACAATGATGCAACACTTGGTGCCATCCGCTGGTTCTCTATACTTAGTCGATTTAAACGGCTAGCTCTGTTCCCTTTTGCACCTAAGACATGTTAAAGCCTAGCACTTTTCTGGGAATCACCTTTTGCTTTGACCCTTGAAGGTGTGTCATTTGGACACATGGAGGATTTCGTCGGTTCTCTATACTTAGTCATTTTGGGCCCGCTCTGTCTCCCCTTTTGGACCTGTTGGACCTTGGGACACATGGAGGTTTGGTGATTTTTTTTGGGAGACCCACTTTTAGATTTAACCTTGAAGGTGCACCATTGAGACACGTGGCTCTTCCACCGTATCTCTTATACTTAACTGATTTAGGCCCACTCGAATCGTTTGTGAAGCCCGAAGACTTTGAGCCTTTCCCTTTTTTCTCCTTTGAGCCTTTGGTTTCCTTTGATGTTGTTTGATCCTTCGTAGACCCTACTCCTCCATTATAGAGTCATAACCATTACCTTGATTGCTATATTTGAATGTGAGTTCTCAAGATAGAGCTAACCCTTAGGTTTTCTTTTGTGTAGGGTCATGTTTGATCAATTTTTCCCGGGGGAAAATTGAGATAACAGTTTAACAACTCACAAGGGAAATATACTGCTAGATGAAATTAATGGCCTTGAAGCATCCATTGGGCATAGAGTCATGAATGATAGCCTAATACTGATCTTGTCCCCTGAAATCGTGACCCCAACTACTAGCGCTCAGTAACCATGAACCTATCCAAGAAATATATTGTCTCAAAAATGATTTTAGTTTCTTTACATTTGTTTCATTTGAAATTAGCAACTAGACAGTAAACTATGGGTCTCTCTGCTGCGCTAATTCTAAAGGGCCTTATACATGGTAACTCAAGAAATGCAATGTGAACAAAACTTATATATAAATACTAAATCATACATTCCTCAAATAAGACATTCAAAGTTTGCAAACACTTCTTTTCATTGAAAGAAAAATTTACTCCTACTCCGATACTAAACCTAAGAGAGAAAAGCTTAAAAAAATCCTGCTTCAGAAGGGAAAAATAGCTTCCTTTCTTTCTCAAAAGGGGAGCCATGTAAATGATTTGTCACTTGAATATGGATACTGGATGAGTGAAAAACTCGACCTTAAGTCGATACTCCACCCATAACATCAAGGTGTCAACTGAAACAAGATAAATGCCTATTTTAGTTTTTCTTCATTTAGATTGAAGACATGTTGCAGCTGATCCTTAGTACTTTGGAGCTCATCCTCATACTTATAAGAAAGTATGACTGGTTGTTGCTTCTCTGCTTGGCTCCAATGAAGCCAAGTATCTGATTGGGTAAGGTCTAGTCCTTTGGATGTGCCCACTATATGATATTTAACTCCAAAAATGAGGTCTTCCTACTCACCCTCCCGGTGGATGGTGTGAGAGAGATGATGACATCCTCTTGTATTTTCCCTTCCTTCTCCTATAAATAACATGGAAGATTCATGTCTTCCAACCCTGGTTCTAGAGGGCTGCTATGAAGTTTCTAGGTAATTATACTTGAATGATCTCCTTCATGGCAGCTAGCTCATGTGCTTGAAAGGTGGATGATGGAGGAGAAAATGATGTTATCTCCTCGTGGCTTTTCTCCATCAAAGAAATATTCAAAGTCTAATAGACAATCTGCACTCCTTGTTATATTGTTGTGTGTGCTCTATCTCCTCCATGGTGTCCTCCGATCTAAAAATTTCTCACCATGGTTCCCCTCTTCCTAAAACATGAAGTTTGGAAGATCAAACTCTTCTTCAACAATAGAGCTTGAAGGGGATGAAGTGGGAGGAAGAATTAAAGGTTCTTGTGTAGCCCGCTCCACACTTGAAGTCTCCGACACTATATATGGTCCTCCTCCATCATTGGTTCATCAATTAAATCAGGCCCTTGAAATGAAAGCAAAAAATATTCAATGATGCTTTCTTCATTGAGTGGCTTCAACTCTGATTTGATCTCTCCCATCTTCTCCTCTTCAATGGGACTTAGAGCTAGTTGTTCTTCCTCCTTAACTGGTTGTGCAACTTGGGTTAGATCAACATCCTCTTTAGATAGAGGGCCATTACGGACATATCCATGCATTCAGAGAAAATAGATTGTTGTTCTTCTCCTTCTTGTTCTTGTTCTTTTCTGTTGCAAACTTAGCCTCGGCCACCATTGGTTCTTCAAATCGGACCTCCTCTTGGATTAACCATCAAGGGTATCTTTGTAAACCCAAACTTGCACCCCAACCCTTCATATTTTCTATAATCTCTTCTTTGTTGGGTTCTCCTTCTTGTTGTTCTCCTTGAGTGAATTCTTGAGTATCTTCCCAACATGGACTTGGGAAAACAAGAGGAGGAGTGGATGGGGTTTCAACTAGCTTTGCAATTGTTTTTGGTGGAGAGGGGAGTGGAACTTCTTGTTTGTTTAGAGGGGATGGATTTTGGAAGGGAAAAGGGAAGAAGAATTGAGATGAGATGGAAGACTAGAAGATGGGGAAGGGAAATCAACACTTGGGGCAAACAAGTGATGGGCTTGACTCTTGATCATGTTGAAATGATGGAGTTTGAGAAAGAGAAAATGAAGGACAAGGAGCTGGTGATTGAATTACCCATTGACAAGGTTGTCTCGTACTTTTCTCATATGCCTCAATATCCTCAATCCACTGTGCAAGTTGAGGCAACACTTCAACCATGAAGTCAAGCTTCTCCTGAGGGCTGTAATGTCTTGGCATAGGGCCGACCCATGGACAAGGTGCCCTGAAACCAATCCTAAATGCCTTCATTTGTGTTGTAGCCCTGGACTGCACCATGCTAGCCTCCATCCCTTGAATCTTCTCCAGCAAATCAACACTTTCCATGTAGTTATCACCATTGTATGCGTCCCCTTGTTCTTGATAAGCTCCATAACCAAACCGGGTCTCTACAATGTTCATATGGGTAAGCATAATGATTATGGATCTCATCATAATGCTGATCTAGAGGAGTTGGGAAATGCATTTGCTACAAGTGTGAGTTCCAAGAAGGAAATGAAGTCATGTTTGCACAACTTCATGGAATGGGAGAAAATGAGAGATATGGAAAGAAAAGTGGGTGAAAATGGATGGAAATGGATGGAAAAAATGTAACTTAGAGAAGGGGTCATTGACCTGATGGAGTCGCCAAATGTGCTTTGAATGTGCCTCTAAAGGTTTAATCTCACCAAGAACACATATACTGATGAAATGAAGTGAAGACCTCTTGGTTTGATCGGGCATGCCAAAATGTTAGTGTAAAATCATAGCACCCATGAAATGGCCTAGTTTTTTTTGGGGCATTAGGTGTGATTGCACAACATGGGACCATCTCTCAAGTTGTGGACTTACGGACTTGAGATGGACATCTAGAGAAGGTTTGTTCCTACTTCCTAATCTACCTACCATGAGCTACTCCAATCTAGGAAGAACCTATTCTAATCCTAATCTAACCATCCAAGGAGACAAGGAGAGGGAAAGAGGGTGAAAGAGAGCTTACACTAAGTAGTGATACACCAAAAAGGAAGTGGCCGATCACGCTGATCCAAACTCCGTAAAGTGGAGAGAGGTGAGCAAAGGAGAGGGTGGACAAGATTCACCGATAGACCAAAGATATATTCACATGGAACACCAAGTGAAAACCCATTAAACGTAACTCCCAAGACTATAATAAACATAAGAGTATACACGATATAACCTGTAATGACGAGAGGCGAGAAGAGACAATAAAATAAGAAAAGATGGATAGATTCATCACAAAATAGATTTAATTGCTCTAATTGTTCACATAATACATTGTTAGTGGGAAAGGGGCAAGAAAATTCCATTACACAGAGTCATGAGAGAAGGCTTAGACTCCAAATCCTACCCTAAAGAAGAAAGAGAGAGGAGGGCAGGAGAAAACAATAACCAACCCTTTGAAAATGCCCATCCTTTACAATATATAGAAGAATGAAGAGAGAAAGAGAGGGAAAATATGAACTCCGCTTTCAAACACCTTGAGATATGCATTGAATTCCAATCTGAAAGCTCAACCACCAATCATTAATGCCCCTACAAATCTTCCTACAATTTGTTAAGTCCGCCGCTCTATGTATGTTTGGTGTGTTGAAGAAGGAAGAATGGTGGATCAAATAAAATTTGATCTAGTAGTTGAAGCAATCGTATTCCATATTAATGGATTTGAAAGACATTTTCCTAATTTTCATCCACCTATCCCCATCAAAATTAAGATTTCGGCTTTCATGAAATAGAGATGTCAAGAAATTTCCAAAAGTCTTCTCCTTCCCAAATCTGAGTTTCCAAAAAAAGATATGGTCAGTCTCAAGATCAGGGTCATAGGTGCACAATGTTTAAAAGAGTCTATCCATATACTAGGTCCACGTGGCAGCCTTGTGCATATTAAAGATTCGAATCCTTCCTTTCTCTCTTGAAATCACATCGAGATGATATGTGGCTACTTTTTCACGAGCTCTTATGTGTTCCTTTATGTTTTTCCTGAGTCCCTCCTATTCGGGGGAGATGTTGTGCCTAACCCAAGACACGTGGAGGCTTCACGCTCATTTGGAAACTACCCCCATATTTTACCTTTGAAGTTACGTGGTCAAGACACGTGGAGGCCTCCGCAGGATTTTGGACTTTTCAATGGCCGCCCTTACCTTTTTGGACTCGGGACACATGGAAAGATGACGCTCATTTGAAAATTACATTTTAGGTCGCGCCTTTGAAATTACGATGATGAGACACATGGAAGATTCCATGGATCTTCCCTATTTCCTTTGTTTTGTCTAAGTCCCTTTTACTTATGGAGCCATAAGTCTAACCCTTGACACGTGGAGGCTCAACGCTTGTTTGGGAACCCGCTCCAAATTTTACTTTTGAAGTTGCATCGTGCTGACACTTGCTCCTTCCACTAGCCTACCTCCACTTAGAATTTTTAAGAACTGATTCTACCTTTTTGGGCTCTGGACACATGGAATCTTGGTGCTTATTTGAGTCTCTATTTCAAGTCACGCCTTTGAATTTACATTGATGCGACACATGGCACCATCCTCTCGGTTCTCTATACTTAGTTGATTTAAGGGTGACTCTATCCCCTTTTGGAGTTAGCACATGTGGAAGCCCGGCACTTATATGAGAATCACCTTTTGCTTTGACCCTTGAAGGTGTGCCGTTTGGACATGTGGAGGTTTCCATCGGTTCTCTTATACTTAGTCATTTTGGGTCCACTCTGTCTCCCTTTTGGACTGTTGGACCCTCGAACATGTGAAGGATTGACACTTGTTTGGGAGACCCGATTTTAAATTTAACCTTGAAGGTGCACCATTGAGACATGTGGCATATTCTTTCATATCTCTTATACTTAACTGATTTTTGCTTTCCTGAATCATTTTTGAAGCCCAAAGACTTTGATCCTTTCCCTATTATTCTCCTTTGAGCCTCTCGGTTTGCTTTGACGTTGTTTGATCCTTCGCAGACACTGCTCCCTCCATCAGAGTCCCGCATGTTACTCGATTGCTGGATTTGAATGTGAGTTCTTAGGAAAGAGCCGACCCTTAGTTTTTCTTCCGTGCTAGGTCATGTTTGATCGATTTTTTGGGGAGCGTAGGGGAAATTGAATAATAGAAATATTTACAAGAAGAAAGACTAAAATGAAATGAAAGTTGTCTTCCATCATAGCTCCAAAATCAACTCTTCAACCAAGCTCCATCTTCTCATCACTTTTCACAACAAAAAGGGGGAGAGGGAACACTCTCCACCCAACCAAGAATTCCAATGAGGAGGAGAAGCCATCCTCCTTATTGGCCCCCGAGCCCCAACCACATTACAATGAAAATGGATTCAACTCATGGAAAAAAATAAGCTTCCACATCACAATACAAGATCTTACAACAATGCCAAAATCCAACAATGCAACTATAATCACAAGATGGAAAACAACAAAATACACAAGGCTTCAACATGCAAAATCAAAAGGAGTAAGATCTATGGGGAAGCCACTTATGCCTCCCAATGGGAAATGGGTGTCCACATAAAAACCCTACAATAAAACATCTCAAAACCCCTACACACTCTTATACCTCCCTCAAGTACCCTTATACCTCCCACATTCTCTTATGCCTCCCTACAAATCTCTTATGGCTCCCTCATAAAAGAGACCAAGTAAGAAATGCAAGTTATTTCTTGTCCAAGGTGGGACACCCATCCCAACTCCCTCAAAACATGGAAAAAAATCTTATTCCTCCCTACATGAAATATCCCCATAGTCTCCTCCTACACCACACTTAATAAATCTACCCAAGAACCCACAAACATACCAAAACACTCAAAAAAACATGCATATATACACAACATAAAAAGGAAAACATTTTTTCAAGAGTATAGCTCCTACCTTTCCATGGTAGAGCTTGATCCAAGATTTCCACAACAAGCTTCTTCAAGTCCCAACAAGCACCAAAAGCTCCAAAAATCCACAAGTATTCCCAAAATCCTCTAACTCCAAAAATGCAAGAACATAAAGAAATGAAGTAACCCCAAAACAAGCAAAAGAACTTGAATAAATAGAAAAGGGAGAGATGAGGGTGAGGTGGCTCCATGTAGGATGCCACATCACTCATCCTCAACTCCACCTCACAAGTCAAACTTCAAACTCCAAAGAAAAATTAATAAGTGGGTGAAGAAATGACATTTTACTTACACACACAATCCAAGCCCACACCCCTTAAGGACTAAAAATAATTACATGTAAGAAGGTGCAATAAAAACTTACAATTGTCTTCCCAAAATACATAATGGGGCCTAATTTTGACACCCCAACCCATAGGTAGGGTTGGTATGGAAATTTAAGAGGTATGGAACAACTTTAACTTGTCCCACAACCCTCCAAAATTTTTCCCTAAGGACAAATCCGAATTTTGAAGGGGAGGTGGAGTGTTTCACACTCAAAGTTACTTACACATCACTTACAACACATAAACCAAGAGCCATCAAGTCTAATAAATAAATTCTTTTGACCCATTTTTAATTAATTTAGTATACTAATTAACTCACTAATCTATATACAAATTAAACAAATAATAAAGCGGTAAATACATCACTAAATAATCACATACTAAAATTAAATAAAGGAAACTAAATGAAAGAAAAACACATAACCCCTTGGTCAAAATTGAGGTGATTCCCCCATGGGGACCCCCTAACAACAATTCAAACACACACACACACAACAAAATACATGTTGCCATGGTGACCCTTGTTGAATTCATCTAAGATTCCAATGTGGTTGGTCTCCAATCCCCCGATGTTTGTTGTGACATGTTTACCTGCAAAACACATAACACCTCCTTTGGCCTCATGGCCGCATCAAAACATCCAAAATAAATATACAATATAACTCCAAAATCATCTATATATGAATCAAAACATCATCTAGGCAAGTAACATATCATTTACAATTTCATCAATAACCATATGATCATAAGATTAGTTCAATTGTCTAGGTCTACTCAATATGACGAAATATCGAATGTACGATGATGATATGTATATGTACGAAATATCAAATGTATGAAATATATATATATATATATATATAACCATGTCAATAGCATATCAACATCAATATAAAATGTCTCTAATAATCCACATGCATCATATATGAATCGAAATCAACAACATTCCATGATCTCTAACATCTAACATCATGCCAAATCAAAAGCTACAATAATATCCATAAGTATAGTCGACAATATCATAATCAATAACAAAAAGGTGTCGAAGGAAAGTGGGAACTACAATTTTAAAGCTTCATGATAGAGAATATTATAATTTTTTCATTTAGTTGGTGTGTGTGAAATTCACATGTGATGATGAAAGATAGTCTTTACAACCAAAAAATCATACCTATAAAGGAATGAAAATACATACATTCATTCTATAAATAATACAAACAAAAATTATAAAATACGACATTACATTAATTTAGCATTAATATTGTAATAATTTCATGATCTACTTTATTATTTTTTTCTCAATTTTTTTATTGATATTTCTCTTTTTTTCTCTATTTGAGCATGTGTGCAACAATTAGGATCACTTCTAATAAATATTCCTCAAAAATGTTAGACAATCGTTTTTAAATTTTTGTCACTTATTGGCCCATAAAGTAAGCCACAAGGTAGCTTGTTAGATATTACTGATCATATGTCAAAGGATGGTTTGATTTACCTTTTTTACCATCACTTGAATGGATTTTGGAAAGTGTTGGTGTATCGTTGTTTGAATGTATATGATATCTCATCCAAACACTTTAAAAGAAAATAATGTCATTTTTAAATTCCCACATCTTTAGAAAATAAAATTGGTGACATGTCATCCTATTTTATTCCCATGAATTCCCACAAAGTTTATGAATTCACTACATGATATGCACCTTCATTGTAATTTTTTTTCTATTCTCTTTAATAGTTCAAAGGATAGATGAGTAGGAACACTTAGGCTAAAACTATTTTTTTCTTCTAATTTCTCATCTCCCTTTTCTCAAAATTAGTTATAAATATGAAATTGATAATATTGTAGATAACATTCCTCATACAAGACTCCTAAAAAATATTGTTAACAATAACTTCAAGGATTTTTTGCGACTTGTTGATTCAATCCATGAAAATATTTCATGGATCTATCAACTAGATTATTTCTTGTGCATACTTAAATCATTTTTCAGTTTGTTAGAATTAATTCTTTGTATCTATTGAATAATTTCCTTATAACATGATGCTAATCCATCTATAACTTCATTTATTTGGTTTGTAAGTATATTAACATTATCTTATATCAGTTCCCGTGTTGTTTATTTTTATCTTTCCCATAGGTGTATGTAACTCAATACCTTATAGTAGATTTCTCTTCTTACTAGACAAGTATTTTTCATCACTCAAGGCTTATTCAATGACAAGTTTATTTTGAGGTTACAATCATCACAGGGATTAAGTATGCACAAAATAAATCCAATTAATAGATCATAAAAGGAATGAGGATTATGTGCTTTGTATTTCCCATGGTTAATGCATAGATTTATCCTTTTAATAGGTTTTTTTATTATTGAAAGAATTCACATTTTTGTTTATGTCAAAAATTATAAATTTCCATTTACCATGGAGATATAGATGAAAACATTGTTAGATAGTTTTTAAGAGGTACTTTCAACTACCTTATCCAATTATAATATGTAATTAGTTAATTGATTTTCATTTTTTTTTTTATATTTTTGCATCACTACATAATTATAGTGAATTGAAAATTTGAGATTCATTGTGATCAATATATGAAGATCCGCTATCTTAATCACAAGATCCATTTATTCTTCATTATATGTACAGCTCCATGCATGTTTACACTTAGGATGATACATTTCCTTGCATACATAGTTTTATGTGGACTTGAGTACATTCTAAACATGATTTTGGTTGAAAAACTAGACATATTTACACATTTCCTATCATGTTTTAACCATAACTATGTTTTTTGTGAAAGAAAATTAAGAAGAAAAAGGACATAAATTTTCACAACATGTATAATCTAATAATCATAATGTTCAAGGAACTCTATTAGAATCCCAAAATAAGTATGTAGAGAACCATGATATGCATCTCACTTTTAATATATTTTAACTTGCTAATATATCCTAGTTGGATCTTTAGAACCACATGTTAATAATTAAATATCAATCCTATGCGTGCTATGGTCACTAGATCATTTTGAAAACATGTGACGAACAAATTTTTATTATCTCCCACCATATATAGGGATGAACCAAACATTCATTGCAAATTTTCTTGTCTTACATCCCCCATATCTTCATCTAATGTTTGAATCACAAAAATGTTTTAGATCTATATTTCAATCATTTTGGTGTTGTAGATGAGAGTAAAATGACTGAAATAATATATGAACATACCTATTAAGAAACACAAAATTTTCGTAATGTCTAAGGCCCTGTGGAAAGTGGTATAGTGTTTTTCAGGAAAAATGAATAACTATGTGGATGTGCATAGCAATGTAAATTTCTTCCTTACACATGTGTACAAATTCCATCCCAATTTGTGTTTTTAACTCTTTCTTTATTCCCCATAGTGTATGTGTGCACAAGTCTTGCACCAATAATATGTTTTTCATAGTCTCGCATACAAATCACACATACACATGTATTATGAAATGAATTTTTCTTCCTATCATGTCTTTACTCTATGTATACGGCTTAATGAACCATAAGAAAAATAGCAATATTACACCACAAATATAATCTTATTTTATATCAATCTATGTCACATTTGTAGGATAATATAGTGTAATTGCCTAATTGTTAACACCGATACCTTTTAAAATCCACAAGTCAATTCCCCAATTCTTTTTCTTTCCAAGTCGCACTTCAAAGTTATATGACAAGTTAAGTAATCATATTATGAATTACCATCAAAACAAGAAGGTCAAGTGTTATGGATATCGATGTGAATTTCAATTATCACACAACTCAAAAAATTAAATAACTTGTAACCATTTTCTTTGAAGACTCTATTCATTTCTAACTTATCTTATTGCTTTGTTGTATAAATATGGAATATACATAACTTACCAATATTTGACACTCTCAAGATTCTAAACAAATATTATGAATAATTACATGTTTTAGATATGTCATATTTTCCACATTATTATTATCTCATTTCAATCAAAGGGAAGCACTCGGGAAGAATTACTCTATTGATGGAAATAGATTTATATCTTATCCCTATTGTGATATAGTATATTCTTGTACTTGATCCCTATTCACCATTAATTTTTGGTAATTTGTGTGCTCTTTGTATAATTACCTCTAACACTTGATTTTCCCTAACATGGTTTTTAGTTAGATAATTTGCATCAATAATTTTAGGGTTTCACAATTATAATACATTGATCAAATCAAATAAATTATGTACATTATCATTTTCATGGCTAGTAATTTATAACTATCTTTCTAACATTTAAATTGACGTAGTAAAACATTAATGTTGTTGTGAATCATAAAATACCACTAAAATTCACTACTATATTAAAAATATTATGAATGCTGGATTTTAAAGAAACTATAAGATGAGTTTAAATAAAAGTCCAATTCTTGTAAATTTTAATCATCATATAAAAATAATTGATATAGCCCTTAAAATGGAAGGGAATGAAATAATTACTTTTCACATAATAGAGTTGATAATGAAAAACGGATCATAACAACATGGTTGTAGACGTTAAATAGTTAAATTATTATTTTAATCATAATTTGCAAAGGAAAATACAGGCTTCAAGGTCGAGCAAAAGTACCAATATTTTTACAATGATCATTTACAAGTATTCTTAAAATATTGTTGCATTAATAGTATGAATAATTTTAAGCTTTTTATATCTCTTAGATTTGTAAGTTGTATTAATAATATGTGTTCTCTTTATAATCATTGCATCTACCTCAGTGCATGGTTCTCTCTTGCACATCGTTATTGGTTTTGTCCTACATATCTATAAGTCTATGATTTAAATGAGTGGTTTAAATCATGGTGTGGTAGCTGGTATCCACTAAATACCACTTTAATATTGAAAGAGACTAAACTATGCACAACATTTAGAATATTAATGTACCACTAAATTCACCTTAATTAATTAATAAATGAATTAAAATACTTGTCTAATTTTATAAATGAATTTTAATTAAAACCCATCTAAATGGAAGGGAGGTGTTACAGTGCTAAAAATGATACTAATAATAAAATTACACATAATTCAATTTTGATTTTGAAATATTTAAAAAGCGGATCTTGTATGCTTTAAAATTTAAAAAGAGTACTAATATTGCTTATTTTTTATTAGAATAAAACATGCATCAATTAACCTTTAAAGAAAAATTGGAATAAAACTTGCTAAAGTGGATCTAATTTTTACACTACAATAGGTACACCCATCCAAACCATTGTTAATAAATGAGGAATAGCAGATATATACACCGGCTTTGAGCTTTTCATTTGTCATTCTATATTTCTATTGGCAAAGTTTTTATTAAATGTATTCTACCTGCCAATGGGGTCTTGGCTGATTGGTAAAGTCTCGGGAATTTACCAAGAGGAGGTCCAAGGTTCAACCCCATTGGCATGTCCGCTGTGTGAGGAATAGCCCGACCGATGTCCCTGAGTGCCGAAGGAGTAGTCCGACCAATGTCCCTGAGTGTGTGACAGTTGTACGATGGTGCTGCTGGAGTAGTCCGTCCAACGTCCCTGAGTGTGCGCCAGTTGTACGAAGGCGGTATGAAGTGTACACCAGTTGTACGGAGGTGGTATGAAACCTAGGCTTCAGCTGAACGGAGGCGGTGTGAAACTTGTGCACCTGGTGGTCCCATCCTCACCCAGGCTAAATTCACCGAGGTTGGTAGAGACTGTGCTAAAATGTAATATGTAATGATTCCTCTAAATTCCAAAAAAAAAAAAAAAAAAAAAAAAGTATTCTACCTATACATTTGTTACCAACTTATAACTTGTCATTTCAAAAAAAAAACAAAAACAACTTAAATATTCATGTCTTCAAAAGAAAGTATAAAAAATTAAAATTATAAAATTTGCTTAAGATAAAATTAAAATTGAAATGAGAGTTTTTAAAAAACTATATAATAAAAATGAGGACCTCCTCAACGACATCCAAAATATCCTTCCTCAAGATTTTAAACTTTTTTCAAAATTTACTTCCAAACCATACATTCTCAACCTTTTAAGAAATTTTGAAAATTTCCAAGACAAAATTCTTGGAAGCCGTTGAGGAGAGGTAAGAACAACTTCTTCCAGCAATACAGATTTTTTTCAGCAAGCAACGAAGATGTATATGCATTGAAGGTAATAGCTATAATTTCTACATGGCGTTGGGCATTTATATAAAGAGACAGTCGTTGACAAATATCTCTATGCGGGAATATCATGTCTCTCCCTTTGGCAGACATATTGTTAAGATAATGGATAAGAAGGAACATATTATTTTCTCTACAAGCTAGTAGATTTATCATGTGCTATTTTTACTCGATTTCATTCCAGAAACTTTTCTTTGTTACGGAAATCAATAAAGTAAGTGAATTGAAGTTCTCGTGGCGTAAGAAGTCAACAAAATCCTGTATAATATTTTAGTGAAATGAAGTTCTCCATGGCTTAGGAAGTGAACAAAATTTTGAAATGAAGTTCTCTATGGCGTATGAAAGGATGTTTATTGGAGAGAATCTGATCATTAAAAGAATCCAAAAAAATATTCCCTCCGTAAAGAATAATAATAATTTCTTAGTCAAACTCCATCAATATCCGATTTGAACAGTAGTAAAACCATCCAATTTATAGAATAATTTCTATCTAAAGTTGCCTAGTGATCACTAGTTATTTACAATGTATTCTTACTTTTTCTACATAATTTCTATTATCTTATTTGTTATTTTTTTATTATGGTAAATGTGGGTTGAGGGGACCATACACACTTAAATAACTTCTTTTTCCATTTCAAGCTTGCAACAATACAATTCAAAGAACTCAACAACATTTTCTTTATAACAATATCATTCCTTTCCAAAGAATACATATTAAAATTTGAATAAAATGCATAATTTGGAGTGTTTCATTTCCAACCAAAAATACAACTTAAGCTTATTCCTTTTAACTACAACATTGTAACTGGATAAATAGGATTTACAAGGATTTATTTTAAAATACAAGAATTACAAGCCTTCCACTCTAAGGGGAAACAACATGGCAAAAGTTTTACAAATGTAGAATTCTTTCTTGTCTTCTACAAAATGCACTATGCCCAAGACTTCACCTTGACCTCTACCATTTTCTATCAACTTCAAGCACAACAAAGAAGGGGGAGTAGGCAATACTCTCCGCCCAACCAATCATCCAATGAGGAGGAGAAGCTATCCTCCTCATTGGCCCCCGAGCCCCAACCATAGAGCAATAAGAAATGGATACAACCAATGGAAAATTTCACAAATGCTTCCACATTACAACACACATGCCAACAATATTTCAACACACACACAAACAAAAAAATAACAATATCAAAGAATGTAACTTTTCCAAACAAGGCTTGAAAACTCTAAGCCAATGGAGCAAGGAACTATGGGGAAATCACTTATGCCTCCCAATGGGATTAGGTGCCCACCTTAAAGCCTCCAAAACAAAAACACACCCAAACAAGACTCTTATGCCTCCCTCAAATTCTCTTATGCCTCCCTCAATCTCTTATGCCTCCCACAATCTCTTATGCCTCCCTCAAATAAAACATATAAGATAAGTAAGCATTTTTCTTATCTAAAAGGTGGGGCACCCAACCCAAATCCCTCCCAAAATGTGCAACAATAATCTTATGCCTCCCTCCAAAATATCCCCATAAACCTTCTCCTACACCATACTTAGGGCCATACTACCCAAGCCCAAAATATGCACACACAACATTCATTTATTTACATACACACACATATATAAAAATAAATTGCATGGGTGAAGTTCCTACCTTGCCATTGCAAGAAACTTGATCCAAAATCAAAACTCTAAGCTCCTTCCAAGGTGAAGCCAAAATCAAATCAATGTCCAAGAATCCCAAAAGATGACTCAAACTAAAACTCTAAAATAACCACGCGCAACACAATGAAGTAAAAGAAAAAACCATCAAATTAACTTGCATATATAGAAAAAGAGGAGAAGAGGGTGAGGTGGCTCCATGTAGGATGCCACATCACTTCTCCTCAACTCCACATCACCAAGTCAAACATCAAACCCAAGGTTAATAAATTGGTGGTTGAGGTAATGAAAAACCTCTTACACACACAAACTCTTACCCACACCTCTAAAGGACACAATTAAAAACTCATGTAAGAAAGTGCAATAAATATCACCTTTTACCTTACAAATCACATAATGGGGTCTTTTTTTACCCTTAACCCATAGGTATAGTTGGTAGATGAATTTAAGAGGTGTGGGACAAGCTTAACTTGTCCCACAAGCCTCCAAAAATGGCTCCAAAGTCCAATTTCGGATTTTGAAAGATGGGTAGAGTACACACCAACCAAAATCAATTAAAATCAACTCAAATCATAAGATCACAAGGACCAACTACTCTAATAAATGTCCCCTTTGTCACATTCTAAAATTAACTTAATAAACATGATTAATCAACTTAAATAAGAGTACATTATTCAACAATAATGAAGTGAATTACATTACAAAATAAATCACATACTCCACAAATAATAAAAAGGAAAGGGGAAACACCCATAGCCCATGGTCACAATTTGAGGTCATCCCCCCATGGGGACCTCCTAACAATCTAACAACACACAAAAATATAATTGAACATAAATATGTCATGGTGACCTTCGTTGTATCCATCCAATATTCCACTATGGTTGGTCTCATATCCCCCTTTTGTTTATTGTGATACAATCACCTGTAAAAATCAAACAATACATCATTTGGCCTCATGGCCGCATCAAATACATCAATAATAAAATACATGCACAACCATCAATAAACATTATCATATCATGAAGTCATCTGTAATGCCCAAAAATACTACATTCTAAAACCACATTAATCTTTGAACAATTATCCAAAAAGTTACGGATTTTTTTTGTTTTGTTTTAAACAGGTTGCAAGGGTGTCAAACCCTAATATACATTTAACTAATTCCTACAAGAAATTTTACATTTCATTGGATAGATCCATTCTATATTACTAATTAAATATTCTTAATCCATTTCTAAAGTCAATTTAATTATCATCACTAGATAAGTGTTCAATAATTCCTTTCACTAGGTTAAATAGTTTCCCCCTTAGGAATTAACATTCAACTCACATTTAATCAACTCTTATCCATAGTTATCTTAGTTCTCTTAAATCATTTTCCTTAAATTCCATTTAAATAATTACTAAAACATACTAGGAACTAAATAAATAACTTAACATACAAGGGTATTAAATGACCCCATTCCCCATTTCCACATACATTAAATTATTTAAAACCCATAATACATATTCCCACCTAACAATTATAGGGTTGATTCCTAACCCTTGGATCAAATCAATAGGGACCACAAGATTAGATCTACCCAAAAGAAACCCTAATCATCCTTAAGGGAGTCTTCTTAAGCATCTCTTACCCTAAGCTCATTCATTTGTTTCTCTTTGGTTTGCAAGTTGAAGGAGTGGATGCCATGGATCAAGGGAAACCCATGAAGGAGTCTTCTTGGATCCAATGTGCAAGAAGAAGGGGATTCCATCCAATGGATCCTCCTTTAGAATAGTTGAATCTTATATTTAATCATGCATCCTAGTTATTTAATTTCAATGCAAACATATATCCTAGATCTGGTTTGAGATCTATTGTTTATTTGTTTTACTATTTTTTTCATTGGTGGGGAAGAAACCCATTTTGTAGATCAAGAGTTTAATGTATGTAAATCCCTTTATGCAGGTTGGAATATGGGTCCAAACAAGCATACATAGCCCACATAGGCTGGATCTATATTTAGGTGAAGTTTAGATCCATAAGAGCCAAACGAGTCCATGCACAGTGACCATTTGGGGTCTCTTGACCGACCGTGGTAACCTCTGTGATACCGACATCGGTTCCACCACCGGATCCAGTTTTTGAGGCATCAATATATGCTAGATTATTATTATTTTTAAATGCAAAAGATATTGGATTTGTACCAGGAGTAACTTATTATTCCATTTTATGATAGCATAATAGTCTCCAAGGTATCTAGGTTCAACAAAAGCACCACAAATGTCCTACAAGTTGGAAAATTACAATTTATGCAATATACAATGATCCATATCGGTCACAGGGAATACCAACGGTGGTTTAGTCGCCGGTGTCGGTTATTGTCAATTGATTCTATTCTTATAAATTTTAGCATATCTTTTACATTTATGATTTACACTTTTCTAAATGACATTTCCAACAATCATACATTAAATTTAAGGTTTATTGAGAAAGTCATAATATCATCTAAGTTGAGATATAAGCTAGAAGTTAAAATTCCAAAACTGTAACCATGAAACAGTGACCGATGTTGGTAGTATGTACACGGTGCCGGTTTAGATCGACCAATGTCGGTCACTGTGTAGACCATAGAGCTCTAAAAATGAATTTTTGAAGGAAAATTGATATCAAGAGATAACTTTAACTTTGCATATATCAAAACCGTAGAGAGTTTTAATCAAGCTTCAAACCAAAACAGAGCTATGAAAAATTCCCAATTCACATTTCAATCAAAACATTAAGATTTGCAACTTTCTTTTCTTTCAACACAAGGTAAAATTTAAACATGATATCCATTAAAATCCTTCCCTTACATACAACTAATTTGAAGAGAAAGGAAAGACACAGTCCTTAATGAGCTTTCTTCAAATATCATATTACAACTCAATAACAAAATATACAATACAAATTTTCTTTCAATACAATCTACCACTACTACAAGGGGGTGTTTTGAGACAATAATAAAGACATTACTTAGCCAATTGTCTTTAATAGAGACGATAAAAAGTTGTATATTGTCTCTATTAGTGTCTCAAAGTGGGTGTCTATAATATTGTCTCTAATTATTGTCTCTCCGAGACAATATAGATTGACATATATTTTGTATCTTGAGAGACAATACCATTTTGTCTCTCTAGAGAATATCATTTTTGTCTCCTTAGAGACATTATAGAATACTAATTTTTGTCTCTCTAGAGATGATAAGAATTTGAAGAGCAAAAACAATTGATTTTCAAGAATAAATAATCACAAAATATCATATAGTGCAATCAAAAGCTGCATATCGTCTATGATGTTAAAGTGGACTGATAATTAATATTATAAATTAAAAACATTTTGATTTGAATATAGTGCTCACAAATGGGTACATGACCATTTTATTAATATCAAATAAGATAAAATACAAAAGGGTGCCTAAATGTCATTTAACCCTTGACTCATAATGTTACACATAGTTATTGAGTTAAAATTAGCAATTGCACCCGAAGGTGCAATGGACGTGACGATAGTTGGCATCTCTTGTTTCCCTTTTCCCCTTACACCAGGTTATGAACAATACTTGGGAGAAGCTTTTCAATTTATGCCCATGCATACACAATGTTGAATCTCTTTCAGTGCATGCATGATTGAGGTACTATACAATGAGAACGATGATAATTCTTGTGTATTTTAGCATCCTCGTCTTGGCTCATGTCAAATGGAGGTTCAAAATCCTGTTGAACACAAATCATACCAATCAATCAATTTTTAATGAAAAATATGCAAGCTGCCACACCTGCTTTGACTTGCACAACTGACAAGATACCACCTAACATGTTCTGAGAAATTTCAGTAATAATCAGTTCCATTCCCATAGAATATGTTTGTAATAAACACTACAAGCCCTATTGTGAAAGACTATAATACCTTTTCCAGAAATGACAGAAAAAAGAGATTCAAATAATACCTGAAGCATGTTCAAAATGAAATATGAATTTTTGCAATACACCTGTAGGATTGAAACAAAGCGATGAGTTGTGAGTCTTGATTCTCCCAGCTTCAAGCAAACTTACAAAGCCTTCTACAAGAAAATGACTTTTTAAACCAACTTTTAAACCTCAAAATATGTAACTTTTAGCTGGTTGTAAACTTCATGGATGAAAAATTAATCTTAGAGCTACACATGTTTGAACAATAGCTTGCCTAAATCAGTTTGGAGGTCTATACACACCAGTGATGATAAATCTTCTTAAAAAATGTTTCTTTAAAAAAAAAGATTGTAATGTTGAATAAGTATACTAAAAGAAAACACATCATATAAATACATAACATATATGTATACCACATTTCAATTTCACTTGGGAATGTTACATGTAATTTACTGAGTTTACAAAGCTATTCTGGACAAAATTCTAGGCATATTATCTAGAAGTAAGATGGAAAATGTCTTGCTGCAAAAACTATAGTCTATACTTACCGGTTACAACATCTATTCTGTAAATACATGTCTCCCACTAATATCTAGTCATCCTCGATATATATCATACCTTCAAGATGTTGGATTGAAGCATTCTTTACCTTCTAAGTTGTTGATACTTCTTTGGGAGATGTGCAACAAGTGCCTGCAAGGACATTTGAAAAGACATCAAAACATAAAGTTACAACATCCAAATAATTTGATGTGCACAACTACAACTATAGTACAGATCATACATGTACAATAAAGAACGAACTGAAATGTGATCAAGGAACAAACCTTTAAAGTATAAGCCAAAACTGTATTATTATGAAATGACTCACCAATTAGGATGAGCATAATCGGTTACTATTTTGATGTTCAACTGCCCACTTTTACTTATCTAATGGTAAAATTGGAGAAAATTAACCAAAAGCATGAGGGAAGTTGATGGACAAATATAGGGTCATCCGTGGACATCATATTGCAAAAAACAGCAAAATCTCAACTTGTAGGGATTATTAGCTATACACGCACTCTAAATTAGAAAAATTTATATAAATATGAATCGTAGCATTCAGAATCTAGTTTCTAAAATACTAATTTTTGTAAAAAACGGACAAGTTTAGCTATATTAAACACTTAAAATTATATGACTTAGTGTTTTTTTAAAAAAACTTATAAGATTGTAGTCCGTTTGCCCGCATTTTGGATGACCAAATCTTGTTATTTTTTTTTCCTTTGGTGAAATGTTAGATGTAGTTGTCTATCTTGGGATGGATTTTATTTTGTATTTTTTTTAGCAATATTTTTTTTTATGATTTTTTCCGTGAAAGTGGTCTAAAATATTTAGAAAACGGAGCGCTTTCCGTTTGCCCGCCATAACTATATCAAAAATATCAAATCAATTTTTTTTTTTTTTTAACGTGTATAGAATTTGTCCACGCTTGGGATGGTATAAGTTTTATCATATTTTGATAAGCGAAACAAAAGTTATAATCTTAAACGTAGACATGAACATTCACGGGAAAAAATGTCTTAAAGACCTATTGTTAGTAAAAAATTATAAAATGATATTTATCTTATTCTATTCACTTTAAAAACAATATTTCTATGAAGCTAAGAGTCTCCCCTACGCGATGGCACCATTTTTGTGAAATGTTTTCAGTTTTTTAGCATGGTTCAAGTCTTTGGAAGAGCAGATTTGAGGTTTTTTGACCTTTTACACTTCATAATGACCTTCCATAGCTTTGGTTGGGAAAAAAAAAGATTTTCCGAGCCTTAGGTTTGGCAGATAGATCCATGATTGCGGTTTTTTAAACATAAACCGCGATCGTGCTTTATAAACCATGAGCGCACTTTATAAACCGCGATCGCGGTTTATAAAGCACGATCGCGGTTTATAAATCATATTTACACACATCCCAATGTTCGAATTACCATGTGATTTTTACTCTCTGACCTTACCATACGAATTACTATGAAATTCTGTCTTTTTTACGCACGTTTTCTTATCACCGGAAGCAAAACATCATGGGAGACAAAAAACGAAGTCAAAAAAGGAAGTCATTAAGTAAAAAAACACCAAACGAATTAGAGGCCAACAAAATTCAAAATGCTGAGTGAATGCGGAAACTTTGTGAATCTAGAAGAGGTTCATCTTCAATCCCAACTATTGTAAGCAATGAAGAACTAGGTAATGTTTCTACTGTCAATGTTGAAGTTGAATTAAATACTCGTGATGAAGAAGTTTTTACCGTCAATGTTGAAGAAGAATTAAATACTCATGATGTAGCAAATGTTGAAATTGAAGGAGACAATGAAAATGTGAATAAGGAAATTCATGTTGAAACTGTAGACAAGCAAAATTTGACAAAAACACCTCCTAGGATTTTACATAAGAAACCTAATTTTTTATTGAAATTGATGAAAACATTTTGAAACCAATGTCTGACAAACTTTCTGAATGACAAATCAGAAGAAAAGCCACTGAAATTTGGGATAATCATTTTGAAATTTTAAATGATTCCCAAAGATGTCAGTTGTTAGTTAGTTTGATGAAATTGATTAAAATGAGACCTACATTAAACACCTTAGGATTGACAACATCTAACATACGTGGTCAAACCTCTACAATTGTTGAAAACCTTCATGATGCATATCACACTGTTGGTGTCAAGAGACACACTAGGGATAGTAATATTGTGCGTCGTGTACTTGCTACTAGTGTTGTAAGTGAATCAATAAAAAAACAACGTTTGATTATGCAAACAAGTCGAATGTTGCAAGTTAATCGAAAAACTCTAATGAAAGCAATTGAAAGACGTAATATCCTTCAATCACTCAATAATGCTGATTTTTGGGCATTTTCTGCTAGAGCACCGCGTAAGGACAAAAATAATTCGATCTTTATAAGAGAAGTTGTTATTAAATTTTGGCATGATAACACTAGAGTTTCACCTAATACAAGAGATGTTATAAAACGGAGAGTTGGTTCTACTAATCGTGAACCACATCCAAAGCATTTCTTAGATATGACTCAAACTCAATTTTTTCGTAAGTTTGAACAAGAGAATCTGGAAATTAAAATTAGTCAACATTTTTTTGAAATGTTGAAACCATTCTATGTGAAAATCAACCATGCTCGCACCACTTGTTGTAGGCAACATGTTGAATTTGCGATGCATTATGCTAAATTTTTACGTATTCATTCTAATTTTCATTCTGAAACTATGTTATCTGAATGTGGTGTTCAAGTTCCACCAATATCATCCAGGGATTTCATTCCTACTATATTTTGTGAAAAAAGTTGGACAATTTTTTTATAGTCAGGATTGTTTAGATGGAAGTTGTAGTACATGCGGCGGATTACCTAAATTGGAAAGTTGCATCCATGAGAAAATTGAAGGTACAATAGGACATAATTTAGTTGAATTTGATAAATATAAATCAGTTGCATACCAGTTGAAAGATGGAAAAGAGTCGAAACGGTGTGAGCTAGTTACAGAACAAATGCCCATTTTTCAATTTATGAGAAAATTTAAGGATGAAATTGTTTATGAGTATGCGAGGCATACACATAGAGCTCGATGGTTGGATGAACAATTCAAGCTATGCAAAGACACATTTCCTATTGGTACTATTGTTTCAGTGGTCGATTTTGCAGAGAATTACACATTGCAACCACAAATGGAGGTTCAATCGCAATATTACAACTCAGTACAAGTTGCCATTTTTGTGCATATAGCATTTCTACATTCTCCTGACAGTACAGAGAATGATCGAAAAATCTTAAGAGAGTACCACTTTTATATCAGTGATGATCGTACTCATTCTACTGAATTTGTGCAAGGGTGTTTCCAGTTATTTTATGGAAACTTGTCTGATAGGGACATCCACTTCAAACAACATTATATATGGTCAGATAATTGCACGTCTCAGTTTAAGAATGCACGAATGTTTTATTGGATGAGCAGAATGCACGTCAAGATGGGTGTGCAACATATTTGGAGTTTCACTAAGGTTGGACATGGAAAAGGAGAGCATGACGGTGCAGGGGCATGTGTGAAAAGAGCTCTTGCAAGAGAAGAGTTGAAGTACAAAGATGGTGCTAAATTAAAAGATGCAAAGAGCATAGTGGAATGGTGTACTGACAACATGGCCCGAGGTTCTCAAGAAAATTCCACAGTTTGCAGATATTTTTGGTCGATAGAGGAAAAACATATTGCTAACTACGAGGATTGTATGACACTCACTGGGTCCAGTGATATGCACTCATTTTGTAGCTCAGACGCTACTTCATGGGCCGTATGGACAAGAAAGTTGACATGCTTTTGTGCATCTTGTATCGAATTTGTCACTGCTGAGTGTGATTCACAAGAATGGGTGGAAGGATGGATTTGTAGGCCTCTAACTCCGCTTCCTAGTTATCAACCTCCACAAGCATTACGACTTGTTTCTGCAGATGAAGTTATAACATCCAAGGACTTTGTCGAAATTTCAATTTTGGTGCGACAAGGTATAAATATGGTTATTTATTTAATTTTTGTAAATTGAGTTATATGTCCATTGAAATTTTAATATGTAATTTAAATTTGAGTTGTTCAACTTTCCTTGGTTATTTTTTTGTAGGACATGTGTTTGCAGTAATTGCGATAGAAGACAATGAAGAAGGAACAGACTATTTCTTATGTCGTTGCATCGAGGAAAGAAAGAAGTTGACTTCTCCTATTATAGATGGCGAAGATATTGAGTATCCTACAAGGTCAGTGGTAGTTACTGGAACTTGGCTTCGATGGTATCCATTAAAAAACTCCTCTGTTTGGGTGTTTGAAGACTTTGAGACACACAGGAAAATACTCTTATATTCACATCTAGTTCTAGCGAAAAATATTCAGTTGTATAGATATCGAGGAAGGCCTAATAACAAGATTCTTTGGAAGGTTCGAGAGTCAGATCATGAAGCAATCTTGTCTGCTATTCAGAGTAGATCCGATCCTGATGGTTCATTGGAATGAATTTTTACAATGCGAGCATGTCTGGTATATATATAATTTCTTTTCAATTTATATATATATAATTTTTTAGAACTTAAAGATCTAGATTTAAGTTTGAATATATATTTTATTTTAAATTTGTGTATTTTGCACGTACATTATATCTAGATCTATAGTATATATGGTTTTGATTTGAAACTTAAATTTCTTTGACTAACACTTTTATGTTTAGGTTAGTGGTGCCATAAAAGCTTCCACCTTCACGTGGTTGGCACTGTTAGTAGAGAATTTTAAATTCTCGAAGCTAAGAGAAGCTTTCATTGTTTGAAAAAGTTGTAAATTTTGAAAAAGTTGTAAATTTTGAAAAAGTTGTAAATTTTGAAAATGTTGTAAATTTTGAAAATGTTGTAAATTTTGAAAATGACTCCTCCCCAAGTGTTTACAAGACCATACTTATGCGTGTGCACCGATATGAGAAGGAAAAAATGGAGAGAGGCTATTATAGAGGGTCCCTACGCCGAGGTGTCGGATCAGACGAGGCCTCTCTAGGTGCCACAGAGTCCGAGTAGTCACCCGTTGAAGTTGAGCAATTTTTGGTCTCGGGGCTCTTAAAGGACTACGCATGAGCGAAAGTAGCCGGAAGCAACGACCGTTTCATACACCAAAACACCACCTCTTCTAGCATTCACCTAGCCACCCGGACGTGTCGAGCATTCCGTTCGGTGCCACGACCCACCGTTTGCAAAATATAGCGTTTGACAACCTTACAGCTTTGGCTCTAATTGCACTATTTTCGTGCGTTTGCAAACAATAGGACAGCGAGAGCACCGAAATGAGAAGGAAAAAAAAAAAGAGAGAGAGGCTATTGTAGAGGGTCCCTATGTCGAGGTGTCGGATCGGGCGAGGCCTCTCTAGGTGCCACGAGTTTGAGTAGTCACCGTCGAAGTTGAGCGATATTTTGGTCTCGGGGCTCTTAAGGGACTACGCCCGAGCAAGTAGCCGGAAGCAACGACCATTTCGCACACCAAAAACTACCTCCTCTAGCGTTCAAACTGCCACCCGGACATGTCGGCGATCCGTTTGGTGCCATGACCCACCGTTTGAAAAATATAGTGTTTGACAACCTTACACTTGGCTCCAATTGCACTATTTCGCTTTTTGCGTTTGCAAGCAAGTAGGACAGCGAGAGCACCGAAATGAGAAAAGGAAAAAAACTGAGAGAGGCTATTGTAGAGGGTCCCTATGCCGAGGTGTCGGATCAGACGAGGCCTCTCTAGGTGCCATGGAGTCGAGTAGTAGTCACCCTTCGAAGTTGAGCGATATTTTGGTCTCGGGGCTCTTAAGGGACTGCGCGCCGAACAAGTAGCCGAAAGCAACGACCGTTTCGCGCACCAAAAACCACCTCCTCTAGCATTCACCTAGCCACCCGAACATTTTGGTGTAGTCCGTTTGGTGCCACGACCCACCGTTTGCAAAATATAGCGTTTGACAACCTTACACTTTGGCTCCATTGCACTATTTCATGCGTTTGCAAACAGTAGGACAACGAGCACCGAAATGAGAAGGAAAAAAAAGCCGAGAGAGGCTATTGTAGAGGGTCCCTACGTCAGGTGTCGGATTAGATGAGGAATCTCTAGGTAGCATGGAGTTTGAGTAGTCACCCATCGAAGTTGAACGATATTTTGGTCTCAGGGCTCTTAAGGGACTACGCCCGAGAAAGTAGCCGGAAGCAACGACCATTTTTCACACCAAAAACCACCTCCTCTAGCATTCACCTAGCCACCGGACATGTCGACATGTCGCAGTAGTCCGTTTGGTGCCACAACCCATTGTTTGCAAAATATAGCGTTTGACAACCTTACACTGGCTCCAACTACACTATTTTGCGCATGCGTTTGCAAATAGTAGGACAGCGAGAGCACCGAAATGAGAAGGAAAAAACCAAGAGAGGCTATTTAGAGGGTCCCTACTTGAGGTTTTGATCGGTGAGGCCTCTCTAGGTACCATGGAGTTCAAGTAGTCACCGTCGAAGTTGAATGATATTTTGGTCTTAGGGCTCTTAGGGGACTACGCCCAAACGAAGTAGCCCGGAAGCAACAACCGTTTCGCGCATTGAAACACCACCTCCTCTAGCATTCACCTAGAAACTTAGATGTTTCAAAGCAAGTCCATCCATTCGGTGCCACGACCCACCATTTGCAAAATATAGCGTTTGACAACCTTACATTGGCTCCAACTGCACTATTTCACGCGTTTGCAAACAATAGGACAATGAGAGCACCGAAATGAGAAGGAAAAAAATGAGAGAGGCTATTGTAGAGGGTCCATACATCGAGGTTTTGATTAGACGAGGCCTCTCTAGGTGCCACGGAGTCCGAGTAGTCACCCGTCGAAGTTGAATGATATTTTGGTCTCAGGGCTCTTAAGGGACTGTGCCGAGCAAAGTAGCCAAAAGCAATGACCCTTTCACGCACCAAAACACCACCTCCTCTAGCATTCACCTGGCCACCCGACATGTCGGCACAGTCCGTTTGGTGCCACGACCCACCGTTTGCAAAATATAACTTGTTTCCTTATTTATTTAAATTAAATTACAATGACTTGGTTGTTATGTTATCTCTTGTTGTCATCTTGTCCTTGGTAGGATGATATATGGGGCTCATGAATCTTATTTTCTGCCTTATCCTTAACACTTGGTTTTGTTATAATATTATGGGTAATATTGTTCTACGGTTTTCTTTTCCTTTCTCTTCTTTCTCTCTTTCTATGAAGACCATCGGTTGTGGTACCTCTTGATTGACTCTCGACCTCTGTGAAACCATAATTATCTTCTCTTCCTCCTTTCTTCTTTCCTTTTCCTCTCTCTCTCTCTCTCTCTCTCTCTCTCTCTCTTGTACCTCATTAGCTCTATCAACCTTTGAATCACATTTCCTGCTAGTTCTTCTTCTTCTTCACCATATATATCAAGTCTGATTCATGAGGCCTAATAACCTTCAATTACCTTTCTCTACGTTTCTTCCTTGTTTCCATCATCTTTTCTATTTTTCACATATGTTCTTGAACTCTCTTATCCTTTCATGTAATTGCTTTAGTCTAGCATCTTATCTCTCTGATACTAACTTCTCCATCCAATGTGGCATTTTGTAACCATGACCTCACTCTTTACTTCACCCATCATTTTCATCTATCTCTTTGTCTCTCTTCTTGGACCACTGTATCAACCTTATCTCAAATCCTTTTAGCTAATCTTCCTTGATCTTCAAGCTATGATACCACATGTTGCAGTTCAAAAAATTTATAACATATGTATTCAATGGTTTCTATGTTTCCCTAAAAACTCAACTCTGTCTTTTGATCAAGTTCAAACAGCTCCTTTTCACTACTTAACATACTCCAAATTTAATATTATCCCTTATCCTCTATATGGTTTCTTACTGATATTATTTATCTAACTCTAATGTAGATACTATGAGCGTAATCAAAATGATCAACTACCATCTTCAACTGCCAAGTTCAATATCCATGATGCATAGGCAAATACAACAATGCCCATGTTGGAAGGTACTTACAGTCTTCACAGTTTTGGAACTCAAAATACATGAAGCAATCAGCTAAAACAAATGTACAAATACATTTGAAAATAACTTCTAGGTTGTAGAGCAATTGAAAGAATGTAGTTTCATGGTATTAGTTTCATATCCAGAAGTCTAAGAAGATTGCAACTATAATGGCATGTTTCAGTAATGCACATCTAACAGTACAAGCTTATGATGCAAATAAAAATAATATAAAGATACAGCCACATATCATTCAGATTTAACAATATTTCAGGATTATTATGAGTTACAAAAGAACAGTACGGCTACAGGATTGGAAAATCAATACAGTTAAGTTTCAAGGATTAACTCATATGTACACAAAAGTTACAAACAATGCAGACCCAATTTTGGGTATACCTGTAATATTATCAAGATGTACAGTCAAATACACCAGAGTTTCAAGCACACTTTTCCAAATACAACAGGATGATAAATTGATGAATTCCATTAAATATAAGCTTTAGTTACTAATACTTAAGTTGGCAATAGAGCTAACAATATTGTTTTAGTTTGAAAAATAAAAATTCAAAATGCCCATGGTGAAATATACCACAAATAATAATAAGAAAGATACTAGAAAATATATAACTAGAAGTAATACACTAAATCCACCTCAAGATTTAAAAGACCTGAAATAGTTCAAATTTATAGCCTCGGAAACAAAACCGTAGCAGAGATATCCATAGGAGTTCCATATATGGAGGAATCGCCAAAATAACCAAAATAAATATGATTTAACCAACACACATGGATATATATATATATATATATATATATATATATATATATATATATATATATAGAATCAAACAAAGTGTGCTCCAGTATTCCGACACGCACGTCTCTGAAAATATATATGTACATAAGTTCATAATGTATGTATACATCTCGAACTAAGCACATGTCATAATGTACATATGGGACCACATGCGGTCATGAGGCTATATATAGTACAATGGAATGTGAATCTACTCATGACCACATATATACATCCGGGTGGACTATAAATCTACTCATGAAACATCTTCCCTCTCTTCGCCTGCTAGAAGTAGCACGTCCACGACACAGGGATGTAGTGGAGGAGATGCCACTACGGATTTCATCCGTGTGGTCCTAGGTGTCTCTAAGCATGCACTGTAACCTAACTTTGCACATTCATAAACAACAAGTTTTTAACACCCAAAATTTTAAAATACATTCAAAATTTAGAAACTTGTACAATTTAGTTAAAATTCATGTGAAATCTTACCGCATGTCATGATCCCTATCAATTTGTTGTTGACACGTCGCAGGGACAACAATAGACTCACGAGGGGTAAGCTACATACAAATAATTAATTTTCAAATTAAATATTTCACATATATACCTACAAAATTTGATATTGTAGATTTAAGTTTAATAAAAATAATGAAGGTCTCCAAAATTAACAAATTTAAAAAATTGTGTACCTCGGTTAGTGGATCTGAGATCTTGTGGCGTATCTGACAAGACCTCCACATGATCTGCATATATGGAGGAGTCTCTCTAGCAGTCATAAGCTATACAAAAAACATGTACAAATCAATATTAAAATCTACTTAAGAGCTTAGCACTCCTATCAAAACCTATTGAAAAAAATAATAGTAAAGGAACTCAAAGGTCCCTACACTCTAAACATATCTTTTCACGTTCATCAAGGAAACACCAGATCTATATATAGGTACATGAAACATTTACAAGCACTCATTCCACATGTTGAGATTTTAAGAAGGTAAAAAAACTATACAAAGGAGGGAAATTATACATTCATTCCCGTCCCTACTATACAATCTTACCCCAGGTGGTACTTTCAAGACATGTAAAACCAATATATGATTACATACATGGCTAGTTATATCAAATGAATTGGCATTTCCTACTAAATAATATATAGGTTGAGTATAAGAAAGTGAAACTCATGTACAGAGGTCCAAAGCATGCAATCCGTGCGTGAACTTCCAGTAATTAGAAACAAAGTGTAAAGAGATTTACTAACCTGCGTAAAACTCATGTGAGGTGTGCCAGTAGCCTCAGTTCCTTGAGTAGATGATGACCCACCAGGCTCCTGTGTATAAAAGAGAAAAATATTAATACATGTACAACATACACGTGAAATAAATTATAATAATAATCTAGTGCAATTAAATAATTTATTAAAAATGTAAGTTTGTCTGACTTGAAACTTACATTTGAAACATGCCCACCCATGATAGCTAGCATGTCGACACCGGATGATTCCTTCACCGGCTCTTGCTATTTAAAATAAAATAAAAAATTAGTTTTTACATGTATGTACATGACGTCACAATCAAATATATATATATATCAAACATGTGAATTAAACTATTGTATATATATTATTTAAATTTATTTAAAATTTACACCGTGAAAGACCAATATCGGTGGCTCCGAGTTCAAAAACACTCCCTAGCATCTCATCTATAGAAAAGAAATCCACGTGAACCAAGCAAATGATGTCTCGCTGCGGTGCATACGGCACCACATGATCCACGGTGGTGTGGTGCACTAGAATCGCCTCCACCAACATCACCGGATAATCTGGGTGCTATCTTTGGGTGAGTGTCGATGAGCTCCCTCAATGCATGCGAATGTATCAATCTCCACAACCTCCTTCACTTTGTAGGAGGGATAAGCTGAAGGTAGTGGGGGTTTTGGGGCATGGGGATCCTAGGCTGACCTACGCGTGCACTTTAGGTCTACTCTGTGCGAGCCACCTCCTCGACTAAAAAAGTCAAAAAGTCAAAATAATTGGGGACCTCATTGAGCACGAACTCACAATATAATTTCTTCAAAAATAAAGAGGAACCTCATTGTTGTTGCATGGTGGATAATCAAAACCATCCACCATTGGTCCCAATTTTTTTTGATTCTATCATCATGGCACCAATGGATTGGGAACCGTTTGCAAGCAAGCTGCGCGGGGGGCATTGGTTAGGGTCGGTAAATAATGCACAAATGAGGTCTTTTCCAATTTTTTTGTCTTTGACGGCCGCATGGGATAGTTTATCCGCATACCACCACCTATAGTCACTTCTAAAGGTGTTCCATCTATGTATTTGGTTGGTTGCAGACTCGACTTCACCAATCAATGTTTGCAATGTATTGGCTAAAGTCATGCTATTATATTTGAATGGAATTTTGTAGCATGATTTTGTCTTATATTTTGAATTAGGTTCTCAATGACAATTTTATTTTCTTGGATTCTTCCAATGATATTATCTTGCGTTCCTGCTAGCTCAGTGGGGACAGAAGGAGCCACAGGAGGCGGATCTATGTTTGGAGGAGGGTTTTGAGGAATGTTCGGAGGGTTTTGAGGAATGTTCGGTGGGTTTTGAGGAATGTTTTGACGGTTTGCATGATTTCAAGCTTGCCGACCAACTGATAAAACAAGAAAATTGTATACATAAACAAACATTTCAAAAAACCCATGAAAATGCAAAAAAAAACCTAAAATGCAAAAAAATGCAAAAAAAATCGCTATCCAGAATTTCGATGAGCAATTTTGAGATGGTATTGAGAAGTGAAAAACATTTAGGAAAAGTCGCGTTCGAAATGAAAATGAGGAAAATAACGAGTCGCGGGATGTCTCGGGTTCGACGCGTTATAACCACACTCGCGGTTCTAAACCGCGATCGTGGTTCTAAACCGCGATCGCGCGGCGAACCTGAATTGAAACTATAATCGCGGTTCCTTTATTTCAGGTTTTTATGTCCACGGAATTTTCCACCAACTTCGTGTCTTACCCATAATATGAGCATGATCTAAAATGGCTGAGATAAGAAGAAAAAGTGTCCATTAGGGACCAAGAGGCAGCTCAGTGCAAAAGCCTCTTTGAAAAAATGACATCAAGCACTGGGATAAGAATTATCCCGCATCCCCCAACATGCTAACCCTTCCCCCAAATGGGGCAACATACATCAATAGCACTGTAAGTTCCCACCCCCACATGCTAACCCTTCCCCAAATGGAGGTTCCCATCTCTAAGGTAAATATGGTGAAGTATGCTTTGATTCAGGTGGAAAGAATTCATGCAAATTTAAGTGAAAATGAGCCAAACATTAAAAAATGAAATTCCAGATGGGATGCACCATCAACACCATCTTAGTCTGCTACCTCCAGAAAATCTTGAAGGTTTGGGTAAACCCTCTGAGTTTTATTTTTTAATGGAAAACTATATATTACATCCCTAGTGATAGGGAGAGGGAAATAAGTTGCATGCAACTATATAGCTCTATTTTTTTGGGACTTCAGCTACAGTACAACTTGGGCACATCCGTTTAAAAAATCATTAAAAATACGAAATTACAGAACCTCACTATCAATGTTATATGCATAAAATAAACCTAAAATGATAAAACATACTCATAATTCTAATAATTAAAAATATTAAATGACTCATGACATATGATATATCACATAAGGTTTATATTCTGTTCAAAATAGGAAAATAGTCAATGGTTATAGTCAAATAACCACATTAACAATAATAGAGACAATACATAACCAACTTAGGCCCCCTTGGAAAATTATTTGAGCATAAATATAGGCTATATTTGAAAAGAATAAATGGAGTAACAAAATAGAAAGCTGTAATAAAATCTTGTCATAATATATAATGACAAGATACGTGCCTTGACAAGAGGCTTCTCTGCCCTCCTTTGGTTTGAGAAAGGAAAACAATACTGAAAGTATTTGATGTAGTATTAATTTTTGTTATATTTTTCATGTGATTGGGACAAGTAGGGTAGTGAATACATATTACTCATTAAAATTTATAAAAAATGTCATTCATTCATTGTGTTGAGGAAGTAGTACCGATGTTGATTCGGTTTACGAGACATGATTGGGTCTGTATATTGCAAGTTTGCATATTGCAATTAAGTATATGCATACAAACCAAATACCAAAATTACAAACAATTTAATATCATGGAAAATTCAAAGTTGTATGTATGGTATAGAATAAAAAAATATAGAATACAAATAACGTAGATGTTAAATACCTTGAAAAATTTATAGATGAAAGCAATGAAAGTTTTCCGAGAAATGTGTTTAGCCAAATTGATACCTATGCCAAAATATACAACATATAGCATAAACAAAGGAACAAGAAGTATATGTTATTATCTTATGTCTTCAACTGTTAAAAGCATATGTTCATTGAATAAAGGCTACATAATGCATCGACTCTTTCAGACCTATCATAATATGTCATCCCAATCATATCATAATGCCTATAAATTTTCTTAAATCAATGATGAAATTAAAACTTTCAAATTTGAGACTATATATCAAGATAATCAAATGGGACAACGAGGAGCTCCATTATAAATCTTCGAGGATGAATAAATGTTTCATATATGAAACATCTAGGTCACATGCTTTTCCCCTTTTAAAGGAATGGATGACCTCTCTCATGCAAATGGTTCTAAAATTCATCACAAATGCAGGTATTTTAATTTAATATTTGGGATATTTGTGAGATTTAGAATAGTTCCTACAACTATCCTAAATCTCACAATATCTGAAATTGGAATCAGAATAAAAATCTAAATCTAGACAGAAAATTTAAACTAAAGAATTTTGAAATAGAGAACCATTAAAATATTAAATTAGATATTGTATTTGAGTAAGAAAATGTGTCATATAGGATGGCAGGTTCAACTTATATCATGGATATTTGTCTACTAGCAATGGAAGAACCTAAAAGACCCTATGATTTAGTTGTGCTCATTATACTATTAATGCTTGTTTTTTTGTTTGAAATGATTACATATTGATGTAATACATTAAACTAACACCCCGTATACATTGCAGGCTATTCACAAATGTATTTGTTGAAAATTCAAATTTCTACACAAAGAACCTGTTAAATGCTGAAAATCACTAGAATTAGCTACAAATCCATATGAAATTTTGATGAATTTTCACACAAATATCTTTCTCGCAAGGTGATTAGAGTAATACCTGTGACATGAAGCAGCCAAAGATAGAGAACTTCATGCAATTCATCATAAAGTTGTAAAATGCATTCAGCTGAATCAATTAAAAACATGTAGGCAAGTCGATATGCTTACTGTGAATGATGTCAGGCCACTCCAAAGTCTGTCAACAATCTACCTACATACAAAAATGTAGCACCCTGAAACACGGAAATCAAAAAATCAAATTAAAGTAATCGTACATAATAAAATTCGAAGTCATATTCTTAATTGACGTAATTAATTTTATTCCACAATACTTTTGTCAAAGGAATTGCATATCAAAGAATTCAAAGTAAAGAAGAAATGAAATTGACTCAAATAAATAAAAAATCCAAAGCTAATAATTCTCATAATTCCAAGTAAAGCTAATGTAGCTTGCAAAAAATATTTTATTGTACACACTGCGAATTCATTATAATAAAGAAAAATATTCCAGTTAATTTTTCAGTACATAGCTAGGGAGTGGTGTTGTCGAGGAACGCAGGTTATAATTTCCATATATAAATAATTAACAACGAACTTAAATTTTTCATCCCATTGAATGTTACATGGTAATTATGATCTTAAATTCGCCATCCATATCTTTAAATTTTAAGAATAGAAAATAAATGCAGTGCACGGTACGGAGTTACCAAAGTGTACACAGTTTAACCGATTTCTCAGCTTCATTAAAATCAATTTCGAATTTAGTCTCCCAACTCAACATAGCTATCTCTTTCACTATATGTGTTCACGAAAATCCAAGGTTGCATTATATATATATATATATATATATATATATATATATATATATATATATATATGAAAAAGACATGCAACTATCTCCTTTAGGATTTTCAGTAACTCTACATCAATCATGTGGATGATGCCTAGTTTGTTGTCCTGAACACAGGCATACCGAAGTGTTTGGCTGTGCTTGAGAAAGCTGGTAGTGATATCGTTACCATAAATTATTTGTAGGCATACATTGGTATTAAATTATCCAACCCATGCTGAAGTCTTCCATGCAAGGCATATAGAACACTGAGGAAGTTTCCAACCAACCGGGGCACCAAGACAATGCATGCACAACACATGATATATTCTTAATAGTACCAAGATACAAAATAATGAAAGGAAAACGAACCCTTAAAATTTACTATTAGCACGAGCATAACAACATGGGAATTTCATATCCTATAAAAGTACTTAAATTATGTTGAGTCTCGAGGCACTATTATTGGTAGCATTGTAAGAACTGTTCCTTTTTTTCTCTATCTCTCTATATAAGTGTGTGTTAGGGTATATATATATATTATATATATATATATATATATATATATATATATATATATATAATATTTCAAATCAAATTATAGAGGAGAATTTACATAGACCATCACCGCAAAGGAAAATCATTTCTGAAACTTGTTTCTTCTCATTTACTTTCAGGTGGCATATGATTAGTTCTTTGTTCAGTATCAAGGAATAAAGATATACAATGTATTTAAAACAAATTATATGTTTTTAGCTTAGCCAAACACTGAAAATCCATGCAATAGAAAAAACATGTATATTGTGTCGCTATCCACATCCTTGGGTTCCATCTGTCATGTGCAAACCAAAAAAATGAAAGCAAGGATGAATTTAGATGCCTTAATTTTGAATTTTTAGCTATGGAAGAAAAAACACAACAATTATATTAAAAACATCATGTATTCGGAACAATTGTAACCATATAAACCCTGGGTGCAAATCACCATTATCCAAATATGTAACAACTATAATTTAAGAGGGTTAACCACTTACAATGTCTGGGCCATGTCAAGAATCATCAAATTTCTCTATATTGCACAAGAAAATTCATAATTTAAATTCTTTAAAATGAATCTTGTTATACTATTCCTATTTGTGCTTGTTTGTAATCCTATAGATGGCTGGAATGTGCTTGCAAGTAGGGCCCATAACTATTGCGAAGACTTTGGTTTAAGGACATAAAATTATTCTTAATGAATTCATTGTAGGCCAAGTATTGTATTAAATCTATAAATTTGTTTTTTCGGTAGGAGATGTCGTAGATCATATATCTGAAAAGAATCATGTGATGGTTAGTAATTCTAATGTAAACATAAGAATTATTTATTTTTTAACCTCTAGACAAATTATTAAACTTTACTTCTAATAATAATATTTCCAAGCCCTTATGGATCCTTTCCATTCAAAAATGACATTTGTAAAAAACTATTTCTAACTTGAGGTCAAGTGCATACCTTGCTCTTTATTTTAATAAAAAAATTCTACCTCTTGTAATCTTCTCCCCTCTTATATGCTATTGTAATAGACCAGACTAAAATTTATGTATATAAGATCCTAGATATCTGATCTACCATAAGAGTGGAGGCCATCGCCTACTGAAATTCAACACCACAATCTTTTAGAGAAGAAAATTTGAAAGAGGCAAAAACATACGAAGAATGAATCTGCTGACATTTCACAGAACCATGCCATTAAGACAATAATTAATTCCTCTTCTTTTCAATTTTTTTTCAATTGGTAGCTATTCGAGATTGCAATTGATCCCCAATATTCATTATATATTATAGGAACTAAAAAATACTATGGATGCTTAAAGAGAAGGCGTTGATATGTAGGTTCATTGGACACTTCGTAGGACCCAGGAGTGGTTGACATTATGATGATGCCATGAGGTTTTCACACCACTTTTCTCTTCAAAAGCTGAAATATGATGGCTATGATAGAGATAAATGTGAATTTGTGGACAATGTATAAGATATTTTTTGGATTGGAAGAAAGAGAATGATTCTAGAACTATTTTAAAGGATTGATTTTTCTAGTCATTAAGGGCTCCCAAATAGTATTTTCAATGCCTCGGAAAGAGCAACAAACAAAAATCAAAGCACTACAAAGATAGTTTGGATTGATTTTTTCAGAGGCTACTTGAAGGCTAAAAATACAAAGCATCTTCAAAATATGTAGGAACAGAACATCCACCATTTGCGAGAGAACATTGGTAAGTGGGAAGCACGAATAAAAATGAGACGAGAAGGTACAAACCCCGAAAATGGAGAGGCATACATCCGATATTTAAAAGCACTCATTCTACAACTTAAAGAAAGAAGAGAAATATTATTCAAATATTAAGGTTTAGTTTCAGTTGGACAATTTACAAATGTGGGCAACAACACTTCGTTTCTGGCATTCACTTCCCATAGATGACAATGTTAGGATGAAAATGGGAATTTGGGTTCGTAAGCTTGTTTGCCTTGTGCCAATTCAAATAGGGTGTGCAAAGAATAATGGAATGGTTGCATTGAGGGATGTGCTTCAAATCCCTCCTAATGCTAGCTACGGGGACAACGTGTCTCTTGTAAATCTAATACGATTTGGGTTATATCCTCCATGGGAAAACAAAGTAGCGGTAAATCTTATTTGTTGAACCATCTACCAGGGTCTTTCCTTGATGTTGCAGGTGGCAGGTGCACTGATGGTGTGTGGATGACCACATTACAGCAAGGGAAGAAGATGGCGAGGGTGATGGTAGGTGTCTGTATGTTCTCTTAGACTTTGAGGGAATGGGTAGATTTGAGTGAAGTGAGCAAGAGGATATGCTTCTCTTTGTTCTCAACGCTTCTAGCAGCAATCTCTCAATATTTAACAAAAATTCAGGTAGTCTGAGCATCATACTCTCATTTGATTGAGATCTAGATTTAGATTTAAGGCCTTGTTGAGAGCGGGTGATGAATTCATATTTGAAAATTATTAATTTGTCTTCGGTGCAACAGGATTTTCACTTAGATAAGGAAACAGAATTTGCTTTCAGCCACTTCCAAAGTGGGATCAATTTAGTGGAGATGACAAAAAGATTTTCAAAGGTCTCTTCTACATTGCCATCAAGGATGAGGATGCATCTGACGTAGAGGACCTCATACAAGAATTTGATGAGAAATTTTATCAAATATGCAGTAAATCCAAAGAAAATTTCATTGTAAAAAATGTATGGTGGCAAGGCGGAGATCGCAACTATGGCTCCTTACAACAGATCTGAATACTATCAGCAGAGCTTAAGTGAACTAGCACGAACAATTGATAAAATAGATTATACCTATGATAATCTGAAACTCATCATTTCTCAAATTACATCTTGTGAAAATAAAAATATGAAAAGGAGTTTTAATACTCATACCATGTCTGTAGGCAGTGACGTGTCGAAACAGAGCAGGAAGAGAGATCCAAAACCTTTGTTTCTTCCTCAAGGTCCAGGGAATCATGCAAGTCAGCTTTCTAAATGGTTTTACAGGCAAAAATATCTATGCTGCGCGTTTCACCAATACATGGAGGAATTCCGCTGAGCATTATGTACAGAATGATCCCTGCACTCTACACATCCACTTTCTCTTCATACTCTTTTCCTTGCAGAACCTCTGGAGCAACGTAATAGGGGGTCCCCACTATTCCTCTCATTCTTTACCCTGCAACATTTTCATTTCCCCCAACTATTATCAGAAAAGAAAAGAGAAGAGAAGACGACTTACAAAGTTGAAAGTAAAAAGAAAGTGTTGAATGCATCCTGTGAGCATCCACCAGTTTTAGGTCAGCTGTTCCAAACCTGGGACTTAGGGTTTCTCTCATTCGAAGGTCAAATTTAGGGAGGAAAGTGACAGAGAGATTACAATGGTGATGTTCCAGTTCCCCTGTTTGACCATAAAAATAGAGAAAACAAAATGTAGATCACCTGAAGAAAAAGAGGAATCTGGAAAGGATGAGTCATCTATTAAGATATTGTTATCTGGTTTGAGATCTCGATGGGCGATGCCCTTTCTATGGAAAAAATGTATGGCCTCCATTAGTATTTTCAACATGACCACCTCATCTTATCGGTGATTCTGTCAAACAATTCTCCATCGAGAGGACAACTCCATCAATAGCTACATACAATCCTCATCCTTGTAAAAGCCATGGAGTTTAATGATTATGGGATGCCTGCACACATATTCCAAAATGGGGATCTCACTGCACGGAGGTAATATCTATCCAAGAAATCATGCAAGTCAGCTTTCTGTATGGATTTACACACAATATTTGGGATTATTATGCAGAAAAAGCATGCAGAGGATACAGTCGGTGACCACTATAATCAAAGGCAAAAATCATTTACCACACCCATGACATACAAACATATGAAATAATAACATTTCTGACTCATTTTGTCGGTAATGTTCTTCAAATGTTTTCTTGAACTGGAAGAGCTCCTTGCTCAGGACGGTCGAGGGCAAGCGTAGTCTTCGAGAATCACCCTCGACTTGATTACGACTGCGATCTTGCACACAATAGTGAAACCTGATCTCTGTTACCTCCCAGCTGAGTAACATACATCATATGTTGTATGAAATTAGTGATATCGACCCCACCATGTAGGTGGGAGTCTCCAGGAATGCTCTTGGTGAACACCATTTTGCTTCTACCTAGCCTTAAGGAGGCCTCTTGCCTAATCTTCCTAGTCTTAAAGGATAGGGGCCAAGTGAAAGAGAAACTCTTCCAATTGTGTGCACGATGGGAAGGCATTTCCCTTCACAATCGTGCATTTCCCTACTCTTCAAAATTTCCATCAATTACCTATCACCGGCTTATCTCATTGGCATAGTGAGAGACATCCCCTTTGCAGGATGCGTCTAAGGAAGTCCGGCCCAATTTTTGAATCTAGGAACATGGATTTGGGTTGATCCAAGTAGAGACCCCAATCACCACACATCCATCCATTGAAACCTGGGAGGCATACCAGCCGCGATGGCTTTCCATAAGATTAGGGTTAGGTTTGGATAACAGGGAGGTATTAATTGAAAAGATGAATAAATTATTAAAAATTAAAACAAAGGGAACTAAGAGACAAAAGTATATTTAGAGACAAAATTATACTTTTGTCTCTAATTATTGTCTCAAATGACCCTCCCTTGTAGTAGTGTACTAGTCTTTCACCTTAAGTAGGATTTACAATAAAACTTCTACAATGAAGGATTTCATTTGATTTCCACAAATAATCAAAATTCCAAGTCTTCCACAAGATCTCCACCTTTTCTTCACTTTAATCACAAAAATAGAAAATGGGGAGAGGAAACACTCTCCACCCAACCAATAATCCAATGAGGAGAAGAAGCTATCCTTCTCATTGGCCCCGATCCCCAACCAAAATACAATAAAAGATTGATCCAACTCATGGTAAATACATAATTTTTCCACATATCAATAAAATTTTCCACAACCATTACAAGACACATTTCAACACAAGATATAATCACAACATTAAACTTATAAAATTCACAAGGCTTGAAAATGCAAGCAAATGGAGCAAGGATATATGGGGAGATCACTTATGCCTCACAAATGGGATTAGGTTCCCACCTTAAAACCATCCAAAACAAAACTCAAAACCCCTACAAAACTCTTATGCTTCCCTCAATATCCTCTTATGTCTTCCACATTCTCTTATGCCTATCTATAATCTCTTATGTCTCCCTCAAAAAGAACAAAATAAGAAATACAAGCATTCTCTTATCCAAGATGGGGCACCCAACCCAACTCCCTCCCAAAACATGAAATAAAATATTATGCCTCCCTACATATAAGATCCCCATATCCTTCTCCTACACCATACTTAGGCATTCTACCCAAGAACCCAACAAGCATACCAAAACATTCAATAACATACAAATATACACATATAAGGAAAAAAAATAAAACAAGGGTGTAGCTCCTACCTTTCCATGGTAGAGATTGATCAAAGAGTCATGCACCAAGCTCAATCCAACTCTAAAAAACTCAAAATATTTACCAAGCACTCCAAAACCTCTCCAACTCCAAAATACAATAGCACCAATGAAATGAAGTAACCCCAAACAAATAATTAAACTTGCATATATATAAAAAGGAAATAGGAGGGTGATGTGGCTCCATGTAGGATGTCACATCACTAATCCTAAACTCCACATCACAAGTCAAACATCAACCCCAATTCACAATAAATTTGTGGTTGAGAGGAATGACAAGCCTTTTACACACACAATCAAAACCCACACCCCCTAAGGACAAAATTTAAAACCCATGTAAGAAAAGTACAATAAATGTCACTTTTTGTCTTACAAAACACATAATTGGGTCTATTTTTGACCCCCTAATCTATAGGTATGGTTGGTATAAGAAATTAAGAGGTGTGGGACAAGCTTAGGTTGTCCCACAAGCCTCCAAAAATGGCCCTTAAGCTTGAATCATAAATTCCAACTTAAGGTAGAGTGTACAACACTCAAAGTCACTTACACTCAATTAAAATCACATAGACCAAAATACCAACAACTCTAATAAATGACTCCATTTGTCACATCCCCATATAGCTTAATAACATGATTAAATTACTTAATAAGGCACATTAATCAACAATGATTAAATAAATTACATCACAAATTAAATCACATACTCCACAATAAATAAAATAAAAGGGAAAGAATTACACACATGCCCATGGTCACAATTGGAGGTCATCCCCCATGGGGACCCCATAAAAAATTAAACAAACATAACACATTACACGAGTTGCCATGGTGACCTTCGTTTTATCCATCTAGTATTCTGCAATCGTTGGTGTCCAATCCCCATTTTAACTATTGTGATTTAATTACCTTCAAAATACCACAATACCTCCTTCGGCCTCATAGCCACATCAAAAAAATCAAAGATAAAATATACGCATATCAATCAATAAACATCCTCATATAACTAAATTATCATCTCAACTAAACAATGTTATTATTTGTCTAACATTCCAACAACATCTCAATTCTATCTTTTTATCAATATCAACAAGATCACAAGATTAGTTCAAATGCTAAATCCTACTCAACATGACAAGAATTTTGAATGTCAATAATATATATGCTAACAACACATCATCATCATCAATATAAAATTTCTCTCTATGCATCTAAGAATCCACACAATCATACTATGAATCACAATCCATCAGTAGTCAGAATATCTCTATCATCTAGCATCATGCTAAACCAAAATGATACAATAATATCCATGTCTATAGTCAACAGTGATCTAAATAAAAATATAATAAGTGTTGAAGAGGAGTGGTCATTACATCATAATCAAATCTAAGAAATGGTATCATTTTTATATCATTTTAAAAATATCTCAATTCTACCATTACATAAATACCGGTGAGATCGCAAGATAAGTTCAAACACCAAAACATAGTCAATACGACAGAAATTCAGAATGATAGTATATATATCGATTACTCAACACATTATCATCATCAATTCATAGTGTTTATCCATGTCTTTAAGAATCCATACAACCATAATATGAATCACAACATATCAATAGTCAGAATATCTCTACCATCTATCATCATGCTCTACCAAAATAACATAGTGAAGTCCATGTCTATAGTCCATAGTAATTGAAATAAAAATATGATAAGTGTTGAAGAGGAGTGGGCAATACATCCACCTCCCCTTAGACAAAACTTCCTCCTATAATTCACTAAAATAGATGTGGAAATTGGGGATGTAAAAAAGTAACATCCTCTTATGTAGTTGTCATGTCATCCTATCTATCCCACTAGACTCACACCTGATCAATCTCATGGCCTTGAAGGCTCAAGGTCCTATGCTCTATGATGTGCATGAGATCCATAGTAACCTTCTAATGCTCCTTCACCTGTAATGCGGTCCATTCCAATACATGAGAAGGATATGGAATGTATCACCTAAGAACAAAAACATGGAACATATCATGAACGTGAGACAAGATGGGTGGAAAGGCTAGACGATAAGCTAAAGGACCAATCTGCTCCAAGATCTTGAATGGACCCAAAAATATAGGAGCTAGCTTAAAACCTTGTCTATATCTAATAGGTATTTTATGAGGTCTGACATGAAGAAACACCTTCATGACCACCGCATAACTATGGTCAACTCTCCTCCAATTCGTATACTTCTTATGTCTTTCATGTGCCTCCTCTTATCTTTTTCATATTAAAATAACATGTTGTTCCATTTCCTATAACATATCTGGCCTAAGAGATACTTTTTCCACTAGTCTGTCCCAAATCAAAGGTGTCCTGCACTCCCTACCATATAACACCTAAAATGGAGCCATACCAATAGAACTCTGAAAGCTATTGTTGTATTCAAACTCAACCATGTACAAATAATCCTCCCATCTTGGCTGATGATCCATGACGTACATCTAAAGTATGTCCTCTAAAATCTGGTTCACCCACTTAGTTTTACCATCAATCTCTAGGTGATAGGATATGCTTTGAAGTTGATGCTTTTCCGAAGGGCATACTAAATGGTAGTAGAGAAGTGTGATGTGTATAAGGGATCATAGTCACAAATTATTTTTTGTATAATCCCATGCAATATGAAAATATCATCCAAGTACACTCTAGCCAATGTACTATCTATATATGTGGTATTTACTAGAGAAAAATGAGCCACTTTCATCAATCTATCCACCGTGACCATTATCACGTCATGGTGGTATCTCGACGTTGGTAGCCCTACTATAAAGTCCATGGAAAATGTTTCCCATTTCCACTGCGGTATGACATGTGGGTATAAAAGTCCGATGGATGTTGATGTTTGGCCTTCACCCTCTAGAACTACAAACATTGAGACGCCAAATGAGATACATCTCTCCGAAATCCTCTCTAGTGTTATAACTATCACAAAGTGGCGTGCATCTTTTTCACTACTTTTTGGATGGGATGAATAAGGTGCATGATGAGTCTCTATCAATATATCATATCTCAAATCTCCATCCACGGGTACATAGATCCAAACTTTGTTTTTTGAGAATTCCATCTAACTCTAATGTAAATTCATCAAACTTCTACTCGGGAGGTCTCTCAGACTCGATCTCTGCTCTAGCTAAAAGGTAGAAGATGTCATGTGGAAGCTACTGTGCAATATCCTACTTTGTAAATATGTTTCAATTAAAGTAGCCATAATCAAATGCCTTTTATGGCTCAAAGCGTATGCAATCACATTCTCCTTCCCCTTCATATTCTCAATCTCTATGTCATACTCACAAAGAAGCTCTATCTATAGTTCCCACTTCCGTTCGACACTTTTTATTATTGAGTTATGATCACATTGACTATGCTTATGGATATTATTGTAGCTTTTTGATTTAGCATGATGTTAGATGTTAGAAATACTAGACTGTTGTTGATTTCGATTCATATATGATGCGTATGGATTATTAGAGACATTTTATATTGATTTTGATATGTTGTTGACATGGTTATATATATATATATATATATATATATATATATATATATATATATATATATTTATTTATGACATGATATTTCATCATATTGAGTAGACCTAGACAATTGAACTAATCTTATGATCCTGTTGATATTGATGAAATGTGGAATCGAGATGTTGTTAGAAATTGTAAATGATATCATTACTTGCCTAGATGTTGTTTTGATTCATATATAGATGTTTGTGGATTTATATTGTATATTTTATCCTAGATGTTTTGATGTGGCCATGAGGCCGAAGGAGGTGTTATGTGTTTTACATGTAAACATGTCACAACAAACAATGGGGGATTGGAGACCAACCACATTGGAATGCTAGATGAATTCAACAAGGGTCACCATGACAACATGTATTTTGTTATGTGTGTGTGTTTGAATTGTTGTTGGGGGTTTCCATGGGGGGAATCACCTCCAATTATGACCAAGGGGTTGTGTGTTATCTCTTTTATTAGTTTCCTTTATTTGATTTTAGTATGTGATTTTAGTGATGTATTCTCCTTTAATTAATTACTTGATTTGTGTCTAGATTAGTAAATTAACCTTTTGCTAAATTAATTTTGAATGGGTCAAAAAGGAATGCATTTATTAGATTAGATGGCTCTTGGATTATGTGTTGTAAGTTGAGTGCTTGTGATCTTGAGTGTTGTACACTCTACCCCTTCATGGAAATTCGAATTTGGCCTTAGGGGCCAATTTTGAAGGCTTGTGGGACAATTCAAACTTGTTCCACACCTCTTAAATTGCTATACCAACCCTACTTATGGGTTGGTGGGTCAAAAATAGACACCATTAGGTGTTTTGGAAGACAAAAAGGTGAAATTGTATTTCACTTTATTTCATGTTATTAAAATTTGTCCTTACGGGGTATGGGCTTGGATTGTGTGTGTAAGTAAATTGTCATTCCTCTCACCCACAAATTTATGGTGCATTGGGGTTGAGTTTTGACTCATGAGGTGGAGTTGAGGATGAGTGATGTGGCTTCCTACATGGAGCCACCTCACCCACCTCTCTCCCTTTTCTATTTATTCAAGTTCTTTTGCTTGTTTGGGGTTACTTCATTATTTTGTGCTCTTGCATTTTGGGAGTTAGAGGATTTTGGAGTGCTTGTGGATTTTTTTGAGCTTCTTGGTCATTGTTTGGGATTTAAGAATCTTGTTATGTGGCTCTTTAATGAATCTCTACCATGGAAAGGTAGGAGCTAAACTCTTGTTAAATGCTTTCTTTTATTTTGTATGCATATGTGTGTGTTTTTGAGTGTTTTATATGCTTGTTGGGTGCTTGGGTAGATTGCCTAAGTGTGGTGTAGGAGGGGACTATGGGGATCTTCATGTGGGGAGGCATAAGAGTTTATTTCATGTCTTAGAGGGACTTGGATTGGGTGCCCCACCTTAGACAAGAAATTTCCTACATTTCTTACTTGGTTATTTTGTTAAGGGAGCCATAAGAGATTGTAGGGAGGCATAAGAGAATGTGGGAGGCATAAGAGGTTATTGAGGGAGGAATAAGAGTTTGTAGGGGTTTTTGAGATGTTTATTGGAGGGTATTAAGGTGGGCACTCATTTCCCATTGGGAGGCATAAGTGACCTCCCCATAGATCTTGCTCCTTTGGCTTTTGAATTTTGAAGCCTTGTATATTTTTTTGATTCTTCTTGTGATTGTAGTTGAGTTGTTTGTGTTTTGGGTATGGTTGTAAAATCTTGTTTGTGATGTGGAAGCTTGTTTTGTTTCCATGAGTTAGATCCATTTTCATTGCAATGTGGTTGGGGCTTGGGGCCAATGAGGAGGATGGCTTCTCCTCCTCATTGGAATTCTTGGTTGGGTGGAGAGTGTTGCCTCCCCCTTTTTTTTGTGATCAAATGAAGCATGGTGGAGCTCTCTTGTTTGTGAGGTGAATCATTGAGCATTGTTGATGTCCTCAAGAAATCCTTGCGATAAAACTTCTTGTTATTCCCACGTAAGGTGGAAGATTTGTAATATTGTATTTTTCTTAAAGGAAATGTTGTTTTGTAAGTTGTAATATTATTTGAAGAAGTTTATGGAAGAGTTGTAAAATTTCCTTTCTATTTAAGTTGTATTATGAAAGAAATGGACCAAAATGTAAATCATGCTTAGAAGCTTAGTTTTAGTTTGTATTGTGAGAAAAGAAGTTCCTTGTTTTAAAATAAATGAGCTATGTTCAATGGGAAAACAAAAGTTTACTTTCATTGTGAAGTTGTATTATTGTAAATGAGAAAGAAGGAATATGGAAGTTGTAAGATGGGGAAAATTGTAGGCATAGCAAACTTGAATGTATAACAAAGTTGTTATAGTTATTTTGAACATATAAGTTGTAGTGAAAATGAAAGAGACAACAAATTTGAGGTATATTGTTATGTTGGAATGTTGCATTTTGTAGTAAGAAAATAATAATATTAGAAGTAGATTTAGATCCTTTTTACTCTTTGAATTGAAAGAAAATTAGTTAAACAAAATGGAATTGATCTTGTAGTTTGTTGTTGCTTTACTATTGGATTTGAAAATGCTTTAAAATGAGTAGTTTTAACTAAAGAATGAATAAATGGAACTAAATATTACAACTAGACATTTTAGGCACTTAAATTTAGGCTCAGAATGAATTTTAGAACACTTTAGTAACTTTTGTTTTTTGAGAAATCTCAGATTTTAAGGTTCTATTTCTAAGGAATAGGACCAGCCACCTGTGCTTGAGCAGTGCGGTGGTCTCATAACCGCCACTCTTGTAAGGTGGCGATTCATGAATCGTCACCTAGGTAGGGAGGAAGTCCTAGGACTGCCAACCTTCTCTAGATGGCGGTTACGTCACTTCTGTAGAAAATGTAAATCCACGCCCTATAAAATTTTTTAGTTGGTCAAAATTAAATTATAAGCTTGTGAAATTACAAGAAAACCTCCAACAAACAAATAATGGCTAATCTCATTGTTTAAAGCACATAAATATTCAAATGGGAAACTAGAAGTGCTAAAACTTATATATATTAAAAGAGGTAGGGTTTGCCCCAAATGGAGAACTCCAAATACAAATAGTTTGTAATAAAACCAGATTTTAAAAGGAAATCCCTTCAATCCTTGAATGAAAGGCATTACAATAATAAACCTACAATCTAAACTAATCTAAGCTTTATTTCCTTATAGAATCCTCCATAGTTCTTCCTTCTCCCATGGCTTCCTTCTCTTCAACCTACAAATTAAACAAAGGAAAAGTGACCAAATGAGGAGACTTGGGTAAAGAAAGAGATTAAATAAAAATTCATAAGGATATTTAGGGTTAGTTTGGAACCCTAGGATCTAGTGGCCACAATTGAATTGATCCAAGGGTTGAGGATCAACCCTACATTTTTTTAGGTAGGAATATATTTTATAGATGTTTTAAATAAAAATTAAAGGTATGTGTAGATGGGTGAATGGGGCCATTTAATTACCTTGGTGTGCAAAGTCTCTAATCTAGTTCCTAGCATGTTTTAGAAAAATAATGAAATGGACACTTAAGTTATTAAATAATGGAACTATAGTAACTAAATATAAGGTAAAGTTTTAGGGTGTGAATGTTAGTTGTGGAGGAATAAAACATTAAACCAAGTAAATTAAATTATGGCACCTTCCTAGTTGAATGTTAATAAATTGACCTTAGAGATAAATTAAGAATATTTAATCATTTAACTTAGACTTGGTTCATCCCTTGTAAAGTAAAGATTATTGGTGAAAATAAATTTAATGCACATTGGTGAAAATAAATTTAATGGGGTTCACACCTTTGAACCTTTTAATTTAAAAAAAAAAAAATTAGTCCTAATATTTCAGGGTTAGGTGGTTAGGGTTTTGGTGTGTTCCTATAACATCATTTTTGTGGGCATTACACTATCTAACTCCATTGATGGGTGTTGAGATTGGGATGTGTGATATGTCGTAGGATTAAGTGATCGGTCATGAAAATGAATCTCCTTCCTAATAGGAAATATTTCCAATGCACAAAATCGTGCACATATAACATAAGCTAAAGGTCTTGAGTCGAGATAATTGAGCTCCTATTCCTTGAGTTTTCAGGACTCAAAGGAAACTACATGGCCATCCTACAAAAAACCTCCTAATCCTTCTAAATAAGTATCTATACACATGAAGAAATCCCTCTCGTGTCCGGCACTTCTAGAATATGCGCTATTGTAAGGAATTCCTTTAGTGTCCTAAAGGCCTTCTTATATCTGTCCGACCAAAGAAACTTCTTCCCTTTCGGGAATTTGAAAATAAAAAATCTAAGAAGGTGAAAAGTCATGCGGCGAAGATGGAAGTAAATTCGTAATGTTATAATTAAGAGTGACACCCTTATTTTTGGGCACGGTAAATACTTTTTTCTAGTTCTCATTGTATTTCTAGAAGAAAGTGCATTCATTTTCCTTTTTCCTCATATGCTACTTTGTTCTATCTCCCTCTCAACTTGTAATCTAGGATCATTGTAATTTATGCAACATGATTCAATAAGACTTTTTGTTTCTTGTTGATTGTTCCTCTTTCTTTGCAAATGGTTTCTTCTAATTGATTGTAATTGAAATGTTATATTTTTAATGAAACAAAATCTCTTTGTTTTATTTCTTGATTAAAACACCTTTCTTTGGTTTCTCTCAATATTCTTCACTAAACAATTTTCTTCTCTTGTATTGAATACAAGCAATTGCCACAGGTTTAAGGAAGTATTTATGAGTGATATGTGGTCTTCATACCACATCAAAAATTAGTTTATATTGTTTTCATTTCCTTGTTTTCAATAAATTATTTTGTCCCATTCAAGAAGAGGGAATCAATCTTGCACACTTTGTTGGTGAGAGTCTACTAATTTGATCACTCGACAAATTATTTCACCAAAAATGGATTTGTCTCCAACTAGTCCCTAACTGAAGTTTCAAACTCAAGATTGAAGTGTTCCTTTGTGAGAGAGAGTTGAGTCACTCTTGAGTTCTAGAAGTAAACTAGGGTGAACTAGGGATAACTATAGCGAGAATGAAGTGTTAAGAAGTTCCAGCTCCACTTCTCATTTTACTACTTCTCCTTGTTTGTTCTACGTGTACCCATGCATTAGAGCATTAAAGGGGACTTATGATTTTTTCTTGGCAAAGCTATGCCAAATTTTTTACTCCAGCAAATATTTGATTTAATAAAATTCTAAATTACTCCATTTGCAAGTTGAATTAAAGTGTGTTATAATAGAGTTCATGTATGTCATTAAGTGAATGTCTTATTTCCTTTACATGTTTATGAATATTATAACCTTCATTAAGGTGTTTGAATCTTTAATAGGTCATTTAAAATGTAGGTATAGTTTTTATTAGTTTGGAAGTGGAAAATTCCTAAGTTATGTTATCACATGCTAGATCAATAGCCTATTCATTCCTTTTTGAAATTTTTGTTTAAAAGTGAATCAAAGAGAAAATATACTTGATATTTGTAGGTCTTGAAGAGTCTTCTAGTGTGTATTTTTAGTCATAAGTGTTTGAAACATCAGTGTATCACCTTATTTTACATATTTTTGTGATTTTATGTTATATTTCTCCTTTATCCTCAACAAGAAACTAGTTTAGGTTATTGATCTAGGAACGGACCCTATGGAGGTTCTTTTCAACTTGAGTCACCAACACTCTCGAAGATCCCATTGTATCGAGATGAAGAGAATTATTTCTTACACTTCATCAACATAGGGTGCTCTTTAGATTTGATAATAGTTAACTCTCCCTTAAATGATTCAAAAATATTTTTATGCAATATATTTCAAGATTTTTGGAAGATTTGTGGGAGAAAAAAAATCTCATCTCATCTCAGTCATTCACTTCTCGTACTATCTCTAGTCTCTTTCACATCTATGTTGAGTTTTATTTTAAAATTGTCCTTTTTAAACATCAAGTACACTTGACTTATATTCTAGTTCCTACTACAATAAATGATTTATATGTTCTAAATTAGAACATGTAAATAAATCATTGTTACATGCTCCTGCATGTCCATTATTCCGCTCACTACAAGCATAGGCTTCTCGTATATAGGGTTATCCTATAGATAGATTCACATATTTTGTATCTTATAACCTATTCTTACATTAAAAACACAATATATGTATAGTGGAAATTATGTCCATATGTTAACAAAATGGGGGAAATTTTTACACTACCAATACATGAGGAAAATTTTATTAGCATATAGAAAAGTGGTAAGGGTTGGTAAATAAAAGTGATAGAAATAATTGTCTCTAAATATATGACCCCAAAACATAATTAGTAGAAATAATCTCAAAAATTTAATTCTCTTTAATCAAATTTTAGATTTTTGTTTTTATTATTGAGTGGTATAACAAGCCTCAAATAATTTTGATGATAGTTCGATGTGGGTGTAAAGCTCAATATTTTACATAGGTCAATGTGAATTATCCGAAATTAGGAAAATTACTTTTCCATGCCCATATGCCCATATGCCAATATGCCTATACACATGTTGTCAACCTTATTGATGATGCATGAAATATACAAATGTTTTGTAAGACTTATGTTCAGGACTTACATACTTATAGGATGGAACAAACATTGTCCGCTTGAAGACAATACGCTACCTCAGTTTGTTTAAAAACTTTCAAAGAGTTCCTTAATTTTTTTGTAATAGCTAAATATATCTCACCTTCATCATATGAAGCACTAATGAATGTTATCTAACACACTTTCATATTTGGCATAATATTTTATAAATATATAAAAATGTTAGAAAAAAACATGGAAGTATAATTTTGTCTTTCCTCTTATTATTAGGAAAAATCTAGAGTTTTCTCTAAATCATGCATTACTTGTTTAAATTTAGGAAAGTCTTCTTTGACCTTATTTTTAGTAAAAGAATTTAAAAAATTAAAAAATATTTGTTTTAAGATTGTTCTTTCTTAGATTTGTGGATTATTTTTATAATCAAGCCCTCTATATATTGGAGGAAATTGTAAGTGTTATAAACACATATTTTAAGGAGTTGAATCTCACGAAAGAAGATGAAATAATTATTAATGCACAACAATGTTGTTTGGAGTTATAAATACTTTATTTTACTGTAATTCTCTTATTTCACTTTGATTGTATGCTATTTTATTTATCCTCTAATTTCTATAAATTGGTATCATAGCATTGATTTTTAGGAGGTTTTAAATTGAAATCAATTTATATGGATTCCACTTAAGAAACATCTCTTTCGTATCTAGACACCATAGTTTACAAGTATCGGTCCTTAACCATGAAGGTGCCATTCATATCCCATGATTTGTGAAAAATTATAGAGAATAGGTACACATATATCTCATAAATAATAACAACATATATTGCAATATCACAGGTAGAGAAAGATACATTGAAGGAATTAAAAAGAATGATAGAAAATATCTTATATTAATTCATCAAACCATGCATGAAATATTTATTAATTGAGTGGAAATGACCAATAAAACACAAATAATATGGGACACTCTCCAATATGCATATCAAGGTAAGTAGAAAGTAAAAAAACAGAACTACAATTACTTCAAAGAGATTTTAAAAATATGTCAATAAAAAATTCATATTTCGTAGATTTATTCTTTACTTTTGTAGTTGTCTACTCTATCAAAATAAATCCCATAGTGAAACTATTGAAGAAAATGATATTTGAAAATTTTCTTAGAAGTTTTCCTGCAAAATTTGATCCTCTACTATTTTCTATAGAAGAAACTAAGGATCTAAGGAATTTTTTAATTAATGAGTTGCATGCATCACTAATAATTCATGAATAGAGGTTGAATAGATCACATGCAGTTGTAGATCAATATATTTCATCACTGATATCAAGAATTTTCGAAAGGGGAAGAGGGAGGTTTAGTTCTAGAGGAGAGGATGATGTTCAATAGGAGGACACATCATTTTCCATCAAACTCAAGTGAAAGATGAAATATTAAAGAACACAATCATTATCAATTTTCCAGCTAGATACATGATAAGTGACATGTACAGTGTCACTATTGTAAGAGATATGGACACTATGCTTACAATTATAGAAAAATAAATATGATTAGAATAAGAAGAATTAAAATTAGGTTTGGAGCACTACTCCAAGCTCCATGTTTAATTCATGCACAAGGATTGTTGAGGAAACACTTTCTTTATGGCCTATTAAATGTAATCCATAAAAAGAGAGTCCTTGTGATGCATGTTATTTGGATTCTGTTATAGTAATCACATGTCATGTAACTTAAGTTTATTCTCTAGTTTGGATGAGTTGGTAAATAGAAATGTTACCATTGGGAAGAATAATACAATTATTTAAAAGAAAAATGAACAATCAACATTCTAACTAAAATGGGGAGAAAAATATTATAAATGAAGTTTATTATGTTGCATGTTTGAACCATGATATTATGAGCATCAGTCAATCAAGACACAAAAGGGATACAAATTTTACATTGAATATAACAAATGTGTGATCATGGATAAAGCTCCAATTACTCAGCTAATCGCTAATGTGAAGATGAAAATAAATCAAATTTTTCCTTTGAATATTATACCATCCAAGTCCAGGCTATGTCCGAAGCTAGCACATATTCATATAGAGTTCAATTGAGAGCTCAAGCCAAGTCTAGAGCTAAAAAATTGAATCATCTTTTAAGTCGATTATGAAAGATCAATCTTGGTTATTGCATTAAAGGTTTGATCATTTAAAATTTAGTAGTTCAAATTTATTACATATGGAAAATATGTTTAAATATTTGAATTTAATTTAGACACTAGAGAGAGTTTGTGAACATTGTATTTTGAGAAAGAAGCACAAATATTCCTTCCTAGTTGGTGAAATAGCTAGAGAAAGTGCACCACTTGAAATTTTCCATTCAGATTTATGTGGATCTATGAAAAAAACTTCTATTTGAGGTTTATCATATTTTATGACATTCATTGATAACTATACATGGAAGACATGGGTGTAATTTTTGAGACATGAATCATATGAATTCGATATATTTCGTAGCTTAAGACCTTAGTGGAAAATTAAAGTGGATGGTACATCAAAGTCATGAGGAAAGATAAAGGAGGTGACTATGTGTCTAATGCTTTTCTAAATTTTTTAAATATCATAGTATCCATAAGGAGTTTACTACTAGGTATACACCACAACATAATAGTGTGATAGAGAGGGAAAATAGAACCATAATAGAGATAGTGAGAATTATGATGAAGACTAAGAATCTTCCAAATGAGTATTGGTAAGAATGAGTAACAAAAGATGTTTATATTTTAAATAGTTATCAAACAAAAATTGTTCGAAACATGGTTCCTTAATAGTATTTAACTAAAAAAAAACATAGTGCGTCTCATTTTAAACTCTTTAGTTATGTGGCATACACCCATGTTCTTGATGATCTAAGGAAGAAGTTAGACAATAAAGGAGAAAAGTCCTTTTTTGTTGGATATTCAGAGTATAAGAAATCTTATAATTTGTTTAATCCAGTCACTAAAAAAATCATAATAAGAAGAGATGCATAGTTTTTGTAAAATGAGGCATGGGATGGAAGTATAGAGTGAACATTCAATATAGTAACAATTACTCCTCATGATGATATGACAAATGAAACTATAGAATAGAAAGGTGTTGTATCTCCTTCAAATCTTGGACATGCATCTCAAGTTATAACATAAGTTACACCTCCATCTATAGCTAGGAGGTCTCCAAGGTTTCATTCATCATCAACCATGTAATATTCACCAAAAAGATTACCAGAATCAACTCCTTTAGTAAAAAATAAAACTTCATAAAGTAGCCCTTTATAGCGAAACATTAGGAGTAATTGTGAGATTTATGATATTGAGAAAACTAACTCTTTTTCTATTTCTGCATTGTTTTCTCAACCTACAAATATAGAATACTTTTAAGAGGCTATAAAAATGAATCTTGGGCTCAAGCCATGGATGATAAGATAGATTCCATACGAAAAATAACATATGGCAATTGGTATATATTCCAGGAAGGAAAGGACATGATAGGAGGGTTTACAAGGCCAAGTACAATGCTGATGGAAATGTAGGGAAACATAAACGAAGACTAGTTGTAAGAGGATTTACGCAACAATATGGAGTAGATTACAATGAAACATTTGTACCAGTATCAAGTTTTGATACAAGTAAGAATAATATTAACAATTGCAGGTCAAAAAAATGGCATATATATCAAATGTATATAAATTTAGAATTCTTAAATGGTTTTCTTAAAGAGGAAGTTTATATGAATCATATAGAAGGATATGAGATTCAATATTATGAAGGAAAGGTCTACAAGTAGAAAAAGTTCTCTATGGTCTCAAACAAGTGCCTATACCATGGTACAACATGACTAATTCTTATTTGATTCATAATGGTTTCATTAGAGATGTGGTGAGCCTTTTTTATACATCAAGATAAATGAGAAAGTTATGATTTTAATTATTTTTTTACATGTGGATGATTTAATAATTACTTGGAAACCTACCTATAGATTCATTCAAATCAACCATTTAGAAATAATTTGAGATGACATATATCAATTATCATGCACTACTTTTTAGGTATTGACGTTTAAAAATCGAAATATGGAGGTTTTTATTTCATGAGTAAAGTAATCTAATGACGTTTTGAATAGATTTATAAACATGTTGAATTGCAAGCCAACACCAATACTAGGTAGGTTTGAAGTTAAGAAAAAGACAACATATCATTTTTCTATACACCATTATTCAAACGGTTAGTTGAAGTCATGTATTTAATGGCCACAAGGCCTGATATTATGTATGGTGGGAGTCTCATATCAAGGTTCATAGAATAACCTAAAGATCAACATTGGTAAGCTAGAAAGGGATTTTGAGGTATTTATGTGGAACTAAGAATTATAGAATTTTGTTTTCAAAATTAGATGGGTTCAAACTCATAAGATATATAGACACGACAATCATGCATAGTATAGATGATAGGAAAAGCACATGTGTGGATATATTTTTCACTTTTTAACATGAGTAGTTTCATGGGTATAAATGAAGCAAACCATAGTCACACTATATTTAGAAAAGGAATATTATTTATTAGCGATAGGAGAAACACATCAATTTTTTTCGATGAGAAGATGGTTGAAGTATTTGTCATAGAATCAAGAAGATTGTACATAGATTTTTAATAAAACAACTCAGCTATTACATTGTCCAAAAATCAAGTTTTGAGGAATTTATAGACACGAGGTATTATTTCATCAGGTAGTTAGTTGATAAAAAAATGTCTTTAATTTTACAGATCTCAAGGTTAATTTTTTTGGTATCTTTACAAAAGCTTTGGGAAAGGAATTTTTTGAATATTTGATAAATTGTTTGGGAGTTTATGATCGGGATTATGTTATCTCCATAAATGCACACTTTTCTAAAGAGTAATAAAAGTTTGAAAGTCACAATTAAGGGGGAGTGTTATAAAAATTATGGAATTCTAATTTTGTCTTCCTTTTATTATTAGGAAAAAGATAGATTTTTCTTTAAATAATATACTTTGGTTGTTTAAATTTAGGAAAATCCACTTTATTCCTATTTTTAGGAAAAGCGTTTAAAGATTAAAAAACTCTATTTTTAATTGCTCGCTTTTTAGAGCCTTGGTTTATTTTAAAGAAAATCCTCTATATATTGGAATTAATTATAAGTTTCGTATACACAGATTGTAAGAAGTTGGAGTTAAGAAAAATATAAAAATAATTATTTACTCACAAAAGTGATGTTTGGAATTAGAAATACTCTATTATTTGTAATTATTTTATTTCAATTTTGTTGTTTGTTTTTTATTTATCCACCAATTTCAACAAGAAACATATGGTTTTATTCCTTTTAATATTCATTTCCTATATAAGACAATATTGTTATGGAGTTTCCTAATCTTTTATAATTATATGAATAACATGTTCAAAAAAAAAAAAAAAGCGTAACATCAACATTTAACACAAACAAATACAACAATAAAAATACACGGATAATAACTTTTAAACTTATATTGCTCACTACACACAACACCACAAGGGATCCAAATAGAGATACTCAACAACGAATAAGACATATACATAAGTCATCGACTCACATAGACACATGAAAATACCATAAACATGTCGATGCCACAGTTTCCCAATGAATGATTCTTTAGAAATGACCCAACCACAAGAAAGGGACCCACGGATTGTGAACCCACAACACATCATTACCAAGATTACATATTAGTTATGATTAACATTCCAAGAAAATTATTATACAAAGATAATTTTACCCTTTTTCCACCTACAAATCCTTAAATTCATTTCACATTCAAATTATAGTTTGACCATTTAAGTCAGTTTCTCTTTATCCCTTACAAAACTCTCCATAAATTACATAATTATTTGTCATATTTCAAATTACATACAATGTTCCTAATTCTCTCATTCTTATTTTAAGCTTATGCTTCTCAAAATTTCATTCAATGTTTAAATTTTACCCTTAATACATAAGGAAATATGATATGATGTAAAGAAATAAATCTTAAGGATTTAAGGGAGATTTAAATTCAAGAAACCTTTCTCCCATTAACATTTGTGAATCATGGTATCTTTATTTCCCTACCATATTTAATACAGTTCAATAACTTGTTTAATCCATTAAAATTTCCAAGTCAAGAAATTTTATTTAGATTATATATATATATATATATATATATATATATATATATATACATATATATATGAAGTTTGATGTCACCAAGGCAATTCATATTATTTTTAACACATGGAAATGTTCAATTGAGTTATAAGGACTCCAAGAGTTACACTATTCCTAACCTCAAATATTGTTTTACTCTTAAGTGATTTACTCTTACCTTGTCTCATATTAGCATTGTTTTATAACAAAAGGAGTTATAAAATTATTTGTGTAACATCTTAAAGATGTACATGATTGAAAGCATTAGAACCAAACATGAAAAAAAAGTGATTTGTTTTCAGAGTGAGATCCCATGTTTTTTTACATTTCGTGATTCCGCATGAAAAATTTCTTTTATTCTCAATATCATAAGTGACATAAGAAAGAATTACGAAATAATTTTTTTAGTTTCCGAGTTTCTCTTAAGTCAACATCTTTCAAATCAATTTCATTTACAAACAACTAATTAAAATTTTATACCCACCAGTTAACCTCCAAATCAACTATGGTTTAGTTTAATTCCGTTTGCACCTAAGAATCTATACCCCAACTATAAATGATTTTAATTTGAGAGTACATATTTATGCTAAACAACCTTCATGAAATACCAAGGTGTTATGGTGTTAGTATTCAAGGTAACCCATTTATCTCAAGGAACTAAATGGTTCATTAACAAGAATTTAATTCATAGCACAACTATTTCACTACCTCCATTCTGATGTCTAGATCCCATAAGGAATTCATTTTGATCATGAATTTTATTTCTAGATCTAACTTCGTAAGACAAGGCAGTCCACTAGGATCCTAAGGAAGTGTTTACTCTTCTTACACCACAAATAGTTTGACCATGTCACTCCTAACCATCGGGTTTATGACGATGTCACTAAACATACCGACTATGATGATAATTCAAACTAGGGATCTTATTTACTTAATCCATAAGGTGACATCAAGTGTAGAGATTGAAGATTATCCTAAGTTTTTTTTACACTAAAAGGATTCACGTAGGAAAGGTAGTTATACATGAGTCTTATACTAGGGTTGAGTGTTTCATTTAGATCTCTTTATTACATTTACAAGGTAAGAATACAACACACTAATTAATTAATCATCTATTGAACACTAGAAATGCACTACAATATTTTAAATTCAAATTCATTTAACATACATATCCAATTTTACAATACAAAATTTGAGGATCAAAATAACACTCATGTGTGGATGAACATCCCCTTAAACCCTGACATCTAAAATATTACAGAACTTCAATTATAAACCTTTTCATACTTCACAAATGTTGGAATTTCCTCTATAGTTTCATTTAACATATATATATATATATCCAACCCTCTTTTTCCCATATGTAAATATGAATCAAAAGAACACCTTTAGTTACATGCACATTTCCCAAAGCACCCCTAAAACTAGCATCTCATTCATATTGCAAAATTTCAATAAATAAATTTATTGTAACATAACAATACATAAAAATTTCCTTCTATTAACATACATAAATTCTAACAATATACAATGAATCACACCCATGTTGTTTCACCATCTTACTTACATCCTGCAAAAACATGTGAGCATGAAATCAACGATAAATTGTTGGCATGAGATCTACCTAGATCTATTATAATTAATATTTTAAATTTCCCATTTACATACACTAATAATTATAATTTGCATTCAAAAGAAAGTGGTTTAGAGACATGTATTCATTTCATTTCATTTCACATTATTTCGTAACCAAGGAGAGAGAAAGAGATAGAAAGAGAGAGGAACACTATTTTCACAATAGTCAAATTTCACATAACAAGTGATATGATAGAGTCCCAAAAATCATTCATACATGTCAAAATGTTTCCACGGTGGTTTGGTAATCCGATGAAGTTCGTACAACTTTCTTTTTACATTTTCCTGCTAGTTGTAAAAATGTTAAATCTAGGCCCGAAGGATAAGAAACTCCTTTCAAATGTGTCTTCGATGGAAAAACACATGATTTGTAAGTTTCTACGTGTCCTCATAAACACCTAGAATTCATAAAAACTAAAATAATTCAAAACCGGGAATGGTTTTCAAATGACGATAATTATTCTCGAACCCACCGGATAAGCTCTCGATTTGACCTAGTCAAACTACGACTGGAGGCCTACAAAATGCCTTTTCTAAACTATCAAGAATAGTTTTTCCCTAAAACAAAAGGTTCCATGAAATTTTCTAGTAAAAACAATAGAGTTTTGTAAAGGTGGATAAGCATTTTGTTTCTCAGGGTTCAAATGGTGGGTCAAAATGAAAGCCAACTTTTCAGTTTTAAAAGCTTCCTAAAAGTGCAAACGGAGTGACAGGGCTCTAAAAAGTGGTGAAAAGAGTGGAAAAACTTACACGAGGTCAAGCTAATTCTTGACACGACTCTACATAAGAAGGAACACATAAGACATTCGACAACTCGTTTACGGGGCTCATACTGTTGTTTTCCAAGCCTATGGAATTTTTGCTTTTCTAACTTTGCAAGGTAGGAAAAAGGTTGTTTGATTTGAAGACATCATCTAAATCTCTCCAATACCAGAAGATATGAGCACTTAATTTAGATACTCTAGTATCATTGTATAAGGTTATGGTAGCGACCACATTTAATGTTTAAATTAAAAAATCAGTTTCGTCAATCACAAGGTGAAGTTTAATTTATTTACACTATTTGAATTTGGTTACATATCCATTTGTACAATTATCTAGTGGTTTAATGTTTCTAATATACTGCGATGAAGAACCCAAATTATAAAAATTATGAAAGAAAAGGTAAGGGAGACCATGCCTAACAATATTAATGACCATAGGGAAAGATTTTCTCCAAGAGGGTTCATTCACATTCCACAAGGCCCCAATTCTCTTTTAGCATTCTGCCACATAGTTCACGTCCTTCTGCAACCTCTCCATTTTGTACCATTCATGGAAACATATAAGGCCATGTATGAGCGATACTAGAAAACATGATTAGCTCCACTAAACCAATGAAATTTCCATAAAATCAACTCACCACATAATACATGTCATCATTCCAACACATTATCCCCCACCAACATTAAACTTATATACTCAAAATCAATACAAATTAATATTCTTAATTAAATTTTGAGCTTGCCAAAAATCCAATCCAACGTGGCTGCAACAACTTAACAAGCTATTATCCTTCCTAACAAAAATTTTGAGGTGTGATCGAAGCCCCAAATTACCAACTTAAGTACTTAAGTGGTCCCATGATAATGAAGTGGCTAAAAACATTAGATCACATGCTTATGTGGTCCTTTGACCTGTTCAATGCCCCCCATTTGACACAAAATAGGAAGGATATTGGAAACAACTATGGAAAATGGTTTACCCCTACTAGTTACCTTTTCTAGAAAGTTTCTAAGCCTTCTCAACAAACCCATTTCATGCATAACTAGCAGTTAACGTTGTTCACAAAACCACGTCCTTTTAAGACATTCTGATAAATAGTTCATGCACGTGTCTACACTACAAAATTTTGCATATACGCCTACCAGGACCATAACAAACATCTGACAAAATTCCTCGATCTTTTATACTTTGCGGGATGTCCATACGTTGTCCCGAACTCGAATTCGGCAGGATGGGAATGGTTAGTTGGTTCAACCACAAAATAAAGAGCTCCATTTGGTGAATAACATGGTTGAGTTAAATAGAAAAGGCCCAACTCAATACAAGAAACATGATCCTTAGTTGAAAATGGGAGACGAGACAAATAGAAGACATGGTGAACTCTAAAACCCAAAAAAATCACAACTTTCCCATGTAAACCAGAGACTCCAATACAGATTTGATAAGAAAAAATAGCCATGAAAATTCCTCATCTCAAGTACATAAATCCAAGAAGAATGATGACCGTAAATTTATAGCCTAGAAAAGTGACCATGTCGGCTGATCTCAATAGACAATGGTGATCGCCCATGTTATGCTCCAGATCTTTCATTTTGGTCATAGGTAGGGAAATGCATAGGCAGTTGTAAAATGATGAGGTTGGACACTTGTTTGTTGCATTGTTGTCTCACGAGGAACCCATATCTCCTGAATTCTACTATTACTGCAACTATCCAATTCCTTTAAATTTGCAATGTTACTTGGTTCTCGGCGTGGTTTTTTTCCCCAGGCATCATTAAAGCGCTTGTATTAAATGCATGAATGTGACATGTTTGCGGCTTCATTAAGGATGACCATCTTGCACAAGTGATACACCTCATGATATACTTCTCCCCCCATGTCTCTATCTCACCTACACCTATTTAATTTCTTCCACCGCCATTCTTTGTTATATATATATATATTTCATTTTCTAATATTTTATTTATTTTTTGTTTTATTTTAGGAAAGTGAAAGGGGAAATACATCTTCCTCCCCTTATAAAAGAATCATCATCATCCATGTGTCACAATATGAATATTATAAGGGGCTCTCGTAAGAAAGTTGGAAACAATCAATGTCTCATGCACAATGCGAAAAGATACTTGTTTCCAACTTTCAAGAAAGGAAGGAAGGAAGGAAGGAAGTTTTGGCAAGTTTTTAATTTTTGTGAAGATTGTTAGTTTTTATTTTACATTATTACCTAATTACTCTTTTCTCTTAACAATATTTATCAATCTCAAGCTCTTAATATTTCATTGTTTTAAGATTTTAGTTTGTTTATTTTTGTGGGTGCGCAATAGAAAATGACATGACAATACCAAATTAGGGCCAAACACAACACTAATACTTCCAAAAAATGCTGATATGCACCTTCACAAATATATCACATCACAAGAACTCAACCAAAACATGGAAAGAATATACATAGCCATAAAAACATAGTACTTGTAACACATTCCCTTGACAAAAGGTACTTGCAACATAAGTAGACTACAACAACATGGAAGACTCAAAAAATACGCATATAAAGGTTTTGCGCTAATGGAGAAAATAAAGTTGTAGTTACATAGTTTTAAAGGTGATAAAAAATCATACTCTCAACGAGGAACATCAATCATCAACATTACAAAACATAACCAATCTCACATGAGTACATATAAATCATAACACCAACAGAATACACCTCCCAGATCATCACAAAACAACTCCATATACCTCCCAAAGCATCGCCAATAAATACAAAAAATAAACTCCAAGTGCACTAATCACACACACACAAGTATCTTATGACTCCCTCGAAGTCTCTTATGTTTCCCCAAGTCTGTTATGCCTCCCTCAAGTCTGTTATTCCTCCCTCAAGTTTCTTATTCCTCCCTTAAAGAATTAAAAAAACAACTCGATTTACCTTTCGATTTAGTACAAAACAACTCCATATACCTCTTGAAGCATCACAACCAACTCCATATACCTCTAAACAATATCATAAAGATAAATTTTCCTTTTCGCTCCCCAAATAGGCCGGTCACCCTATGGCCTTGGGAAAATAAGGTCCAAACACCTTTATCCCAAGTGACATAACAACTCATGGTTCAACAACCCACTAGTTATCTGTAACTCCTTGGGGCGTACCACCATGCAACGTAGCAGGTCCATATGTTCCACAACTCCATGGTGTATCCCATGACCTATTCACCACATTACATTAGAAACAACATAACAATTTGTTTCAAGTGCCAAGTGGAAAAATTATCAAGCCTTGGGCTAGGATATAAAAATTTAAACTTAAAAATACAATTTAAATCTAAGAAAAACAAATGGCCAAATAGCCATAGTTAGTGAAAAAATCCTCATATTAGTGTAACAACCAAATAAAATGCCCAAAACATAAGAACATATCAATAAAGAAAATTTATGGTTCCTCTGAGAAAAAAAAATGTTCAATTTACGAATAAAATACATATATAGAGAATTAACACATCACAATAATTATGTGGCCTTATAAGGCCACCAAAGGGGTACTCAATAAGTTGCTAGCACTCGACATTGAGCCTCGGCTCATAAATTAACATATCAAATAATACAACTATCATCATCTTTATCTGAATCATCTACGCCATTGCTTCCACAAGGCTCAACATAGTCGTAACTACACTTAGATTAAATCCATACGATGACCATCTAGGGAGGGAGAAAAGAGCATAGGTTGCTTATCTCACCGAGCCTAAGGTGTCCGCGAAACACAATATACATGACACCCATTGAGCAAGTTCCATACATACCAAGCGAAAAAAATTAGGTTTTCACCCTATGTAATACTCCACTTCTATCTCATACTCGACTCAAGTGCCTAGTAAATAGTACACTTTTTCTCACTCCAAACATACACCTTTTTCTGATTTCCCTTAGGTTTGGTTCTTGTGGATGTAGGGTTCATACATAAAAATATAACTACAAAACTAACACAACGGTAGTTCACACACATTAACCATAAGCATCTTATGCATGGTACATATATAGGGTATAACACAATTATTACATTTATAGGTTACATACATCATCTTTCCACATAATGCATTCAAAGTGCAAGTAATACATGTTATCACCGAATCACAAAGACACCCGGATGTTGATCAGATTTCTAGTTTTGATCACTCTAAGCATCCAAGTGATTGGATAACATGGGTACTATCTCCAAGTTGTGGGACTTGCTACTTGAGATAGACCTCCGAGGAAGTTGGTTCTTGCTCCTAAACTACCTGCCACAATCTACTCTAATGCAGGATAAGCTAACTGTTCTAATCTAAATTTCCAAGGGACCAGGGAAAGAGAATGCATAAAATGAAATCCTACACTAAAGTGGTGATACACCAGAAAAGGAGGATGTGAGAGTAGTCTCCAAATGTGTGAAATACAGAGGCAAAGTGCACACTAGAAGAGGTGATGACAGTTCTCCATAATCTAGCAAAATGCATTCACAACAATATTCCAAGCATACACAATGATAATGGATCCCTGCAAGAACATAATAATAGACACAATATTCTTGTAGAAATATTAAAGGGGCAAGAAGAATGCAAGAAAACACAGCAGGGGAAGATACATCCACAAACTGATATTTTATTGCTTCATGGTATGCACAGTTCAATCTATTACAAGATAAGGGCCTGGATCACCATGCAAGGAGTCCACTACAAGGGCCTACAACACACTGGCTTCACAAAGTAATTTTTGTAGAGCTTTGCTACCCAAAAACTCTCTTCTTTTACAATGAGCCCAACACTCCAATTTATAGAAAAATGAGAAGGAAAGAGAAGGGAAAATGGAAATCCCGAAATCTGTCCTTCAACCACCTATAAGAGGCATTAAATTGAGTGAAATGATTATACATTACTTGCAAAAGGCTCCCCATACTGTCCCATGTGCTGCAGCAGAGAAAGAATGATGACCATGCCTCTTAATTGCACTCCCAGCTACCAAATAAAACACTGTTCTGAACCCGGCCACGTTTTCTTAAAAATCTCAATCAATTTCTAATCAAATCTGGAATTTCTTGATTTCTATGCATTGGGCTCGGAACCATGATTCCAACGGTACCAATTTTGTGTGATTTTGTTGAGAAATGCAAAAGTTATGGCCTTCTGAGTGCGGGCAGCTATTTTGGGTCTGGCAGGCGTTTTCTGTCATTTGACGGGAATGAGCATTAACTGACTAGAGCCAAATATATTTCTCTTATTTAAATATATCTACCCTTGTTAAAAATAATAAATCTAGTTTTTATGGCGTAGAGGACGCATGTCGTTCCGTAAAGTCCAATTTATGAAAATCGGAGCTCGAGTCAAAAGTTATGGCCGCTTGAAGTTTCCGACCAAACGTTGACTTTTCTTCTTCTCCTTCGCCGCTTCGGCTTTTCACGTCCCCATGCATCCCTTTGTGCCAATGTCCTAGTGCTTGTGTGGGACAAATTCTTGAACCACCCGACATGGGTTTCCATGTCCCTTTTACTCGCGGTGACACGTGGCGTGATCCCGATTGGCTTTCGGCTCCTTTTCCGATTCGCGTCCCCGCGCCCTTTGTCCCACTTGTCCCAGTCTTGAAGTTCCTGCCCGGCCAAGCGGCCGATTCGCGCCTTTTGTCCCAACTGTCCCGGGACTGTTTGGGACAAATTTTCCTATTCACCCAACCGGCCGTTCGCGCTCTTTGTCCCAACTATCCTAGGACAAAAGTTCTCATTTTTGGCCTAGATTCCTGCATGCCGCGTACCTTCAGCCAACTGCCATAGCTGCCTTAAGTCTTTTGGCTGACTTGAGTCCTCCGCGTCCTGCTAACCGCCTAGATGTCCCAGGTATTGCATCCAAATCTGTCCTAAAGCTTAGTGAATTTTTCCATTTTTCGGCGATTCGGATTTCGCATACTTTTTGTCCCGAATCGTCCCACTTGCCTTAGCCAAATGCTTTCATGATTTTTTCCGCCTTTGGCGGCATTTTTACATTTTCTCGATCTTGCTGTCCCTCATGTCCCGACAGGAGTCAGAAAAAGGACTAGGACTTAGCCATTTTCATGATTTTTTCCGAGTTTGTTTTTGCAATTTTTTCACATTTTCTCGAGAACTTGCTCTCTTCTTCCTTGAGGGGTGAATTTTGGATAACAATTTTGGCGACTCAATGGGGTCATCTTCTCCGGATGAATAATGGCTAGCTGCTTGTAGCAATCCATTGGGCGTGGTGTCTGCTTTGATAACCTCTTAGCGATCTGAAATTTGAAAACCTGTGTCCTTGAGCCATCGAAACATTCGTTGAGCTAGTTTTCCTGTGGCTGCAATTCTTTTCCAGGAGCTTGATGAACTGCAAACATGCACATACTAGAAGCAATAGGACATGTGCACAAGCACTTAGGGAAATAAAAACTACTCTAACAAAGCAGTCAATGTGCATTAGCACTTAGAGGAATGAAAATCTAATCTAATATTTACAAGGGTGAAAATCTATCTTTCTAGTAGAACGTTTGAGATAGATCCCATTGACCGAATCTGCAATTCTTCACCATCCAACTTAGCGATCGGAAAGCATTGCTACCTTTGCATTCAATGATCATGTACGAGGCCACTCTAGATGGCATCAAATTTGGAGTGCTTTCCTAGTTTTGCACGATCAAAGATCCCACTTCAGTGTACCAAATCTCCAGCTTTGCAATATCTTGGCCTTAGCTTTCTTGTCAAAACTCTTTTTGACCAATGCTTTATCCTTTTCTATGGTCTACATTACGTGCTCTCTTGTCTCTTCTAATTCCATCATCTCTGCATACCTGATTTCCATAGGTTCAAACTCAACTAGTTCCAACTGTTTCATGAGTTCCAATGCTGGGAACTCGAGTGATATAGGTAGAACTGCTTCTTTCCCATATACAAGCTTGTATGGAGAGCTTCCTGTAGACCTCTTGGGTGTGATCCTATTGGCCCATAGGGCTGATTTGAGCTTTGAGTGCCAAGTCCTCTGATTCTCATCAAGATTCCTCCTGATGATTCTTAGTAGATTCTTGTTCGTAGACTCGGCTTGGCCATTACCTTGAGGGTAATAGTTCGATGAAGTGCTGAGATACACACAATTCTTGACAGCCCATTCAATGATCTTTGTGCCAAGGAATGCCAATGCATTGTCTGATATGATAGTGGTGGGGGCACCAAACCTCGTGACTATTCCTTCATAGAAATCTAAGATATTAGATTCATTTGCCTCCTTGAGTGCCATGCTTGATCCACTTGGTGAAATAGTCTATTGCTTTGTTAGTGTCCACTTGTGGCCCTGACTTGAATTGGGATTGATGACTCCAATGAAGTCCAGTCCCCATTGCATGAATGTCGATCCACTAAATTGGACGAAGGGGCAGCGGCTTGCTAACCTTTCTTTTCCTATGAAGAATGCACATCTCTTGCATTTCTTGACCCATGAGTAGCAATCATTGAACACAAAGAGGCCAATAGTAACCAGCTTTCATGATTTTGAGAGCTATCACCCATGGAGCAAAGTGGCCTCCTGCTTCCCCGTCATGGAACTCGTGCAATATCTTCTCAACTTGACCTGTTCCAATGCATCTTAATAGAACACCATTGATGTCCTTCTTGAACAAAACTCCATCAACAAGCACATATGGAATGGCTTGTAATCTAAAAATATCTCCTCTTTGCCTTGCTTTGCTCACTTTTGGAGGGCACAAGCCTGTCTGGAGGTAATGCACCAAGTCTTGAGTCCAACATGGGATGAGTGCATCATCAGCTGGTTGGTCTTGATCATTCTGTAGTAGCAAGACAACATCCTCTTCACTTTTTGACTCGTCTGGTTGTTTGGAAGCGAGCTGCTCACACAAGCCTTTGCCACGAACTAGCTTGGTCACTTTGATTTCAATATCATATTCCATCACCCGAGTGATCCAACCTGCTCTCTTCTCATTTAAATCCTTATTTAGGAGGAAGTCCTTGACACCAACATGAGACACCAGTAGTTGGATCTTATTGTTTGAGACCAAATGTCTGAACTTCTTCAAGCTCCTGATGACAGCAAGGACATGCTTTTCGATGAAAGAATACTTTATTTCGTAATCTTCCAAGGTTTGACTGAAGAATGCTATGGGATGTTCTGAACCTTCTCTATTCAGCTATGTTAAGATATCTGAGATTGTATCTGATCCTCCAAACGCATACAACATGAAGTCCTTTGAAAAGTATGGGTTGATAAGAGTTGGAGCTTGTGATATTGCATGCTTGATGTTTTCAAAACTCTCTTTGCCTTCTGCTATCCATTTGAATGCCAGACTTTTCTTCAACATCATAGTTAGAGGCTTCACAAGAGTGGCAAAATTAGGCACAAATCTGCGGACAAAGTTTATCCTTCCTAAGAAGCTTTGGAGAGATTTCTTGTGGTGTGGCAATGGAAGCATTCTGGATGGCTTCAACCCTTTCAGATCAATTGTTAGCCCTTCCTAGAGACAATGTGGCCCAACAGTTTGCCTTCGTGTGCCAAGAATACACACTTCTTTGGATTCAAAGACACTCCAAACCTTCTACACCTCTGAAACACTTGCCTGAGGTGAAAGAGATGGTCTGCTGCATTCTTTGAGAAGACAGTGATATCATCTAGGTATACCAGCACTATCTTGTTGATCAAGCCTTTGAACGCCATATCCATAGCTCATTGAAATGTTGCTCCGGCATTTGACAGTCCAAATGGCATCTTCTTGTAAGCATATGTGCCCCATTTTGTAGTGAAGGCCATTTTGAATTGATCTTCTTCTTTCACCAATATCTGATTATAGCCTGAATATCCATCTAGCAATGAAAACCTTTCTGAACCAGCTACAACCTGCAATATTTGTTCCATTGATGGAAGCGGATAATGATCTTTGAGTGATGCTCTATTTAGATCACGAAAGTCCACACACAATCTTATTTCTCCGTTTCTCTTTCTTACCGGCACCAAGTTTGCAACCCAACTTGAGTGTTTGATGGGGAAGATGATACTGGCCTCAATGAGCTTGCCTAACTCTTTTCTCATGAGAGGCTCGATATGAGGATTCACTGGCCTTTGCTTTTGCCTGACAGGCTTGGATTCCGGATCCAACTCAATAGTATGTTGTGCCAAATTTGGGTTGAAACCTCTTAAATCTTTGTAAGTCCAAGCAAAGACATCTGGGAATTCTTGACAAAGCTGAACAAAATCAGATTTCTCTTGTGGAGTACTTACTTTGCCAATTTGCAATGTCTTGCCTTCTTCTACTAAAATAGGCTCTGAATCTTCACCCTTTACTTGAATGTTCACCTTCTCCTTCCGGAACTGATCATTTGGGTTGAAGATTGACTCCAAGGTTATGAGGCCTTTTGGCAATTTGTTAGTCCTCAGCTGCACCACTTGGTCACCATACTGCTGCTCCAGCTTGTCTTGATTTCTCATGGAGAACTCAGCTTCTTCTTGCAGGAAATTAACAATCTGCTGATCATTCTCGAAGACTTGCCAACTTGTGTTGTTATCTGGAACAGCTGGTCTCACAACCACTTTGATATGAGGCTGAGTTTTCTCACTTTTGATACTTTCTACAACATCAAACGCAGCCCCAATTGCTGCCAGTCTGTCAGCAGCTTCATTCTTTTTTCTTGGGATGGAAATGATGCTAAAAGCTTCAAAATCTTCAATAAGATCCCATACTCGATTTTTGTAGTTCTTCAATAGATCATTTTTGGCAGCATTTTTTCCTTTGACTTGGTTTACGATCAGCTCACTATCACCAAATACTTGTAAATTCCTGATGCATTTCTTCTTTGCCCAGTGCAATCCATGAATTAAGGCTTCATACTCAGCTGTGTTGTTTGAACAGGAAAACTGAAACGGAAGGCTGAGTAATACCTTATACCTTGCGGTGAAATGAGCATAGCTCCTCCTCCTACACCTTGTCTACTCCTTGACCCATCAAAGAACAATTGCCATACTTCATTCTTGTCTTTATGATCTGGCTTGGTGATGCTAGGGAGAGGTTGATTCTCTTCATGTAAACAATAGACTCCCAGCTCAGATTCTTCTATTTCTTGATAAGGATCAAAAGCATGCACCTTGCTTGCCCATTCATCAAGAGTTAGATCTGGGATGCTTCCAACCTTGGTGTCAGCTTCATCAGTGCTTGGATAATCTTCTTGATCAAACATTGAACAATTGGTATTGATTTGGCTTGGAGTGTAAGGCTCAATATGAAAGTTTGCAATAGGTTCAGACTGATTGTGGCTTTGGTTCCATATCTTGTTCTGAACAAAATGTGTGACCAATCCGCCAAAAGATAGCCTCCAATTTTAGCAGTGAAGTCTCTTGACAAGCACAATGCAAAGAGTGGTGGCAGGTCTATGACTGACACATCTTGTAACACTATTACGTTGGGACATGCGTGCAGTGTGAGGCTCAAACCTTTGATTACTCCAACCGTTGTCACTGCTGTCCCGTCTAATTGCACTACACCCTTGGAGATGGTTTCATATTGGAGTCCTAGCTGATCAGCTATCTGTTTTGGCATGACTGAGCTGCTTGCTCCCGAATCGATCATGCAATTATGCACCAACTTATCTCCTACGATCAATGAAACATAAAATGGAGGGGGCTTCAACATTTTACCTTGCTGTCCTCCATGATTTCCTTCAGGCTGGGCAGCATTTGTGAGTACCTTCTCTTGCATCTGGACCTGTTGAATTGAAGTTGACCAGTCTTTCATGGTAGCTTGTAGCAAATCTCTTTGTCCTGGGATAGATAGTGATTCCCACATTGATATGTTTACATTTGTCTTCTTCATCTGATCAATGATACTGAATGGAGATGAAGTATCCCTCTCATTGTCCCTTGGCCTGCACATTCATTCCTTGCACATGGGCAGCAACAGCTGGCATCTGAGTTGGTTTAGGAGCTGGTTTGGATGCTCCTTGCATGTTTGGAACTACAGTTTGCTTGCCAGCGGCTTGTGGAGTGGTAGAAGGTTGTGGATTACTCGAAGCCAATGGCTGTTCTTCACCCAAATTTCTCCTCTTTGACCTTGTGTTGGCTGCAACACTTTGAGAGGGTATTTGATTCATACCACAGAAATCTTCAGCTTGCCAATTGACAAGAGTAGTTTCATTTGGAGATGTTCCTTGCTGAGGTGCTCCTTGCTGCTGATCTTCTTCGTGGCTGGACTCTTGTGACCCACCGATGGTTTGCACCATAAGAGCCTGATTTAATGCACCGTTAAAGCACATTGATTGGTTATGTGGCTGACTACACGGGAAACACCAATCATATTCTTGGGCCATGTTATTTTGGACTGGCACCAAAGCTCTGGATGCAGATGTAGCATTGGGATTATAGGGCTGAAATGGTCTGTTGGTAGGAGGCCTTGCTTGATTCTGATTTGCAACTGGATTGGGTGGTCTTTGAGGTTGATATGGTACCTGCATTAGGTGAGCTTAAGGATGATACTGGTCTAGCACTTTGAGCTTGCTTGTCTTTTGATAGTAACCAGCTCATTTCAAAAATTTTGCAATTGTTTCATGACCTCTTGGAGTTCATTTGAAGCACTAGAGGATGAAGTAGAAGTTTCATTTGAAATTTGATTTCTAGGGGTGGGAATAGGAGCCAAAGTGGGTGCTTGACTAGTGCTTGGATTTTCTAAGTTCGGATACAAGGGCATGGGAGGCCTAGGAGCTAGCTTACCAGCTTGAATAAGATAGTTTTCAGCCCTAATGGCAATGCTATAAGCAGCAGGTAAGGTTGTGCCTCCCATAGATTGAATTAACATAGAAATATCAGAATTCAAAGCTTTAAGGTAATATAGAAAAGAACCTTCTCATTGTTGGCTGTTGATCGCCACTTTGGAATCCTATCCCAAGACCTTTGAAATCTGAAGTTGAAGTCAGTCAGCTGCTCGTTGGGGGCTCTCTTGATAGTTGTCAATTGTTCTAGAAGAGACAAGTTGTCTCCCTTCTCTCCAAACTGCTCATGGAGAACTATGCATAACTGATTCCAATTCGTGATAGAACCAGCTTCAAGGCTCCTAAACCATTGCAATGCCTTCCCTTTGAACGATGATGCCAGCAGTTTGACAGCCACATCCATTTCATTTATCTCATGGATTGCACAGACGTTAGCAATGTCTTTGACATGATCACCAGGAGTGGTATGATTTTCTCTAGTGAAAAATGGAATGTTCTTCAATGCTGCAATTGGAACTGGATTCTGTGCATTGAGGGCAAGTGGGCTGCTGCCAGTGAAATTGACAAAGGGATTTAGTGGTTGCACCATTCTGATTGGCCTGAGAACCCTTGTTGATGCGAGAAAAGGTCTACCAGGTGGAGGTGTAGACAAAGTTCTATTAGGTGGAGATGCAGATCTTTGAGCTCTTCTTCCCCTTCTTTCTCTGCCTGGAGATAGATGCAGATAAACAAACAATCCTTCCTCCCTAGTTCTTGACCTGGTCTGTATTCTTCTCATAAATTTGCCAGGGCTTGGACTACGAAACTAGCAGATTATGCCTCTTTTTGAGTTACGAGATATGTGATTTTAAAGCTCCTTCAAAGCTGGAACTTACAACAAGTGCACATCAATCTTGTTGCAATGAAAGTAAAGACCTCTAAAGTCCCACCGTGCAGGCGTGCGTAATCGTTATCACCGAATCACAAAGACTTCGGATGTTGATCAAATTTCTAGTTGTGATCACTCTAAGCATCAATGTGATTGGATAACATGGGTACTATCTCCAAGTTGTGGGACTTGCTACTTGAGATAGACCTCTAGAGAAAGGCCGGTTCTTGCTCCTAAACTACCCATGAATCTACTCTAATGCGGATAAGCTAACTGTTCTAATCTAAATTTCCAAGGGACCAGGGAAAGAGAATGCATAAAATGAAAGCCTACACTAAAGTGGTGATACACCGAAAAGGAGGATGTGAGAGTAGTATCCAAATGTGTGAAATACGAGGCAAAGTGCACACTAGAAGAGGTGATGACAGCTTCTCCATAATCTAGCAAAATGCATTCACAACAATATTCCAAGCATACACAATGATAATGGATCCCTGCAAGAACATAATAATAGACACAATATTCTTGTAGAAAGATTAAAGGGGCAAGAAGAATGCAAGAAAACCCAGCAAGGGAAGATACATCCACAAACTGATATTTTATTGCTTCATGGTATGCACAGTTCAGTCTATTACAAGATAAGGGCCTGGATCACCATGCAAGGAGTCCACTACAAGGCCCGCAACACACTGGCTTCACAAATAAATTTTTGTAGAGCTTTGCTACCCAAAAACTCTCTTCTTTTTACAATGAGCCCAACACTCCAATTTATAGAAAAATGAGAAGGGAAAGAGAAGGGAAAATGGAAATCCTGAAATCTGTCCTTCAACCATCTATAAGAGGCATTAAATTGAGTAAAATGATTATAAATTACTTTCAAAAGGCTCCCCATACTGTCCCATGTGCTGCAGTAGAGAGAAATAATGATGACCATGCCTCTTAATTGCACTCCCAGCTACCAAAGAAACAAGCTGTTCTGAACCCGGCCACGTTTTCTTAAAAATATCAATCAATTTCTAATCAAATATGGAATTTCTTGATTTCTATGCATCGGGATCGGAACCATGATTCCAATGGTACCAATTTTGTGTGATTTTGTTGAGAAATGCAAAAGTTATGGCCTTCTGAGTGCGGGCAGCTATTTTGGGTTTGGCGGGGTTTTCTGTCATTTGACGGGAATGAGCATTAACTGACTAGAGCCGAATATATTTATCTTATTTAAATATATCTACCCTCGGTAAAAATAATAAATCTACGTGGGACAAATTCTTCCGAACCACCCGAAATGGGCTTCCATGTCCCTTTTCACGCGGTGACACGTGGCGTGATCGATTGGCTTTCGGCTCCTTCGGCTATCCGTGTCCCGTGTGTCTCTTTGTCCCACTTGTCCCGATGCTGAAGCTCCCTATTTTGGCTGAACCGGCCGGTTCGTGCCCTTTGTCCTAAGCTGTCCCAGTGTTGGGACAAATTTTCCCGATCGCCTGAGAAGCCGGCCGGTTCGCGCCCTTTTGTCCCAACTGTCCGGGACCAAAAGTTCTCATTTCGGCCGATCCGGCCGGTTCGCGTACTTCATGTACCTTCAGCCCAACTGTTCCAGGCTGCCTTAAGTCTTTTCGGCCGACTTGCGTCCTCCGCGTACTAAGCGCGCCCGGATGTCCCCAGTTTGCCTATTTAATGTGATAGTCATTTTTTCCATTTTTCGGCGATTCGATTACTGCGTACTTCACGTCCCGACGTCCCACTTGTCCCAAATGCTGCGTAGACCACTGGCGGCCTTTCGGCCGGTTCGCGTCCAGATGTCCCTCATGTCCCGACTGTTGCGAGGACTAGGACTTAGCCATTTTTCATGATTTTTTCTGGCCCGAGCTTGTTTTTGCAATTTTTTCACATTTTCTCGAACTTGCTCTCTTCTTCCTTGAGGGGTGAATTTTGGATAACAATACACAATAGAGGTCATAATATCATCATATGCCCCTAATTCACGACATGAGCATCACATATTTCATGATTTATACATATGTGGAACACAATGTCTAACATTACAACATATAGTCAATTGCAATACAACACGGTGATGCACACAATTCATCACAATACGGTGACAACATCATGATACAATCCAATTCACTATACACCAATCTTGTCATACAACATATCAGCACACCTACATATCACAAAATGCCAAAATGCTCCAACACTCCGTAATCAACAATAACATTCCTTTCACACACAACAAGGTGGTACATCACATGTGAATTCCTCATTGAATCCATGAAAAGGAGGAAGAATACTCTCATCTCCAGCACATCAACATGACAACAATTACACACTAAGTGACATGCACAACATGTGCATTCATAATATCACAATTACAACATTGTTCACATCACACTTATATCAAATTACTCTTCCAATCTCCACCACCACCATACAAACCATCACAACTCCAGTATGTCCCAGAGGTTTGAGATCATGAACCTTGCTCTGATACCAAATGTAACGCCCACATTTTATACACACAAATACAACAGTAAAAAATACCAGGATAATTTTTTTTGACTTACATTTCTCACTACACAACACCACAAGGATCCAAATGGAGATACTCAACAACGCATAATACATTTACATAAGTCATCAACTCACATAGACACATGAAAACACCATAGACATGTTGATGCCATAGCTTCCCCAATGAATGAATGCTAGCAATGACCCAACCATAAGAAAGGGACTCAAGGATTGGCAAACCCACAACATGTCATTACCACGATTACATATTAGTTATGATTAACGTTCCAAGAACATTATTATACAAGGATAATTTTACCCTTTTTCCACCTACAAATCCTTAAATTCATTTCACATTCAAATTATAGTTCGACCATTTAAGTTGTCTCTTTTTCCCTTATGGCACTCTCCATAACTTACATAATTATTTTCATATTTCAAATTGCTATGAAAAAGTTCCTAATTCTCTCGTTCTTATGGTAGCTTATGCTTCTCAAAATTTCATTCAATGTGTAAATTTTACCCATACTACATAAGGAAATATCATATGATGTCTAGAAAGAAATCTTAGGATTTAAGGGAGATTTCCACTTAGATTCAAGATACCTTTCTCCCATAAACATTTTTGATCACGGTATCTTTATTTCCCTACCATAGTTAATATAGTCGATAACTTATTGAATCCTTTCAAATTTCTAAGTCAAGAAATTTTATTTAGATTGTATATATGTTTTTTTCTCGAAGTTTGATGTCACTAAAGAAATTCATATTATTTTTAACACATGAAAATGTTTAATTGAGTTATAAGGAATCCAAGCATGACACTATTCCTAACCTCAAATTTTGTTATACTCTTAAATGATTTATTCTTACCTCACAATATGGTCTCATTATTAACATTGTTTTATAACAAAAGGAGTTATGGAAGTATTTGTCTAACATCTTAAATAAGTACATGATCGAAGTAGTAGAACCAAACATGAACCACAAATAATTTTTTTTTCAGTGAGTGGGATCCCGAGGATTTTCACATTTCATGATTCCACACGAGAAATTTCTTTTATTCTTTCTATCATAAGTGACGTAACAAGGAATTACATAAACAAGTTTTCAGTTTCCTAGTTTCTTTAAGTCAACATCTTTCAAATAAAGTTCATTTATAAATAACTACTTATAATTTTGTACCCACCGATTAACCTCAAAATAAACTATGAGTTAGTTTAATTCTTATTGCACCTAAGAATCTACACCCCAACTATAAGTAATTTTAAGGTGAGAGAACATATTTATGCTAAACAAACTTCATGAAATACCAAGGTGTTATGTTGTTAGTATCTAGGTAACACATTTATTTGCGAGGATCTAAAGGATTCATTAACAATACTTTAAGTCATAGCACAGCTATTTCACTAGCTTCATCGTGACGCTTTGAATCCCTCAAGGAATTCATTTTGATCATGAATTTCATTTCCAGATCTAACTTCATAAGAAAAGGCAATCCACTAGGATCCTAAGGAAGTGTTTACTCTACTTCCACCACAAATATTTTGACCATATCGCTCCAAACCATTGGGTTTACAAGATTTTGCCAAACACACATACTATGATGATAATTCAAAATAGGGATCTTATTTACTCAAGCCATAAGGTGACATAAAGTGTAGATATTGAAGATTATCCTAAGGTTTTTGTTTTCCACACTAAAAGGATTCATGCGGGGGAAGGTAGTTATACAGAGTATTATACTAGGGTTGAGTGTTTCGTTTAGATCTCTCTATTACATTTACAAGGTAAGAATACAACACACTAATTAAATGATTGTCTATTGAACACTATAAATACACTACAATATTTCAAATTCAAATTCATTTAACATACATATCTAACTTTTACAATAAAAAATTTAAGGATCAAAATAAAACTTATGTGTGGATGAATATCCCCTTAAATCCTTACATCTAAAACATTACAAAAGTTAAATTAAAAACCTTTTCATATTTCAAAAATGATGGAATTTCCTCTACAATTTCATTTAACATATATATATCCAACCCTCTTTTCCCATATGTAAATATGAATCAAAATAACACCTTTAGTTACATGCACATTTCCCAAAGCACCCCTAAAACTAGCATCTCATTCATATTTCCAAATTTCAATAACTAACTTTACTGTAACATAACAATACATAAAAATTTCCTCTATTAACATACATAAAATTCTAACAATATACAATGAATCACACCCACGTTGTTTTTCCATCTTACTTGCATCATGTAAAAACATGTGAGCATGAAATCAATGATAAATCACTGACATGACATCTACCTAGATCTAGCATAAATAATGTTTTCAATTTCCCATTTACATACAATAATAATTATAATTTACATTTGAAAGAGAATGTTTAGAGAGTTGTACTCATTTAATTTCATTTCACATCATTTCCTAACCAAGGAGAGAGAAAGTGATATAAAGAGAGAGAATATAATGCCCACAAAAATGACATTCTAGGAACACATTAAATCTTATAAATTATCCGAGAAGGTTGTGGATTTTTTTTTTTAAGTTAAAAGATTGCAAGGGTGCCAACCCCTAGTGTACGTTAAATTAATTTTCACCATTAATCTCTAATTTACAAAGGATGGATCAGGTCTAAGTTAAATGATTAAATATTCTTAATTTATCTCTAAGATTAATTAATTAGAGTCAACTAGGAAGGTGCCATAATTTAATTTACTTGGTTAAATGTTTTTCTCCTCCTTAATTAACATTCAACTCATAATTATTAACCTTATACTAGTTACTTTAGTTCCATTATCTTAATAGCTTAAAATTCCATTTCATTAATTTCCTAAAACATACTAGGAACTAAAATAATGACTTTGCACACCAAGGTACTAAATGGCCCCATTCACCCATCTACACATACCTTTTAAATTTATTTAAAACACCCATAATATTCATTCCTACCAAACAATTTTAGGGTTGATCCTCAACCCTTGGATCAATTCAATTGTGGCCACTAGATCCTAGGTTTCAAAACTAACCCTAAATATCCTTATGAATTATTATTAAATCCTTTTCTTTACCCTAGTCTCCTCATTTGGTCACTTTTTCCTTTGTTTAATTTGCAGGTTGGAGAGATGGAAGCCATGGGAGAAAGAAATGAAGAAATATGGAGGAATTTACAAAATCAAACTTAGTTTAGTCTAGGTTGTAGATTTATCATTGTAATTTCTTTCATTTGAAGATTGGAGGGGGTTTCCTTTCCAAATCTGGTGTTGTTACAAGATTATTTTTAGTTTGAGTTCCTTATTTGGGCCAAACCCTACCTCCATTTATATGTATGAGTATCCATTTGAAGATTTACTTGCTTTGAAAATTGAAATTTTACCTTCATTTCCTTGCTGGAGGTTTCCTCTTTAATTTTACAAGATTAAATTTTAGTTAGACCAAGTTAAAATTTACAAAGATGTGGATTTACGTTTTCCATCGTTAGTGATAGAACCACCTCATAGAGTAGGTCGGATGTCCTGGGACCGCCACCCTACCTTAGTGATGATTCATGAACGCCACTCTGCATATGGAGGAGGTTCTATTGCTTAGAAACACAACCTTTAAATATGAGATTTTTCAAAAGAAAACGTCACTAGAGTGATTTAAAATTCATCTTGAACTTAAATTTATGCTCCTAAATTTTCCATTTGAAGGGTTTAATCCATCTATTCATTCCATAGTAAAATTTCTCATTTTAAAGCGTTTCCTTTTTCAATAATAACAACAACTACAAGATCATTTTTTCATTTGTGTTCAACAAATTTTCTTTCAAGTCCAAAAGTATAAATGAAACTAAATCTACTTCTAATGTTGTTATTTTTTCTTTACTACTAAAGCATTATTTCAACATAATAATTTACTTCAAATTTGTTGCATCTTTCCATTTCCACTACAACCATTTATTCAAATAACTACAAACAACTTTATTCCACATTCACGTTTTCCATGCATATACTAGTAACACTTTAAAACTTCTATATTCCTTATTTGTCATTTATGATAATACAACTTCAACAATGAAAGTAAAATTTCTTTTTCTTGAGCATAGCTCATTCCTTTTAATGCAAAGAACTTACTTTCTCACAATCCAAATCATAACTAAACTTTTAAACATGATTTCCATTTTGATTCATTTCTTTACATACTAAAATTTGAGGAGAAAATAAATTATACAATTCCTCAATGAGCTTCCTTAAAAATAATAATACAACTTGGTAAATGAAACTTACAATGCAACATTTATTTTTAAAAATACAATACTACAAGTCTTCCACCTCAAGTGGGAATAACAAGAAGGTTTTCTCACAAGGAAGGATTTATTTTGGACATCAAAAAATGAGTTTCACTCATCACCATGTCTTCACTTGATTAACAACAAAAAAAAGGGGAGAGGCAACACTCTCCACCTAACCAATAATCCAATGAGGAGAAGAAGCTATCATCCTCATTGGCCCTCGAGCCCTAACCACAATGTAATGAAAGATGGATCCAACTCATGGAAACAATACAAGATTCCACATCACAATACAAAGATTTCACAACCATACCAAAACACAATCAACACAACGGATCACATTGAGTCTTGGTTTTATTTACAGTCTTCTCTCCATGTAGAAAAATTTGTTATTTGGGCGTGAATGCTGGGGTTTACCATTCTTTTTATTTTTCCACAGTCATGTTTTCCCTATCAAATTTTATCCCAACATCCATGGATACGTGGTCGTCTTTAATTGGATGCGACATGGGTCTATTTGGTGAACTTGTCACTTTTGTCACAATTGTAAAAAATGCCAAATTGGTCCCATGGCCCCGATAGTTTCTAATTGGCTATTCAACAATATGAAGTGGCGAAGAAATTTTCTTACTTTGACCCTGAAGATGTACACATGTCATAAGATAATCGAAAGCGGGAGGTAGGTCATCGGAGGACTTTTGAACTTTTTGCCATTTTGTGAAAAGGAAAAGTATAAAAAAGGTGACCCCACAAGTGCCCAGGATAAAGCCACATGTTTGAGTTTTTGAAAAGTCAAAGTGGGAGGGGGGGTGGAGACTTTGAACTTTTATAAATTTTTTGAAAAGAAGGAGTAAAAATATAAAAGTGAAAGGACCCCCCGTGGGCCCACCTAAAACTGTAAAGATAGGTTCCATTGTGGAGGGCCCACGCTTGTCAAATTGTGGACCTACCCTCTTTGAATTTTACTTTTGAAAGAGCAAAGAGACACGTGGAGGTTTTCTTGGCTTACGCTTGACTGCCACATTTGAAAGTTTAAAGTGCAAATTCTGTAAAAATTTTTGTTAGACCATAAACACATGGACATGTGGAGAACCCATGCACTCATTTGAGGTCCCACCTCTGGGTCTTACCTTTGAGTTTGTGCCAAGGAGACACATGGAGGTTTCCACTGGATCTTCCCATACTTAGACTTTTCAAGTGTTTGATGCAACTTCATAACCCTTGACACGTGGAGGCCCGTGCTTGTTTGGGACCTCCCCTTAAATTTTAGCTTTTACCAAAAAAGTGCAAGAGAGACATGTGAAGATTCCACTAGATCTACCCATACTTAGAATTTTCAAGCATCCGATGCAAATTTCTCGGACCCTAGGCACATGGCACCTTCCACTGGTTCTTAAAATTTTTCAATGAACAACTTTTCCAAGGCTCGAGACATGTGGAGAGCCCACACTTGTTTGGGGTCTCCACTTTTGGGAACCATATCAAAAGTGTGCCAAAGAGACATGTGGAGGCTTCCTACTTGCTCTCCTCTTTATACTGAGACTTTTTCAATGGCCGAGGAAAATTTCTTGGGCCTAGGGCATGTGGAGAGCCTGTGCTCATTTGAGGTCCCACCTCTAGACTTCATCTTTGAAGTTGTGCCAAACAGACACATGGAAGCTTCCATTGGACCTTCCCATGCTTGAAATTTTTAGCAATCGGTGCAACTCTCTTGGTTTTGAACATGTGGAGGGCCCACACTCATTTGGGAACCTACCTCTGGACTTCACCTTTGTAGTTTTGCACCAAGGAGACACGTGGAGGCTTCCACTAGCTCCTCTTTACACTTGGATGACCGACTCAGACTCATGTAATGCAGAGATATGTGATATAATCCATGCGAGGACACTCATTTCTGAGAGGCACGAATGCATGTATCTATTCCTTTCTCAAGGTGTATTCTCAAAGGTGAAAAGGATTTCTTGTCAGATCAAGCCATATGGAGCCACCTGAGAATTATTAAAAAGGGGATTTCTTGCATGAAAAATAAAAGAATGATTAAAAATACTGTCAAAAGTTATGACATGGCATCCCAATCATAGTTGAGGAACTGAGAAATGTGATCAATTCATGATTTATCCACCTAGAAAAAAAGTAAGATATTTTCAAGGGAATAAACATGATTAAATGGTATGTTGTAAAGAGGAATATTCTCTTGAAGATTTAGACTTTTGGGGGAAAATTTGGGATGAGTGAGCGAGTGAAATTGTATAAATGCAATGAGAATACTCTTGCAAATAGGGGGTTAATTTTTCTGAGAAAGTTTGAGAAAACCATTTTCCCAGAGACCATCTGAGAAACCTATTTATTTTCCTATGTTTTAGATTTAATCATGTCAAGATGGTTGCAAGTGTACAACCATTGACAAGCTCTGAGATTGTTGAAGAAACTTTCCCTACTTGATGAATCTAATGAACCTTGAATGAATTTGTGTTGATCATGAGCATAATTGTGTTTGCTTTTATTTCAAAATGTTTTCAAATAGTTTTTCTTGTTCTTGTTGCAATCTTATGTTAAAATCCTCTAAATCACACAAGATCTTATCCATGTGTTAGTATTGTGGCATTTGCAATTTCATTATGAGAAGAGCTTTCATCTTGTAATGAAATAAACAATTTAAAATCACTTTACTTTCACTTATGTTGATAAATATTGTTTGTAAGCCTATGAGTGTATCTTAGGCATGACGAATCAGGGATTTCAACATTTAATTGAGTCTTTAACATGAGCCTTTGTGTTGAATTCTTGAAGAGTGTATGAAACCATGCATCTCTGGGCCTCCATTGATACACACCTTCTAGTTGAAGGAATATTTTGGCTATTTTGAAGCATTTTGTCTATGAGTTTTCCAATATTTGTAAAGGTTCTCAAAGATCTGGTATAATCAACTTTATCTTGCTTAACTTCCCACCAAAAAAATTCTCAAATGATAAATCCTACATGAACTACCCTTGTTTGTACTGTGTATCCACAAATTTAACAAATTTCCACTGCCAAAATATGCAGAGACAATCAGGTTTCAATTATTGTCTTTAGTAACCCAAACCTTGTCTAGGAAACATCTCCACTCTCTAGTGTGACAACTCGTGAGAGTTAGATTGTGTTGTATTGATCATATTTTCTCAAGGTTCTCATGAAAATTGTGCAAAGAAGGATCTCTTGATATCCTTCACCAACACGGGTTACAGAATGGGTCCTCTCACCTTGGTTGAAGGCACAACCTAAAGTAGTGAGGGTAGATCAAACCCTTAGTGGTGCTATCCATTTCTCCAATGCCTGAGTGACAAAGAGTCAATTGAATCCCCCCTAGCTCTACAAAATGACTCATATCATGATTTGTCTGTCTCTAAGCATCTTTCCAGTTTTGTGATGTTGCTCAGCCCTCGTAGGAGAATCAATTTGGATACCAACACCCAAAGTGGCCATTTCATTTGAATTGAGGATTATTTGAACAGACCTATTTGTGTGACAACACACCCAAGTGGCATTTCCAGGATTATTTGAATTACAGAGGATTATTTGAACACCATGGACATTTGTTGAGGACAACACACCAAAGTGGCATTATTTTGCAGGGATTATTTGAACACGGACCTATTTGTGTGGCAACAACACCCAAGTGGCATTTCTAAGGATTATTTGAATTATAGAGGATTATTTGAACACTGGACCTATTTGTGCAGGCAACAACACCAAATGGCACCATTTTTAGGGGACTATTTTTACAAATGCATACACATACCGACCCTGGTAATGTTTCTTACATGGTTTAAGTACAAATAATTGTTTAAACGTCATCCTTTGTTGAGATTTGTAAGATTTGTGCAAGATTACAAGTTCATTGTGTAGTATTTCCAGTTTCTAGTGGTTATTGCACTAAATTTGCATCAATAGTGATAAATGTGGGTAAAGGAAGGTCGGATCTATTAAGCTTTGTAGAAATTAAGCATTGATAGACACTTGCAAGTTACTTATAGTGCATCTACACAACTAAGGTGAAAATCCTTAGTGGCGACTCCATGTTGAATTGAAATTTTGATGATTACCAGTGTCTTAACCTATGTCAAGTGAAATTTGTCATTAATATTTGCAAAGATGGAGGGAAGAAGGTCTTTCTTCACTAGGGATCCTACTAAAAGTTATTTCCAGAACTAGGAAAAGAAAATTCAGAAGGAAAACAAGTCTGGAAAGTTGTTGGAAATCAAGAATCAAAAAAGGAGATATCAGTTCTGAAAGGTGATCAATCTGTGGTTGAAGATTACCATACGTCTTCAAGTGATTCTTTGAACCAAGTAATATTTATATAAATTTGAGTTCTCCAACTGGAGAGGGGCCATCATTTGTGTCTGAAAAGCATGCCTCTCAGTTTTCCCTTATTTCTTCCAAGGTTGATAGGGTTTTCCAAGAAACTGAGTCATTAGAGAATATTTATTTTGAAAGTTATACTCCTGTGCTCCAAAGACCCCTCATTCCCTATCATTTTGATTCTCCTATAAATTCACCTCCTCAAGGCAATATGGCCCAACCTCCACCTAGACCTCCTTTTGTTGTCAACACTTTTGGACCTATAGATTTCAGAGGTATGGATGGATATCCTAATATGGTGCCACAAGATGTCAAAAATAGGTTGCCAAAATTTCAAGGGAATAATGCCATCACTGGTGACCACCATTTAAGACTCTTTGTCAATATGATGGAAGATTTTGAAATTGAGTTTGAAGACATGTATATATAAAACTGTTTATTCATACTCTTGAGGAGGATGCACATGACTGGTACAAGGATTTACTAGATAATTCAATAGATTCATGGACCGAGATGAAAAATGCCTTTAGATTGCAATATGGGGATAAGATAGATCCTAGGTTCCTTTTATCTAAATTTGAAAATATAAAGAAAAATCCAAATGAATCTGTCCATGATTTCAATACTAGGTTCAATAAGACCTTGAATAGGCTACCTATAATCCTAAGGCCAAGTGATGAGTCTGTTTGATAAAATATTCTGATGCTTTTGATAAAAAGGTTGCTTATTACTTGAGAGATAAGAACCCAGAACATTGAGGCAGGCTTTCACCATGGCCTTACAAATAGAAAATAACATCAAAGTAGTTGGAAAGCCTCCTAAGAGAGAGGGTGTTAAGTTAATCAATCCTAAAAATCCTCAATCAAACAAAGTTGTGGATCTAGAAGAGGTTGTAAAAACTTTGGTTGAGCAGTTAAAGAGATATCCTATAAACTGGCCAGAGAGAAAAAAGGATAGGACAAAGTTCCCAGGTCAACACAAGCCACATGGTCAGAGAGATTTGGAAATCATCCCAGAGGTGATCACAGACTAGATGATAGAGGGAAAGGGCCCATGGGATCAAGAAATAAACAACCTCAACCCAGGGAGAATAGATTGGTTCCTGATCCTTTGACTACCAGGGTTTACTATGGGAGGAGGCCAATGTTATCGAGTGGTGTGATAGGTGTTTCTTACCACACTCCCCATGTGATGTAGATCAAGAAGTTGAGGAAGATAGATGATGATGAGACATATGATGATGTGTGCATGATGGAATGCCCTATGAAAACTCACGGTGGGGGAAACTCAACTAAATTGATAAGTGCCAGAACTATTGAAAATTTTTGGGATTGTGTTCACCGGGTATTACCTCTTCCTCCTATTAATACTTTTGAAATTGATATGGTGCATTTGATCTTCCTAATCATGATTTTGAATACTTAAGGGCCTTGATGATTAAAAAGTATGATGGAGGGATCCCTTCCGAAGAGGACAGAAAATGTTGATGAATGCAGTAGTTGCTCAGAGAAAGAATATAACACTAGAAGTAAGGTTGTCAAAGGGGGAGGGCCACAAACCAAGCCAAAATTTCCAGTTCTTACCAATATCCCAAAGGAAACCCCTAAGAAAGATACATCTAGAAAAGGCCTAATTACCCCAAATAAAACCTGTGCTCCTACCCATGCCCAGACTCTGAAAACTCCTATACTATCAGATGAAGTGGTGAATCTCCCTCCTAATACTACCCTACCCAAATATGTTCCTTGTGACATAGCCCAAATCTTGAGTCAGATCAAGGTTACTATTCCCATTGTTGAATTACTTAGATCCCTGAGCATAGGAAAAGGGCATTCAAATATTTGGGATTTAAGGAAGAAAAGATTACTCAGGGAAAAAGTGTTAATAATATAGAGGTTCCTCCCATTATTGCAGAATCAAAATACCACAAGCATTGGAGGAATTGGGTGAATCATCTGAGGTATATTTGGGAACTTCTCTGGTTGAATCTCAATTGGATGTAGATCCATTTTTTACCACTTTGATTATTAAAGATAGGTGGTACATAACTGCATGTTTGATTCAGGAGCCTCATGTAATGTAATGCCTCTTGAGGTAATGAATGAGTTAAATATCAAGGTAACAACAACTTTTGGGAAATGTACTACTATGGATTCAAGAGAAGTGCCAGTAATTGGATATGTCAAAGGATTAGTAGTGCAACTAACAGCTTATCCAGAAAATGCTTAACCATGAATGTGGTTATTGTGGACTTGTCCTGCCAAGTGGGGGATGTTATTATCTAGAAAATGGGCAGCTAGTGTGGGTGGAAGTGTACAAATGGACATGTCATATGCAACCATACCAATTGAGGGGAACCTTGTGAAGTTATATGGTGAGAAGAAAATGTTACATATCATTGAGGACCCTAACAATGCTTCTTATGAAGTATTGTACATAGATGTCGATGTCGATAACTTTGTGGGCTATGCTGATTATAAGGAGCATAAAATTGATGAGTGTGAAGTATCCTGAGTAGGTTGGTTCTCCTTGGACCTTGATGTTTGATGGGGCTTGTTCTAGATCTGGTAATGGCGTTGGTGTTGTTTTGATATCTCCAAGCCAAGAGGAGTTTAACTTTTCTTTTAAACTCAATTTTGAGTGCACAAACAATATTGTTGAGTATGAAGCACTTGCTTTGGGTCTAAGGATTGCATGGAAATATGGTGTCAAGACATTTTATTGTTAAAGGAGATTTAGAGTTTGATAGTCAAACAAGTTAGAAAGTTGTATGCTACAAAGAATCAAAGAATGAAGCAATATAAGCATGTAGTTTGGGACTTCATTGAAATGTTTGATTCTTTCAATATAATACATCATGATAGGAAGTATAATATTGTAGTAGAAAAATTGGTAGTATTGGGATCTAGGTTTGAAAATTGTACAATGTCTCCCTATTGTGAATATGATATTGAAATATTGACTAGGTCATCTCTGTCCCTGATAATATCAAGCATTGAAAGTTTTTGAAGATGATGCTCAGGTCCAAAGGTTTCTACAAAATAAAGGAGAATTTTCCAATCAAAGTATGGACTAGGGAACCAATGGTTTGTGTAAATGATGGAAAAGAGACCTTGTTTGGTAAAGACATTATCCAATTGAAAACCAATACTATTCCCGAGAGGTTTGGTTGCATTGGAATCAAATTTTGATAATGTTGATTGCATTATTAATAGACACATGTCAGCCTCGAGGATGTTGAAGAATATAACCTAGGGCACAAAGGATAAACCTAGGAGAATATGGCTAGGAAGCAACTTGAATAGAGAAGAAAAGCAATCATATGTCCAATTGCTAAAAAAGTACCAAGACTGCTTGGCTTGGTCATATTCAGAACTGAAAGCATATAGGAAGACCTTTTTCAACATGAAATACCCTTGAAGCTAATGCCAAGCCATTTAGGTAAAAAAAAGACCAATTAATCCCCTCCTTTCCTCAAAAATGCAAGAAGAGTTGAAAAAGTTAAGGGATGGAGGAATTATACAACCTACAAGATACTCTTCATGGGTAAAAACCCTGTACCTATTCAAAAAAAATGGGGATATAAGATTGTGTGTTGACTTTAGAAATTTAAATAAGGCATCAATCAAAGACAACTATCCCTTGCCAAATATGGATAACATGTTGCAATTAGTTACTTGGTTCAGTTTTTATCCACTTTGGATGGTTTTTCTGGGTATAACCAAGTGGTTGTGAAGCAATCAGAGAGAATCAAAACCACTTTCACCACTCCATGGGGAACCTATGTGTATGTAAGAATGTCATTTGGCCTGATGAATGTTGGAGCCACATTTTCAAAGAGCAATGGATGTAGCATTCTCAGATATATAAATGACTTCATTGTTGTGTATCAAGATGATGTGACAGTTTTTCAAGGAAAAGAAGTGATCACCTGCAACATTTAGAAAAGATGTTGATAAGGTGCAGGAATATGGTATCTCACTAAACCCTAAGAAATGTCATTTTGGGGTTCAAAAGGAAAAGTTGCTTGGACATATAGTGTCAAAAGAAGGGGTCATGATTGATCCTGAGAGAGTGGAAGCCATTAGCAAAGTTCCTATTCCAAGAACCAAAAAGGGAATTCAATCCTTTTTTGGGAAAATAAATTTTATTAGGAGATTTATTTCCAACTTTTTTGAATTGACTATCCCAATCACTAATATGTTGAAGAAGGATCAGAGTATCAAATGGGAAGAAGAAGCATCTATTCAAGCCTTTACTAGGATTAAGGAAGCATTGAAGAATGCCCTTGTTTTAGCAGCTCTGATTATAAAAAAAAGCTTTCCAAATGTTTTCCTTTTCTTTTGAGAATACTATTATTCTGTGTTGTTACAAAAGGATGATGAAGGAGCTGAAAGGCCAATTGCTTTCTTTAGTAAAGCATTACAAGGGTAAAATTGAAAGTATACTATCATGGAGAAACATGCCTTTTCTTTGGTCAAAGCCACAAAAATCTTTAGGCCATATATTTTGAGTTCTAAAGTCATAGCTTATGTTCCCCATACCATGGTTAAGGATATCCTATCAGAGATGGAAATTTCAAGTAAAAGATGCCGATGGGAAAATAAATTACAAGAATATGATATGGACATCCAAACTACAAAATTGGTCAGAGGTTTGGGCCTAGAAAAGCTAATGGCAAAAAGCAACCTGCAAAATAGTTGAGATAAATGAGGTTGAAGAAGAAAGATTGAATATTCTTGAGAAATTGACAAATTCTGAATGGTACAAGGATATTATTTTTTATCTCAAACATCTACAATTCCCTGAGTATTTAAGAAAGAATCAAAAGAGAGACTTAAGTTAGCCTCCCAAAAGTACATCATCACTTGATTATGGGTTAGCTTGGAAGAACCCTAAGGGAGTTCTTTTAAGATGTATCACTTGAGGATGAAGCCCCAAAAATAATTGATGATTTCCATGGAGGAGTTTGTGGAGGGCATTTTGCTGAAGAGTCACAACCCATAAGATATTAAGGGTTGGTTACTTGGTGGCCAACTCTTTTTAAAGATACAACTTTTGGTAAGAAAGTGTGAGAGTTGTCAACATTTTTCAGGAAGATTGAAAGCTTCAGGATCCCTCCCTTTGCAGCCTGTATCAATTGAAGCCCCATTTAAGTAGTGGGGAATGGACTTCATTGGTGAGATTTCAGATTCTTCAAGTGCAGGCCACAAGTGGATATTAGTGGCCACTGATTACTTCACCAAGTGGGTGGAGGAATCCCTACCAAGAAAGCTACCCACCAAATTGTTATGGACTTCATTCTAAATCATATAATTTGCAGGTTTGGAGTGCCTACTAAGATAGTTGCTTGACAATGCTATGAGTTTTCAAGCCAAACCTTTGGTAGCCATGTGTCATGAGTATGGGATCAATTTAGCATATGCTTCAAATTATAATCCCCAAGGTAATGGACAAGAAGAATCAAGCAACAAGAATTTGTTGAAGATAATCAGAAGGACCTTGGAATTAAACAAATGGAAGTGGGGTGAGCAGTTGAAGTTTGTTGTTTGGGCTGATAGAATTACTTGTCAAAAGAGCTACTGAAAAAGTCCATTTGAGTTGGTGTATGGAACTCAAGCTCTACTTCCCCTTGCATATGTAATTATCTTCTTACAATTTATCCAACAATTGGAGGACCAGGAGGTTAGTCCCTATGATGCTCATATTAATCAAATTGTTGAATTAGATGAAGAGAGAAGAGAATCCCACCAAAGACATGTGAAGTTCAGGGAGAAATTGAAGAAATTATTTGATAAAAAGGTAACTCCAAGAGATTTTTCAGTGTGGGAGATCTTGTGCTATTGTGGGATAGCATACATGAGGATAAGGGAAAACATGGAAAGTTTGATGCATTATGGATGGGCCCTTATTCTATTGATATTAGGATTGAGAGAGCACACTTTTTCCTAAAAGACTTAGATGGGGAATTTCTTGAGTTTCCTATTAATGGAAGGCACTTGAAACATTTCCTTGATTGATTTCTCAAAATCAAGGCACGCATCATTGTATAGTGTACAGTATTTTTGTTTTTTTTTTTTTTATGTTTTTTCTATTTTGGTTTGTCCCGGTCCTTGGTGATGGTTTTTTGGTTTCTTCTCAGTTTGTTCTTGGGAGGTTGGAAATTGTTTTTTTTCTTTGTAAAAGCTTGTTCTTGACTCCATTTCCCAATGGATTTTTGGCACATGGTCTATTATGTTGTTCTTGTGGCACTCATAGGGAGTGCCCATCCCAAGTCGGAGCCGATGTTAGGTGCTCAATTTAATCTCACCCTTGTTTGTTTAAAAAATTTCTTAAAATTCCACATGGTTTGAAGTATTTTTCTGTCTCCTTGTATGGATGCATGAAAACTTTCTCCTTCATTTGGTTTCCATTTTCAATCCTTTCCTTGGGTCATGGATCACATTGAGTCTTGGTATTATTTACACTTTTTCTGATTGAAAAAATGTAATTTGGGAAATTGGTTTTGTTGGGCATTTTTCCATGGTTGTGTTTCCTCTATCAATTTTGTCCCAACATCCGTGGAAATGGTTCTTTTCGATTGGATGCGCCATGGGTATGTGAACTTGTCACTTTTGTCACATTTGTAAAAATGCCAAATTGGTCCCGTGGCCCCGATAGTTTCGGGTATTCAAAAAATGAAGCTTAAAGGACTTTTGGAACCCCGAGATGGACACTGAATTGTTTTGAAAAAAAGGGAGTAAGGTTTTAAAAGTAAAGCGTGACCCCACAAGTGCCCAAATGGATGCCACGTCATTTTTGAGTATACATCAAAGATGGAAGGGTGGGTCACCAAAGGTTTTTATAAATTAGGTTTTCTTTTGAAAAGGCACAAAAAAGTGCAAAAGGACCAGGAATCAAAAGGTTACCTTTTTAAGATATTTTCCACATGGAGGGCCCACGCAAAAATTTTTTGGGGATGGGTCACCCTTCTCATTTTACTTTTGAAAGAGAACGAAGGAGACACGTAGAGGTTTCCATTGCTAGCTCCTCTTTATGCCAAACAAAATTTTTTAAGTGAGATGTGCCAAGGCTTTTGAATTTGTTAAACCATAGACATGTGGAGGGCCACTGCTTGTTTGAGGACCTCCCCTTGGTTTACTTTGGAGAGTGTGCACAAGGAGACACGTGGAGGTTTTCACTGGATCTTCCCATACTTAGACTTTTCAAGTGTCCGATGTGCAATTTTTTAGACCCTAGACATGTGGAAGGCCCGCACTTGTTTTAGGATTCCTTCTTTTGAGATTCATTTTCACCAAAAAGCACCGAAGAGACATGTGGAGGTTTCTAATGGCTTCTACCATACTTAGATTTTTAAGTGTCCGATGCAACTTTCTCTGACACTAGGCACGTGGCACACCTTTCAAATTAGGTTCTTAAAAATTTTTAATGGTGGGACAAATTTTCAGGACATGGAGAGCCCATGCTTGTTTGGGGTCTCCACTTTTGGGCACCATATCAAAAGTGTGCCGAAGAAACACGTGGAGGATTCTACTGGATCCTCTTTATACTGAGACTTTTTCAATGGCCAAGGTAAATTTCTTGGGCCTAGGGAACACGTGGAGAGCCTACGCTCATTTGAGGTCCCACCTCTAGACTTCATCTTTGAAGTTCCACCAAAAAGACACATGGAAGCTTCCATTGGACCTTCCCATGCTTGGACTTTTCAGTGACCGATGCAACTCTCTCTGGGTTTTGAACACATGGAGGGCCCACACTCATTTGGGAACTTTCCTCTAGACTTCACTTTTTAGTTGTGCCAAGGAGACACATGGAAGGCATTCACTTGGCTCCTCTTTACACTTGGCCGACTTGGAATCACAGTGCAACGTATATGTGATATAATCCATGTGAGGACACTCATTTCTAAGAGGCACGAATGCAGGTATCTATTCCTCAAGGTGTATTCTCAAAGGTGAAAAGGATTGCTTGTCAGATCAAGCCATATGGAGCCACCTGAGAATTATTAAAAAGGGGATTTCTTACATGAAAAATAAAATAATGATTAAAAAGACTATCAAAAATATTATGACATGGTCCCAATCATAGTTGAGAAGGTAGAGAAATGTGATGACTCATGATTTATCCACTTTTTGGTGAAAATAGAAAGTAAGATATTTTCAAGGGAATAAACATGATTAAATGGTATGTTGTAAAGAGGAATATTCTCTTGAAGATTTAGAATTTTGGGGGAAAATTTGGGATGAGTGAGTGAGTGAAATTGTATAAATGCAATGAGAATACTCTTCAAAATGGGGGTTAACTTTTCTAAGAAAAGTTTGAGAGAAACCATTTTCCCGAGAGACCGTCTGAGAAACCTATTTATTTTCCTATGTTTTAGATTTAATCACATCAAGATGGTTATAAGTGTACAACCATTGACAAGCTCTGAGATTGTTCAAGAAACTCTCCCCTGCTGATGAATCTAATGAACCTTGAAATGAATTTGTGTTGATCATGAGCATTATTGTGTTTGTTTTTATTTCAGAATGTTTTCAAATAGTTTTTCTTGTTCCTATTGCAATCTTATGTTGAAATCCCTCTGAATCACACAAGATCTCATCCATGTGTTAGTATTGTGGCATTTTCAATTTCATTATGAGAAGAGCTTTCATCTTGTAATGAAATAAACAATTTAAAATCACTTTACTTTCATTATGTTGATAAAGATTGTTTGTAAGTTCTATGAGTGTATCTTAGGCATGACAAATTAGGGATTTCAAAATTTAATTGAGTCTTTAACATGAGCCTTTGTGTTGAATTCTTGAAGAGTGTATGAAACCGTGCATCTCTGGGCCTCCATTGATACACACCTTCTGGTTGAAGGAATATTTTGGCTATTTTGAAGCATTTTTTCTGTGAGTTTTCCAATATTTGTAAAGGCTCTCAAATATCTGGTATAATCAACTTTATCTTGCTTAACTTCCCACCAAAAACTTCTCAAATGATGAATCCTACATGAACTACCCCTGTTTGTACTATGTATCCACAAATGAACAAATTCCATTGCCAAAATATGTAGAGACAATCAGGTTTCAATTATTGTCTTTAGTAACCCAAACCTTGTCCAGAAACATCTCCACTCTCTAGTGTGACAACTCGTGAGAGTTAGATTGTGTTGTATTGATCATATTTTCTCAAGGTTCTCATGAAAATTGTGCAAATAAAGGATCTCTTGATGTCCTTCACTAACACACAGTTACGACGGATCTTCTCTCACCTTGTTGAAGGCATGACCTAAAGTAGTGAGGGTAGATAAAACCCTTAGTGAGGTGTTATCCACTTCGAGAATCAAGTTGGATACAAACACCTACCATCTCTTATGTCTCCCTCATAAAAACACGAGTAAGAAATAGAATAATTTTCTTGTCCAAGGTGAGGTACCCAACCCAACTCCCTCCAACATATAAGATCCCCATATCCCTCTCCTCCACCACACTTGGGTCATCTACCCAATGACCCAACAAGTATATCAAAACACTCAATAACATACACATTTACATAAGAAAAGAAAAATAATAAAACAAGGGTATAACTCCTACCTTTCCATGGTAGAGTTTGATCCAAGAGTCACACACCAAGCTCCTTCAAGCCCAAAATATCACCAAAAATCTCTAACAAAATCCACAAGAACTCCAAAATCCTTCAACTCCTAAAAATGTAAGAACAAAAAATAAATGAAGTAACCTCAAACAAGCAAAAGAATTGAATAAATAGAAAAGGGAGAGAGAGGAGGGTGAAGTGGCTCCATGTAGGATGCCAAATCACTCATCCTCAACTCCACCTCACAAGTCAAACCTGAACCCCAATGCACAATAAACTAGTTAGTGAGAGGAATGACAAACCTCTTACACACAATCCAAACCCACACCCCTAAGGAAAAACTTAAAACCCATGCAATAAAATTGCAATAAATGTCACTTTTTGTCTTAGAAAAACACATAATGGGGTCTATTTTTGACCCCCATATCCATAGGTAGGATAAGTATACTAATATAAGAGGTGTGGGACAAGTTTTAATTGTCCCACAAGCCTCCAAAATTAACCCTTAAGACCAAATCCGAATTTCTAAGATGAGGTAGAGTGTACAAAACTCAAGATCACAAGCACTCAAATTACAACACATAACCCAAAGAGCCATCCAATCTAATAAAATAATATTTTTGACCCATCCATAATATGTTTAGTAACATGAATAATTTACTAATCTAGATACAAAATAAATAATTAATAAAAGGGAAATACATCACTAAAAATCACATACTAAAATAAAAAAGGAAATATAAAAGAATAACCCACAAGCCCCATTGGTAAAACTTGGAGGAATCCCCTATGGGAAACCCCCCTAACAATCAATTAAAAAACACACAACAACATAACACACGTTACCATGATTACCATTGTTGAATTCATCTAGCATTCCAATGGGTTTGGTCTCCAATCCCCCCATGTTTGTTGATATATATTTACCTACAAAACATATAATAACTCCTTCGGCCTCATGGATGCATCAAAACATCCAAGATAAAATATAAAAATATAAATCCAAAATCATCTACATGTAAATCAAATCATCATCTAGGCAAGTAACATTATTATTTTCAATTTCTAACAACATCTCAATTCTACATTTCATCAATATCAATAGGATCACAAGATTAGTTCAATTGTCAAGGTCTACTCAATATGACGAAAATATCGAATGTTAAAATCTATACTATATCAACAAAAATCATCATCCCTATAAAATGTCTCTAAGAGTCCACACAAATCAAAATATGAATCGAAGTCCAACAATAGTCCAAGTATCTCTATCGTCTAATCATCATGGTATGTCAAAAGATACAATAATATCCATGCATAACCAATTGTAATCAAAATCAAAAGTAATAAGTGTTGAAGGGAAGTGGGAACTACATCCAACTCCCCTTAAACTCGAATCCCTCCTAGAAGTCACTGGAATAGGTGTGGAAAATATACTCGTAACAATGTAGCATCCTCACATGTAGCAGATGTCTCATCATACCTATCCCACTGGACTCGAACCTAGTCAATCTCTTCCCTCAAAGGCCTAGTGTCCTACACTCTTAAATATGGAAGGGCTCTACCCTCACCTACCCCTAATCCTTCACTGCAATGAAGTGCAATCTAACACATGAGAAGGATCTACAATATACCTCATAATTAGATAAACATGAAACACATCGTGGACGCAAGATAGGCTAGGTGGAAATTGTAGATGGTAGGCCAAAGGACCGATATGCTCTAAGATCTAAAAGGGACCCACAAATGTAGAGAGAAATCTTAGAACATTTTTGTAAACAATAGGGCTCTTATAGGGCATGACACAAAGAAACACCTTCGTGCCCACCTCAAAACTATGATCTATCCTATGTTGATCCACATACTTATTCTACTTGTCCTATGCCTCCAACAACCTCTACCTGATCATAATACCCTATTACTCCATATCTTACAGTAAAGTTGGCCCAAGAGAAACCCTATTCTCTAACCTATCCCAACTCAGCAGAGGTGTCTTACACTCTCTACCATAGTTCTGAAAAGGGGCCATGCACTATCAAACTTTGAAAAACTATTATCGTAGGCAAACTCCACAAAGTAAAAATACTCATCCCATCTTGACTGATGGTCCATGATGTACATCCTAAGCATGTTCTTTAGATCTAATTCACCCGCTCGGTTTATCAATCTATCTTAACATAATAGGCTATGTTAAAATTGATCTTTGTCTCGAGAGCATGCTGCATGGTAGTCCAGAAGTGAGAAGTGTACAAAGGATCATGGTCGCAAATGATCTTCTGTGGGATCCCATGCAATATGAAAATCTCATCAAGATATACCCTTGCCATTGCACTAGATGTGTAGGTGGTCTTCACCGAGAGAAAAATGAGCCACTTTCATCAATTTATCCATTGTGACCATGATGGCATCATGGTGTATCTCTCGCGTCGGTAACCCAACTATAAAGTCCATGGAAATGGTGTCCCAATTCCACTCCGGTATAGCATGAGGAAAAAGAAGGTCAGCTGGATGCTAATGCTTGGCCTTCACCTTCTGACACTCTAAAAAAGTGTGAGATGAACTTAGCCACTTCTCTTAGAAGTCCCCTTCAATAGTACAACTGTCTCAAGGTGGTGTGCATCTTCTTTACCCATGGATGTGCTGAATAAGGTGCACATAAGCCTCTATCAAAATGTCCTATCTCAAGCCTCCATCTCTAGGAAAATATATCCGACATCTGTTCCTGAGAAGGCCATCTGTCTCTAATGAAAATCCATCAAATCTCCCTTCAAGGGGTATCTAAGACTCCATCTCTACTCGGCTGCAAGTTAGAAACTATCGTGAGGAAGTGCTTTGCAAAATCCTACTCCACAAATTTGTACCCATTTGAAGTAGCCATAGCCACATTCTTGTCTGCCTACTCAGGGCATCTAAACCACGTTCTCCTTCCATTTCACATGCTCTATATCAATTTCATACTCAAAAAAAAATCCATCCAACGCCGCTGACGAGCGTTGAGATTAGGCTACGTGAAGAGGTGGTAAGACTCAAGTGATAAGTCCTAGTGTAAATATCCGGTGAATAAGGAAGTGTCTCCACCATAAAGGCATGCACAAACTGCTTGCAAGCTCAAGATCATGAGTCAGATAATTGAGCTCATAATCCTTGAGTTTATGAGACTCAGACCCAACTACTCTACCCTCCTACATTAACACACACATTCAAGTCCCACCAAAGAAGCATATTTGAAAATGAAGAACTCACCCTAAGGGTTTGATACTACACAAGAATAGGAATTTTCATGAGGCATTCCTTCATATGTCTGAAGGCCTACTCACATCTATCTGACCATACAAACTTCTTCCCTTTCCACTGAAGAGAAGTGATGGGGTGTGCAACCTGAGAAAAGTCCTGAATGAATCTTATGTAGTATCCTACTAAACCCATGAAGTCACGTAGCTCAGTCACACTAGTGGGTGCTGGCCAATCCATAATAGCTCAAATATTGGAAGGATCGACTACTGATACCTTCCCCATAAATGATGTGGTCCAAATAATGCACCTCTTTTGAAAGAACCACACTTCTCTAAGTTCCCATAAAGCTTTTTCTCACGATACATTGAAGAACTTGGCAAAGGTTCCCCTTGTGCTCCTCATGCATATGTGAGTATATCAAAATGGTGTCAAGGAAAATGAGCATGAAGCGATCCAAAAATGTCCAAAAACCCGTTTATCAAGCTCATGAACATTGCGAGGCATTTTTCAGTCTAAAAGGCACCCCTTGGAACTCGTAGTGGCCATATCTCCTATGGAAGGCCATATTATAAATATTTGCCTTCATGATCCTCGATAATGATACCTGCCTTAAGATATATCTTGGAGAATACTATTTCCCCCTTCATCTGATCAAATAAATCATCAATGCACGGAAGGGGGTAATGATTCTTGATCATTACTTTGTTCAGGTGGGTGGTAATCGGTACACAAATGTAGGATCCATCCTTATTTTTACAAAAACACTGTGCCCCCAAGGGGATACATTAGGAAGGATTAGGCCTTACTCAGAAGGCCCTTCAGCTGGAGCTTTGAGCTCATAGTGATCGGGGTAGTCATCTAATAAGGTGCTCGTGATATAGGATTTTCTCATGGAGCCAAATGTGAAACTCTATCTCATGTGGGGGTGGTAACCCCGTAGCTCCCTGGAAAGACATCAACAAACTCTCTCAAGATGTGATGGTCGTCAAGAGATGGACCACTAGACTTGTCCTCATATTTTTCACTAACCGTAATAACATGCATCTAGAAACCTCATCGCACACACACGCTTAAGCTACATATCGGAGATGGTGCGGATGGAAACATGCCTCCTAACTCCCATTATCATCAAGTCAACTCCTCGATCATCTTGTACATGAAATAGTCTTATGGTAACAATCCACTCTAGCTCACGTAATGCGAGATAACTAATCCATGCCCAAGATGACTCCATAAGAACCCAATGGAAGGATACGAAGATCAAGGTAGTGGTGAAGGGTTAAATCAACTACACACTCTTTAACTAAGGAGTCTAAAAAAAAATATCTCTAGAAGAAATTTCAATGTCCCAACTAAGACCCCGCCTAACCTAACTATGACTAGCCTCGTAACTCTCTACTAAGGATGGTGCAATGAATGAATCAGATGAAATAGAATCAAACAATATAGAAGAAAGAATATAACCAATGCTACTTGTAGTCTTTATCACGGTATACTCTAGTGCTCAGACGAGCGTTGCTCAAATCGCAACATAGATCTAATGGCTACATCCCATGTCCCCAACCATAGGCTTTGAAATATGAGCCTTACCATTGTTACTAGGTTTTGTGGGCACTCTCTCCAATGATGTCTAAAAATTCCACAACCATGACAGCTACCTGGTCCTCTCTAATATGATACAGCTCTAGCGGTACTCTAGAGGTCTATATTGTGGATCCTGATGATCTGGCTATGGACTGCTGAGGTCTTTGCTAACAAGCTCCCACTGATTATGCCTCGGTGCACCCTATGTCCTAATGGGACCCCTAGGAGAAGGCCCCATACTCCGTCCCCTCTAAGCGTCAAATATCTGAGAAGGTCTGAATGGGGGATGAGTCTTCTTCTGCTACTGCTGCTAAGGTGGCTTCTATGGTGGCTTAAATGATGACTGTGTAGAACCATGTCTACCACGAGGAGGAGGAGCTGACCCCCTTGACATGTTATCCTGCATCTTTGGATGTGGCTCTGCACTCTATCCCTAGCCTGCTGTGTCTTCCCCCATGTCTCCTCTATAATATAGGCCTTCTCCATGGCCTCTACTAAGGTCTGTGGGTAGTGAATGCATACCACACCACCCAAATCCAAATTCAGGCCCTTGATGAACCTATGAATTTGGACCTGCTCATCCTGCATATAGTCGACATACTGGAGTAGGTCCAGAAATTGACTCTCATACTCAGCTACAATCATAGATGCCTGATGGAGGTCATGGAACTCGTCTATCCTCTATTGAATAAACCTCCTGGATAAATACATGTTCCTAAACCACTCCTCAAAGAGATCCCAGGTAACTATCTCTGATTCAACATGGAGCTTCTACTCCTCGGTCCTCCACCTTACACCTTCTCCATCCCTCGAATATGGATCAAAACATGATATTTCATGTTGCTTGTACAAGGAAGAGCTTGAAAATATCTGCTTAAGCTCACCAACTAGGCCTCTTCTGAAAACCACATGTATTTCTAGAATAGTGAGATGGACGTAGTTTTAGGATCTCCCTTATATGGTCTATAGCTAATGACTAATGACCCGTAGGTCTCTCTACATGCTCCTCCCTCTACCTAGGGCTCCGTGATGTCCCTGTGTCCTAAAATCCTATCTCTATGTCCCCTCTGTGGTCACTCTGCCCTACCCGAATCCATGTGGAATTTCTCTCGGCATGCTTCTCATTGTTTTTATGAGATGCATGATCCTCCACTAATGTCTCCCTATCTTGTCTCGCAATGTGTCCTCCTTGGGACCCTCCACGTATAACGACATTGAAATCCTAAAGGTCTAGCAAAAATTTGAGGAAGAATGGCTGCTACCACCTGATCTAGAGGTGGCAAGTCTAGATCTACATGCAAGAACCCTCGTCCATCCATGCCTCATACAAAGACTAAGGCAAGAGTTAGTACATAATTCTAGGTTTTTGTTTCAGTTTTATAAGTTTACTATATTATACAACTATCAGCCAATGTTGTTTTCTAGGTTTTTTAAAAAAATTCACTAGATTAAAAATTCATGTCTTGTGTTTCCAAGTGTGCCCAAGGTTCCAAGCTTTGAACCCATGAATCTGATACCAAGTGTAACACCCACAAAAATGATGTTCTAGGAACACATTAAATCTTATACATTATCTAGAAGGTTGTGGCAATTTTTGTTTTGTTTTAAGTTATAAGATTGCAAGGGTGCCAACCCCTAGTGTACGTTAAATTAATTTTCACCAATAATCTCTACTTTACAAAGGATGGACTAGGTCTAAGTTAAATGATTAAATATTCTTAATTTATCTCTAAGGTTAATTAATTAGAATCAACTAGGAAGGTGCCATAATTCAATTTATTTAGGTAAATATTTTTCTCCTCCTTAATTAACATTCAACTCAAAATGATTAACCTTATACATAGTTACTTTAGTTCCATTATCTTAATAGCTTAAAAGTCCATTTCATTAATTTCCTAAAACATACTAGGAACTAAAATAATGACTTTGCACACCAAGGTATTAAATGGCCCCATTCACCCATCTACACATACCTTTTAAATTTATTTAAAACACCCATAATATTCATTCCTACCAAACAATTGTAGGGTTGATCCTCAACCCTTGGATCAATTCAATTGTGGCCACTAGATCTTAGGGTTCCAAACTAACCCTAAATATCCTTATGAATTCTTATTAAATCCTTTTCTTTACCCTAGTCTCCTCATTTGGTCACTTTTTCCTTTGTTTAATTTGTAGGTTGGAGAAATGGAAGCCATGGGAGCAAGAAAGGAAGAACTATGGAGGAATTTACAAAAACAAACTTAGCTTAGTCTAGGTTGTAGATTTATTATTGTAATTTATGTCATTGAAGATTAGAGGGGGGGTTTCATTTCCAAATCTAGTGTTGTTGCAAGATTTTTTTTTAGTTTGAGTTCCTTATTTGGGAAAACCCTACCTCCATTTATATGTATGAGATTGAGCACTTTAAATTATCTATTTGAAGATAAAATTGCTTTAAAAAATGAAATTTTACCTTCATTTGCTTGCTGGAGGTTTCCTCTTTAATTTTGACAAGCTTAAATTTTAGTTAGACCAAGTTAAAATTTGCAAAGATATGGATTTACATTTTTCCATCATTAGTGTAAGAACCACCTCCCGAGTAGGTCGATGGTCACTGGACCGCCACCCTACATGGGTGATAGTTCACGAACCGCGCCCTTGCACTCGAGCGGCAGTTCTGAGACCGCCGCCTTTCCTAAGTGGCGATTCACGAGACCACCACTCTGCACAAGGTGGCGGTCCTATTCTTAGAAACATAACCTTTAAATATGAGATTTTTAAAAAATCAAAAATCACTAGAGTGATTTAAAATTCATCCTAAACTTAAATTTATGTGCCTAAAGTTTCCATTTGAAGGGTTTAATCCATTTATTCATTCCACAGTAAAATTACTCATTTTAAAGAATTTCCTATTTCAATAATAACAAAATACTACAAGATCATTTTCATTTTTTTCAACAAATTTTCTTTCAAGTCCAAAAGTAGAAATGAAACTAAATCTACTTCTAATGTTGTTGTTTTTCCTTACTACAAAATGCATTATTTCAACATAATAATTTACTTAAAATTTATTGCATCTTTCCATTTCCACTACAACCATTTATTCAAATAACTACAAACAACTTTATTCCACATTCAAGTTTTCCATGCATACACTATTAATATTTTACAACTTCTATGTTCCTTCTTTCTCATTTACTATAATACAACTATTATCCATATTTTAACCCCGTGCAAATATTGGATCGGCCACAACCCCACATAAGAGAGACAAGATAAAACTCATTCGGATCTTGTAAATTGGTCAAGAAGGACTCAACCATGGAGTACCCAAGGCCAAGATATAATAAAAGGACCTTGTGAAAAGAAACGACTCTATCGATCCATTTCCATGTCTTCAATCCATTCTCCAAGTTACATGTAGACTCAACTATGAGATAACATGGTTAGACAAGAAGGTGTGATGCTACAAACTGAGCTAGAAAAAGAAGGGTAAGAAACGGAGAAGTTTTGAGGTCCTTGGGATGAAACAATTCATAAAAGGGTGTAAAAACAAATAAGTATGGAGGAGGCAGCGGAAGGAGCCACGTGTCCTAATGACACTTCTCCAAAGGTGAATCTAAAAGGGAATCCAAACTTCCACAAGGATTCCATGCATCCAGAACCCCAAGGAAGTGGTAGGACATTGAAAAGTCTCTAGTTGAGATAAAGCATGCTAGGTATCAACTTGGTACAAATTGGAAAGGAAGCCTAGGGCGAAGACTCAAACTTATGCCAACCCTCCACATAGCAAATGGTCAAACAGAGTCAAAAGGCGGGCTTCAAAATTTGCTAAGTATAAATGTATCAATAGAGAATGCCAAGTGTCAGTATGGTGCATCTCCAAGATTTGGTCCCAAGGTGGAGATCCAAATGAGCGTGAGCTTGCCACGTAGCCCAAAGTCTAAAAAGTAAGAGGGACCATTGAAAATTCCATAGATCAATAGAGGCCGATAAGTGTCAATCGATGCTCCTCCAAAGGCAAAACTTTGGGCTAGGTTTTCAAGCAAGCGCGGTGCCTCCACATGTTATTTCAACAAGTGCAGAGTTAGTTGAATAGTCAATGTATGGGCCAAGATGGCAAGAGGCTGCCAAGTGTCTTAATGGCATTGATTCAAGGGTTGAATAAAGAAAAGGTTTCCAAATGAGTGCCACACTAACGCATGTCCCAGAGAAAGTGGGCCATCGGGGAAAAGTTGGTTCTTTGCCCTTGTTATCTCAAAGAGGGTAAAAGTTACAAAATGACCCGCAACTCCGCATGAGGAAAAATTCAGCATTTGGATCCGAGTCAAGGCCAAAGTGGGGAATCGGAGGAAGAGGTGAAAATTTTCCTTTTGTCAAAAAGTCACAAGGATAAAGATGGAAGTGCATTTCCCAACCAAACATAATGAGACATGTGTCCAGGTGGAGCTTCACGGCCGTGGGTGTTTTTAGGTTTTTGTTTTTTGTGCAAAAGGGAAAAAGATAAATTGCGGACCCGTAAGCCCGATTTTTGTTCTAATCCAACTACCATGTGTCCCATACCAAAAGGGGGACCCATTCTTCAAATTTTTTTCCCACCTATTTATACGAACTCGATACAAACTTCAAAGGGGAATTTCTTTTGACTCAAGGCTCAAAATATTGTGAATCTGACACCATTGGAAAGATCTCGGCCTCACCCACACCATGGAGGTCTGAAACTTCAATTTCGAGGAGGTTAGGTAAAGGAAAATGGAGGAAATGTCTTTGGGATTTCAATGTAGGATCTTCTTTCCTCAAAAACCAGATCGGATTCGATTTGTTTCCATCCTTTCATCTTCCTTCAAAGTGCCAAACCAAGGATCGATGCAGTAAAGATGGATTTTGGGGCATATTTTATGAAAATAATTAACAAGTAGTTGAATTTCAAATTTCTTTTCCTTCCTCTCTCTCTTTTTCTTCTCTCGATCAAATCTATAAATACAGGGAAAGATTCATTGTAAAGGGTTGAAAATTCTTTGTTTTACAGAGGCTCCCTTCTCCTTCTACCAAAGGAAGTTGTGGGGTTTAGGCCATCCATTGAGATTGTAATAATTTACTTCCTTTTGGCTATTTTTAATGAGTCAGTATCAAGCTACAGAGAAATAAAACAAGTCTCGATCAATCTTAGATCCTTTCATGTCTCTTTTTCTTTCATTTGGTCTTCCATTATAGATCTGGATATCTGTGCTTGTTTATTGTATGTGTTTTGTTGGTTTGTGTCTATTGGAAAAATAAGTGTTCATCATTCCTTCGGTGCATCGCCTTGTAGTTTAGTTATTGTTTATTTCTTGTACCCCTTTCTTATCTCTGTCTCCTTGGAAAGTTTTAGATTAGGTATAGAAATAGATCCTCTGCAGAACCTCATGTGTGCACCTGAATAGAGGAATAAGGAACCAACCTTTAATCTAGAGAGCTTTTCCATTTTGCAAGGTCCCACACCTTAGGAAAAGTTTAATGTTATGTAATCACACCAAATGATTTTTACTTAGAAAATCATACCTTTGGAACTCATTTGGGGGTGTTGTGATTACTGTACTACTTGAGCTTGGCATGCCCATTGGGATCAATAAGTGTCCATCTTATTACAAGAGGGAATTAATGTACACTTGCTATGATTCGGCTTTTAAGAAGCCTTAAAACTATATATTTGGTGACTCCAAAAGAAACAAATCTATTGGCTCAAACACGGTCAAGAACCAAAGAAGAGGGACTATTTGTCTATTTAGATTTATCCCTAGACAGAGGAGAAGAGGAAGAAGAACCTAGAAGTCCCTATCTTCACCAAGCAGAGCTTTATCAACACCTCCTCCTAGAAGACCATTCATTCAATCAAGAGGGTGCTCGTAACAATCGAATGGCTTAGTCAAATCCTTACGTTAACTTCACTAGCGAGAGTCCACTTACCTTAAATGTAAAAATCCGGTTCCTATTGCAGCATTAAAAAGTATCCCATATTTCACTAAGGAAAATCAAACTTCTCTTGGTGATCATGTCCAAGATATTACAAATGTTTTATAATCCACGAGATCCATGAGATGGACATTGCAGTCAAGCTACTCACTTCTTCACTCAAAGGGAAAGCTTCACAATGGTTTAGGAGTCTTGAGGCAGGCTCTATCCAGAATTGGAATCAGCTATGCACAACTCTTCACAACTAGTTTGGAGAGAAAGGTGATAAATTGTCCTTGTTAGAGAAACTAACAACAATCAAGAGATCCTTGAATGAGAAACCGGCCAGACTTTAACCTCGAGATTCCAGCCCGACCTAGGATAGGATTACAATAGTGGTAAATCCAAATAATGAAGGTTCCTTCTTATACTTCCTTAGGGATTTAAATTCTGATATTTCTCTGATGATTCAGTCAATGGGGGGCACTACATTACCTACAACCTATATCCTTTCCATAGGGGCTGAAAACCATTTGATTCAGGATGGTAAAATCACTCCAAGGCCATCCATACCTTTGTACCCTGAGTTAGGAAGCCTAGATGCTAGCCAAATGCCTACATTAGCTCCTATACCTGCCCCCAGGAGTCAAAGTTCAGCTGAAGCTTCCACTTCATCATCTAACACCTCTACAGAGATTTAGGAAGTGATGAAGCAACTAAAAACACGGGAAATGAGCTAGTAACCATCAAGAGATAGTAGGCTCAGAGTTCCGAGCCATATCGATCCCAGGCTTAGTCTCAAGGTTAGTATTAGGCTAGATGCCGTGCACCAAAAAATAGGACACCATCTTAGGCTCAGTAAATCGAGCTAGAGCTAAGGTAAACCCTAAGCTTCTAGACCTTTTAGGTCATATGATCCAAATGCAACATCAACATCAAGGGCATTGGTTCCTACATAGAATAATATGGCACAAGAATATGATTGGTGTTTTCCATGCAGTCAACCACATAACCAATCGATGTGTTTTAATGGTGCTCTAAATCAGGCTTTAATGGTGCAAACCAGTATGGTGCCACAAGAGCCTGGCCAAGAGGGAGATTAGCAGAAGAAGCTCAACAAGGTGAACCTCCAGGAGAGACTATGCTTGTAAATTGGAAGGCTGAAGACTTATGTGGGATGAATCGGTCCCCTTCTCGAGGTGTGGTTGGAAATACCGGTCAAAAAAGGGAATATTGAGAGGATCAACCATTGAATTCGGGTGACCCTCAATCTTCCATCACTCCACAACCACAGGTATTCCAAGTGCAACTTCCAACATGCGAGAATAGATCCAAGCCACCTTCCAAATCCATTCGGACAACGGTTGTAAAAACCCATGTGCAAGAAATAAACGTGTCTAAGAAGAGGCAGAAAAAGGACATCTCATTCAATATTATTGAGAAAATGAAGAGGATAAGTGTGAAATTTCACTATGGGAGTCACTAACCATTCCAGGGAAGAGGGATTTGTTGCGACTACCATGCGGAATTGGTCAAGTTCAAAACAACCCCAACCAACAAGAGAGAGTGATTACCAATGCGGTTCAACCTTGGAAGGAACTAAAGAGAACAACAAGGCAGAACACGAGACCTTCTCCCTTCTATGTCTCATTGATTATTGGAGAAAAATTGGTGCACAATTATATGATTGATTCTGGGGCTAGTAGTTCTGTGATGCCCAAATAAATAGTTGATTAGTTGGGCCTCCAATATGAAATCGTCTCTAGAGGAGTAGTCCAATTAGATGGGACAACGGTGAAAACTTTTGAAATCATTAAGGATCTAAGCCTCACTCTACATGCCTTCCCCAATGTGACTATTTTACAAAACGTGTCCATAATAGATTTTCCACCATATTTTTCATTATGTCTGTCTAGGGATTTCACTACCAAAATTGGAGGGTGCATATCTCATTGATTGGTCACATATGCTCTTTAGGACAAGGTATGGAACAAAGACCATAGTCGATCTAAACCCATTATAGAATACCACATTGAATCTTATGTTCCTTGCCCAATGAATGCAAATTTCTCACTTAATATCAAGAAGACCTCCTAAAGACTAATGAAGCAGATACCAAGGTGGAATGTATCCCAGACTTGACTCTAGATGAGTGGGCCAAAAAAATACATGATTTTAACCCCTATAAGGAGATGGAAGAATTTGAACCGGTGTCTACTATCTACATGAAAAGAATCATCCTCTTCCGACCTAATTAATCCAAAATACAAGGATGAAAATGGGGTATGGAAATTGTTCATTGATGGCTCAAGGAGTAGACAAGGAGGTGGAGGAGGAGCTATGATTGTGTCCCCCAAAGGTATGAAGTATTATTAAGCCTTCATATTTTAGTTTTCTTGCTCAAACAACAATGCTAAATATGAGGCTTTGGTCCAAGGTCTTCATTGAGCAAGGAAGATAGGGATCAAGAACTTGCAACTATTTGGTGATAGTGAACTGGTTGTTAATCAAGTATGAGGAATTAATGCTGTAAAAAATGACCTGCTCAAAAATACAAGAGTAGAGTATGGAATCTCATGGAGGACTTCGAGGCTTTTGGTATTGTGTCCATACCTAAAAAGGAGAATGAAGCTACTTGATAAACTTGGAAGTTGGAGAAACATTTGATGTGGTTAAAAATCAAGAGGGACAAATAAAAACCACATATCCATGTGGTTGTGAGGCCAATAGTGCTAGATAATAATACATGCTGACATGTGTTTGAGAATGATCAATAGATCATTAAATTTTTTCAAGAAGCAATGAATTCTCAAAGAAGAAACCAAAACAAACTAGAAAAAAATATGGGAATTATATAGTAAAAATGGATACAAATAAAATTCCCAAAGGCTTAGTGACACTGGAATCTATTTTCAATCCTAATGATCATTTTAGAAAGGAGAAGGCTAACATACAGATCAAAGGAGAAGATTCAAAGTCAATCCTAGTTGGAGAAGATAAAACACTTCAAATTGGCAAAGTGGCCACCAAGAAAGAAAGGTGTGAATTCATACAACTTTTCCAAGAATTTCCATATGTGTTTTCTTGGATTTATGAATACCTAAGAGGGTTCAATCCAAAACTAGCACAACACACAATCAAACTAGATCCAACTACTCATCCCATTAGGTAGAATCAAAGACTAGCCGGTCCACATATTGAGCCTCGATGAAGAAGGAGATGAACAAGCTAATAGAGGTGAATATCATATTTCCAATCAAACATTCAAGTTGGGTTGCTAACTGGTCCCCATCGAAATAAAAATGGAGAAATCAGGTTGTGTGTTGACTTCAGGATTTGAACAGAGCCTCCTGAAGATCACTACCAACTCCCTTCAATGGAGTAGATCTTACAGTTAGTGTTTGGGTTAGAAATATTGTCTCTCCTAGATGGTTATTCGGGATACAATCAGATCATGGTGAAAGAATATGATCAATTCAAAAAACCCTTAACCACTAAATGGGGCACCTATGCTTACACAAAAATGCCATTTGCATTGTCCAATGTCGAGCCACTTTTCAAAGGGCAATGGATATGGCATTCAAGGGGCTGATCAACAAAATGGTACTGATCTATCTAGATGACATCACTATTTTTTCCAAGAATGCAACAGATCATCTTTTCCACCTAAGGTAGGTGTTCCAAAGATGCAATAGTTTTGGGGTGTCATTGAACCCTAAGAAATGCATATTATGGCCCATGAAGGCAAGCTTATAGGCCATATTGTATCAAAAGAAGGATTGGAAATTGACGTGGAGAGAGTTCAAGCAATAAGAGCATTGCCATTGCCAAGTCACAAGAAGGATCTTCAAAGATTTTTGGGAAAAATCAATTTTGTCCGCAGGTTTGTTCAAAACTTTTCTCCCCTTGTTAATTCAATAACATTGATGCTGAAGAAGAGCTTAGGATTTAAGTGGAAAGCTGAAGGAAAAAAAGTTTTAATGCTATCAAAGAAGCCATATCGCAAGCCCCAACTCTTGTGAGTCCAAATTTTTCCAAAGACTTCATATTGTATGCCTTTGGTGGCAGTGACACAATTTCTGCAATCTTGGTTCAACAGAACAAAGAAAGTGCAAAACAGCCAATTGCTTTCTTCAGCCAGAGTTTGGAAGATTATGAGGTGAGGTACTCTTCATTGAGAAGTAGGTCCTTCTAATGATCAAAGGATTGAAGAAGTTTAAGCATTTGGTTTCAAACAACAAAATCCAACTATTGGTCTCCCATGCAGGAGTTAAGGAATTCCTTCTTAGAAAGGACCTAAATGAGAAGCATGTAGGATGGATCACTCATGTCATGGAATATGAAATTAAGATCAAGGGAACCAAGTTGGTCCATGGGAAAGGGTTGTGTGAGCAACTAGCCTCAAGTCAACAAGATGAAACAAATAGTGAGAAGGAGGTTGTTCTTGTTCTAGAATATGATCAAGAGGAAAGGGGAAATGTTGTACTTGCTCCTTGTTGGACCCAAGACATGGTGCACTTCCTTAAAAAAATTACTGTGTCCTCATGGGATGAGTAAATAAAAAGGAGACATTTTAGGTTACAGGTCATCCCATATGTTCTTATTGATGGTGTCTTGTTCAAGAGAGACATCAATGACATTTTGCTGAGATGTATTGGGACAGATAGGGTGGAGAAATTGCTACAAGAATTCCATGTTGAAGCAGTTAGAGGCCATTTTACTCCAAGAGTGACAACACTCAAAATCATGAAATCAAGTTATTACTGGCCCAGAGTGTTTAGTGACTGTTACACATGGATCAAAAGGTGCAAGAATTGTGCATTCTTTAAAGGTAAAGAGAGGCTAACAACACTTCCATTGCACCCAATCTCAGTTGACCAACCTTTCATGCAATGGGGATTGGAATTCATTGGATTCATCAACCCAAATTCAAGCCAAGGCCATAAATGGATTATGACAACAACATATTATTTCACCAAGTGGACCGAGGCAGTGGCACTCAAGGAAGCCAATGAGTCTAGTATCCTAGATTTCTATGAAGGGATAGTGACCAGATTTGGAGTGCCATCCACCATCATATCAGACAATGCATTAACATTTATAGGTTCCAAGATCACAGGATGGGCTGTTAAGAATGGGACTTATTTGAGTACTTCATCAAACTATTACCCTCAGGGAAATGACTAGGATGAGTCCACAAACAAGAATCTGCTAAAGATCATCAGAAGAACTCTTGATGAGAATTAGAGGACCTGGAACACAAAGATCAAAATGACCTTATGGGCTGATAGTAAAACACCTAAGAGATCTACAAGTAACTCTCCATTCAAGATTGTCTATGGGAAAGAGGCGAGTTTCCTATATCACTTGAGTTGCCAACATTGGAGCTCGTGAAGTAATTAGAGATGTCTAAATTTGAACCAATAGAGGCCAGTATGCAAGGCTGAGTGATAGAATTAGAAGAAACCGAGAGAATGCTCTCCAAGCAATAGAGGAGAATCAGGCTTCAATCAAGAAATTCTTTGACAAGAAGGAAAAAGCAAGGACCTTCAAAGAAGGAGACCTGGTTTTGAAATGGGATTTAGATCGAGCAAAACTAGGAAGGCATTCCAATTTTTACACCATCTTGGAGTGGCCCTTATATGATCACAAGGTGAAAAAAGTAGCAATGCTTTCCAATTTTCCACATTTGAGGGTGAAGAGTTTCATATTCCAATGAAGGGGATCTATCTTAATCACTTTCACTGAAAGGGAAGTCTCACCACATGTATTATTAGTTTAGTTTCTCTTTCCTCTAAGTGCTTCCGCACATTGTCTTTCTATAGTGTAGATTGATTTTCTCCTAAGTGCTTTGCATGCTCTACATGTTCTATTTGGAGCATGTATGATTTCAAATTTTGTATATAGTCATGGTGTTGTTTTGTGGCTCTTATGTAGTCCATTAAGAGAGTCGATGAAACCACGGGTTAAAACAATTTTCTACTCTCAGAAACCTTCATTTCAAGATTTCTTATGAAAATTGAGAGTGTAAACAGTTGGGCTCATGAATCAGAGGCAAAATTAGTATCATACCGTCTTTCTTGACTCCATGCCCAACAAATACGACAAGGTAATTGGTCCATTCATCTAGCAGGTAGATACCCTTGTGAGTCACCAAATTGTTATCCATATTTTCCCCCATGCCAAATATTGGATTGGCCACAACCTCGCATAAGAGAAACCTAAGAAAACTCATTCAGATCTTGCAAATTGGTCGCAGAAGGACTCAACCATGGAGTGGCGGAGGCCAAGAGAGACTAAAAGGACCATGTTAAAAGAAACGACTCTGTCGGGCCATTTCCACATCTTAAATCCATTCTCCAAGTTATAGGTAGACTCAACTATGAGATAATAGGGTCAGACAAGAAGGGGTGATGCCACAGAGGAACTAGAAACAAGAAAGGGAAGAAATGGAAAAGTTTGAGGTCCTCGGGCTCAAAACATTTAGAATAGGGTCCAAAAATGACTAAGTATGGAGGAGGTAGTAGAAGGAGCCACGTGTCCTAACGATGCTTCTCCAAAGGTGAATCTAAAAAGGGAACCCAAATTTGTGCCAGGCTTCCATGCGTCTAGATCCCCAAGGAAGTGGTGGGTTGAAAAGTCTCCAGCTGAGAGAAAGCGTGTCAGGTGTCAACTTGGTGCAAATTTGGAAAGGAAGCCCAAGGTGTAGACTCAAACTTGCGCAAGCCCTCTATGTAGTAAGTGGTCAAATAGAGTCAAAAGGTGGGCTTCGAAATTGGCTAAGTATAGATGTATCAGTGGAGAATGCCAAGTGTCAGTGGCGCATCTCCAAGAGTTGGTCCCAAGGCGAAGACCCAAATGAGCGTGAGCTCACCACCTAGGAAAAGTCTAAAAAGTAAGAGGGACCATTGAAAATTCCATAGATCAGCGAGGCCAACAAGTGTCAACTCGATGCTCCTCCAAAGGCAAACTTTAGGGCAGGGTTTTCAAGCAAGCGTGGTGCCTCCATGTGTTATTCCGATAGGGGCAGAGTTAGTTGAATAGTCAATGCATGGGCCAGTGGCAAGAGATGCTGCCAAGTGTCTTAATGACACTGATTCAAGGGTTGAATAGAGAAAATGTTTCCAAATGAGCACCAGACTGATGTGTTTCCCAAAGAAAAGTGGGCCATCAGGGAAAATTTGGTTCTTTGCCCCTTGTTATCTCAAAGAGGGTAAAAGTTGCAAAATGACCCATAACTCCACCCAAGGGAAAAAGTCAGCATTTGGGCCCGAGTCAAGGCCAAAGTGGGGAATCGAGAGGAAGAGGTGAAAATTTTCCTTTTGTTAAAAGGCACAAGGATAAATATGGAAGTGCATTTCCCAACCAACCAGAAGGAGCCACGTGTCTAGGTAGAGCTTCGGGGCTATGGGAGTTTTTTTGGTTTTGCATTTTTTGCACAAAGGGCAAAAAGATAAATTACAGACCTGTAAGCCCAATTTTTGTTCTAATCCGACTGCCATGTGTCCCATACCAAAAGGGGACCCATTCTTCAAATTTTTTTCCCACCCATTTGTACAAACTCGATACAAACTTTGAAGGGGCATATCTTTCGACTCAAGGCTCAAAATATTGTGAATCTGACACCATTGGAAAGATCTCGGCCTCACCCATGCCATGGAGGCATGAAACTTTAATTTTGAGGAGGTTAGGTAAAGGAAAATGGAGGAAATGTCTTTAGGATTTCAATGTAGGATCTTCTTGCCTCAACAACCAGATCGGATTTGATTTGTTTCCATCATTTCCTCTTCCTTCAAGGTGCCAAACCAAGGATCGATGTAGTAAAGACATATTTTGGGGTAGATTTTATCAAAAGCATTAACAACAGTAGTTGAGCTTCAACTTGCTTTTCCCACCTCTCTCTCTCTTTCTTCTCTTTGATCGAATCTATAAATATCGGGGTAAGATTCATTGTAAAGGGTTGGACATTCTTTTTTTGCAGGCTCCCTTCTCCTTCTACCAAAGGAAGTTAGGGTTCGGACTGTCCATTGAGATTGTAATACTTTCTTGCCTTTTGGATATTTTTGTAATGAATCATGATCAAGCCAGCAGAGCAATAAAACACGTATGTGCTCGATCTTAGATCCTTTCTTGTCCCTTTTATCTTTCATTTGGTCTTCCATTACAGATTTGGCTATTTGTGCTTGTTTATTGTATATGTTTTTTTGGTTTGTGTCTATTGGAAAAATAAGTGTCCACTATTCCTTTGTTGTATTGCCTTGTAGTTTAGTTATTATTTATTTCTTGTACTTTCTTATCTTTATCTCTTGGCAAATTTTACATTAGGTATAGAATTATATCCTCTGCAGAGACCCTCACGTGTGCACCTCAATAGAGGAATAAGGAACCAACCTTTAATCTAGATAGCTTTTCCATTTTGTAAGGTCCCACACCTTGGGAAAAGTTGAATTTTATGCAATCACACCAAATGATTCACTAACAAAAACATCAACAATGAAAATAAACTTTCTTTTCTTTAGCATAGTTCATTCCTTTTAATGAAAATGACTTACTTTCTCACAATACAAATTATAACTAAACTTTTAAACATGATTTCCATTTTGATTCATTTCTTTACATACTACAATTTGAGGAGAAAGTAAATTATACAATTCCTCAATGAGCTTCCTTCAAAATAATAATACAACTTGGTAAATGAAACTTACAATGAAACATTTCTTTTTAAAGATATAATACTACAAGTGGGAATAACAAGAAGGTTTTCTCACAAGGAAGGATTTCTTTTGGACATCAACAAATGCTCCAAGTTTCACATCATCAAAGAGAGCTCCACCATGTCTTCACTTGATCAAAAACAAAAAAAAGGGAGAGGAAACACTCTCCACCCAACCAATAATCCAATGAGGAGAAGAAGCTATCCTCCTCATTGTCCCCCAGCCCCAACCAAAATGTAATAAAAGGTGGATCCAACTCATGGAAACAATACAAGCTTCCACATCACAATACAAAGATTTCATAACCATACAAAAACACAATCAACATAACTACAATCACAAGAAGGAAACTAACAAAATGTACAAGGCTTCAAAATGAAAGCCAATGGAGCAAGGATCTATGGGGAGATCACTTATGCCTCCTAATGGGAATTAGGTGCCCACATTAAAACCCTCCAATATACATCTCAAAACCCCATACACAACTCTTATGCCTCCTTTTGGTACCCAAATTTGTTCTCCTTTTCAAGCCAAACAACAAAAATGATTAAACATGGATCCTAGAGGTAAATTTATCATAAATATATGTTGTTTTATAGGCGGGAGGAGGTCATGTCGCTTTGTTATTTGGATTTGTGGAGAGATGGGTAGCACTGCAAAGGATATGATGTTATTGTTATCCAAAATTCACCCCCTGAGGTAAATTTTGATAACATGCATTAAATTCTCAAGTCCTGTGCAATAATATTGATTCAAAAATTGGTGTTTCTAGGGTCCCCTCGATTTTTTCTAACTCCCCTTGTCCCAAGTAAAGAGAGCAAGTTCTTGAAAAATTTGTAGAAAACAAGCTCGGGCCAAAAAAATCATGAAAAATGGCTAAGTCCTAGTCCTCGCAATAGTCAAGACATGAGGACACTCGTGAACCGCCGAAAGGCCGCTGTGGTCTTAGCATTTGGGACAGGTTGGGACAAAACACGTGGAACGGAAATCCAACTTGCCGAAAAAAATGAAAAATTGACTAATCATTGAAACAGTGATCTGGGACATCTAGTGCGATTAGTACGCGGAGGACGCGGGTCGGCCGAAAAGACTTAAGGCAGCCTAACAATCTTACGCGAAGTACACGAACCACCCGAATAAGTAGGGAGCTACAGGCTCACAAGTGGGACAAGAGTACACGCGAACCGGCAGTTCGGCCGAAATGAGACTTTCTCATCTTGGACATCCGGGCAAAGGGACGTGTGGGGCGTGAAAAGTCAAGGAGAAGAAGAAAGTCAACATTTGGTCCAGAAACTTCAAACGGCCATAACTTTTGACTCTGAGCTCCGATTTTCATAAAATTGGACTTTCTAGAATGAGCATGATGTCCTCTACGCATTTGGCTCTAACTAGTTAATGCTCATTCCCATCAAATGACAGAAAACGCCTGCCGACCCAAATAGTTGGGACGGTTGGGACAAAAGGGCACGAATCGATCAACCGAAATAGGGAACTTCAAAGATCAGGACAAGTGGGACAAAGGGACGACGGACACTCTCCATAGCCGAAGGCGCTGAAAGCCAATCGATCGGAGCCACGTGTCACCGGCAGGTAAAAGGGACATGGAAGCCCATTTCATTGGTTCGGAAGAATTTGTCCCGCAGCTTTGGGACATTCCGGACAAAGGGATGCATGGGACGCGAAAAGCTGAAGTGGCCGAAGGAGAAGAAGAAAAGTCAATGTTTGGTGCGAAACTTCAAACGGCCATAACTTTTGACTCCGAGCTCGATTTTCATAAAATTGACTTTCTAACGGAGCGAGCACGACGTCCTCTACGCCACAAAAAAAACATATTGGATTTATTATTTTTAATGAGGGTAGATATATTTAAATAAGAGAAATATATTTGGCTCCAATCGACAATGCTCATTCCCATCACAATGAAAAGAAAACGCTGCAGGACCCAAAATAGCATAAGGCCATAACTTTTGCATTTCAAAACGAAATCGCACAAAATTGGTACAATAACAAATCATGGTTCTGAGCCCGATGCATAGAAATCAAGAAATTCTAGATTTGATAAGAAATTTATTGATATTTTTAAGAAAACGTGGCCGGGTTCGAATGGGTTTTATTCCTTGGAGTGCAATTAAGAGGCATGGTCATCATTCTTTCTCTGCTTTGCAAGCACATGGGACAGTATGGGGAGCCTTTTGTAAGTAATTTATAATCATTTCACTCAATTTAATGCCTCTTACAGATGGTTGAAGGACAGATTTTGGGATTTCCATTTTCCCTTCTCTTTCCCTTCTCATTTTCTATAAATTGAGTGTTGGGCTCATTGTAAAAGGGGGAGTTTTCTAGCAAAAAGCTCTCAAAATTTCTTTGTGAAGCCAATGTGCTGCAGGCCCTTGTAACTCCTTGCATGGTGATCCAAACCCTTATCTTGTAATAGATTGAAACATATCATGAAGCAATAAAATATCGTTTGTGGATGTATCTTCCCCGCTGTGTTTTCTTGCATTCTTCTTGCCCCTTTAATTTTTCTATAAGAATATTGTGTCTATTATTATGTTCTTGCAGGATTCATTATCATTGTGTATGCTTGGAATATTGTTGTGAATGAATTTTGCTAGATTATGGAGAAGCTGTCACCACCTCTTCTAGTGTGCACTTTGCCTCTGTATTTCACACATTTGGAGAATACTCTCACACCCTCCTTTTCTGGTGTATCACCGCTTTAGTGTAGGATTTCATCTTATGCATTCTCTTTCCCTGGTCCCTTGGAAATTTAGATTAGAATAGTTATTTTCCCCTGCATTAGAGTAGATTGTGGCAGGTAGTTTAGGAGCAAGAACCAGCTTTCTCTGGAGGTCTATCTCAAGTAGCAAGTCCCACAACTTGGAGATAGTACCCATGTTATCCAATCACACCATGAGTTCAATTATATGCACTTGTATAAACATAAGGGTTTCGGTGATAACAATTATCCTAACTATTTTAGGTTGTGCCTTTCAACCAAGGTAAGAGAACCTATTTTGTAACCTCTTTTATTTGAAAGGAGATACATGTACCTTTCTTTTGTATAAATTTTATAGAGAAGGCCTTGGGGAAAATATGATCAACACACCAAATCTGACTCTCATGAGTTGTCACTTCTAGATCATGGAGATACTTTCACAACAAGGAAAAGGTTACTAAAGACATTTGAGACCCTGATTGTTTCTACATGTTTTGGTAACAGATATTATGCATTTGTGTACACACATGACAAACAGGGGTACTATGGGTAGGATTGGTTGTTTTTAATGAATTTTTGTGGGAGGGGAGATATGATGGACTTGACTCACTAGATCCTTGAGAGCTTATGAAAATGGAAAGATTCATTCAAAAAAATTCCACAAAAAGTTAAATTGTTTCCTCAACTAGAATATGTGCTTCAATGGAGGCCCAAATTAGCACTCTTTCACACAACCTGTGGGATTCTATCACAAATGATTGAGTTAGAGAACCCAATAAAGCACCAAGATTTAAACCAAGTCACACTTGAGGTACACCCAGAGGCTTAAAGAGAGTCTTAATCAACAAAATGAAAGAAAAGTGATTTTAAATCGTTTATCCCACTCCCAGATGAAGGATCTTCTGAGAAATGAAATTACAGATGCCACTAAACTATCACAAGGACTGAGACTTGTGTGATTGGACCCTATTTTGGTACAATATTGCAATAGAAACAAGAAAAACTACTCGTATGCATTCAGAGATGAAATAAATACACTTTACTCAAGATTAACACAAAATAACTCAAATTTTGATCAAATTTATCAGCAAGGGAAAGTTTCTAGAACAATATCAAAGCTTGTCAATGGTTGTACACTTGTAACCACCTTGACATGATCAAATTTTATACAAAGAGAGATATACAGGATTCTCTGTATGGCTTCTCAAAATGGATGGGCTCTGTTAAGATTTTTCTGGTAGAGAGAATTAGTCCTGATATTTCCAAAAACTCCCAACCATTTACATGATGAATTCGTGCCCTTTATAACCTTTACCAATAGATCCCCTTCCTCCTAAAAGACAAAAATTTAAATGCACCAGTGCTCGCCATGATTATTTCGTGATTCGAAGAATCAAATCTGTAAAAGTCTCCAGGTGCTCGAGGAAAATCTCTTTGAATATCTCCCACATTCAACTCTTTCCTCTAGTAGATCACTCTTCCTTCAGTTCGCCAACCACTTCCACCCCAAATTTGTCAAATCTGGGTCCTTGCATTCATGGGAGAAGAAAAATGAAAAACCAGATCGGGCTTGAGAGTCAAACCATTTTAATGGTGAAAGACATCTCCAGATCTCTCCCACCAAACTATAGATATCAAAATTAACTCACTCCTCTATTTGGCATGTAGAAAATAGAAAGAAATCATGAAGACTCACACTCCTAGGAGTTTTATAGAAAAATGGGGAAAATTAGATTTAGACACTCAACAATCGTTGATCTTTGATTTTGAATGTGGGCCATCCACGTGGAAGATGCAAAAATAGGATCGGGGATTCCTTTGACCTTTTCTGACCTTTTTGAAAAATGGAAAATTTTCCCATTTTTCTCTACACCTCCACTTCTAAAAAATGGGCCTAACATGTGTCCTGAGGTGGGTCCCAAAGGAAATGTAGAATTTTTTTGCCATTTGACTCTCTTTTGGAAAAAGGAAAATTTTCCAAGTTTCCCCCGCAACTCCGCCCTTCCGCTTCAAGTCCATAATGTGGGTCCCAGTAGAACCCCGGGTCCTTTTATGCCTTTAACTCCTTTTCCCTCAAAGGGAAAATTTTTCACTTTTCCTCAAAAGCCCGCACCTCCGCCATTGACGGGGCAAAACATTGACTATTTCCCATCAGGCTTGTGGGCCATTTTTGATATTTTAACCTTTATGAGGCAAAGAGGAATTTTTTTAAGTTTCCTCCGATGGTCCGCTTCCCCACCCCTTATGACTTTTCAAATTGCCACATGTCACAATGGCGCACCTTGAGGTAGCCCCAAAAATTTGATACCTTGAATGAGCACGGGCTCGCCACGTGTCCTGCTGTAGCAAAATTTGTTTAAAGGCTTGAAGCTTTGTGGAGGGCACCACATGTCAAGCTCTGAGGTAGTCTTCCTTGGTCATTGAAAAGTCCAAGAAAATATGAAAAGTGAGCGGAATGCCCCATGTGTCCTCATGGCACTTCTTCAAAATGGTGCCCAAGTTGAAGAAATCGAACAAGCATAGGCTCACCATGTGTTCCCGTTCCACCAAATGTTTCCATTGGCATAATTTTTTTATAATTATGGAAAATTAGTGGAAGCCTCCATGCGCCCTCTCAAGCACTACTCCAAGGCAAAGCCAAAAGCAGATCTTCAAATGAGTGTCATTCCTCCACATGTCCTGGACTTCCCGAAAACATTTTGAAATTTGTGTAAGTATGGGAAACCCAACGAAGCCTCCACATGTCTCTTTCCTGCCAACCCTCCACGTGTCCTCCCGGCGCTACTTCAAAGCCAAACCAAAATTTGATTCTTAAACGAGTGTCATTCCTCCACGTGGACACATTTTAAAGTTGAGGATTTTTATAGAATTTTTGAAGTGTCCAGTTGAGCTACGTCCAACCAAAGGATTCCACGTTTCCATATTGATACAAGGATGTAAATTTAACTGGGAAACACCCATCAAACCGTAAAGCACAGAGAAACAACCATTTCAGCCTGAATATGAAATTTTCTTCAAGGAAAGATTTTAGAAATGTTACAAGACTCAAATATGTTCCTTGGGAAACATCAATTCATTTCTCTTTGAGTATTTAGGGAAAAAATGATAGGGACAACAAATCTTGACTATGGAAAATGGAGGAAATGGGAAAATGTGAGTTTTGAAGGAACAGAGCATGGGAGACTCAAAATATAGAGCTTTTCTAGAGGAACAAAGGAACCATGAGACAAATACAGACCCACACATGATCTTTGACCCAGGAGCAGATTAAAATGGAAACAAAGACTAGCCAAACACAATACGGGGAAGGATAAAATGACAGAGGCCATGAATCAATAAATCTTCAAGGGCACAAATGGGGTGAGACAATTCTAAGCACCAACATTGGCTCCGAATCGAGGATGGGCACTCCCTGTGAGTGCCACAAGAACAATAGTAGATCAAGTGCCAAAATATCCATTGGGCGACATAGTCAGCTCATAGAGCAAATAAACTAAGCCATCTCAAAAAAATAGAGAAGCTAGCAAAAATAGGTCACCACGGACCAGGAAAAGCAAAAACACAAAAAATAGGGCGAAACAACAAACTATACACTGTAGAATAGATGTTTACCTTGATTCAAAGGAATCAATCCAAGAAATGCTTCAGATGCCTTCCATTAATAGGAAGTTCAAGAAATTCACCATCTAGATCCTTCAAGAATAAGGTGTGTTCACTAATTCTGATGTTAATGGAGTAAGGGCCCATCCACAACGAGTAAAACTTGCCATACTTTCCCTTATCCTCATGCATGCTATCCCATAGTAGCACAAGATATCAAATATTGAAGGCTCCAGGAGTAACCTTCTTGTCAAATGGTTTCTTCAGCTTTTCTCTGAACTTTATATGCCTCTAGTGGGATGCCATCCTCTCTTCACAAAGCACAACAATTTGGTTAATGCATACATCATAATGACCTACCTCTTGATCTTCCAGCTACTACGTAAATGTATATGAAGATAGTTGAATATGAAGAGGAAGTAAGGCCTGAGTCCCATACACCAACTCAAATGGACTCTTTCTAGTGACCTTCTTGATATTGATCCTATTTCCCCAGACAACAAACTTCAACCGTTCACCCCACCTTCTCTTATTCAAATCTAAGGTTCTTCTCATAATCTTTAGCAAATTCTTATTATTGGTCTCATCTTGTCCATTTCCTTGGGGATTATAATTAGAGACATATGTTAGATTGATCATGTATCCTTTACACATTGCCACCATAGGTCTAGCCCTAAACTCATGGCATTATTAGGTATGATTTTGACTGGTATTCCAAACCCGTAAAAAATATTATTTGGCACAAAATCCATGACAACTTGGTGTGTAGCCTTCATGGTGGGGATTTCTTCCACCCACTTAGTAAAGTAGTCGGTGGATAAAATATCCACTTATGACCAGCACTTGAAGCGTTTGAAATATCACCAATGAAGTACATTCCCCATTTGCCTGAATGGGGCTTCAATTGACACAAGTTGCAAAGGCAAGGAATTTAAAGCTTTCTGTCTTCCAAAGAAACACTGGAAACTCTCACATCTTCTGACCAACATGGTTGCATCCTTGAAAAGAGTTAGCCACCAATAACTAGCCCTTAGGATCTTATGTGTTGTGACTCTTGCAGAAAAATGCCCCCCACAAACTCCTCCATGGAGATCAGCAATTATTTTGGGGGATTCATCTTCAGTGATGCATCTTAAGAGGACTCCTTCTGGGTTCTTCCATGCCAACCCAAAATCAGTAATGACATATTTCTGGGAAGCCAACTTAAGAGCTCTTTTCTAGTTCTTATTCAAATGCTCAGGGTAGTTTAAGTGTCTGAGATAGAACATTACATCCTTGTACCACTCAAAATTTATCAATTTTTCAAAAACAACTACCCTTTCCTCTTCAACCTCATTTACCTCAATGGTCTGCAAGTTTCTCTCAGCCATAAGCTTAGCTAACCCCAAACCTCTCACCAACTTCGTGGTTTGGATGTCCATATCATACTCTTGCAACTTGTTCACCCATCTACATCTTCTACTTGAGACTTCCATCTCTGACAAGATGTCTTTTACCATGGTATGGGGAACATAAGCAAAAATTTTGAACTTAAAATATAAGGCTTGAAAACCTTTGTTGCTTTGACCAAGGCAAATGCCTACTTTTCCATGATGGTGTATTTTAATTCTGCCCCTTGCAGTGCCTTACTGAAAAAGGCAATTGGCCTCTCATCCCCTTCATTATCCTTCTACAACAAGACAGAAGCAATAGTGTTTTCTGAAGCAAAGGAAAACAATTGGAAAGGTTTCTTATAATCTGGGCTGCCAAAATAAGGGCATGCTTCAATGCCTCTTTGATTCCATTAAAAGCTTGGATGGCAACCTCCTCCCATTTGATGATCTGATCCTTCTTCAACATGGAAGTGATTGGGATATTCAACTTAGAAAACCTTTGATATAAAGTTTCTAATGAAGTTTATCTACCCGAAGAAGGACTGAATTCCTTTCTTGGTTCTTGGAATTGGGACTTTGCTGATGGCCTCCACTCTTTCATGATCAATCATCACTCTTTGTGACACAATGTGACCAAGAAATTTGGCCTTCTGCACTCCAAAATGGAATTTCTTTGGATTGAGTGAGATGCCATATTCCATACATCTAATCAACATCTTCTCTAAGTGTAGCAAGTGGTCACTTCCTTTTCTTGAAAACACCGTTACATCATCTTGGTAAACAACAATAAAGTCATTGATGTAACTAGAAAAAGCAACATCCATTACTCTCTCAAAAGTGGCTCCAACATTCATCAGACCAAAGGGCATCCTGACATATACATATGTTCCCCATGGAGTAGTGAAGGCTATCTTGATCCTTTCTAATTCTTTTACCATGACTTGGTTATAACCAGAGAAGCCATCTAAAGTAGAAAGCAACTCATAACCAGTCACCAACTGAAGCATGTGATCCATGTTAGGTAAATGATAGTTTTCCTTCATTGAGGCCTTATTTAGATTCCTGAAGTCCACACACAACTTGATGTCACCATTCTTCTTTCTTACTATCACTAGGTTGCCAACCCAAGAAGAATACCTTGTGGGCTGGATAATTCCTCCATCTCTTAGCTTCTTTATTTCTTCTTACATCTTAAGGGATAAGAGTGCATTGATGGGCCTTTGTTTCTACCTAAATGGCCTTGCATTAAATTCCAAGGGAATCTCATGTTGAAACAGGTCCTCTCTATATGCTTTTAGCTCAGAATAGGTCCAAGCCATGCAATCTTGGTATTTTTTCAACAACTGGATGTAAGAATGCTTTTCCTCTTTGCTGAGATTGCTTCCCAACCAAATCTTCCTTTGTTTTGGGTAAGTGCCTTCATGCATCAAATCCTCATTTTACATTAAAAACAACAAAACATCAAATTTAGTCTTCCTTGAACCATGAGTAAAAATATGTCATAAAAATGCCATTGCATGCTATTAGCTTTGTAGAATTAATTTTAAAGTGAATGCATTCAATACCATCCCAACCGTTTATATACATTATAAAAATTTGATTAAAGAGCAACCATCCCTCCCACGAATGGTGTTGGTCTTTTTGATTTCAATATTTTTTGATGATGCCTCTTCCAAATAAGGTTTCCTTACCCAAAATATGTAGATACATATAACTTCTCACCAAAGGAAAAAAATATATATCAATTTTTGGCTCCCAATAATCTTATCAATGTTTTGATTAGTGTTTAAATAGCTCTCCATCATTTTCTAGAACCTTCATATTAATATAATTTTGTCTAATTTTTTGACTAATAATCCCTAAGCCTCATGACCCTATATTTGTCCAAAAACCTACATGCACATGTTTTATTATAATGCAACAACATTATAAAAACATTAAAGAGGGGTCTTGTCACTAATGATGCTCTTCCAACCTCATATTCCCCATCAATATGGGGACATTGTGAGCAATCAAAAACGCATTACCAATGTTTTAATTGTCCGAGGGTATTGTCCCCAACCTCATATTCCCAATATGGGACATTGTAGCTTGTCACTACAAGCTTGTCAAGTCATTTAATTTCATGTCATGATGCATGATGTTGAATGAATATAACATCTCAATGAAATCCCTAACTCGCATGTTTGTACTACTTCATTCGCTGATTCTTTGTGGCATACAATTTTCTTACTTGTTTTACAATTAGTTATGAGTCTCCTTTGACAATAATGTCCTTGACACCATATTTCCAAGCTATCCTTAATCCCAAAAACAATGCTTCTTACTTAGCAATATGGTTAGTACACTCAAAGTTAAGCATATAGAAAAAACAAACCTTTCCTGGCTTAGAGAAATTAGGACAGCACCGATACCATTTCAAAATATGGAGCAACCTCCATCAAACAATAAATTCCAAGGAGAGCCTTCCTACTCAAGACACTTACATTCCTTAATCTTGTGCTCTTTTCCATGAGTGAATCCCACAAAGTTTTCAGCATCAACATTTTTATACAATACTTCATAGGACGCATTATTGGGATCCTCAATAAGGTGCAACATTTTCTTCTCCCCATATAACCTGACAAGGCTGCCCTCAACTGGGATGGTGGCATAAGACATGTCCATTTGGACACTACCACTAACACTTGCAACCCATTTTCTTGACAATAACATACCCCACTTGGCTTGAAATCAACTATGACAACATCAAGCTTTAAATTTTTCCCCGATTAGGCTACAAGTCTGCACCACCAAACAATTCATATTTCCCACTACTAGAACCTCTCTGGATTCCATGGTAGTGCACTTCCCATATGCTATTGTTACCTTAATATTCAGCTCATTCATGACCTCCAAAGGAATGAAATTGCATGATGCCCCTAAGTGAAACATGCGCTATGAGAAACTTATCCTTGATGATCATAGTAGTAAAGAATGGATCCACATTTATCTAAGAGTCTACCAAAGATGTCCCTAAATAAACCTTAGGTGGTTCAACTAGCTCTTTTGATGCTGATGGTGTCTCAGACTCTTCAATGACTAGAGGATTCTCCACAATGTTCACATTTCTTCCTAGGGCTGTCTTCTCTTCACTCAATCCCAAGTATTCAAATGCTCTCCTCTTGTGCTCAGGAATCCTAAGCAACTCAACAATTGGAACAAAGACTTTGATTTGACTCAAAACTTGGGAAATGTCATATGGGACATTCTTGGGCAAGGCAAATATTGGAAGAAAGGCTAACACACTCATTAGGTGGTATAGGACTCTTGATAGCCTTGAGCATGAGGAGGGGTGTGATTTTTGCTTGGAACTATAGGGCCTTTGGTAGGTGCATCTTTCTTAGGAGCCTCTTTAGGAATGTTTGAAAGTAGGGGAGTTTTTGGCTTGGCTTGAGGCCTTGCACCTTTGGCAGCCCTACTTCTTGTGTTGTATTCCTTCTCTTGAGCCACAACAACATTCATTAATAATTGCCTATCCTCCTTAGATGGGATTCCTCCATCATACTTTTTTATCATTAAAGCCCTTAAATATTCAAAGTCATTATTGGGCAATTCAAAATCTTGTACATTATCTACTTCTAAAGTATGAGAGGGAGGGAGAATATGTACTCTATGAATGCAGTCCCAAAAAGTGGTAGCAGTTCTAGAACTTATCACCTCAGTTGAGGTTTCCCTTTGTTGTGAGCTAGTGGAGCATCCCATCATGTAAACATCATCATCACTCTTATCATCAGCTGCATTTTCTTCTTGTTGATCTTCTTCACAAGGAGCATGGGGCATGAAACATCTGTCACACCAATCAATGACTTATGTCTCTTCCACCACAACAACTCTGGCAGCCAAAGGATCAAGTACCATTCTATTTTCTCTACCTTGGGGCTGCCTATTCCCAAATCCAATAGGTCCTTTGCCTCTATCATTAGATCTTTGATGATTTGTAAATCTGTCTTGGCCTTGTTGCTTGTGTTGTCCTTGTGAACTCTGCCCAACTCCTTTCTCAGCTTGGGCTAGCTTATAGGAGATCTCCTTGATAGCCCTGCCAAAGTTTTCACCACTTCTTCCAAATCAGTAGCCTTTCTTGTCTGAGGTTTTTCTAGGTTAACCAACTTCACACCTTCCCTCTTAGGAGGTTTTCCTATTTCCTTGATATTATTCTCTATTTGTAGGGCCATAGTGAATGCTTGCCTCAAGTTGGTAGGGTTCTTGTCCCTCAAGTAGTAAGCAACCTTTTTATCAAATGCATCAGTATATTTGATCAAACATGACTCATCACATGGCCTTATCCTAACATGAAATATTCTCAAGGTATTATTAAACCTTGTGTTGAAATCATGTAACGACTCATTAGAGTTATTTTTGATATTTTAAAATTCTGTCAAAAGAAACCTATGTTCAATCCTGCCACCATACTACAGTGTGAATGCATTGCTCATCTCATTCCAGGAGTCAATAGAATTATCTGGCAATGCTTTATACCAGTCCCTGGCATCTTCTTCCAAAGTGTGAATAAATAGCTTGATATACACATCTTCATGTTCAATCTCAAAGTCTTCCATCATGTTGATAAAAAGCTTTAGATGTTGATCACCAGTAATAACATTGTTTCCTTTGAACTTTGGCATTTTTTCCTTACATATTGAGGCACTTTATTTGGGTAATAGACCATTCCCAAAAATTTATAGGTCCAAAGGTGTTTACAAAAATGGAGGTCCTGGGTTGAGCCATATTGATTTGAGGAGGTGATCCTAGAGGGGTGACAAACTGATGGGGGTAGAAGGTTCTTAGAACAAAGGAGTATAATTTTCAAAATGGATACCCCCCAAGGCCTTACTTCTTGGAAATCTCTATAAACCTCATAAAACATAGGTGTAGAGTGTGAAGCAAACCTTTCAAAATCAAATGAATGTCCCTCTCTAGCTGGAGAGTTTAACTCCAGAAAGAGGCTACCTGATTAAAATTCACTTGAGCTAAAATATTAAATGATAGGACACTCACTTTCATCAATGGAGATCCCACTTCTTGTCTGCTGATCTCCAATAGCTCTCCAGGCTTTTCTTCCTTCTAATTTTTATTTTCCTAGCTCTAGAAACAATGTCCTAGCAAGATTCATAGCAAAGAAAGACCTTCTTCCCTCCATCTTTACAAATATTAGTAAGATATCTGAATTTGATGACTTTTAAGACACTCGGTAATTTTTAAGAATAAGATCAACAAGGAGTCGCTGCCACTAAGTAATTTCACCTTAGTTGTGTAGAATGCACTAAATATGATCTCACAAAGGTCGTGTCCGAGTATGAACTGTAATCCACCGCAATGTAAATCGATTCCCCGGAAATGGTGCCACTCATGTTGGTTTTGTTGATGGGTCAAATAGATACAACTTTAAATATGTATGCACATGGATTAAATTGAACTAAGTTCCCGGAACGTAAATTAGATTTCCGACAATGGTGCCACTGATGTTGGTACCCAAATTTGTTCTCCTTTTAAAGCCAAGCAACACCACTAATTCAACATAGAGCTTAGAGGTATCCAAATTATAAATATATGTCATTTTGTAGCCGGGAGGAGGTCTTGACTATCCCTTTGTTACTTGGATTTGTGGAGAGACTTAGTAGCACCTTAAAAGGCTATTATCTCATCCTAAATAATTTAGGTTGTGTGTTTAACCAAGGTAAGAGAACCTATTTTTTAACCTCTGTTATTTAAAAGGAGATACAAGTACCTTTCTTTTGCATAAATTTTGTAGAGAAGGCCATGGGGAAAATATGATCAACACACCGTATCCGACTCTCATGATTTTTCACTTCTAGATCATGGAGATACTTTCACAACAAGGCAAATGTTACTAAAGACATCTGAGACCATGATTGTTTTTGCATGTTTTGGTAACAGAGGTTATACATGTGTGTATACACATGAAAAAAAAGGGTATTATGGGTAGGATTGGTTATTGTTAAATGAATTTTGGTGGGAGGGGAGACATGATGGAATTGAATCACCATATCCTTGAGATATTATGTAAAATGGAAAGATTCATTCAACAAAATGCCACAAAAAGTTAAATTATTTCCTCAACTAGAATATGTACTTCAATGGAGGCCTAGGTTAGCACTCTTTCACACAACTTGTGGGATTCTATCACAAAGGATCAATTAGAGAGACCCAATAAAGCACCAAGATTTAAACCAAGTCATGCCTGAGGTACACCCAGAGGCTTACAGAGAATCTCTATCAACAAAATGAAAGAAAAGTGATTTTAAACTGTTTATCCCACTCCTAGATGAAGGATCTTATGAGAAATGAAATTGTAGATGCCACTAAACTATCAAAAGGACTGAGACCTATGTGATTGGACTCTATTTTGGTACAAGATTGCAATAGAAACAAGAAAAACTACTCGTATGCATTCAAAGATGAAATAAATACACTTTACTCAAGATTAACACAAAATAACTCAAAGTTTGATCAAATTTATTAGCAAGGGAAATTTTCTAGAACAATATCAAATATTTTCAATGGTTGTACACTTGAACCACTTTGACACGATCAAAATTGGTACAAAGAGAGATATACATGCACCTTTGGAAGGGTTCTCAAAATGGATGGGCTCTGTCAAGATTTTTCTACTGGAGAGAATCAATCCTGATCTTTCCAAAAATTCCTAACCATTTACACGATGAATTCATGCCCTTTATAACCTTTACAAACAGAGCCCCTTCCTCCTAAAAGACAAAAACTTTAAATGCACCAGTGCTCACCATAATTCTTTCGTGATTCGTAGAATCAAATCTGTAAAAGTCTCCATGTGCTCGAATGCAAATCTCTTCGAATATCTCCCACATTCAACTCTTTCCTCTAGTAGATCACTCTTCCTTCAATTTTCCAACCACTTCCACCCCAAATCTATCAAATTTGGCTCCTTGCATGCTTGGGAGAAGAAAAATGGAAAACCAGATCGCACTCTTAGCTTGAGAGTCGGACTATTTTAATGGCGAAAGATGTCTCCTTTTCTCGGATATCTCTCACCAAACTCTAAATATCAAAATTAACTTGCTCCTATGTTTGACATGTAGAAAATAGCTAGAAATCATAAATACTTGCACTCTTAGGAGTCTTACGAAAAACTATTTCGGGGGTAAAATCATATTTAGATGCTCGGTTTTGTTGATCTTTGATTTTGAATGTGGGCCCTCCACGTGGAAGATGCAAAAATTTGCAGACTCGGGGATTCCTTTGACCTTTTTTTGAAAAATTGGAAAAATTTCCCATTTTACTCGCACCTCTCAAGACCCGAAAAATGGGTCGACACGTCAAAAATGGGTCCGACACATGTCATGAGGTGGGTCCCCTCCGATGCACTACTCTAAGGAAAAACCAAAAAATTCCAAGCAAATCTTCAAATGAGTGTTCGTTCCTCCATGTGTCCCAACTTCCCGAAAACCTTATTCCACCCAATTGTTTCCAAATTTGTCTAAGTATGGGAAACCTAGTGTCCTCCCGGCAATCCTCCATGTGTCTCTTTGTCTTACCAACCCCCTACATGTCCTTCCCAACCCTACGTCAAAGCCAAACCAAAATTTGATTCTCAAACGAGTGTCATTCCTCCACGTGGACACATTTTAAAGTTGAGGAATTTTATAGAATTTTTGAAGTGTCCGGCCGAGTTGTGTCTAACCAAAGTATGCCATGTTTCCCTATTGATACAAGGATGCAAATTTGACCAGGGGAAATGCCCGTCAAACCATAAAGCACAAAGAAATGACCATTTGAGCCTGAAAGTGAAATTTTCTTCAAGGACAGAGATTTTAGAAATGTTGCAAGACTCAAATACGTTCCTCAGGGAAACATCAATTCATTTCTCTTTGAGTATTTAGGGAAAAAAATACAGGGACTATAGTTCTTGATCAGTGGAAAATGGAGGGAATGGGGAAACACAAGTTTTGAAGGAACAGAGCATGTGAGACTAAAAATATAGAGCTTTTCGGAAGAACAAAGGAACCATGAGACAAATACAGACCCACACATGATCTTTAACCTAGGAGCAGATTAAAATGGAAAAAATACTAAACAAATAGAATACGGGGAAGGAAAAAATGACAAAGGCCAAGAATCAATAAATCTTCAAGAGCACAAATGGGGTGAGACAATTCCGAGCACCAACATTGTCTTCAACTAGGGGATGGGCACTCCTATGAGTACCACAAGAACAATAGTAGACCAAGTGCCAAAATATCCATTGGGTGAGAGAGTCAGCTCGCAAAGTAAAGAAATGAAGCCATCTCCAAAAATAAACAAAGAAGCCAGCAAAAAAAGGTCACCACGGACCAAGACAAGCAAAAACACAAAAACAGGACACAAACAAAAACTATACATTGTATAAGAGGTGTTTACCTTGATTAAGAGGAATCAATCTAAGAAATGCTTCAGATGCCTGCCATTAATAGGTAGTTCAAGCAATTCACCATCTAGATCCTTCAATAAGAAGGTGTGTTCACCAATTCTGATGTCAATGGAGTAAGGGCCCATCCACAATGAGTCAAACTTTCCATGCTTGCCCTTATCCTCATGCCTATTATCCCATAGTAGCATAAGATCTCCAATATTGAAGGCTCTGGGAGTAACCTTCCTATCAAATAGTTTCTTCATCTTTTCTTTGAACTTTATATGCCTCTAGTGGGATGCCCTCCTCTCTTCATCAAGCTCAACAATCTAGTTAATGCAAGCATCATAAGGACCTACCTCTTGATCTTCTAGCTGCTGCATAAAATGATATGAAGACAGTTGCATATGAAGAGGTAGCAAGGCCTAAGTCCCATACACCAACTCAAATGGACTCTTTCTAGTGATGTTCTTCACAGGTGATCATATCTGCCTAGATAAAAACTTCAACTGCTTCGACCTATCTTCTCTAGTTCAACTCCAAGGTTCTTTTGATAATATTTAGAAAATTCTTATTGTTGGACTCAACTTGTCCATTTCCTTGGGGATTATAATTAGAGGCATATGTCAAATTGATCCCATATCCTTTACACATTGCCACCAGAGGTCTAGCCCTAAAACTCATGGCATTATCAGCTATGATTTTGATTGGTACTCCAAACCTGCAAACAATATTGTTTAGCACAAAATCAATGACAACTTGGTGTGTAGCCTTCCTGGTGGGTATTTATTCCACCCACTTAGTAAAGTAGTCAATGCCTACAAGAATCTACTTATGACCAGCACTTGAAGGGTCTGAAATATCACCAATGAAGTCCATTCCCCATTACCTAAATGGGGCTTCAATTGACATAGGCTGCAAATGCAGGGAGCCTAAAGCTTTTTGTCTTCAAGAGAAATGCTGGAAAGTCTCACATCTTCTGACCAACATGGTTGCATCCTTGAAAATATTTGTCCACCAATAACCAACCCTTAGGATCTTATGTGTTGTGACTCTTGCAGCAAAATTCCCCCCACAAACTCCTCCATGGAGATCAAAAATTATTTTGGGGGCTTCATCTTTAGTGATGCATCTTAAGAGGACTCCTTCTGGGTTCTTCCATGCCAACCCAAAATCAGTAATGACATATTTCTGGGAAGCCAAATTAAGAGATCTTTTCTAGTTCTTATTCAAATGCTCAAGGTAGTTTAAGTTTCTGAGATAGAACATTACATCCTTGTACCACTCAAAATTTATCAATTTTTCAAAAATAGCTACCCTTTCCTCTTCAACCTCATTTACCTCAATTTTCTACAAGTTTCTCTCAACCATAAGATTATCTAACCCCAAACCTCTCACCAACCTCATGCTTTAGATGTCCATATAATACTCTTACAACTTGTTCACCCATCAACATATTATACTTGAGACTTCCATCTTTGATAAGATGTCTTTTACCATGGTATGAGGAACATAAGAAAAACTTTTGAACTTAAAATATAAGGAGTGAAAACATTTGTTGCTTTGACCAAGGAAAATGCTTGATTTTCCATGATGGTGTAGTTTAATTATGTCCCGTTATAAAGGCCTTCTTGAAAAGGAAATTGACCTCTCAACCCCTTCATTATCCTTTTATAATAGGATAGAAGTAATAGTGTTTTCGAAGAAAAGGTTTTTTATAATGCTGGGCTGCCAAAACAGGGGCATGCTTCAATGCCTCTTTGATTCCATTAAAAGCTTGGATGGCAACCTCCTCCCATTTGATGATCTAATCCTTCTTCAACATGGAAGTGATTGGTATAATCAACTCAAAAAAGTTTGATATAAACCTTCTAATGAAGTTTATCTTCCTGAAGAAGGACTAAATTCCTTTCTTGGTTCTTGGAATTGGGACCTTGCTGATGGCCTCCACTCTTTCTAGATCAATCATCACTCCTTCTTGTGACACAATGTGACCAATAAATTTGGCCTTCTACACTCCAAAATGGCATTTCTTTGGATTGAGTGAGATGCCATATTCCCTACATCTGATCAACATCTTCTCTAAGTGCAGCAAGTGGTCACTTCTTTTTCTTGAAAACATCGTTACATCATCTTGGTAAACAACAATAAAGTCATTGATGTAACCAACAAAAGCAACATCCATTTCTCTCTGAAAAGTGGCTCCAACATTCATCAAACCAAAGGGCATCCTGACATATACATATGTTCCCCATGGAGTAGTGTAGGTCATCTTGATATTTTCTCGATTCTTTTACCTCGAGTTGGTTATAACCCGGAGAAGCCATCTAAAGTATAAAGCAACTCATAACAAGTCACCAACTGAAGCATGTGCTCCATGTTAGGTAAAGGATAGTTTTCCCTCATTGAGGCCTTGTTTAGATTCATGAATTCCACACACAACCTGATGTCACCATTTTCTTTCTTCCTGGCACTAGGTTGGAAACCCAAGAAGAATACCTTGTCGGGTGGATAATTCCTCCATCGCTTAGCTTCTTTAATTCTTCTTGCATCTTGAGGGATAAGAGTAGATTGATGGACCTTTGTTTCTACCCGAATGGCCTTGAATTATATTCCAAGGGAATCTCATCTTGAAATAGGTTCTCTCTCGTATGCTTTTAGCTTAGAATAGGTTTAAGCCATGCAATCTTGATATTTATTCAACAACCTGGATGTAAGAATACTCTTCCCTTTGCTTTGAGATTACTTCCCAATCAAATATTCCTTGGTTTTTCCTTCATGCCAAGGTCATTCTCCTCATCATCCCTTGAGGATGCCATATGCCTATTAATAATGTAGTCAACATTATCAAAATTTGATTCAAGAGCAACCAACCCTCTAGGAATGGTGTTGGTCTTTAGCTAGATGATGCCTTTTCCAAATAAGGTTTCCTTCCCTCTGTAGTATAAACCATTGGCTCCAAATCAATGTTTTTTTTAGAAAACTCTCCATAATTTTGCAGGAACCTTTTGACCTGAGCCTCATCATCAAAAAAACCTACCAATGTTTTTGTATTATCGTGACAGAGGGTATTATCACTACCTCAACCTCATATTAACAATATGGGGACATTGTGTAACTATCAAACCGAGACCCCAACAATACAAGCTTGTCTGCCAAGTCATTGAATTTCCTATCATGATGCATGATGTTGAATGAATCAAACATCTCAATGAAATCCCAAACTGCATGCTTGTATTGCTTCATTCGCTGATTCTTTGTGGCATACAATTTTTTGACTTGTTTTATAATTAGTTCGAGTATCCTTTGACAATAATGTCCTTGACACCATATTTACAAGCTATTCTTAAGCCCAACAACAATGCCTCATACTCGAAATATTGTTAGTACACTCAAAGTTAAGCTTAAAGGAAAAAAAAAACCTTTCCTGGCTTGGAGAAATTAGGACAACACCGGCACCATTTCCAAATTTGGAGCAAGCTCCATCAAACAATAAAGTCCAAGGAGAGCCTGCCTACTCAAGACACTTAGACTCCTCAATCTTGTTCTATTTTCCATCAAAAATCCCACAAAGTTTTCAACATCAACATTTGTATACAATACTTCATAGGACACATTGTTAGGATCCTCAATAAGGTGCAACATTTTCTTCTCCCCATATAACTTGAAAAGGCTTCCCTCAACTGGGATGGTGGCATAAGACATGTCCATTTGGACACTACCACCAACACTTGAAGCCCATTTTGTTGACAATAACATACCCCACTTGGCTGGGTAATCAACTATGACAACATCAAGCTTTAAATTTTTACCTAGGTAGGCTGCAAGCTGCACCACCAAACCCTTCACACATCCCACTACTGGCACCTCTCTGGAGTCCATGGAAGTGCACTTCCCATATGTTGCTATTACCTTAATATTCAACTCATTCATGACCTCCAAAGGCATGACATTACATGATGCCCCTGAGTCAAACATGTAATTATGGAGTAGCCTATCCTTGATGATCAAAGTAGTGAAGAATGGATCCACATTCAGCTGAGAGTCTACCAAAGATGTCCCCAAATAAACCTTAGGTGGTTCAGCTAGCTCTTCTGATGCTGATGGTGTCTCAAACTCTTCAATGACTAGAGGATTCTCCACAATGTTCACATTTCTTCCTAGGGTTGTCTTCTCTTCACTCAATCCCAAGTATTCAAATGCTCTCCTCTTGTGCTCAGGAATCCTAAGCAACTCAAAAATTGGAACAAAGACTTTGATTTGACTCAAAACTTGGGAATTTCAGGCATTCTTGGGAAAGGCAATATTGGAAGAAAGGATAACACACTCATTAGGTGGTACATGACTCTTGATAGCATGAGCATGAGGAGGGGTGTGATTTTTTCTTAGAACTGTAGGTTCTTTGGTAGGTGCATCTTTCTTAGGATCTTCTTTAGGAATTTTTGAAAGTAGGGGTTTTTTTGGCTTGGCTTGAGGCCCTACATCTTTTACAGCCATACTTCTTGTGTTGTATTCCTTCTCTTGAGCCACAAAAACATTCATTAATAATTGCCTGTCCTCCTCAGATGGGATTCTTCCATCATACTTTTTAATCATTAAATCCCTTAAATATTCAAAGTCATTATTGTGTAATTCAAAATCTTGTACATTATCTACTTCTTAAGTATGAGAGGGAGGGAGAATATGTACTCTATGAATGCAGTCCCAAAAAGTGGTAGTAGTTCTTACACTTATCACCTCAGTTGAGGTTTCCCTTTGTTGTGAGCTAGTGGAGCATCCCATCATGCAAACATCATCATCACTCTTATCATCAGCTACATTTTATTCTTGCTGATCTTCTTCACAAGGAGCATTTTATTCTTGTTAATCTTCATCAATTGAGATCCTTCTTCTTGTCTATTGATCTCTAATGACTCTCCAGGATTTTCTTCCTTCTGATTTTGCTTTTCCTAGCTCTAGAAATAATGTCCTAGCAAGATCCCTAACAAAGAAATATCTTCTTCCCTCCAACTTTGCAAATATTAGTAAAAGATCTGAGTTTAACAGAGTTATAACACATTGGTACTTTTTAAGAATCGATCAATAGGATTCACCACTAAGTAATTTCACCTTAGTTATGTAGATGCACTAAATATGATCTATCAAAGGTAAGGGTCAGTATGAACCGTAATCCCTAACAACATAAATCACATTCCCAAAGAATGGCGCCACTCATGTTGGTGTTGTTGATGGGTCAAATAGATATGGCTTCAAATATGTATGCATGTGGATTAAATTGAACTAAGTTCCCAACAACGTGTAAATTAGATTCATCGATAATGGCACCACTAATGTTGGTACCAAAATTTGTTCTCCTTTTCAAGCCAAGCAGCAACACTGATTCAACATGGAGCTTAGAGGTAGCCATATCATAAATATATGTTGTTTTGTAGCTAGGGAGGAGGTATGACTATCCCTTTATTACTTGGATTTGTGGAGAGATGGGTATCACCTTAAAGTGATATGATCTTATCCTAACTATTTTAGGTAGTTCCTTTTAACCAAGGTAAGAGAACCTATTTTGTAACCTCTATTATTTGAAAGGAGATACATGTACCTTTGTTTTGCATAAATTGTGTAGAGAAGGAATTTGGGAAAATATGATCAACACACCAGATCTGACTCTCACGAGTTGTCACTTCTAGATCATGGAGATACTTTCACAACAAGACAAAGGTTACTAAAGACATTTGAGACCCTAATTGTTTCTGCATGTTTTGGTAACATAGATTATGCATTTGTGTACACACATGAAAAACATGGGTACTATGGGTAGGATTGGTTGTTGTTAAATGAATTTTTTTGGAGGGAGATAGGATGGACTTGACTCACCAGATCCTTGAGAGCTTATGCAAAATGGAAAGATTCAATCAACAAAATTCCACAAAAAGTTAAATTGTTTCCTCAACTAGAATATGTGCTTCAATGGAGGCCTAGATTAGCACTCTTTCACACAACCTGTGGGATTCTATCATGAAGGATCAAGTTAGAGAACCCAATAAAGCACCAATATTTAAACCAAGTCACACTTGAGGTACACCCAAAGGCTTACAAAGAATCTCTATCAACAAAATGAAAGAAAAGTGATTTTAAACCGTTTATCCCACTCCCAGATGAAGGATCTTTTGAGAAATGAAATTGTAGATGCCACTAAACTATCACAAGGACTGAGACTTGTGTGATTGGACCCTATTTTGGTACAAGATTGCAATAGAAACAAGAAAAACTACTCGTATGCATTCATAGATGAAATAAATACACTTTACTCAAGATTAACATATAATAACTCAAAGTTTGATCAAATTTATCAGCAAGGGAAAGTTTCTAGAACAATCTCAAAGATTTTCAATGGTTGTACACTTGCAACCACCTTGACACGATCAAATTTGATACAAAGAGAGATATACAGGCTTCTTTGGATGACTTCTCAAAATGGATGGGCTCTGTCAAGCTTTTTCTATTGAGAGAATTAGTCTATTCTTTCCAAAAATCCAAACCATTTGTATGATGAATTCATTCCCTTTATAAACTTTACCAACGAGTCCCTTCCTCCTAAAAGAAAAAAACTTTAAATGCACTAGTGCTCGCCATGATTCTTTTGTGATTCATAGAATCAGATCTATAAAAGTCTCCAGGGTGCTCGAATGCAAATATCTTCGAATATCTCCCACATTTAACTCTTTCCTCTTGTAGATCACTCTTCCTTCAATTCGCCAACCACTTCCACCCCAAATCTAGCTCAAATCTAGCTCCTGCTGTCTTGGGAGAAGAAAAATGGAAAATGAAATTAGGCTTGAGAGTTAGACCATTTTAATGGCAAAAATGTCTCCAGATCTCTCCCACCAAACTCTAGATATCAAAATTAACTCGCTCCTCTATTTGGTGCATAGAAAATAGCTAGAAATCATGAAGAATTGCACTCCTAGGAGTTTTATAGAAAAATGGGGGAAAATCAAATTTAGATGCTCAACAGTCATTTATATTCGATTTTGAATGTGGGTCATCCACGTGGAAGATGCAAAAACAAACTCAGAAAATTCCTTTGACTTTTTGACCCTTTTGAAAAAATGGAAAAATTTCCCATTTTGCTCCGCACCTCCGCTTTTGAAAAATGGGCTTGACACATGTCCTGAGGTGGGTCCCAAAGGAACTATGGAAAAATTCTACCATTTGACTCTCTTTTGGAAAAAAGGAAAATTTTCCAAGTTTCCCAGCAGCTCCGCCCTTCCACTTCAAGTCCCTAATGTGGGTCCCAGTGAACCCCAGGTCCTTTTATGCCTTTAACTCCTTTTCCCTCAAAGGGAAAATTTTTCACTTTTCCTCAAAATCCTGCACTCCACCGTTGACCGGGCAAAACATTGACTATTTCCCATCGGCTTGCATGGGCCATTTTTGATATTTTAACCTTTATGAGGCAAAGAGGAAAAATTTTAAGTTGCCTCCGATGGTCCACTTCCCCACCCCTTATGACTTTTCAAATTTCCATGTGTCACAATGGCGCACCTTGAGGCGGCCCCAAAAATTTGATACCTTGAATGAGCGTGGGCTCACCACATGTCCTGCTCCGGAAAAATTTGTTTGAAGGCTTGAAGCTCTGGAGGGAACCACGTGTCAAGCTTCGAGGTAGTCTTCCTTGGTCATTGAAAAGTCCAAGAAAATATGAAAAGTGAGTGGAATGCCCCACGTGTCCTCATGGTGCTTCTTCAAAATGGTGCCCAAGTTGAATATCCTGAATGAGCACGATTCACCACATGTGACTGTTCCACCAAACTATTTCCATCTGCATAAAATTTTTCAAAGTATGGGAAATCAATGGAAGCCTCCATGTGTCCTCCCGACGCTACTCAAGGTAAATCCAAAAATATATCTTCAAATAAGCACCATTCCTCCACGTGTTCTAGACTTCCTGAAAACCTTTTGAAAATTTTCTAAGTATGGGAAACCCAACGGAAACCTCCATGTGTCTCTTTCTTGCTAACCCTCCATGTGTCCTCCCAATCGCTACTTCAAAGCCAAACCAAAAATTGATTCTCAAATGAGCGTCGTTCCTCCACGTGGACACATTTTTAAGTTGAGGATTTTTATAGAATTTTTGAAGTGTCCAGCCAAGCCGCATCTAACCAAAGGATGCCACATTTCTCTGGTGAAACAAGGATGCAAATTTGATCGGGGGAAACACCCATCAAACCGTAGTAAAGCACGAGAAATGACCATTTGAGCACGAAGTGAAATTTTCTTCAAGGACATAGATTTTAAAATTTTCCAAGACTCAAATACATTCATTGGGGAGACATAAATTCATTTCTCTTTGAGTATTTAGGGAAAAATGGCAGAGACAACAAATCTTGAGTGTGGAAAATGGAGGAAATAGGAAAATGTGAGTTTTGAAAGAACAGAGCATGGGAGACTCAAAATATAGAGCTTTTCCAGAGGAAAAAAGGAACCATGAGATAAATATGGACCCAAACACGATCTTTGACCTAGGAGAAGATTAAAATGGCAACAAAGAATGGCCAAACATAATATAGGGAAGGATAAAATGATAGGTTGTGAATCAATAAATATTCAAGGGAAAAATGGGGTGAGACAATTCTAAGCACCAACACCTCCCTCAATATCCTCTTATGCTTCCCACATTCTCTTATGCCTCCCTACCATCTCTTATGTCTCCCTCATAAAAAAACAAGTAAGAAATGCAAGCATTTTCTTGTCCAAGGTGGGGCACCCAACCCAACTCCCTCCAAAACATGAAATAAAATCTTATGCCTCCCTACATATAAGATCTCCATATCCCTCTCCTACACCACACTTAGGCCATCTACCCAAGGACCCAACAAGCATACCAAAACACTCAATAACATACACATATACATAAGTAAAAGAAAACAATAAAACAAGGGTATAACTCCTACCTTTCCATGGTAGATCTTGATCTAAGAGTCACACACCAAGCTCCTTTAAGCCCAAAATATCACCAAAAATCTCCAACAAAATCCACAAGCACTCCAAAATCCTTCAACTCCCAAAAATGCAAGAACAAAAAAGAAATGAAGTAACCCCCAAACAAGAAAAATAACTTGAATAAATAGAAAAGGGAGAGAGGAGGGTGAGGTGGATCCATATAGAATGCCACATCACTCATCCTCAACTCCACCTCATAAGTCAAAACTCATCCCGAATGTACAATAAATTGGTGAGTAAGAGGAATGACAAACCTCTTACACACACAATCAAAACCCACAGCCCCTAAGAACAAAATTTAAAACTTGTATTCATTTTTACCCCTATCACAAAAAAAAAGGAACCCCATACGCGTGTCGACCAATCACCCAACATATGGTGGGAGCTCACCGAGGCACATATGGGTTCTTTGAGTCTCTCTTTTATGTGAGTTTAGTGGGAAACATCATCTATGATTTGTGCTTAAGAGATTTTAAAGGAGTTAAGACATACAAGAACCATAGAGCTTAGAACAGCCTCTAGATCCTTGTAGTCATTCCAAACAGAGAGTACTTACAGATTATATAACTTGTGCCATAACGGAAAGAAGTATACAAGCATCCATACTTAGTGTTATCTCTCGAAAGTACACTCGACAGAGAGATGGCAGCAGGTTCTCTAAGTCTGCAGAGATCTCTCTCTCTCGTAGATACAATGGGGACACCTCAGATCTGTGGGTATACCTATTTTGAGGTGAACCTCCGGGGTTAAAAGGTCGGTTCCTTATTGGTGTTCACTAAAATGTTTTTAGGAGTTTTTAGGGTTAAGAGGTGACTGAAAATGAAATAAATACTAAGGTGATACACCAAATTTGGATGAAAACTTGACTTGAGTGGGATACACAACTGATTTGTGAAGAATTCTTTATGTGCACGAACCAATTTGTACTTTCTATAGAAAATAAGGAAAAGTACTTATTTTGTACTGAGGGAAGTTCACAACAACACTAGTAAGCTAACATGCACAATGAAATTTAGCAGAAAATAGTAGATTTGCAGCAGGGTAAAGTGATTAATCAAGGAATATTGATTCACAAGACTAATACTGGCATACACAAGACTGTAGAATAACTTGGAAAGGAAAAGAATAATTCACACTCAGAGGGAAAAACTGGCAGAAATTGCTTCAGTACTCATATCAAAAGTTCTCTGGGAAAGTTCTTTGAAAAATTCTCCCTTGTGCTTTGCAAGAGCACACAATATATAGCAAAAGTTCACCCCCTTCCTAAAAATAGCCTAAAAATTTCACCCAATTTTATAATGTATAAAGTTATAAAATAACAAATGATGTAGTAAAATTAGGAATTATCACCTTCTTATAGTCAAATTTAAGTTGCATTTTTAAGAAAGAAAGGTGAATAATTTACTAAAATTACAAATTGCTTTAGGCAATTCTTCCTCCTTTCGGAATTACTCATCTTCTCTATTCTCGTCACTGTTGTGAAGGCATGGAAAATCATCTCTTGTTTGTAAAAAGATGCAACCTTAGCCATATTTTCAAAATTAAGATGAAGTGGGGACCACCTTCTTTGTGCACATGTTCTAATTTCCTTTGGTAGTTGAGAAAATTTTGTTTGCCCATTGTTTGAGATCTTTTGCCATTACTCGGGCATAAGCATGTATATAATATAAAGGGGTTTACCCTTTTGGCTAGCCCACCATGTAATTTGATTCGCCACCTTTAGACCCCTTGGCACATAATACAATTTTCACCTTTTCGGTGATCATGGCATATAATAGTCTCCCATGGACTATAGTGACTTAAAAGTCTCTGGTGATTGATGGTCCACATGGGCTGGCCCCTCTCCATGATGACTCGACCCTTTCCGGTCATAGGTAGTGGAAACCCTAACTGGGCTTGCGTTTACTTGGTTTTTGATGAGCTCTGTTGGCCCTTGATCTTTTCTTTGGTAGCACCACCACCGTTGATCTTCTAACTGCTATAGGTTAGGGTCTGTCCCTGGCATTTAATATGGTTAGTGCTCTATGACCTTGACCTTGAACTAGTGTGGGCCGATCACCGTTCGATCTGGCACTTGGCATTTGATGGGTCGTTGATCCTTAACCGTGGGTTAGGGTTTTGTAACCTCGGTCCGAATGCAAGGTTTATACTTGTGAGCTCACATTTGGTCATTTCATTTAGTTTTTTTATTTCATGGGTGAAGCCACTGGCAAATTTTTTTGCTCTGGATTTTTCTATGAAAGCATGGAGATCTTGGAGGTATTTGAGCCTGTATTTTTATTTTGGAGACCTTTGATGCCATTCGATTATGACTGGGTGTGCATTTTTGAGGAACTCGAAGGTATTATTTTGTATTTCATTTCCTGTAGCTCGACTTGTAGCTTTTCTTTTATTTTCTGAGTATGATCTAAAGATCCTTTAATCTATTTACTTGTTTTTTATCCTTTATAGACCATTCAAATGACTTCCTTGCTTCTAGTCTTACGTTTGGTTTTTTTTCGATTCTTAATGAGATCAAAAATGAGCTAGCGAGAGAAGTACCACCATCATTTTGATTGTTTGTTTTGATTTTTCCTTGGGCACGGTGAGTTCTTTAACCATTTTCTTATCATAGCTTCTCCTTTTCAAATTCGAGCTTAACCTCTATACCCTTGAAGGAAACGTAGAGATCTCTGGTTATTCGTTTGATAATGAACTATTTCTGTGTGTACGAAGTTCATCTTTCTTCTGTAATGAATTTTCGAGCTTGACAAGCCATTGACACTTGTAGAAGAACTCTTTCTGTGCTGAGGTTTTGGTATTTCACTTGTAGACCGGCCTGGTACTTGGAAGTGTTGCCTATTTTGGTTCTTTGTTTCGATATACGAGTTCTGTTTCTTCATGTAGTAGACATATGCTTGGTATTTGTCTAACTATGTCTAAAGATGTAGTGAGAGGAACCTCACTTCTTAGCATTGGTTTTTGGTATTCCTTCTTTGTAGGACTATCACACTTCTTCTTCCTGTAGATGCATATTTTGATTTGTGTTGAACTCTGTCTGGATATTCACTCCATTCTTGGTAGTTTGTAAATCATTTCCATTCTGTGCAAACTAGTAAATTCCAACTAGACATTTGTAGGCTTGAAAAATAAGTTCTCCATTTTGTTTGCAGTAGTTGACCTATTGCATCCTTGACTGGAAATGTTTATTTGATATTGTTAAGCTCTGTAGTTCACTTCTTTAGTTTAGAAGGTGACTGCCATCTTATGTGTTCGTAGCTTTAACATTTTCACTCAGAATAATGACTTTTTGGAAGTTGTATGTTGTTTCTTTGTTGCAAACATGATTGCATTCCATTCTGTATAATGAAATAAATGCTCCTTTACTTGGAAAATGAAGGAAATACTTAGTTTCTTTTTCGTAATGACTTTTTCCTTTTCAGAAGTCATGATAGCAATTATATTTCAAATTTTGCATTAAAATATCTTTTTGTTTTTCTGGAAAAGTCCATTTTGCAAGGGGAAACTCTAGCAAAAATTTTCAAAATCCTTCTCTCTCTAGATTCTTATGATTTGAACCATTCTAAAAGGATATGAACATCTCTCTTGCTTGTTTGATCACTTGAATAAAGTTGTCCATGTTAGCTTTACTTGATTCATTGCATCTTCTAAAAATTGTGAAGTAGTTGCCTTTTGATTCACACTTGAATTTGGAAATTAAAAGGGACTTTTGATAGCTGTAGCATGATGAAAATATGGAATACCTGTATGTTTCATTTGATCATAATATCAACTTAGAAGTGATGAAACATGTATTTTTCTTGAATTTTTTTATTCCTTTTGAAGCTCAGATAGCTTAGAAAGCAATGTAGTAGCTTAAAAGCATGTGTTTCAATTCTGTTTTAAATCAAAAGTCAATTTTACAAGGGGAGACTCGGCAAATTTTTTCCAGAATCCTATTTTTCTCTCTCCCCTTCTAGATTTTTGATCTTGATTTGCAAAGATACCTCTTTCTTGACTCATTCTGATGCTTCTTTCTTCTGTAAACCATCTGAAAATGATATTTATCTTCATTCAGTAGATGTTTCCTTCTTAAACAGTTAAACTGATTTTCATTTAATGTTGCAACCTGTTCCTACAAAATTTAGAAATGAGTTAGAAATAAATAGGTTTTTGGCCTCTCTTGTATCCATGTGTTTTATTTCTTCTTCTTTCCTTCTTCTGCAAATGTTTCCAACTTCTTTCAAGTGTCATTTTCCACATCTGTTTATTTTACAAGCTGCTTTAGATTTTCCTTTCTAACCCAATCCTTAGCTTCTTTGATCTCTCTTGCTACTCATTTCACTTTATGTGCTCTGTCTCTTCTTTTGCTGCTAGCTCATCTGTATTTCTTTCCTTCAAGTACCATTAGATGCATTGAACTTAGAATATGTATTTGCTTTAGAACATGAGCATTGGAATAACATTGTACCTTGAGCTCAATTTGACAGATACTTCTCTTGATTTTATAGGTATTAGGAGATGGAGATGGAAGTGGAAGATGAGAGAGTTAGGGATGAATATGGAAAGAATGCGGAGCGGGGATAGAAGAAAAAAAGGCAATGATGGGTTCCTTTTTACTCCTCTAATCTTGTTCTTTAGCACATGTAGTATTCTCATGATGAGTCACTTAGTCATATCCCATGGCTTGTGTGGGAAAGCTTATGATCTCTTATGAATAAAGCATTAAATTGAAATAATGAGTTGATTATCTCTTTCTGCATTCAGTTTTCCTTTGATTGTACAATGATGATGTATCTGCAACTCAATATCTCAATAAAATGAATTAACATAAGGGATAATCTTAAAATGAATACTGTAACTTCCACTTGGATAACCATTGAATGAAATGTGCCTCCTTGTATGTTGTTTAAGTGTCTTAGCCTATGCCTTTCAACTTGACTCCTTTACTTACTCACATTTAGACATTATTGTCACCATTTGTTTGTCGATTTTATTTACGTAAGTAGTAGGAAATGAGTCAGGTTGTAATCATTTATGACAATATAGATGGATGTAATCTCATTAATCACAAAAACTTTAATGAACACAGAGCAATAAATCTGATAAGCACAAAGATAATAACCATGAATCTGATTATCTGAAAACTACCACTATGTCTCATTGTTCCAAAACTATACACCTTACATACTCTGCAATCTGGTGTCTTCATCAAGATAACATGGCTGTCCTTCGGGGCTTGTGTTCTTTTGCTGAGGATATTCATGAAATTGCAGACTATGTGAGTTGTTACATTTTGTAACAGCACACATAGCTGTAGATTTCACTTAATCTCTTTCACAAATCAGCAATAACAAAATAATCTGATATAAATTCCCTTGGCTTAGGTATACTTCACCAAAGCTATCCATCATAACAAAGTTTTGAGTTTCCCATTTTTACACAAGTGCAAAAATTTCAACACTTAGCATAAACATAAATGAAAGAGAACCTATGAGAAAGATGAATGCATCGAGAATCATTAATATTCATATTCATATAACTTGTAACCTCATTACACCCATGGAGCCATTAGAAAATGTTACATAGAAGTAGACCATAATCATGCATTACTATAGGACTAATGTAGCTAGGCTATCAAAAAGAAAAATTACAATCCCCATACCTAATACATCCTTTCCCAAATACAATTACCCACTAATAGAGTTCTTGCAATATTTCTGCAGAGCTCCGCCCTCTTCTAGTTCTCTCCTTGTTTACTCTTGGAAACACTTGTATTTATATCCTTTCTGGGCTGCCAACTCATCCTCCACTACCCTCAGATCTAATGCCAAGTGTTTGAATGTGTTCCTCCATGATTGAGCTTTCCACTTTTCACCATGATGTGCTTCTAGAAGCTTCTACCACAGGCATGGTCCTTCTTGGGCCAACCTGTCACCAAGTTGGCACCTTATCCATTCCACATGTGCAGTCGGGTCATGTTTTTCACGTGTTCTACCCCGAATGCCCAATTTGGCTAAGTCCCAAATCCTTGGTTCTATCCGTGCATGCTACGTGCTTCCTTAAACCCTTCCTGCGCACCTTATCCTTGCACACCTTTCTTTACTTAGGCCTTGCATTTTTACTTAGCCAACATTTTAGGGGCCCAACAAATCCCATGTAAGAAAAGTGCAATAAATGTCACTTTTTTCTTACAAAAACACATAATGGGGTCTATTTTTGGACCCCCATATCCATAGGTAGGGTTGTTATACTAATTTAAGAGGTGTGGGACAAGTTTAACTTGTCCCACAAGCCTCCAAAATTGATCCTTAAGGCAAAATCTGAATTTCCAAGATGAGGTAGAGTGTTTAACACTCAATATCACAAACACTCAACTTACAACACAACCCAAAGAGCCATCTAATCTAATAAAATTATTCTTTTGACCCATCCATAATTAGTTTAGTAACATCGTTAATTTAATAATATAAACATAAAATAAATAAATAATAAATGGGAAATAAATCACTAAAAATCACATACTAAAATTAAATAAAGGAAATATAAAAGAATAACACACAAGCCCCCTTGGTCACAATTGGAGGAAATCCCCCATGGGAAACCCCATAAAATCAATTCAAACACACAATAACATAACACATTTCCATGGTGACTTTTTGTTGAATTCATCTAGCATTCCAATGGGTTTGGTCTCCAATCCCATGTTGTTTGTTGTTATATATTTACCTGTAAAAAAATAATACCTCCTTTGGCCTCGTGGCCGCATCAAAACATCCAAGATAAAATATAAAAATATAAATCCACAATCATCTACATGTAAATCAAATCACCATCTAGGCAAGTATCGTTATTATTTTCAATTTCTAACAACATCTCAATTCCACATTTCATCAATATCAATAGGATCACAAGATTATTTCAATTGTCAAGGTCTACTCAATATGACAAAAATATCGAATATTATAAATATTTACTATGTCAAAAACACATCATCATCCATAGAAATGTCTATAAGAGTCCACAAACATCAAAATATGAATCAAAATCGAATAATAGTTCAATTATCTCTATTGTATAATCAGATGCTAAGTTAAAAGATACAATAATATCCATGCATAACCAAGTGTGATCAAAATCAAAAGTAATAAGTGTCGAAGGGAAGTGGGCACTACTGGAGAAACACTATTTTCCCAAAATTCAAATTTCACAAAACAAACCATAAGATAGAGTCCCAAACAATCATTGACACATGTTAACAATTTTCCACGGTGGTTTGGTAACTCGACGGAGGTCCTACAACTTTCTTTTTACGTTTTCCTGCTAGTTGCAAAAATGTTCAATCTAGTCCTGAAGGATACGAAACCACTTTCAAAAGTTGTCTTCTGATGGGGAAACACACCACGTGTAAGTTTCTATGTTTCCTCATATACACCAAGAATTCACAGAAACCGATGAATCGGAGGCGGTGAATGATTTTCAAGCACGACGATGAGTGTTTTGAACCAGACTGTCGTAATTGGTCTAGTTTGACCTAGTCAAACTATGACTGAGGCCTACAAAATGCATTTTCCAAACTATCAATAATAGTGGTTTTCCTGAAAATGAAGGTTCCAGGAAATTTTCTAGGAAAATAATAGGGGTTTGCAAAGGTGGATAAGCATTTCATTACTTAGGGTTCAAATGGTGGGTCAAAATGAAAGCCAACTTTTCAGTTTTAAAATCTCCCTAAAAATGTAAACGGAGTGACGAGGCTCCTAGAGAAGTGGTGATAAGAGTGCAAACACTCAAATGAGGTCGGGCTAATGCTTAATGTAACTCTCTACATAATAAGGAACACATAAGACATTCGAAAACTATTTTATAGGCTTAGAATTTTGTTTCCCAAGCCTCTGGAATTTTAAATTTTCTAACTTTGCAAGGTAGGAAAAAGGTTGTTTCATTTGACGACATCATCTAATTTTCTCCGATACTAGCAAATACAGCACTTAATTCGAGATACTCTAGTATCATTATATAAAGTTATGATAGTGACCACATTTAATGTTTAAATTAAAAA